>OX421362.1:61154140-62354140 GCA_949126925.1 Cheilosia vernalis
GGTTGTATGCAGCAAGAAAGATAGGATATCTCATTTAAAAATTAAATGGAAATTGTAATATGTAGATATGTATAATTTTTATAGATGAAAACTCATAAATTTCATTGGTATTAATTTCAAAGAATACCAAATAATTATAAAATTCAATATTTCATGTATGTATTTGTAAATGTACGTTTTAAGCAATAGATTGCAATATTTTTTGTAAAATAATATGCATTATTTTTTATGTACAATGGCGCTTTAAATAAAAGTGAAAATTGTAATATAAGATTTGTAGTAGTAGTTTATAATAATCAATAAAGAAACACTTCATTTGAAAGTATTTCCTGCCGATTTGAAAAATGCACACGTAATTGTTTAAGTAATAACTTCTGTCGGCACTCCCGGAGTGACTGTCTTTTTTTTAATTTAGTTTTTTTTTTATGTTTACCGTAAAACGGCGATAACGATTTTGACCAAAATGCAAACCTAGAGTTAAATGGATGTTTTCAAAACTCATATATCGAAAATACCATCTTGATTTCGATAAAACTTAAAAAACGAAGCAATGCTTACATCCCGAACAATTACTTATAATCGGTTTTCACAACTAAATAGTGACGCAATAGTATTTTTCAAATAAAACATTGCAATATTTGGTACTGTTTTGTCTGGCAAATTTTACAAAAAACCGCTATAACCATTTTGACCAAAATACATTTAAAAGATAATAAGAATTCTTAATATGATTCTGTTGAAACTCTGGGGGCAAGAGCGGTGTTCTTTCGCCCTGCTATGGTGCATCGTAGTAAATGAACTGCTAAACATACTAAGAAATAAGGGATTCTATGTCCATAAGAAAGTTTCGTTCGACCCAGTCGTGAACTTTATTTTTCCATGTATTATAGATGTCGCTCTTTTTCTTCGTTTATAAAAAACATAAATAAATAACGAGAATAACGAGAATAACAGAAGTACGTCTTTTAGTATACATTCTTATAAAAGGTATGGTCGATTTTCGACCACAAGCGATACTAGTTTTAATTATTTTTCAAGAAAATTGTTGTTGTCAACAGTTTTGAAATTTTTTTTTTTAAATACACCTAATAAGTTTGCTTATGTTTACTATGTTACATTAAGTAGCTTTTTGAAATGGAGTAGATACTTCGATTTGATTGATGGTGTTTGAATGCATCATTTTTGTTTGCCAAGTATTTTCAGGATCCTTGCATTAGTATGAGTGAGTAAGTTCAAATGTTTGAGATGACGATGATGACAGGCAACAGGAGTTGTTGAGCGTTTTGAGTTTTTGCGCGCATAACTCGGGACAGGTTGGTTAGTTTTTAAAGATTTTTAGCTTGATGGTTTCGATTGGGCCCAAGGAAGGCCATAGGCTACTTTATGTCTTGAAAACAAAATTTTGACAGGATGATATAGGGGATGAAAGTTTGTGTGGGATTCGGCGATTCCAAGACAAATTTGATAATGCCGCCAGTGAGAAGGTCAAACGTTTCACGCCGCAGAAAATCAGGACGAACAGTCAGATCGGAATATTAACAATCGAGAGAATATGTCGGAACTTTGGGAATGAATATCATTCAGTCGTCCATACTGGAGACCGAGATAGACAACAACACAATCGTCATCAGCATAGCGTTAAGCGTCCCAAGTTTCTCACATGGTCAGTTGTATGTCAGTTGTATGTGGCAAGCTCACGTGTCGGCAAACCTCTCGCTTTGTACGTTTACGCACCCGTAAATGGAATGAAAAATGTTATGTACCATAAAGTCCTTGTATTTATTTAAATATCATTTTTGAATAAAGAATTTAAATTGACCGGAAGCGAAAGCTCGTAATTAATAATTTCATTAACTACATTAACGAATTTTTGCGGAACGAAGTTCGCCGGGCCAGCTAGTATATATATAAAATACAATGTTTGTATATTTGTCCCCTATAGACTCTAAAACTATCTAACCGATTTGGCCCAAACCGGTTTCATTTGAAAGGTTATAGACCAAATTAGGTTTTCGGCTATATATATTTCAAGTGGCATGGCCCCTCCCGCATAAATTGAATAACATCATATATCTTTACTATTGTGATTTTGAAACATTGCAGTGATCAATAGTAGAATATGCTGGCCTAAACCCGGCTTGGAACTCTTTCAGCAGCTTATTTTTTCCTATCGACTGATTAAGTCGGCTTTGCATTATTGCTGTGAAAATTTTGTATGCTGCATTTAGAAATGAAATAGGTACCTCTATAGTTTGCGGGATTTGTAGTCGAAGCTTTTTTATATATCGGAAAAATTAAAGATTCATTAAATCGTTGTGGTGCTTCTCCTGTCTTTAAGATGGTGTTAAATAAAGAAATAAGCCTAAGGTGCAGATCGTTAGTACCATGCTTATATAATTCAGAAGGTATACTGTCCGAACCTGCAGCTTTACCATCCTTCAAGGAAGTTATAGCTTGCATAAATTCATACAGAGAGATCCGTCTGTCCAGTATATCATTCTGGTGTGCTGGTGTAGCATATTGGAAGTGTATGTGCCTATCAGATGGGTTTAATAGCCTTTTAAAATGATCTGAGAGGATCTTTGGATCTAGATCGTTGATCATGGTATACTTCCCACCAGTAAGTTTTCTTGCACGCACAAACTGAATATTTAGCTCAAATATAAAATTAATATTAATATTAAATATCTAGGGTTCTATATTAGCTACAAGCTGTTAACTATCCAATAGAGTTTCTTAACTCTCTGGAACCTTCCGGAATGCCAGATGCCACCACACATCTTAACTTTAAAATTTGGTTGACCAGCGATGCTCATTCGCAACTTAGATCCACCGCAATTGTGCAACGGAACAAGACTTGGTGTTAAAAAACTATCTCCAAATTTAATCGAAGCCACAATCATCAGCGGCAAATGTAAGGGAAAAGAAGTGCTGATACCACGATTTCCAATGATTTCAACCGATTTACCCTTCGATTTCAAGCGATTACAGTTTCCAGTGAGTCTTGCTTTCGCCATAACTATCAATAAGGCTCAATGCCAATCGCTAAGTGTTGCTGGTTTGAACTTAGAAAATTCCTGTTTTTCGCGCGGCCAATTATATGTTGCTTTCTCTAGAGTTGGAACGCCAAAAAATCTTTATGTTTACACACCTAACGAAAAAAACTCAAAATATTGTTTATCCGCTAGCATTAAGATAAAGAAGTTAATAAATAAACAAAATTTTCTTTTTTTGCAAACACACTTTTAATTTTATTAGCGTAGTAGCACACGCAGGGTATCCGCTAGTTTAAATTATATAACTCCAAAAACTAAAAATGCATGTTTTTTAATACATATCTACGTATATCGACATAGATGCATACAGAGGTATAAGATTACAGCGAGTAAGCAGTAAAATTGTTATTATGCAACTCCCCTGCATGAAGTCACTGTTTGATTAGGAGTAGGTGCGAATTTAGGTTGACGCAAGTTTTCTTTTGGATTTAAAAAATTCCGATCGTTTCAAAAATATGTCCACATACCCAAACTCACACCTACCCCAAATCAAAGTGAAATGCTTCCAAAGCTCAAAAACATTTTATGGCATTATTTAATATTTGAATGTGAATTAACACCATGTGTCGTAAGTTCACATTTAAGTGATGGTTAAGGTTCTCATTTGCAAGTGAATTTAAGCCATACATGGATCATGGCGGTTATTCGCATTTGAAAGTGAATTGCGCCATTTTAATTAGCTTTTACAACGACCGACTGATTGTGCGAAATAAACTGCTGCAGATAAAATTAAAAAATAAATGTGAAAAATTAAATAAAACCGGTGGAAATATAAAAAGCTATGGTCTCATTCCGATTTTCCACGCCATATAAAATGTTATCATATATATGTTTAAGATATTTATTATGTATTCTGTAGAATGAAACTTATCATTATATTAATACGCGAACATGCGAGCTTTCCGTACGCTTTTTTGGTATTTAATGTGAAATGAGGAGAATGAAAGTTATGTTATTTGAAAGGTGCTGCGCCATAGATGTGCACAAACACAAAATCGTGGGTATATGTCGCCATTAAGGCTGGTAAAATTAATTTAAGACTTCCCCATACAAAACAGGTATTAAAAGGATTTTGGTGACAAACAAGTTTTCGCCGTCATGTTTCCATAGTAACGTATTTAATCACCTGTTAGAGAGAATCATTTACCCATAAAGGTATGCAATTTGCCTGCCCCTAAAAACTAGCAATAATTGTAAGAAATTTAATTAGGGGAATTATTTATTATTTGTCGCCACCATATTACCATAGTAACGTATATAAATCATATTAGATTAGAGTGTGTTTCCGATGGAGCAGTTCATTTACGTAGTTTTTAACATTCTCCATTACGAAGTAAGAGAAAGATATTACATATTTTCGTACAAAATTTCGAACTCGATATATTAATCGATTCTTATATTACGATGATAGTGGAACTGAAAATAGTGGGTCGCAAAATTCTGTCCGGTCTGTCCGTCCTTCCACAGGCCTACAGCCTAAACGGCTTCCCGGATTACGTTCAAAGCTCGGGCTTGGAATTGTTGGGCTTACAGTTCGGGAGGTGTTTTTTTTTTTTTTTTTTTGCAAGGTAACAATATTAATGGTATACTTCCCATATAAAATTTTCTAACCAGTTTGATTTGATCGGAAACGGCTCTAACGATTTCAACGCAAATTTATATTTAAGCTTAAGTGTAGGTGAGGTTACCATGACTGCGTGTCCAGTTTTTGGCTAAAAATTCGAACAACGGTACTTTTGAAATTTCGACATACCTACATATCTCGAAAACCGTATATACCTACGATTGGAACAACAATTAATTTCTAAGGTAATGTGGTCATTTATAACTTAATAGCAAACTCAGTTTTTCTCTATATTATCGTACAATGGATTTTTGAAAAAAAATTAGTTTTTTTCAGTTTACCGGAAACTATTCTGTCTTCAATTTTCGATTTGCTGAAGACTCTGAAAGTCAGTCAGACTCGCACTAAACGATAAAGTTTCGTGCGACCCAGTCGTGCACTTTATTTAACTTTCTCCGTTACGTAGTAAGAGAAAGATATTATTTTCGTACAAAATTTCGAACTCGAGATATTAATCAATTCTGATATCGTCGCCCTAATATTGGGTTACCGTAAACGCCAAAAATTCATTTTTTGAGTTTAGTATGCAGTCTTATGTTTTCGCCGCAGCTCTTTTCAAATCTTTTATCCGTTTTTCTCTATCTCTATCAATTGAAAAGATATACAGAATTGTTTTGACGTATACCTATCCACAAAAATCATCAATCATTTACGTATTATTTTGACGTAAACGCCAAAATTTGGCATTTACGTCAAATTTTCCATACGATTATCGAGTATCTCAATAGTTGTTGTAATTGCGTGCTGAAAATCCTACTTTACTTTGCTTTGCTGAGATCGAAGCTCAAAAAAACACGGCTATTGTAGATGTCGCTCTTTTCGTTTCGTTTATAAAAAACTTAAATAAACAACGAGAATAACTGTAGTACGTTTTTTAGTAAGCATACTTATAAAAGGTATGGTCGATTTTCGACCACAAGCGATACTAGTATATTATATTATTGCAAAGGTACTATGTCAAAGATATGCTCAGGCAAAGGTGTTGACGACTTTCGTTGGAATGATGTAACTATCTATGTAAACGAACGTTTTTCGACATAGTTTGTTTGCTCTTAAATTTAATATCGACGTAAAAATCGAAATCATGAGTAAAGCTAGACTATATTATTTTTTTGTTTAAAAACGCAAATATTTAAAAGTTTTGTAGGTGTTTTTAGTATGCATACATAAAAGGTGGGTAAATGGTAGCATTATTTGAATTTGTAACGTAAATAGAGCTAGAATTGTCATGAATTTTCTTCACTGGTTTTCCTTTGGTAAAAAGTATTGCCAATGAACAACAATATTATGTTTACCTTATTATGTCTCTTTTGAGAACGTATGAATAGGGAGGTACATATTTCATTAAATATTAACGGTGTCCTAAGAACATATTCTTTTTCTCGAAAATTCAATTTACTTCTTAATACTAGGTGATTTCTTCTCACTAAATATTTGTACCTCTATATGTAAGAGAGAGGTTGTGTTTATATACAGTCATAATAAAAACATACGTCACACTACAATAGAATAAAAGATATTATTGTAAGATGACTACTACTAGGCAAAGGGTGCAAGATTTAATTTTTGGAAATACGGTACCATTTAAAGAATCATGCTTGCCAACTTTCAAAGAAGTTATGAAGGAGTTCTTAAATACTGTCTGTATTCTTACAAGTAAAACAAAAAAAGAACAAACCATTTTTCAAGTGTCTGAAAAAGTGGCTCAAAATTTTGTTAAGGTATGGAAAAAGGTTTCCTTCCTACTATTTTTCACTCCTCTATTGTAAGGAAAATACGGCAATACCATGAGAAATATAAAAATAACATCCTAAAAACTATAAAATAAACGAAAAACGGAACAAATTAGACAGTTTCAAAATACAGCTCGAGCAGTTTTTGAAAAAATCTGAGAACTATTTCAAGCGTGATCGTGTGATCAAGCAAATAAAGTTCCTATTATGGAGCGAGCTTTTTTAACGGATCAAAGAACAATTAGAAAGTTGTGTATCGGAAATATTGACTGGACTGCTACTCGGAAAATGGAAAAAAGCTCTTAAAGAAAACAAGACAGAGCTGAGAAAGTTGAAAAAAAGAGACAATCAAAAAGTACGGATCCTGGTATTAAACCAACTTTTGTCGAAACTCGAATCAATACTTCTGAATCTGAGACAACTGACAAAAGCAGTGACTTTGAAGACTCTCCTCCTAAAAAGATAAAAACAGAGCTCATTACAAACCAAATGCGACTTAAATTTAGCTAATTTGGGACTTGCTTGTGATCGAACAGGGATCTCAGATAGAAATACCGCTATTATTGCAAGTAGTGTTTTGAAAGACGTTGGTATCATATCCCAGGAGGATCAATCGAAGGTCATAGATAGATCAAAAATAAGGCGCTTAAGGTATGGAGTCAGGCAAAAGTTACAAGAAAATAATTTACTTAAAGGTACCAAGCTTGAAAGCCTTTATTTTGATGGCCGCAAAGATCGTACTAAAATCTTATCAAAGCAAGGTGAGCAATCATATCATAAATTATCTGTCGAAGAGCATATTTCTCTTGTTCTAGAATCCGGTGCACGCTATGTGGGACAAGTTTCCCCAGTTTCTTACATCAAAACAAGATATCCCTGAATCACTTTGTTGCAGTTGGATGCGAAGGAATGGCTGCAAATACTGGTTCAAAGGGGGTGTTATAAGATTGATGGAAGAAGCTGTGGGGAAACCCCTACAATGGAATGTGTGTTTGCTTCATTGTAATAAGCTGCCTCCTCGACATCTTGTACAAAATTTAGACGGTCAAACAGCAGGTCCATATGGCTTTTCCGGGCCAATCGGCAAAATGTTGGAGTCTTGTAAAAAGTCGGATATTGTAGAATTTGTACCAATTGAAGAAATACTTCATGTTTTACCGGGTATAACAAATACCAATGAACTAAGCCTTCACCAAAATAACTTGCATAATAATGCCAAGCCGTAGGTTCTGGAAACTGTCTCGTGTCTTTGTTACAAAGAAATCCCAGCAAAATATCACATGCTCGTTGCCTGACTGCGGCAAACAGAATTATGAGACTTTATATTGGAACCAAGAATCCATCAGACAATTTAGTCGTTCTAGTAAATTTCATTGGTCGCGTTTATGCTCCGTTATGGTTTCTTATCAAAATTCATCCTTCTGCAAAGATGGTGCGCGTCACTTTTCACTTGTCTCGATATCTCGAAATTCAAAAAGATCATAGACCCTGTCATCCAACGAAATTCATTTTATGCCCATCCGAAAAACCTATAGTTTTAGCTATGATGACAGACAAAAGAAAATCGATTCGTGAGCTGGCACTTCGGCGAGTGATGAAAGCTGGAGCGGAAAAAAGCGAAATAAATATTCGTAGGTTTACAGTGCCAAAACTCAACTTTAAAGCCAATGTTTATGTAGATTTAGTCATCTGGCAGAGCCTACAAATAACTGAGCCCCCTGTAACGAAGTTCCTTGGCGTTGAAAATATTTCGAACATTGTTAAGAGCGGCGATTGCAGTATTATTGCTTTTCCTCGGTTTCCATGTCATACGCAAAGTGTGGAACGTTGTGTTAAGCTAGTAAACGAAGCTTCTAGCGAAGTATAAAATAAATAAATAAATAAATAGCAGCAACCTCCATGTGGTGAGTTCTGGGTGGTTTTGTAACAGAAATCAGCGAAACGCTGCAAAACATTATATAGCCCTATTTATAAACTCATCCCTTACACAGCAAAATGTGATTTATAAAGATTTTTCGTACTTAAGCAACGTTTCTTTAGGGCTGCGTAAGTTAAACGCGAAAATTTGCGTTTAGAGCCTGCGTAGAGCTTACGTAAATGTGTTTTTGCATCAAATGTCAATTGGTCGTCGTGGTAAAAATCATTTTTATTTATTCATTAATTTCGAATGCTGTACAAATTTCTGCCAAAGCAATTTCTTTTCCATATGCAATTATAAGATTGAAATTATATTTAATAAATGAAAATATATAAAACATTGTGCGTTTGTGATATTATTTCTTCCACTTCAGTTTTATTGCTTGTGGGGAATGTCTTAGGATGTGTGTGAATATGTCTACAAATGGCCTGGCATTGAATTTGGCGGTGGTTGGTAGAAAAGAAATAGGAATATGGATATAGGAAGACACATAGATATATGATTGCAGTTTGATATTTCAGCAGTACCTTCGAAGACTTTTCGGAATTGTTTTAGATAATTTGACTTTTTAGTGTGTAAAATGAATTCATTTACAAAGCTAATCACAGTTGATGTCGGTTTTAGGGAAAAGGTAATAGATTTCTGTGTTTTCTATAATAATTTATCGAAATTCTTACCTATTTAGACACAAACCTCGTTTAGCAAAATTACCGCGGAAAAATGTTTATAAATCACAATTTCATGAAAGCCACGTAGAGGCTAATAACTACGGCTGATAATTTTCCCCATTGCATATCTTTTTCATTTTGATATCCCTATAAAATTTTTTCAAGGCTGTTGTGAACCCTCAGGATATTCTTTGATCACTCCGAAATTTGTTGACCGCCTTTTTGAAGGTTAATGGCACCTACCCCGACTATGTATAATAGGAAAATTAAAAAAAAATGTCAACATTAATCATTAAGACCGAGCCCAGTAAGGTCTTAATTATGGCATACCTACTGGAAAAACGAATTGGAACGATTGCTATGAGGGCTGATATTGATAATTCCTTTCAAGTAGGATCAAGAATGCTGCGGTCTCCAGTACCGTAAAGAAGCCCGGAACGACGTGAGTCACCAGCAATAAGGATGGCAGCGGCCGAAGCCAGCACTCTGATTTCCACAAGCTAGGTGTGCAAATAAGAGGGCTGGTGGAAATGCTGGAAGATGGTAAAAGACGTTCGATCCACCAACCAATGAGAGACTCTATTGAAAGTATAAGGCTCTCTATATTCAACTGCATGATGAGAAAGCAAAGGAAGTGATTCGTCGGAACAATGCATCACAAACTTCGCCATGGCTAAAGGCAGCAATAGAGCCCAAAAGGAGACAGGGTGCAGACGAAGAGCCCCCGGAGCCCAAACGGAGGCATCAATACCTACCAAATGGTACTGCGGAAAACGAACTGACAGAACCAAAACGGAGAGGAGTTAATGCTGAAACAAACCTTACGAACAAGAGACAGCCGAATGAGAAACGTAAACAAAAACTCCCACGTGACCGTAAGCAAATAACCAAGGAGAAATATGGAAAAACCGGCGCTGAGAAAAGAATGCATCAGGCATTAACGGGGACCAGGCGGAAGAAGAGGTAGAATGGCAAAATGCCGTCAAAAGGAGGGTTGCCAAAAATAAGCAGCTGGAGACAAAAAAAAGCTAGACCTGACGCGATCATCATCAAAGCGACGGTGTCCCTCTCATACGCGGAAATCCTGTGTAAGGTAAAGGCAGACCCAAAATTGGAAACAGTGGGAAAGGCGGTTTCAACAATTAGGAGGACACAAACGGGAGACCTCCTTATACAACTCAAGGAGACGGGTATTAAGACCTCGGAGTTCAAAGGCGTTAGTGAAACACTAGCCTATCAAGCGAATGTATGGTCACTTACAAACCACACTATCCTAGAGATCAAAGACATCGATGAGGTCACTGCCGTGGACGACATAGCCGATTCCATCAAATCTCAGTTTGTAGTGACAGTTTCACCAGCAGACGTTTTGTGCCTGCGGAAGGCTTATGGAGGAACAGCAACAATCAGACTCCCCGCAGAAGACGCAGGAAAACTTTAAAAATCTGGAAAAGTTAAAATCGGCTGGGTAACTGTCGAATACGTGAACGAACCCTACTCAAAAAATGTTTTAAATGTTTGGAGTTTGGTCACCTAGCCTGGCAATGCAAGAGCGAAGAATACCGCTCCAAGCTATGTAGGAGATGTGGGACAGATGGTCACATAGCAAAGAACTGCGACAAGGAAGAGAGATCATCCAGGTGACGCGAAACATGTAGCTGGCAGTAACAAATGCGCATTTTTTCGGAGAGCAATAACTGGATATTCGATAAGGCTAAACAAGTGTCAATATGGATATGCAGAAGCTATGCTTTTGAAGACACAAACGACCAATCAGAAGGCTTCGTACGGGCGAAAATAAATGGGATCCATTTCTACAGCTGCTGTGCCCCATCCAGCTTGATGTCCAGCTTTGTCCACTGGCAAACTGGTGAAAATTCATCACAATTTCATCCCAAGAAGCATTGTTGCAAATTTTCATTCGCTCAAGCCTGAAGAGAAAATCGTCAACAGTCATGCTTTTTGGGTTGAAACTGTGATGAATTTTCACCAGTTTGTCAATGGACAGGTCGAGAATTGGTTTTGGGTCTATCTAAAATCAAATTCAAGAGTAACTTGGATAGTTTTACGTCAGTCTCTTCTCGAACAATATCGTAGCCTAGAAAATGATTCACAACAATACCGAAAAATGTCTGACAGAAAACAAAGGCCTTCAGAATCGTTTGATGATTTTTATACAGTCATCCAACAGTTAAATAGTCGTTTACAAGTTCCAAAATCAGACCGTGAAATAATTGACCTTCTAAAACAAAACGTTCAAAGACAGATGGGTGAGTTGTTAATAACTTTTCGAACAGAGAGTCCATTCCTGTCGAGAATTTCAGACGAATTAGTTTGTTTAAAGGAAAAGCTTACCGACGAGACTTGGTACCAAATAGATTACCTTATATTTAAAACAAAATAAATAAAGAAGGTAACGGGAAAGAATAATGAATTTTGTCTTTCTTGATGTTCCCGATAATTCGTTACAGGTGGCGCCCAACGTGGGGCAGATTGTCTTTATCACTTAGATCTCAGATTTACTTTATTGACTTCAAGTCTTTTATTGCTTTTACTGAATGTTTTTATAATTATAATTCTATTGAGTGATATTCCTAAGTAACGGGTGATTTTTTAGCTGGTTTGGTTTAGGCAACACTGGTTTTGACAGCTGACGTGTGTTTAGTACCTTGTGTCACTGTCAGGAATACCACACTGACGAAGAAGAGCTAGCACGCGAAACGAATCGGGTCCCTAAGAAAAGACCTAGTAAGAAAAGGAGAGCCGGTTCTTCGCCTGAAGTCGAGCCTCTAAGAGAAAAAACGCGTAAAGTACCGCAAGAAAAACAACTCCGAGGGCAATTTCGTCCACCACCTCCAATAAACGTCGCTGGGGTAACGGATTATAGTAAGTTGCACAGCCTCCTTAAAGGAACGATAACATCGGAATTTAAGGTAACATCTTTGGGGAATAATGCGTGGAAAATTAACGTCGTTAACCACGAAGACTACCGGGCAGTGTCCCAAAAGCTAAACACCGAGAAGATCCAGTGGTATACTTTTGAAATAAAGTCAGAAAGGCCACATCGTGTTGTAGCGAGGGGACTCCACCCCTCATGCACCAAAGAAGAGGTTATAAAAGACCTCCGTTCCAAAGGGTTTAAAATTCTTGATGCCGTAAATATCATCAAGAAAGAGAAGCAAAAAACGGAAGAAGATAAGGACATCCTGATAAGGCGTGGACTTCCGCTCTTTATGCTTACCTTCGATAGGTCTGATAATATCGAAGATATCTACCGAATTAAAACTATACTTAATATTGTGGTAAAAATCGAGCCCATTGAAAACAATTCTACAGTGCAAACGTTGCCAAGAATTCAATCATACGCAAATGTATTGCAAAAAAGAGCCGCGATGTGTAAAATGCGCCGGAAGTCATTTCTCCCAAGACTGTGGAGCAACCAAACAATCCTCCGCTACCTGTGCTAACTGTAAGGGAAAGCACCCGGCAAATTATAGAGGCCGTGAAGTAGCTAAGGAGTTGCAAAAACGGAGAGATGCGCTACTCAAAAGCCAAAATAAAAAAACAAAGCCGCTTACCAAGGTAAAGCGTAGGACCGCCCAGGAGGTTGTAGGCAATATAAGACCTCCGGTTCAAAAGCGTAGCATTGTCAGAGAAAGAGAGACAATTGAAAGGCCCTCGACCTCTGTTATAAAAAGAAACGCTACTGAAAAGTTACCACCAGGAAAGCCATCGAATAGTGGCCCTCGGACAGCTAGAGTATACAGACCTACGCTCAGGCCGCGGCATTCGAAGGAGCGAAAAACGTTGAAACTTCGCCGGACCCTGTTTCTCATGTTTTCTCAGTTATTCTCGAGAAACTTGAAGAACAAAGCAAAATAAATAAAATCATTTTCGATCGCTTGGTTAAGCTCGAAAATAATTCACGGAAAACGCGTGCTCCAAAAACAACATGAATGAAAAACCAATGTTAAAAATATGCACTTGGAATGCAAACGGGCTTTTACAAAAACTCGGCGAATTGGAAATACATATTCATACGCGAGAAAGATATTGACATTTGCTTGATTTCTGAAACTCACGTGAAAAAGGGATCGAATTTAAAAATAAAGGGATATAATGATTTCCACGCTTGTCACCCATCGGGGAACGCCAGAGGTGGATCATCATTGCTTATTAAAGACTGCATTGAACAATACGAAGACCTGAAGATAGAGCTCGAAACTATGCAACTGTGCACGATTCAAGTTAAAAATAGTCAGCGTACTCTTAGAATTTCATCTATCTACTGTCCACCGCGTTCCGCACTTGAAAAAAGTGATTTCACTAACCTGCTTAAATCGCTCAAACCAAACTTCATTATTGGCGGCGATTTTAATGCGAAGCACACGTTCTGGGGCTCCAGATACATCTCGCGAAAAGGTAGAATGCTCTATGGGGCAGGTATGGAATACAGTTGCGATTTCCTCTCGACGGGCAAACCGACCTACTGGCCAACTGATACTTCAAAACTACCTGGCCTGATAGATTTTTTCGTTGTGAAAGGAATACCTACCAACCACATTAAAGTTGAAGAGAGCTTTGATCTATCATCTGACCACTCACCGGTTATTCTAACATTGAGTGTAAAATTAGCCAATAACCTAGAGCCAGCGAGATTAACTGGTAGAAACACTAACTGGGAAGGCTTTAGGAACGAAATAGAAGAGAATGTTGAACTGAGTGTTCCACTTACGACACCCTATGAACTTGAAGTTGAAGTTGATCGCTTCGTCGAGATCGTACAGCTCGCCTCCTGGAATAATACGCCTAATCCAAGGAAAACGCCGGCCAAATACGGGCTACGATATCCTCCCGAAATAAAAGAATTGGTCAACGAAAAAAGGAAGGCGCGTAAGAAATGGCAACAGAGTCGCGCTCCGCAACATAAAGCACATTTGAATTATTTGTGCAATTTGTTGAAGACAGCCATTAAGGATTTTAAAAATCGTGCGATAGGTTCTTACCTTGAAAGTTTAACAGCGAAAAAAGATTCCAATTATTCACTTTGGAAAGCTGTAAAAGGCACCAAAAGGCCCAAAATCCCCGCGCCGCCAATTAGAATAAATCAAAATGAATGGGCAAGGGAAGATAAGCAAAAAGCGGACGTTTTTGCCGCTCATCTAGAAGAAACCTTTAAACCGTACGATGGCCAAGCGATCTACGACAATACTAATAGGACGGAATTACAACCTGACGATTCAACACTCACAAGAGCAACGCTAAGGGAACTAAAACGTGAAATCGAATCCCTAAAACCTAAGAAAGCTCCTGGTTATGATTTGATCACCGGAGAAGTTCTCAAAGCTCTTCCAAGGAAAGCATTAATTAAGCTCCTTCATATTATAAATGCTGCGCTCAGACTAAAACACGTGCCGAGTCAATGGAAAGTCGCGGAGGTCATAATGGTTTTAAAACCAGGAAAACCGCCAAATGAAGTAAAATCGTATAGACCGATTTCCCTTCTTCCGGTCATTTCCAAAGTCTTCGAAAGAATATTGCTTAGGCGCCTACAGCCGGTTATTGAAGACAATAATCTTATCCCTGACCACCAGTTTGGGTTCAGAACCAAGCATTCGACGATTGACCAAGTACATAGAACTACTGACGTAATCGAGAAAGCATTTGAAGACAAAAAGATTTGCTCTAGCGTATTCCTTGACGTCTCACAAGCCTTTGATAAGGTGTGGCACGACGGCTTGAAATTTAAATTACGACAAGTTCTCCCCGCAAGCCTATATGATATTCTAGAATCATATCTCGGGAATAGGCTCTTCCGTGTTAGAAATGGAAACGAATACTCGGAGCTAAAAGAAATCTCGGCCGGGGTACCGCAAGGAAGCGTCCTTGGTCCGCTTCTCTATTTGTTATATACTCGCGATATTCCAAGGGAAGATGGCACTACCCTTGCTACATTCGCCGACGACACAGCTATCCTAGCAGTAGGTAATACAATACAATCGAAGAAACGACTACAAAACTGCAAACCGCAGTGAATAAGGTAAATGAATGGACAAGGAACTGGCGGATCGCCTTAAATGAAACTAAATCTGTACATGTGAATTTCACGTATAAGAAAACCAATGACTTGCCAATTTTCCTAAATATGGCCCGAATACCCTTTGCAAACGAGGCCAAATATCTGGGAATGACACTCGACGCAAAGTTGAAATGGAGTTCGCACGTGAAAATGAAACGTAAAGAACTCGATGTCAAATATTACTCGTTAAACATTACCAGCTCAGTACTGAGAACAAACTGCTTTTATACAAGCAAGTGCTAAAGCCGGTGTGGACCTACGGTATACAACTTTGGGGTTGTACCAAGAAAACAAATGCAAATATTCTACAATCTTTTCAAAACAAAGTGCTTAGAGAAATTGTACAAGCACCATGGTATATTAGAAACGACGATATCCATAGGGATCTTGGAATTCCAACAATCGAAGCTGAAACTAGCAGCTTCGCGAGAAAGCATAGAAACCGACTAATCGGACATATCAACAATACAGTCCGACAAATCTTGGACGAGAGCAATTTATTGCGCCGACTACAAAGAACGAAACCGTTCGACTTGGCAAGATAAGATTAACCGCGTTTAATTTGCGGAACACGCAGGATCTTTCATTGGAAAGTAACCTGTCAAAAGTTTTTATTTAATGATAGAAAAATTGCTTGATAAGTTATATCTTAGTTGCAGTATCTAACAATCTTTAGAAGGGTGGTGTTTTTAGTCAGTATAAATCTGACACTACTATGAGAACGCGCTTGCTATTCTCATAGTGTCTTTGGAAGATTTTCACCTACCCTCGGAAAAAAAAAAAAACAGCTTCAGTTTGGTTTGCAATTTAACCATGGATCGTCTTACAAATGAACAACGCTTGCAAATTATTGAATTTTACTATCAAAATTCGTGCTCGGTTCGAAATGTTCATCGCGCGCTGCTTCCATTTTATGATCGGCATTCTCGACCTTCTGAGCAGTCTATTCGGAAGATTGTGACCAAATTTCGCACCAAATTTACCTTGTTGGACATTAAACCACCAACACGTTTACGTACTGTGCGTAGTGAAGAAAATATTGCGGCCGTATCAGCTAGTGTGACAGAAGACTGCGAAATGTCGAAACGGCGCCGTTCCCAGCAGTTAGGCCTTTGTTACAGCACTACGTGGAAAATTTTGCGGAAGGATTTGGGCGTAAAGCCTTTTAAGATACAGCTGGTGCAAGAACTAAAGCCAGCCGACCTACCACAACGCCGAATTTTTGGTGAATGGGCTCTTGGAAAGCTGGCCGAGGATCCGCTTTTTTATCGAAAAATTGTGTTCAGCGATGAGGCTCATTTTTGGTTGAATGGGTACGTAAATAAGCAGAATTGCCGCATTTGGAGTAAAGATCAGCCAGAAGCATTGCAACAGCTACCAATGCATCCCGAAAAAGCCACTGTTTGGTGCGGTTTATGGGCCGGCGGCATTATTGGGCCATATTTCTTCAAAGATGATGCGAATCGCAGCGTTACTGTCAATGGTGAACGCTACCGAGCGATGATAACAAACTTTTTTTTGCCCGAAATGGAAGTTCTTGACTTGCATGATATGTGGTTTCAACAAGACGGTGCCACATGCCACACAGCACGCGAAACAATGGCGCAATTGCGAGGCGAGTTTGGTGAACAGTTAATTTCACGTTTCGGGCCGGTCAATTGGCCGCCTAGATCGTGCGATTTGACACCATTAGATTATTTTTTGTGGGGGTATGTCAAGGCTAATGTGTATAGGGACAAGCCCGCTTCGATTGACGCACTGGAAGCCAACATCCATGCATTCATTCGTGAGATACCGGCCGATATGTGTGAAAGAGTATGCCAAAATTGGACTCAGCGGATGGGCTACCTGAGACGCAGCCGCGGTCAACATTTGCATGAAATTATCTTTAAACATTAAATTGCAAGGTTCAAACTATCGATTCAAATAAATATTTCATTCATTTTTTCGAATTTTTTGTGTTTTTTTTTTTTAAAAAGTTCTAAACCTCTTAAAAATCACCCGTTATAACACAAAATTGATACTTCGCATAATTCGACCGGTAGATTCTGGAATTCAATCTACCTCCGATGCGTAATTTTTGCTGAGGTTCGATTGTCATGAATAGTTTGTGATGATGATTTCTTCATCCAGTAGATGTGATTTTCATAAGGCATTTATGTCAGTTGTGGAAAAATCATTGAAATAAATATTGTAACAGTATGAGGATTTTTTTTAGATAACTTTTGTCCGATATATGAGATTTTAATCAAAATCATTAGAATCCGTTGCATTGTTATCTGATGTCCTTAACTATACATTTAATATCTAAATTGAATTAAAATTTTGGTGTATGACTCCAAGCAATGTTTAAGAGAAGCGAATCTTCATTCATTATCATAAATTGGACTATTCAGTAAATTCATCAATAAGCATTACTAACGATACTGTTTCTTAAGTGAGAATGTAAATATCCTAATGTTCGTTCTTGAGAAGGCTTTCTACGGCTTGTCACATCCGCCAAATCATTCATCTCTTTATTGTTAAATCATACATTACCAAGGATTTTTTTTTTTGATTTTTTTTTGCTTAAACTTGAATATAGATACCAAATTTATAACTTACTAGCTGACCCGTGCTCGCCTTGCTTCGCCTGAGTTCCACTTCTCAAATTAAAAAAAAAATAATTAGCGTTATACAAACCCACTCCTCGAAATTTTCTGATTAAACAAATAAATAGATAAGCTCCTGCTTGCGTTGCACAAGTTTCGTCTGGATAAGTAATCTCAGATTATATTAATTTTGACAATACTTACGTAAAGCCTTTTAATTGTCAAATAAATTCTACTTATAACGTAACAAAATCGGTAAAAATAATCGGCCTTACCAATAATCTCTTCGCGGACAAACAGAAAAATGTGTTCTCTTTTATAGAGGTAGAGAAGATAATAACTAGATAGTTACACTAGATAATTAGTTTATATTATAAGAGCTCTAATATTTCTTTATTTCCATAAAGCTGAAGTATATTATTTAGTTAGTTATTTATTTTTTTTTTTTTTGTGTTCAAAATGTCAAAACTTCCAATAAGAACATCTTCGAATACAAGTCGCTATAGTTTTCGGAGAAAATCTGTTATACCACAGACAACAAATAAGACTTTAAAGAAACTTAATCAAACAATGACCATCTCACCTCCAGTTGCACAAAATTCTGTTATAACTCAATCTGAGGTACCAGATATTTCTTCATTGCCTTCGACAAGTAATGGTATTACACATGAAAGAGATATACTTTCACACATTCGAGATGCAGTGACTGCTTCTGTAGTCGTTCTGAAGAGCATCGCATAATTATAGAAGAAATGGACAAGAGTCGTGAGTTTCTGAGAAACGAGATTGAGGGTTTGGTTCGACAAACTGTGGAAGTAACTTATCCAATTAATCCCGGAATCTCTTCCAATTGTTCACTTCCTCAGCAAAATATTCGCCAAATCGCACAAACTACAGATTCTAATGCTAATGACTTCTTACATCAACTACATAATTTAAATTTCAATGAACCACCACCTCACAATCTTTTCAACAACCAATTTCAGGACCAAGGGTTCATGATTTTTATAAATGGGGACTTAAATTTCATAACAAAAGCATGCTGATGCTGTTAACACACGGACGCCCTTACGTCTTCACTACCCGGACTGACTCAAGAAGTCCTGTAATAATGGGTCATAAGTGTGATTTACGAAGCGGAAAGTAACGGGAAAGAATAATGAATTTCGTCTTTCCTGATGTTTCCGATAATTCGTTACAAATTCACTACAAACAAATCAATTGTCCGGATAAAAGATTGGCTAGCAATAGCCAGCCTAGAACTAGCAGATCATTAAAAAGAAGCTGTCCTCATAACAAGTCGGAAAACTGCAGAGTTCGCCAAATTCCAGGTTGGTAACCAATTAATCAGGTCCAAAGAAGAAGTTAAATACATCGGAGTAATGTTGGATTGCGGTTCAAAACACACGTGGACTATATAGCCAAGAAAGCATCGCAAATGCAAGGTGCTCTATCGCGCATACTACCTAACCTTGGTGGACTTGGACACGCTCCGCGCTACGTACAATTAGCGGCTTTCGAACCATATCGAACGAGGCTGCATTTGTAATAGCTGGAATGGTTCCTGTCGATATTCTCGCTGACGAAATGTTGAGGATATATAATAGAAGAGCCTTAAACCAATACAATGGTGGTGTAATCAAGAAGATTAAAATCGAAGAAAAGGCAGCGTCAATAGCAATGTGGCAAGCTCGCTGGAATAACTCAACGAAAGGCAGATAGACATACCGACTCATACCTACCGATAATCCAGGAATGGATAGAACGTGACCATGGAGTCTGCAATTATAACCTTACGCAGTTCTTATCGGGCCACGGTGGCTATCGGAAATATCTGCATCGTTTCGGGCATAACAACTTACAATCTTGCCCCGAATGCATAAATGAATATGAAGATACCGAGCACGCAGTATTTTATTGCCCCCGCTTCATGGCATGGAGAACTACTCCGCCCAGCCCGTCAGAAACCGTCAACCACATGTTGCAATCACAGGAGAATTGGGCGGAATTATGTAATTTTATAACCATCGTACAAAATGAGCTACGGAGAATTGAAAACCAAAGAAAAGCTACAGTAGAAGCCATAGAGGCCGCAGAAACACCAGAAACAGGTGACACAACACGGATAGCTTGTATGCTAACAGCCCCGCGAAGAAATACCTGTAGCCAGTCCCGCGGGGATAGTGGTTGAAGTGTGTTGGATGTGGATTAGTACGTAGGCGCATTCCTCTGGCATCCATTATTCTGGCTTGTTAATCGTGCATGTTGGTAGCACGGGCTACCGCATCTTTAGAAGATTACCACATCCATTGGCGCAACCAAAAAAAAAAGCACAGAAAGCGTGCATCACATTGATGAAAAAATTTGTCAATATGATGAATAGACCGTTTTTTCAAATGTTGCAATAAGATGTCCCCTAAGTTTATTTGCTTTATAAAACCACATTTACTTATCATTTTTTATGCCTGAAATACCTACTAGCTTGAAATACATTTGTTTTACTTCAATTTTAAAAAATGTTAAATATCGTTCACAAATAATTTTGTACTAAATGGCGTTTGTCCCGAACGCAGTAATTTGAATTTCCCGATTAAATATCAGTAGCTCCTGGATGAGCTTAACAACACTTGGGCAGCTTATAAACAAGATTTATGTTTTCTTTAATAGCAATACCAATAAATATTTAAGAATAATATTTTCTTTTTGTTTTATTGAAGAAAAACTTCTCCCCATATTTCGTCATTCGCGTCACGCAACAGCTTTCCGTTAAAATTTGAATTTGAAATTCCGATTCTTTTTCAAGTGGTAACTGCTCTATAGTAAATCAGAAAATTGTTCACGCAGTAAGCGTAGCGATAAAACTAAAACGGTGAAAAAACGTCAGTTACATCAAAGCTGTTGCATGAGTATGGTCTGTATGTTTATTGGAGCTCATTAGTGTCACGACGTTTTTTAAAGTAAATCATTAAAAAATAAGTTTACAAGTATTTCAGAAAGAAGGAAAAGGTTCACCTTAAACTAATTAATAAATAATTGAGTGTATATATTGTATTACCAATAAGTTATTATTGTGATTAGTGTGAATTGTCATTATCGTCACAAGTCATGAGCGTCCCGTTTTAAAAGTGACGCGAATGACGTGATAGTGACGAAAATGACAATTGTACGAGGACACATAGTATTCGAAGGCAAAACAGGGGTCAACTGAAAAGTTGCTGGGACCAGAACCATTCCCGTCAATTGGCAGAGGAATGGTTGAACAGCTGATTCACAAATGAGTAGCTGGTCAACTGTAGAACAATGAACACAGGCTAAAATGACAATTTAGTGGCAGACCTGTTCCACTCAAAGAAGGGTTCTAACTTCTAAGCATGAGTCGAGGAACATTGAAATGGGTGATGGCTTTGTCTAAAGGACAAATGGTAATTTCGGGTATTACTTAAGGAAGATGGGCCTTAGAGAGGACGATACCTGCAAACTATGCCTGGAGGAATCCGAGACAGCGGCACATACGCTGTGTCAATGTCCAGAAGAATGAAGATCTTGGGACATCATTGGCTTGAGACCCGGTCGATTAAACAGATCTCACATAAACAGATGCTAGCGTTAACACTAGGAATCGAACCCAGGGAAGAACTCTGGAGAAATCCAGAGAGTCTAGCTGGGTAAGATTTATAGTGGTAGAGAGACGAAAAGAGATCCGTCAATGGTGGTCTGATTCGAATATCTCTACCTCTCTCGCCGAAAAAATAACCATTTCCTCAAAAAACTTGCACTGGAAAAAATCACGCCCCAAATGGAAGAATGATTTCCATGGCCAATTTTACCTGTAAATCTCCAATTTCTCTTCGGAGGATGAAAATTAGATGCGACAGGTGACGAAACCAACTTTTCGCCAAACATACCGGTCTGTGTGCCAAGAATGCCTCGATTCTAAACTTTTAAAACCTATAAATGTTTATGAAAAAAATTAAGATTTTACATAAAAGTCCCTTGAGCTTTTCGTTTTTTTAATCTTTTTTTAAATGAATTCATATGTTTTAATAAATCTCCTTAACGTTTTTATTGCGAAATAAATTCATGTCGGCAAATATTGTTTACTGCGTCACGTTCTTGTCATTTTTATCACGCTTTGCCTCTTTTAGTTCATTGATAAAAAAAAATTGCTTTATTACAACATTGAGATTCATTTAAAAAAAAAAATCAATTATTGCAATGTTTTGAAAAACGACCCGAATACGTTCATCGCACATTGATGAAATTAAAGAGGAATTTCGGTTCATCATATTGATGAATTTTTCATAATATTGATGAACAAAGTTGATGAATGATGAGTTTATTTTTCGTTCCTCATATTGATGAAATAAGTTTCATCATATCAATGAAAAAGTTCACTGCACTAAAATTGATGAATGTTTCATGAACATAATGTATCTTTTTTTTCAGTGCAGCTGTCAATCTCACTGTCATTCTCCACTTCCCTCTGCTTGGTTATTCACCTGTCACATTGAGCTGTCAAAATCGATTTATCAAACTCATAAAGTGTCACATCCTTGACTTTTCGATCTCGATTTTAAAGGACAACCTACAAAGTGTGATTCGGAAGTAAATTAAATACCAATCGCCCCTTACCCCTCCCACATACGTGCGTCGTGCATGTGTTAATTGAAGAAAAACAAACTAACAACAAAGCGAAAGAAAATATGAAGGCACGCCACACCGAAATCGAGCAATATTAATTCTCAGTGCCCCTGTTTTAACTTTTAACAAGTCCTCTAACGTCTAACAAACGGGCTGCATGTGGCTGTGTGTGTTGTTGCGGCTCTGACAGGGGTAACTAAAGAACCAAACATTGAAAATCATATAGTCGTGCACTGAATCGTAATTGTAACGGAATAACAAAACCGCGCGCAAAGCCACACTGTACGGATCGCGGTGTTGCCGACGAGATACTTTAATAAGTAGGGAATAACCTAGCGTAACGGTGAAACAATTAACTCTTTGAATTTATTATTAAGGTAGAGGGAGAAGAAGAAAATCAACAAAAGCGAGGCTGAAGATGGAAAAATAATACGAATGCCAGTACCCAGTAGGTGAGTAGAGAGTGACTCATCGGAGTAGTTGCAAAATCCACACAGAAACACATACTTCAGTTGGTTGTGTGGAAAACAAATTCCATTGCGGCGCTTCACAAGGTGACGACTGTAATATAATCTACCTGCGCATAGACGTGCACCTCGGAATTGCATCTCTGAGGTTTTAGTGGGTGCTTAGCTGTTGCACACCACTCGGGCTTACGTGTGTAGATATCTCCTATTGGACAAGTTGTGCAATTGTACACTGAACGTCAAAATAATTAAATTCAGGCAGACAAAGTAATTTTTCCACAAAGTCACAGACATACATATTGTAATTGTAGTATTTCTACGTTAACGTCGGCAAGATTGGCGCACCGTACTAGAGCTGGAAAAGTAGATGTACAATCTTGTAATAAAATCATTTATTTGTTTTTTTTTTTTTTGTAGCAATTTTCGCGCTCACTTTAACGATCTAGTTTTATGGATTTTTTCTAATTAATTCCGAGCTAGATTTGAATGCACTAAGTTTCGATTGCTGCTGGTTGGGAAACATTCCTGCCTGCGTTGCTGCCGGAAAGTAAAAGTTGTGAAACCAAAACAAGCACACAGTAGGTTGATGGATGGATACCTCGGCTGCGGTATTGTTTGTTTGTTTTGTTGCTAGTCTAGAACTCGAAAATATGGCAGCACTTTTCCCGGAAGGGTACCTTCTCCTTCTGTAAAGAGAAAGGTAACGGACCCACGGATTCTGTTGCTTACCGAAGACCCTTTTGGAAAAAGTAAGGGAGTAGAGAGAACATCCCCATCATCATACAAAGTGGATGATAACCAAACTCTGAAGGATAAATATACAGAAGTCTGCAAAGAAAGAGATGGGTTCAAGCAACTAAACGAAACATTAATCTAAGAAATTAATAGTTTAAAGCAGAAGTTGCAAACGTTGAAAAAACAGATCAACAGCCAAAACAAAGAAAAAAAAGGAATTAAAGTAGTTGAGTTCTCAACTTATAAGGAAGAACTACTGAAGGAGACAGAAAGGAAACTCAAAAACGAAAACAAAAATAAAAAACGGAAAATGAGCACATCCCAAAAGATCTCATCTCCGAAAGAAAGCTATCAGGCTACGGTTTGTGTCCCAAATAAAGAAAATAAAATTTAGAAGCCAGTCAAACCTCCTCCAATGATTGCTCTGGAAATTACAAAGTATGAAAGCCAAGTTAAAACATTAGAAGAAAATAAAATTAACGTAAATACAATGCTAATAAATAATAAAGACATTAAAATAAATGTAGATGAAGAAGAGTCTTATAGAAAACTAACCAAAATACTTAACCAAAAAAAGGTGCAATGGTACTCTTATGAGAATAAACAAATCAGGCCAATTAAGGTTGTTGTTAAGAAACTACATACTTCTCGTGATACAGATCTTTGAAGGAAAAACCTAAAGATATTAGAAGCTGTCAATATGCTTAAATCGAAAAGCAAAGTATCACTACCAATGTTTATGCTTACTTTTGAGCACGACGAAAATATCAAAAAGATATATGAAATTAAAGCCACCCTTGGAATGAATGTAGAGATGCACGCCATACGTAAATCAAAACTAGTACCACAGTGCAAGAACTGTCAAAAATATGGACATACGAATAAATATTGCAGCTCTAACTAAGTGTGCAGGAAACCACCATACTAAAGATTGTATGAAGAAAAAAGAGGAACCAACGAAATGCGCTAATTGCAACGAAAAGCATCCAGCCAACTGTAGGAAAAGACAAAAAGCATAAACAAGCTAAACCAAATACAAAAAAGGACGCACCTAAAGTCATAAGTGACCCGCAATCAAGAACGCCGAAAAAAGTACCCATAGTTGCAAAACTATCAAAAAGACAATTAAACCTAAAACACTAACGGCAGTACCCGACATATTCACAGGTTGCATAGAAAGAAGTAGAAAATGTTGCAAAAACGATAACTACAAATAAGGCGAAATTAAACAATAATATGGAAATGTTCATGGAAAAAATACAAAAAAAAAAATAGAAAGCATGGATATAAGCAATAAAGCTATATTAGAAAGAATCTCGCTCCTTGAGAAGAAATGCAGCAATAGCAAGGCTGCACATAAGAGACAAACATGATGAATAACTTAAAAATCCTGGAATGGAATGCTAATGGTATCGATAATCGTAAAGAAAAAATCCAAGTAGTCCTTGACATGAACCGACTAGATATCTTACCTCTTTTTAAACGTAGGCAATATTTTTCAATTATGTTTATTCGTGATTTGACAACTGGTCATATCGATTGCCATTTCCTATTATCATTAATTGGATTTTATGCTCCATCGAGAGCTCTTAGAAACCGTCTTTTATTTTATGTACCTTATCATAGAGTTAATTATGGATACAATGAACCAATTTCTAGATGTCTTAGGGAATCTAATAGATATGCTAGTATATTTGATTTTCATCTTGGTAGGGATTCATTCAGAAATAAATTAATTCTGATGTTAGGCTTTGGTGGTCGTTTTTAAGTATATTTTTGTATTAAGTAATCTAGCGAGAACAGTAGATGTACTCATTTGATTGAAAATAAAATAATAATAATAATAGATATACGTCTTGTCTCTGAGACTCACTTAAAATTCAATACAAACTTTAAGCTGCAAGGGTACGATTTTTATCACTACCTACATCCCCACAATTCAGCAAAATGCGGGGCTGCAGTTATAGTGAAGAATACGATCGATCACCATATAGGAGCCACATTCCAAACATGCGCGATACAAGGAACATCTATAAATATTACAACGAAAAGTGGACAAACTATATCAGTTGCATCGATTTACTGTTCTCCCTAAAATCGGTTAAAATCTTACGAAAAATGACTTTTTAGACCTCTTCCGCATATTTAGTAATAGATTTATTGCGGGGGAGATTTTAATGCCAAAAACAAGTATTGGGGATCTAGATTGACAAATACAAGAGGAAGAGAACTTTATGAAGTATTAAACGAAGTTAGTGGCAAGTATCACTCAACGGAAAAAACCTACGTATTGGCCAACAGATAGACAGAAAATCCCAGATCTTGTCGACTTCTTCGTTACAAAGAATATATCGTCTAACGCTATAAGGGTAAATAGAAGGCCAGATCTTGACTCAGATCATTCCGCAATACTTTTAACAATTGGCGATAAAATTACTATTAAAGAAAATAACGCTAGGCTAGGTATTAAACTGACTGATTGGAACTATTTCAGACATTATCTATCTAGAGAATTAGTAGAGGTTGTCCAAATCTTTACTGTTAATATTCAAAAAGCTACATGGGCTGCAAAACCTAAAACATAAACTAGATTCAAACAAAACTCATATCCAAACGTAATAGGTATGTGATTTAATTGCAGAAAAGCGACGAGCTAGAAAACGTTGGCAGCAATCTAGGGCGCAATCGACAAAACAATTTATTTAAAAATGAGTCTCTAAAAAAAAACCTTGCCAGTCTTACGAATGATGCCCGTACCGAGTACTCACTCTGGAAGTCAACAAAGAAAATGAAAAGGCCAATTGCACACATCCCACCTGTTAAAAACAGAGAAGGTAACTGGCAAAAAACAACAAAGAAAAAGCTAATTTATTTGCTGATTATCTTAAATAAAATAAAACAAGGCATCAGTACTAAGAAAGCCCCGGGATTTGACTTAAGAGTGGGTGTCCCTCAGAGTCTGCAAATTGCGAACTCGCTCATCGTTCACTAAATAAAAATAATAACAAATTCACTGCATTAAATAATCAAAACAAATCAAAACAAAAAACATCAAAAAGGACATGGACCTAGGGCGATAGGCTAGCTGTATTGAGCTGCAAACACTGTCTGAATATAGACTGAAACCGTTAGTATGTGTGATATTCAGGGGCCCTACTATGAAACTCGATTCTACTATATTAGGCGTTTTTATTTTTTAGTTCAGAGCACAACCTGAACTGTTATACAAAAAGTTCGTGTTTCTTTTTTAGCTCAGACACTTCAGAGCTCGAATTTGTGTTTCTTTTTTCGCTCAGAGCATGATCAGAGCGCGCTCTATGAGCTCAGAATAAATTGACTGAGCATCCTGAGTAAAAAGCTGAGCACACATGACACATGTACATGCACACTTCCAGTCACATTTAATGGACAAAAAAAAAAACAGGAAAAACAAAACATCCTCTGAACGCTCTGAGCACGAATGGTTCATAGCGCGCTCATAATGCTCGAACTCTGTTCAGTGCTCAGCTCTGAACTAAAAAAAAAAAACCCCTATTGATTCTATTCGAAAGATATTTGCGATTCTATACTTTTAAATGGTACTCCCTATGAAAGTAGAATCGAATGCCGGTAATGTCAAGCTATCTGCCAACAAATTTGCGATTTTCGAACGATTCTCGCATTATGGTTGACATAACCCAAACGAGTTTCGCAGTTTGTTTGGAATATCCCAAAAAAATGATCGTGAAACAATAAAATAATAATAAATAAACATGGACAGTGTCGCAATTTCGTTGGAGTCTGAAGGAAATCAGGAAAAAATCAACAAGTTGAACGAAGGCTAAGCGAAAAAAGGTTTTTCTATTGAGTATTTATTTAAAGTCATTTTGAATCGAATAAAATAACTTTATTTCAGCTTTGTTTACAACTACCACCTTTTGAAAGATGCCTTCATGTACTTGTTGAATAATAATATTTCAATAGAACGAATTCATTTAATTTTTTCTCAACTTGCCCTTGGCATGTACTTTAAAATCAGCCCGAACCTAATGAAACAGAAATAAAATAAATAAATTTGTCAGTGTTGAAACTTTGTTTCCCCAAAATAAATTTCTTACAATTGCTTAATTTGTATTTTAGTTAGGTGTTCGATACTTGCATTTACCCTAGAAATTCTCGGTTTTTTTCATTTACATTTCTCAGAAAGTATCTTCTTTTAATTTTAGTAAATACACAAAATCATAGGGCCCAAACACTGGAAAGCTAAATTATCGCTTGGTAATATGAACATACCCTTAAATTAAAAAAAAAGTTTCTGAGTTTCTTTTAGCTCGAAATATTCATAATTTTTAATTATTTTCAAACAATTAATTTCTGTTACTACACCTTCCATAATTATTAAGTCTCTAGCTGATGAAGGGCATTTTAATTTCAGAAATGACCCTATCACCTACCAAACCATCTGTTGTGGCACCGACAAATGAATCTTTCTATCAATAAAAAGTCCACTCCGTTCAACAATAATACCATATACTTTTCACTTTGTATTATATGCACTATACAGGAATGTTTTAATTAAATTATATAATTTTGAATTTATAAAGCAATAATAATTGATATTTTAAAGCCAAATGAATGTGTTTTTCTTGTTAAAACTTTCGGCATCTTGCTATTTTTTTCAACTATCTGAACTCGTAACAGCACAAAAAATTAGCAAATTATTTTGGAATATCTAAATAAAATAACAAATATTGAACGTTTGCCTTTTCCAAGGAAATATAAAACAATAATATTTGAAACTCCTACAAACAAAGCAAAAAATTCAAACACATCTACAATCACAAAGTCATCACCCAGTCCCCACCCACTCTCATATAAATTTTTCTCGGATTATTAAAATTTATCTCACTGTTGCTTCCTTCACTTTATCAAACAGCAAGAATATTAGTATGTATCTATCAGAAACCCAAAAAAAAAACAATTTTTTTTTCATGTTCAATCATCTCTAGCGAGCGAAAATCTGCAAACTTTAGATTCTCAATAGAGAGTAAATTTAGAGAAAAATCGAATAACGCCATGTCGGATATTTTGTGAACTACATTGCATATGAGTGCGTAAACTCTGAAACAAAATTCAGAATGCTGTAAAATAGTACACTTCTCAAAATTCGAATTTAACTATTTTATGAACTAAACATCTAATTCCACCCTCTTCGGAGGTCGCCTCTACGGATTCTGGGGAGAGCCGCTTATTGCAGTCCATTAACCCTTTTATGAAAAGTTCAAGGGTATCTCGATCGCCTCCATCAAGATCGAACAACCCCGGGAAAAGAAGTCCGCCGGGAGCGCCAGCGCGTGAAAAACGGGAGTCAGTGAAAGATATAAGTTCTGAGGAAGAAATTAAAAAAACGAATCAAGCTTAAGGAAATAGTTCTACTCTATCAAGCTCTTAAGTAAGAGATAGAACTGTTGAAGGAAGAAAATAATGTTCTAAGAAACACTCATTCTCAGAAAGAACGCGAATGTACTCCACCACGCTTGCCTAGTCAGGAATACCACACTGACGAAGAAGAGCTAGCACGCGAAACGAATCAGGTCCCTAAGAAAACACCTAGTAGGAAAAGGAGAGCCGGTTCTTCGCCTGAAGTCGAGCATCTAAGAGAACAAACGCGTAAAGTAATGCAAGAAAAACAACTCCGAGGGCAAATTCGTCCACCGCCTCCAATAAACGTCGAGTACAATAAGTTACACAGCCTCCTTAAAGGAACGATAACATCGGAATTTAAGGTAACATCTTTGAGGAATAATGCGTTAAAAATTAACGTCGTTAACCACGAAGACTACCGGGGAGTGTCCCAAAAGCTAAATACCGAAAAGATCCAGTGGTATACTTTTGAAATAAAGTCAGGAAGGCCACATCGTGTTGTAGCGAGGGGACTCCACCCCTCATGCATCAAAGAAGAGGTTATAAACGACCTCCGTTCCAAAGGGTTTAAAATTCTTGATGCCGTAAATATCATCAAGAAAGAGAAGCAAAAAATGGAAGAAGATAAGGACATCCTAGTAAGGCGTGGACTTCCGCTCTTTATGCTTACCTTCGATGGGTCTGATAATATCGAAGATATCTACCGAATTAAAACCATACTTAATATTGTGGTAAAAATCGAGCCCATGCGCAGAAATTTGAAAACAATTCCACAGTGCAAACGTTGTCAAGAATTCAATCATACGCAAATGTATTGCAAAAAAGAGCCTCGATGTGTAAAATGCGCCGGAAGTCATTTCTCCCAAGACTGTGGAGCAACCAAACAATCCTCCGCTACCTGTACTAACTGTAAGGGAAAGCACCCGGCAAATTGTAGAGGCTGTGAAGTAGCTAAGGAGTTGCAAAAACGGAGAGATGCGCTACTCAAAAGCCAAAATAAAAAAAAAAGCCGCTTACCAAGGTAAAGCGTAGGATCGCCCAGGTAGTAGGCAATATAAAACCTCCGGTTCAAA
Source organism: Cheilosia vernalis (assembly GCA_949126925.1). Classification (NCBI taxonomy): domain Eukaryota; kingdom Metazoa; phylum Arthropoda; class Insecta; order Diptera; family Syrphidae; genus Cheilosia; species Cheilosia vernalis. The sequence continues at coordinate 61,184,129 of OX421362.1, forward strand.
AGCGTAGCATTGTCAGAGAAAGAGAGACAATAGAAAGGCCCTCGACCTCTGTTGTCAATAGAAACGCTACTGAAAAGTTACCATCAGGAAAGCCATCGAATAGTGGCCCTCGGACAGTCAGAGTGCAGACCTACGCTCAGGCCGCGGCATTCGAAGTAGCGAAAAACGTTGAAACTTCGCCGGACCCTGTTTCTCATGTTTTCTCAGTTATTCTCGAGAAACTTGAAGAACAATGCAAAATAAACAATATTATTCTCGATCGCTTGGTTAAGCTCGAAAATAATTCACGGAAAACGCGTGCTTCAAAAATAACATGAATGAAAAACCAATGTTAAAAATATGCACTTGGAATGCAAACAGACTTATACAAAAACTCGGCGAATTGGAAATATTTATACGAGAGAAAGATATTGGGCCTTACCAATAATCATTTTTAACCTCCACACTAAATATTTCCTAGGTCACAATATGCAATTTTGTATGGAAAATTTCGCCATTGTGAGTCCGAAAAACTTAACCTGGACACTAAAAATGATTATTAGTACCGCGGATTGACATTTGCTTGCTTTCTGAAACTCACGTGAAAAAGGGATCGAATTTAAAAATAAAAGGATATAATGATTTCCACGCTTGTCACCCATCGGGGAACGCCAGAGGTGGACCATCATTGCTTATTAAAGACTGCATTGAACAATACGAAGACCTGAAGATAGAGCTTGAAACTATGCAACTGTGCACGATTCGAGTTAAAAATAGTCAGCGTACTCTTAGAATTTCATCTATCTACTGTCCACCGCGTTCCGCGCTTGAAAAAAGTGATTTTACTAACCTGCTTAAATCGCTCAAACCAAATTTCATTATTGGCGGCGATTTTAATGCGAAGCACACGTTCTGGGGCTCCAGATACATCTCGCGAAAAGGTAGAATGCTCTATGGGGCAGGTATGGAATACAGTTGCGATTTCCTCTCGACGGGCAAACCGACCTACTGGCCAACTGATACCTCAAAACTACCTGACCTGATAGATTTTTTCGTTGTGAAAGGAATACCTACCAACCACATTAAAGTTGAAGAGAGCTTTGATCTATCATCTGACCACTCACCGGTTATTTTAACATTGAGTGTAAAACTAGCCAATAACCTAGAGCCAGCGAGATTAACTGGTAGAAAAACTAACTGGGAAGGCTTTAGGAACGAAATTGAAGAGAACGTTGAACTGAGTGTTCCACTTACGACACCCTATGAACTTGAGGTTGAAGTTGATCGCTTCGTCGAGATCGTATTTGTGTAATTTGTTGAAGGCAGTTATTAAGGATTTTAAAAATCGTGCGATAGGTTCTTACCTTGAAAGTTTAACAGCGAAAAAAGATTCCAATTATTCACTTTGGAAAGCTGGAAAAGGCACCAAAAGGCCCAAAATCCCCGCGCCGCCAATTAGAATTAATCAAAATGAATGGGCAAGCGAAGATAAGGAAAAAGCGGACGTTTTTGCCGCTCATCTAGAAGAAACTTTTAAACCGTACGATGGCCAAGCGATCCACGACAATACTAATAGGGCGGAATTACAATCTGACGATTCAACACTCACTAGTGCAACACTAAGTGAACTGAAACGTGAAATCGAATCCTTAAAACCTAAGAAAGCTCCTGGTTATGATTTGATCACCGGAGAAGTTCTGAAAGTTCTATCAAGGAAATCATTAATTAAGCTTCTTCATATTATAAATGCTGCGCTTAGACTAAAACACGTGCCGAATCAATGGAAAGTCGCGGAGGTCATAATGCTTTTAAAACCAGGAAAACCGCAAAATGAATAATAAATCGTATTCCCTTCTTCCAGTCATTTCCAAAGTCTTCAAGAGAATATTGCTGTGGCGCCTACAACCGGTTATTGAAGGCAATAATCTTATCCCTGACCACCAGTTTGGGTTCAGAACCAAGCATTCGACGATTGACCAAGTACATAGAACTACTGACGTAATCGAGATAGCTTTTGAAGAAAACAAGATTTGCTCAAGCGTCCTTGACGTCTCACAAGCCTTTGATAAAGTGTGGCACGACGGCTTGAAATTTAAATTACGACAAGTTCTCCCCGCAAGCCTATATGATATTCTAGAATCATATCTCGGGAATAGACTCTTCCGTGTTAGAAACGGATACGAATACTCGGAGCTAAAAGAAATTTCGGCCGGTGTACCGCAAGGAAGCGTCCTTATTCCGCTTCTCTATTCGTTATATACTCGCGATATACCAAAAGAAGATGGCACTACACTTGCTATGTTCACCGACGACACAGCTATCCTAGCAGTAGGTAATACAATCGAAGAAGCGACTACAAAACTGCAAGCCGCAGTGAATAAGGTAAATGAATGGACAAGGAACTGGCGGATCGCCCTCAACGAAACTAAATCTGTTCACGTGAATTTCACTTATAAGAAAACTAATGACTTGCCAATTTTTCTAAACTTGGCCCGAATACCCTTTGCAAACGAGGCCAAATACCTGGGAATGACACTCGACGCAAAGCTGAAATGGAATTCGCACGTGAAAAAGAAACGTAAAGAACTCGATATCAAATATAGAGAAATGTACTGGTTACTCGGAAAACATTCCCAGTTCAGTACTGAGAACAAACTGCTTTTATACAAGCAAGTGCTATACCTACGGTATACGGTTTGCTTTTAGTAATATTAACCTGCAGTTTTAAGATGGTAAACAAAAAAAAAAAAAATTTGGTAACAAAATTAAATCATAAAAAAATAAAAATGTTTGACCTAGGGATTGCTACACCGGGGCGCAGAAAAAAAACACCCAAAAAAGGGTGTTTTTGGTACTTTATGTAATATCAAGGTCGAAAATAAAATTTTGCTTCAATAGCTGCGTCTATCTACTGGTTATTGAAACCTGTTTACTTCGATCGATTATCTCTTAAGAACTGCGAGAAACTACGGCCGCAGAAACGTCTACCCCTGCCACCCAGCCTTAATACCTATCAGGAGAAATCCTAAAACGATTCCCTAAAAATGGCTTAAAGAAACTAGCACAGATTATAAATGCTGCATTCAGGTTAAGGTATGTACCTAGAATTTGGAAAGTCGCGGAGGTGATTATGATACCGAAACCAGGCATTCCGCCTATTGTGAAGTCACCTCCGTATGCCAGAAACCTGTTAGATATCCTAATTTTCCTTTGTTCTGTGACCAAAAAATCGTTCCCGTTCGTCATCTGTATTGCTTTAAAATATTGAAATCATTCTTTATGAAATCTAGCGCAGGGAAAACGGGAAGACGGGAGAAGGCTTTAGTGGGTAAAAATCACCACACTGTTACTGAGTACGGGCTCCGTTTCGTCTTTGAAAAATTACCACCTCCCAGCGTAAAAACAAAAAAAAAATTTCGAGGTTGATTTGGCAATATTTTCGGTCTTGGTGCATCTTTCCAGAAGTAGAAGAAGTAGGGTAGAAAAAAGATGCATTGCGCATGCGCAGTCTGCAGGCTTGTAAAAACTCCTCGGTCGAAACAACCACTTCCGAACGTTTTATAAGAAAAATGTACAGAAAAAATGACATTCTATGAAATACTGCTCGTTGGAGACGCCGCGTAAGAGTTTCTTTGTAGGCGTACTTCTTCTATATTGGGTGGTTTCAAACTGAGTATATGCATGTACGTTCCTTTCCCATTTAGCAGCTGCTGGTCTTACAAGAAAAAAAAAACATCGGAAGTTATTTCGTTTGAGGAGCCTGCTTTCTTGTCTTAAAACTAGTTGTTTGCTACAAACTCGTAGACTCTTCTCGATCGAGACTACTTCTCTTCAAAACGGTGAAGGAAACCTTCTTACCGAAGCAGCATTTCCAGTAGCTTTATCACCCAATTGAGAAGAGTCTAGCAAGTGAAGCCAGACCTTTCGGACTTTGGTACAAAAAACCCACGATAGTCCCCACTTAAATACACATATACATAAATAACTAGCTGGCCAGGCGAACTTCGTTTCACCCAAATTCGTTAATGTAATAATATAAAATTTCCGAGCATGCAGCACAGTGCACCTGCACATGTTGCTTCATGTAATTCGGTCAAATACAAGTTCTTTATGCCCTAGTTATAGCCATACGTAAAATGCAACAGAAAAAGTTGGAACAGTATGAAATGAGTTTTCGTTTTAGACGTTCATAGCGAAAATTCTGTCAGAAAAATGTTTCTCTACGAAAACAATTACCACAAATCAACCACCCTGATTGGAATCCATCCGAAAAAAAATTGCTGACGGATGGAACAGTAAAGCAATATTTCAATGGTCATAGCGATCATAGCGAAAGGGCGATGCACGGGAACCGTCGAAATCAATCATTAATATCACTTAAGCATTTTAAATGAGGTATTTGTGTTGTATCTGAAGTGAAGTGTCACCGTTTTTCTATCCAATTTTTTTTTTTTGTTTTTTTTTTTTTAAGTGCGGTTCCCTATACAAATTTTGAATGGTCTTTCTCCAGATTCAGTATTCGAAATGCCTTTTTTTATCTGGGAGACATCGAAATACCCTTTCTTCCCGCTTATTTTGAAATGCAAAATGACCACGAAATGGGTAAATAATTATGGTTTGGCACCACTCATTGGCTGAGCTATAGAGAAAAGCTTTCACGAGGAATATTTTATACAATGTCATTGGTCACAGTGGCTTAGTGGTTAGTGTGTTGGACAGGTTCGAATCCCGCAAAAACCCAAATTCCAACTCAGGGTTTTTTTTGACTGCACCATCTCTCGCGAACGTCTGACAAACATCCGAGAGCGAGAGTATAACTGTCATGAAAGAGCATCTCAATCGGCCCGTTTGGAACCGGCATAAAATTGTAGATCCCTTCCATTCGTTCCAAAAATTAAAAACTCACACAAAACGAATGGTTGCGAGAAGCTAGGCCCTGGATCCCTACAGACCTGTTGCGCCAACTATTATTATTATTATTATCCATTTGAACAGCTGATATTGCTGTCAAATAACGCACTAATCCATTTACAAAAGCAGATCAATTTCGTTACATGTTCCATTCGCCGCGTAAAATCTGAGATCTGAAAAAGATTTCTGGTGGTCCCAATGGAAAACGACATTAGATTTTATTTTACCACAATCGACGCACTGATTCTAAAGATAAACGGGTATAAGTCATCATCATTAAAACTTCGTTTACAGTCAAACGTCACAGCCTTAGATGTCTGTTAGCTCTGAGGTCTCTATTTTTTGGAAAATGTATGGCCAAGGGCCATTGGTAATCGTTTATATAATTGTTTTCGTTCGTTTGTTGACGTTAGAACTGGAAATGCACCATTTGTCCATTATGAAACTTCCTGTCTTCTTTTCTATGAGCTTAAATCCGCTAAGGCGGATTGCTTATTTTAAACAAAATTAGCCTAAAACCAGCACTTATCTATTTCACACATTTTAAAAAATGAAACTTGTAAATCGGAGTAATAGTTCGTAAGGTTTTTGCGAACAAACAATATTACCATTCAGTTTTCAGCCTTGAAAAAAACGAAGACCTATTTACTGCCTGAAGAAAAACCATTCCAATTCAATATAATGGAATATCATGAAGATTTTTCTAACAATGCCGTTAAAAAGTCAGTCCAAAAAGCCTGGCATCACTGACTCCACTGCCATTTGAATTCCTTAACATCCCCCGTCGCTATAAATATCCTTCAAATCCCCACGAACAACTATGTTTTGATATCCTATACAAATTCCAAGTGGCACCACATTGTCTTACATCCTTTCCAGAGTAGGACTCGACCTGGAACCATGCAAACAAGGTACATGGGCCGAATGATTTATTTTTCTGTTTATGTTAAATATTCCCTCGCAGGTATCCGAACTGGCAATCGCATTTATGAAATGCATTCAAATCTAATTGATTTCCATTGTGCCAGGCTCCAGTTGTTGTTTGTTGTGAATGACCTTGTGGGTCGTTTTGGGTTAAATGCGTTTTTATTTTTAATTCCAATAGTTCTCGACACAAGTGCATTATCTATGAAAGAGTTTGTTCTCTTTTTCCATTCTCCTCCTCATATATGGATATATTGAGTCATACAATCGCGGTCGTCTGAAAACCAACGGAATGACTGTACACAACAATTTTGTATGTTGCAGTTTGCCTTGTGGCCACCATGTGGCACATAATCTCCTTGTTTACGACACAGACAAAAGATACAACAAAAGAATTACGATTATATGATGTATGTGCGGAGTTATGAAAATTAATGTTGGTGGTTCTTAATTGTTTGGCTTTAATCATGGGGTCGATAACCTGCTCATAATTAGTCGGCCTATGATTGATTCAATTGGAGATGAGAAATAAATGCATCATACCATAGCTGCTCATGACCGTAATCAGTTGGTAATTGCATTTATCTGGGCATCATTTTTTTTTTTGAATAATAGCCGCGAGTGCGGTGTATTATTAGAGTGCCCATCTTCGAACAGAAATAATCGAAAATACTTACGCTGGAAACGCAGGGGAGCGCATGGTTATATTCCGTCATTACGACATTGAGTAGGGTTTCAAGTGCTCCAATCTTTGCTTGAGGCTAAAGGGCAACAGGCAAGCTCGTGATCATGAGCTGCCCCATTTTGGTAAAGACAGAGGACCTCTGTGAGTTATAAGCCCTTATGCATTGTGCCGCCTTCAGGTTATAGGTTACCGGTCTCCAGTGCCAGAAGGCTCGTTATTCTGAGAATTAATCAGAAAAGAAAAATCGGCTCGCACAGAACAAGATGTAAACCTATGTGCCTATATTGTAGGTGCGTTTACTCCAAGAACAGCTTACAACTGAATACGATCGTTGAGAAATTAGCCCCATGGTTGGTTCTTAAGACGGAGACGGACATAGGCTTTACTTTTTAGCCAGAAGTTTCTATGAAATATCTCAAAACGTCTCTCTTTCGAAGACATTTATCATTCGCACGCTTCCTGGGGAAATTTTGAAGGCAACCCCTTTCTTCTGGATGCAAGGTCTTAAAGGGCAACGAAGGGATGAACAGCTAGGTCGCAAGGGTACAAAAACTCGCTTTACCTACTGTCTCAAGGGACCAAACCATAGAATACATTTCCGTAACGGACGCGACGGATAAAGAAGGTTGACTCTCTACTTTTCAGTACATTGCACCCGTTGACAGTTGGCACAGCGTGAGAGGACGCGTTTTTATTTGTGAATTATTAGAGAATCAGAAAAACTGCCACCGTCTGTCACCGTATGTGAGGGAAGCTATGGGACTGCTCGTCTCGTTGCATATGTCAATATTGACAGATCTGCAAGCAGAATCTATGAGATGTCCCTTATAACATTCTTGCATGAAGGCAACCAACAAGGCAGAGTTAGACTATTGGAAGCTCTAAATAAGGTTGTCAACAAACTGCGTAAGGGTGTGCGTCGTGGAGATTTCAAACAGGTTTTCATAAAGGAAATGACCAATTAGTCAAACTTCTAAAGCTCCTTTAAGCTAAGTTAGACCTCATTTACAACTGCAAAAGAGAACAATATTTTGCCAAAATCTTACCTGGGCCAAAAAATCACTTTCCAAGACTGTGTTGTTTGTTTTGAATTTTACTCCGTAACCACCGTCATTTTCAACAGTCATTCGAGATTTTTATTTTAAATTTCGACGGCAACAATTTTCTTTTCACAAATTCGACATTTATTTGAAGGCTTTCCGGTTTTTCGAACAATAAAAACAACGCGACAATGAAACGTCAAATCGCAAGGCAAACTACTCAAACGAACTTATTTCACAAGACCGTACTCTGTATTGACACACGCAAAGTGAATTTAGCATTATCGATACCGAGGATTACCTGCACTGCTGCTCTTCTTTGAAACCCAATACTCCGGACAAATATTTAAAAGGAAGGCGGCATTGCACTTTGAACCGGAAATTAAACTGCACGCAAAGGTAAACGTAGACTTACTTCAACTTTAATCTTTAACTTTAAATAATAGGGACTTTTTTTTTCTGCGGTAAACTCCCAACAAATCCGCCCTTATCTCTGCCTTATGCTATATTATTTAAAATTTCGTGTTTTTTTTTATTCTGAAATCTCCATATTTTAACTTCTGACACGATGTTGTTTTTTGTGATGATATTGTTGTTGTTTTCGTTGATATTATTTCCGGTTTGTTGTGTTTCGAGAGCGAGATCAAGAATGGTAGAACAAACCGAAAAACTGGTTTTGATTTATATTTCTCGTTTTTTTTTTTTCACTTTTTCTGTTGTTGTTTTATTTGTCCAGCGAAACGCCACGAACAGCAAAGATAGGTATGCAATTTTCCTAATAAAAATCCATTTGGTGGCACTATTTTTGTGGTGCGCAACAGTTGTTGTTGCCGCACTTTGTTTAAACTGCACTTGAACCTTTAAACTGCGCACTTAAAAATTAGTATTCTTCAGTTTTTTACACCTGACCACTGTTCCCTTTAGACAGAAATATTACATTCAGATCTAAACTGGGCATCCCAAACCCAGTCGAAACAGAACAAACATATCCGAGATGCAGAGAGGAGAACTTCAAATATTATACTGACAGTGGTGAACGGAAAAAAATCTTCATATCGGCGGCAGCGCTGCTGTGTGGTGTGGCTGTGTGTTTTTGTGTGCCTAGCCACTAGCACCACACACCACTTGTGCACATGAGAAACACTGGGTCTCTGGCTCAGCATAGTAGGGAAAAATACCAACAAAACGCAGAGCAAAATAACCAAACAAAACGAACGAGGAAGAACGAAGAAGATGAAAAAAAGAAAACCAAAAATGGCGAGAGTAAGAAGTAAGTACATATATCTTTCTCACGGTGAGCTAACTCACACATGTTGGGTCTTGGGTGTGTGAGTGTGGCTGTGTGCATATGCTGCTCAGCTGCTGGCCGAAAAGTGTATCCGTCCGAATCCGAACACGGATTTTTAAGATTTTTTTGTCGGTTTTTAATTACTGAAAAATGGAAAGAGAATGTTTTGTTGGACTGGAATACTGGAATGGTATGCATTCAGTGGTTTCGTTTAGAATAGGTAATGCATGTGGGAGAGTGAGTGTGTGTAGGTCTGTATTTTGGTAGTGCTATGAAGTATGGATGGATATGGAATGGATGCAGAAAAATGTAGCATGGTCAGTGGAAGATGTAGTCAGAATCACGACCAGAGATGAATGAATAAAAGAGATGGCTATCTTTCGTATGTCTATCCTCCAAAACCCATTTGTTTACATTGTTGTTTTTGTAATTTCAACCCCCGTCTGTGAATACGTGTGACCAACAAAAAAGCATGGCCGACCGCGAATCATCTTATTTTTATGAGCATCGCGGTGTTTAATTGTTTTGTGTTTCGGTTTGAATTTAGCTATTTGGTTTTTGTGGAGGTGTTGATTAAACTTAAAAAAAATTGTGAAATACACATTAGAGAATACCGAATTCTTGCATTAAAGTGCAATCCATGAACTCACATATGCTATAATAGAAATGAGCATATACTATAATAGTAGTAGGCAGCCGCCCTTCCACTGGAAAGTTATATCTCTGTATTCCATTATATTTGGTCACGACGATGTGACGTTCCATCCAAGTTCCATGGCTCCAGGTATTTAAATTTTCAAATGTTTGAAGATGGCGCTGCCAGATGCGCTGAATTATGCCTCTTCTGGAATGTTAAAAATATTAAAAGCAATTGACGATTAGAAAAGTTTACCTGCGACACCTGGTGCATAAAAAAAATATATATAGAGACCTATAGAATTTGGACGTCTCTTTGTTCTGCAAAGGAATTGGATAACGAATACGTGTGTTTTCGTGTAAGAATATCTATGATTTATCTATTAAGAACTTTATCATAAACTAACTATTAAATAGACCGACAGCTTCAGCCAAAAAGAGGGATTGCCTACAAGACGGATCATGGATTTGACCTTGAGTGTAGCCCAGTTTGAACTCATGTGTTTGTGCCATGTTAATCAATGGGGCACACACATTCTTGAAAAAACCAGCCTACAATTGCGGTTTAAATCAGTTGTCATGTAGCCTGAGGCGGATTCTCATTTCAATATCGATTGCGGGGCTGTGTTTGTAAATAATGGGTTTTCTTAGTTCCAGGTTGTTTTGCTGAGATCGAAGCTCAAAAAAACACGGCTATTATTAGGATTTTCTTATTTTACTTATCACTTACAAAAATTAAATTAAATCAGTATCAAGAAATAATTATTTGGAATCTTATCTACTATGTATTTTTTATATATTTTTCTATACATTTTAGTTTCGATTCTTGCCCTTACAGTTTAAACATCGATGGTTCAAAAAAACTATCGATACTATCGAAATGCATATATGAGCAGGAGCACATATTCGAAGCAAAAGTAGAAGTACTAATAAAACATGTGAAACACGTACGTAAGAGAAGTACTTCGTTAGTAGGAGAACTATTTTTCTACGTATAAAGAAGTACTTCTTTTGTACTGAAAAAAAGATAAACGCCTTTAATTAAACTATAATGAATTACAAATGCGAGTCCTTTTAAAACATTTCTTGACCACAGCTGCTTCGGTATTCTAATATTTTGCAGTGTCTAGACATCGGTCTAGGTATGCATCTGGTTTATGATGCTGTAATAAAAAAAGAACCAAAAATAACAAAACTTTGGCAAAAGAGAGGTATCCTCTTTACTGCAAATTGCGTTTGCGCGACTATTTGCGCAATGTGCATATGCGAGTATGTACTTCTTTTAACCCTTCCACGAAACAACAAGTGGCCGCTGACGCTGGTGAAAGTGATTTGGAATTTTTGTTTTTTGTAGGTACATAGGTTTTATGTTTTTTCTTGTGTCAACAAATAAAACATTTTTGCATATACCTATATGTGCATATCCTATGGCAGCATTTACAATCGTAGGTAGTGCTACAAGTGCTGCGTGTTTTCTAACTTTGTAGATGCAAATCACTTGAAGGTGGATGTTCTTAGGGTTGAGTTCAAGTTTACTGACCAATAACAATGAAATAGTAAAGTTATTTGTACTTTGTGCCAAAAGGAGTACAAGCACTCTGGTAACACGAGTAATCTCTCCGACCACTTGAAGCGTAAGCATCAGTCGGGAATGCTCGCTGGAACTTCTCATGATCAAGATGGTTTTGTCTTCTTCGTTTAATAAAATATGTTTGTTTTTAAATGTTTTTTTTATTAATAAATTATGGACAAATTTACAACCCCGTCTTTAGAAAACGTATGTATATAGTAGTTTTACTCCGAAACTATCGATACTATCGAAATATTAAACTATCGATGTTTAAGGAACACTACTTCCTTGGTCCAAAACGAAACTGTCGAGCCCAGTATCGCTGAAATCCAACAATCCGTTATCGAGTTATGCGCGAACTCACGGACTTCATTGCCTTTTATATATTACTAGCTGGCCCGGCGAACTTCGCTTCGCAAAAATTCGTTTATATAGTTAATAAAATTAATAATTCCGAGCTTTCGCTTCCGGTTAATTTAAATTCTTTATTCAAAAATTATATTAAAATAAATATAATTGCAATAACCGCAGCGATTTACTTGTCGCCCAACCTACCGCTTTTTCACTGAAGTGTTTTATGGCACATAGCATTTTTCGTTCCAATTACGGGTGCGAACACGTAGGTACAAAGCGAGAGGTTTACCGACACGTGAGCATGCCACATACTAATGACCATGTGAGAAACATGGAACGCTATGCTGATTGTAGCAACCAACCACCCTAGACGCTGCGCCGTGAAGTATCCAGTATATTGTATTATATGATTTTAACGTATTCACCCTAAAAGTATACTGCACATTTGTATATACTGTTTAGAGTTGTATAATTCTCATTAAATTCAAACGTAACGAACATTTTTGTATAAACAACCCAATCATTATTGACATTTGCATTCGTTATAAGATTCACACTCTTCAAGTGCTAAGATTTACATGAGGTGCAGAGTGCAAAACATTATTTTGGCTTACATTTTTTGGAAGTGCCTTGAACCTGCACCAGCCAAATCAGCCCACCCAAACGAAACATATTACATAATTTTTTACGCATTTATTACAATTTATTACAGTTAGTCCCAATTTTATTACACTTGCCGTTCTCGAGATATCGCGTGCTGGTGTAGGTTTTATTTGAACCTACACCACCACTCTATAACTTTCGACGCAGTTGAGATATTTGGTTCATTCTTAAACCAGAATTTATTACAAATTTATTACAGCTGCATCAATTCAATTTACAGTTCAAAAATCGGCAATTTACAAAACTACAAGCTTTAGTAGATACCCATGTAAAATTCAAAAACATCGAATAATTTATTACACCACACCGCCTGATGTAATATAATCTTTTTTCACAAAAATACCTTCAGAATGTACCAATAGACAAACATTCACCATATGGATGTGTACTTTTATCCCTGCATTGAAATACAGACATTAGAAAATTACCACAGTCATTTAGTATACTTATTTATACTTCAGTATTACACCACACCCCATTTAGAAAAATATGTTATTAAAACGCCTTTAGAATGTAGCAATAGGCATTCCTTCACTGTAGGAAATTGCATTTTTACCACTACAAGCATTAGAAAATAACACTAAAAATTCAAAAATATCAATTTTTTCTGAAACATAGAATAATTTATTACACCACACCGCCTGGTGTAATAAAAGTTATTTTGAGTAGGATGCCTTCAGAAGCTTCCAATAGACTAGCCTTCAACAGGAGAATGTGCACTTTTACTCCCGCCTTGAGATACAAGCCTTAGAAAATTGCACTAAAAATTCAAAAAATCTGATTTTCCTGCAACATAGAATAATTTATTACACCACACCGCCTGGTGTAATAAAAGTTATTTGAAGTAGGATGCCTTCAGAAGCTTCCAATAGACTAGCCTTCAACAGGAGAATGTGCACTTTTACTCCCGCCTTGAGATACAAGCCTTAGAAAATTGCACTAAAAATTCAAAAAAATCTGATTTTCCTGCAACACCAGGCGGTGTGGTGTAATAAATTATTCTATGTTGCAGGAAAATCAGATTTTTTGAATTTTTAGTGCAATTTTCTAAGGCTTGTATCTCAAGGCGGGAGTAAAAGTGCACATTCTCCTGTTGAAGGCTAGTCTATTGGAAGCTTCTGAAGGCATCCTACTTCAAATAACTTTTATTACACCAGGCGGTGTGGTGTAATAAATTATTCTATGTTGCAGGAAAATCAGATTTTTTGAATTTTTAGTGCAATTTTCTAAGGCTTGTATCTCAAGGCGGGAGTAAAAGTGCACATTCTCCTGTTGAAGGCTAGTCTATTGGAAGCTTCTGAAGGCATCCTACTCAAAATAACTTTTATTACACCAGGCGGTGTGGTGTAATAAATTATTCTATGTTTCAGAAAAAATTGATATTTTTGAATTTTTAGTGTTATTTTCTAATGCTTGTAGTGGTAAAAATGCAATTTCCTACAGTGAAGGAATGCCTATTGCTACATTCTAAAGGCGTTTTAATAACATATTTTTCTAAATGGGGTGTGGTGTAATACTGAAGTATAAATAAGTATACTAAATGACTGTGGTAATTTTCTAATGTCTGTATTTCAATGCAGGGATAAAAGTACACATCCATATGGTGAATGTTTGTCTATTGGTACATTCTGAAGGTATTTTTGTGAAAAAAGATTATATTACATCAGGCGGTGTGGTGTAATAAATTATTCGATGTTAATTGAAAATTCGATGTTTTTGAATTTTACATGGGTATCTACTAAAGCTTGTAGTTTTGTAAATTGCCGATTTTTGAACTGTAAATTGAATTGATGCAGCTGTAATAAATTTGTAATAAACTCTGGTTTAAGAATGAACCAAATATCTCAACTGCGTCGAAAGTTATAGAGTGGTGGTGTAGGTTCAAATAAAACCTACACCAGCACGCGATATCTCGAGAACGGCAAGTGTAATAAAATTGGGACTAACTGTAATAAATTGTAATAAATGTGTAAAAAATTATGTAATATGTTTCGTTTGGGTGGGCTGATTTGGCTGGTGCAGGTTCAAGGCACTTTTTTTGGACTTACATTATTTTGATTAATTTTAAATAAATAAGTTTGTACTGGGTAAACCAGAAGTATTTTGAATTTTGTCCCATCGACCAGAGATCATCGTTGGGAATCCTAAAATCTCGCTAGGCGTTCCGCCAGGCAGATTTTCATCGTTTCCAGTTTTCATCGTAAGGAGGAGGAAAAGGGTGACACTGCGCTAGGCGTCCCGTCAGGCAAGTGCTCACCGCGACTCCCCCCCTTACATTTGGCGCCCAACTCCGAAGCCGTACCACGGTCTGTTTACGCAGCACCTACGCTAGTGTCGATAGCTCGATTTACATCGCTATCAACGACACAGGCTGACGCTGAACACAGTCCGGCTACGCAGCACTCATCGCTAGTGTCATCAGCTCGATTTTCATCGCTGATACGACACAGGCTGACGCTGTACACAGTCCGGCTACGCAGCACTCATCGCTAGTGTCATCAGCTCGATTTTCATCGCTGACACGACACAGGCTGACGCTGTACCACGGTCTGTCCCACTCATCGCTAGTGTCATCAGCTCGATTTTCATCGCTGACACGACACAGGCTGACGCTGTACTACGGTCTGTCTCACTCTACGCTACTGTCACCAGCTCGATTTGCATCGCTGTCACAACACAGGCTGTCGCTGAACTACGGCCAATACCACGATACGCTACTGTCACCAGCTCGATTTACATCGCTGTCACGACACAGGCTGAAACCAAATCATCGCTTAGGCAACGCTATTATCACCAGCTCGATCGTCATCGCTGTCACGACACAGGCTAACGCTATACCACGACCAACGCCTTTGTTGACAGGTCGATTTACATCGCTGTCCACGACACAGAGGCCAACACAACAACCAGCATCGATATCACCGACGTCAGAACACGGTCCATGAACACAACGTCTAACGTCACGACGAGAAGTCAGGCCGCTGCTGCAGCAACCGCAGCCATGAACGCTGTCCAAATGGACGACGACGTCACACCACGACGTCATGCTGCTACCTCAGATAATGCTGAAAGAAACAACGCCACACATAGCCGTGCCACAATTGATAGCACCCCTTCGGACATGATCCAACTGACTCAACGTCAACTAATGGGATTGTTCAGGAAGGATGTCGGTCTATCAGAATGTGCAGAAAGGTTCAACGGTCTACCAGATGGATCCAACCTAGACAACTTTCTCCACGGCGTGGAAATCTTCAAAAGGGTGAAAAACATCTCCGACGAGGATGCGTTATCCGAACTGCCGCTGTTATTTCGAGACTTCGCCATGGTTTGGTGGAGGGGAGTCGAAAAAGATGTCACGACATGGACACACGCAGTGGAGCTCTTGCGCAAACAATTTTCGCCAAGACGCAAAGCCCACGTGTTGTTCCAACTAATTTTTGATTCCATGCAGAAGCAAGGAGAAGCAACAGATGTTTTCATCAGCAAAAAGCGCGCCCTCATCGCTGAACTCCCCTACAAAAGGCTACCAGATGAGATGTTCATTGACATGGTATTTTCTTTGCTCCACGAATCCATTCGTAAGGATGTCAGACGAGAGCAATTTAAGACGTTTGATGAACTCATCACGATGTGCAGAGATTGGGAACAGCTTTCGATAAACGCTAAGCCATCAACGTCCAGAGCCCCATCTCCACAAGCACGATCCAAAACAGCCAGATGTAGCTATTGTCACTACAGAGGACATCAAGCAGAAGACTGCCGGAGACAAAAGGCAAACCAGGAGAAACAGGCCAGTAAGACGACAACAGCAACGACAGAAGCCAAGCCGCAAATAATTTGTTTCGGTTGTGGCGCAAAGGGGTTCTA
The DNA here is from genome assembly GCA_949126925.1 of Cheilosia vernalis. Classification (NCBI taxonomy): domain Eukaryota; kingdom Metazoa; phylum Arthropoda; class Insecta; order Diptera; family Syrphidae; genus Cheilosia; species Cheilosia vernalis. The sequence continues at coordinate 61,200,049 of OX421362.1, forward strand.
TCGAGCCAATTGTCCTAATTGTCGCAAGCCTCCTGCAAGCCAATCGTACACGCAGATCCAGAACTTGAACGTATCGCCTAAAGGAGGCATACCAACGATCCCTTTTTCGATAAAAGGAAAAGAAATGCTCGCCTATATAGATACGGCAGCGCTAACTAGCATCGCAGGCAACGACCTTTACCAACACCTCAAAGCAACCGGTCATAGGTTCAACAAGGTGAAAGCAAGTGTCACGCTAGCGGACGGAATCGACACACAGAAGGACATGTGGTGTACATCATGTCGCATAATATTGGGCAATCGCTCGAAGGTCATGAATATCTGCGTACTCCCTCAGCGGAGAAGTTCGATAACGCTAATAGGAATAGACTTCCTCGAAGAAGCTGGCATAGTATTAAACCTAGCTCAACGTACTTGGCACTATATCGATCAACCAATCGCAACGTTCGAATACTACGACCACGGGACCGATCTGCCAACACACCAAGAAGCGACGTATCCACACCACAATCCATGGTAAACCCGGAAGACAATGAAATCGTTCCGATTTCTCCACTAGGGTCTACACCAGAACAGATCTTGAACATGTCCATAGACGAGCCAGTGCATCCAGACGATCAAGATCTTCCAGAGTCTATCAACCTGAACCAATCTACGACATGTTCCGTGACGCACTCCCCTTGCATGTGCACAGTCCACAACGCGGCGGAGACGTTGAAAACGTGTTCCTCAACACGAAGAGAGATGAAACAGACAAAAGTTGGGATAAACTCTTTGCGCCCCCGTACCAGGTTGACATCAACGCCATTGAACTGAGCAGCGAAGAAGGCCTCCACCTATCACAGGAAAGACGAAACGCTATCAACGCACTTTTAAAGGCAAACGAAGATGTTTTCACTTGGAACAACAACGTGACAGCAAAAGGGGTGAAACACTACATCCATACTGGAGATCACGCACCCATTGCATCACCACCATATAGGCTTTCGCCTACCAGGAAGACCCAACTGAAAGAGGAGATTCAGAAGATGCTACATCAAAGCATTATAGAGCCATGCGATTCTCCATGGGCATCACCGGTAGTGATGGTACCCAAGAAGTCCGGAGGCATTCGAGTATGCATCGACTACAGGCAACTCAATGCAGTCACAACGCCAGACAGGTACCCACTACCTAGGATAGATGACTTGCTTCACACAGCAAAGGCGACGCCATACATGAGCACCCTAGATCTGCAATCGGGTTATTGGCAAATAGCTGTCGCTGATGAAGACAAAGACAAAACAGCGTTCATAACGCTATTCGGAACATTCCGATTCAACCGAATGAGTATCGGACTCCGCAATGCGCCAGCAACGTTTCAACGATTAATAGATCGAATTAAGACAGGTCTAGGAGAGATGAACCTATTCGCTTATTTAGACGACATAATCATCTGTTCACCTACCTTCGAGGAGCACCTAAACGACGTGCAAAGACTATTCCGCAGACTCAGTGAGTACGGCCTCAAAATCAATCGTCAGAAATGCCGACTCTGCTGCGAAGAGGTCAAATTCCTAGGACACATCCTAACAAGAAATGGAATCAAGACGGATCCAGAGAAAACGGCTAACATAATCCAAATGAATCCACCACGCAATGCAAAGGAGCTGCTAACGTTCCTTCAAACCTGCTCCTGGTATCGGAGATTCATTCCAAGATTTTCGGAGATTGGCAAGCCGCTGAGTAACCTGATGAAGAAGAATACAGCATTCGTTTGGTCTGACGATCAGCAACATGCTTTTGACACACTAAAGAAATTACTTACAACGGCACCTATCCTGCAACAAGCTGATGAGACAAAACCCTTCTACTTGAAGACCGATGCAAGCAATTATGCACTCGGGGCGGTTTTGGTCCAGGGGGAGAAGACAGAAGAACATCCCATAGAATACGCCAGTCGATTATTGACATCCGCCGAAAGAAACTATGCTACAACCGAGCGGGAAGCATTGGCAATCGTTTGGGCAGTCAACAAATTTAGAGGCTATTTTGAAGGATCCGAAATAACACTCCTGACAGATCATCAACCCTTGAAGTGGCTTATGTCTCTCAAGTCGCCAACCGGCCGACTCGCAAGATGGGCCATGCAGTTGCAATCGTTCAACCTGAAGATAGACTACATCACAGGGAGAACAAACACAGTCGCAGACACGTTATCACGCCCACCAGTACAAGCATGCGACGTATGCTATACTCAAATCGACTTACCTACGCGACGTCCTGATGAGGTACGCAGGGGTCAACTTGGCGACCCAAAACTGAAAACAATCATCAACGCATTTGAGGACAGCACGGGAACAGAGGCTGAACGCTACGTTTCCGAAGGGTACATCATGAATAATGGGATATTATACAAGTACGTCGACGACAACGAAGATGATGCAGCACTAGTAATTCCCGATTGTGAGAAAGACAGCATTCTACGAGCTCTGCATAACGCTCCAACGGCTGGTCATTATGGCATCGACAAAACGAAGGCAAGGGTACTGCCTTACTTCTTCTGGGAAGGTATCAACTCTCACATAGAAGACTACGTAAGAAAGTGTGTCGACTGCCAGAAATACAAACCCTCCAATCAGAAGCCAGCTGGACTGTTTCAGTCAACACCCGCAAATCAACGATTTGAAGTCATCTCAATTGATCTATTTGGCCCACTACCGCCAAGTAATAATTATCGATGGATATTCGTAGTTGAAGACACCGCAAGCCGCTGGGTGGAGGTATTCCCACTCGAAGAGGCCACCGCCGAGCAATGCGCGACCATCTTACTCAACGAAATATTCCTCCGATATGGTATCGCCCGCCGAGTAATTAGCGACAACGGGCCTCAATTCATTTCATCGATCATGCAGTATCTAACTACCTGCCTTGGTATTGAGCAGACCTTGACTCCAGTATATCATCCACAAGCTAACATGGTGGAACGCAAGAACCGTGACCTCAAGACACAGCTAGCAATCCTCGTGGGGACAGACCATTCCTTATGGAGCAAACGTTTACCCTCGATCCGTTTCTCTATGAACACAGCCGTCTGCCAGACTACAGGACAAACAGCCGCTTACTTGACTTTCGGAAGAGAGTTGAGAACACCGATTCACATATCGCAAAATCTAACGAACATCCTGGACAACGAAAATTTCGTCCCAGAGATATCTCCGTATCTCTGCTAAGCAGCAACGCTTGTTATACGCCAATTCGAAACGCAAGGTGCAGCCTACGTATGCAATTGGTGACGCAGTACTAGTCACAACGCACGTCTTGAGCAGCGCAACTAAGGGTATCACATCCAAGTTCGTGCCAAAACGAGACGGGCCGTACATAATTATACGCCGACTGGGAGAGACGACTTTCCAAATTGCACACCCTGACCAATTAGATGTGCCTCTGGGAAGTTACCACGTATCTGCACTAACGCCTTTTAATTCCAGAGCCGATGTCACTAACGTCCGACCTCGACACCCGATTCGAAGAAGAGGACGCCCTAAACAGACGACAACGCAGACTCATCACGATCCTGGCAACTCGCCGAGACGTACTCGTAGCCAGAGGGGGAGACTGTAGCAACCAACCACCCTAGACGCTGCGCCGTGAAGTATCCAGTATATTGTATTATATGATTTTAACGTATTCACCCTAAAAGTATACTGCACATTTGTATTGTAATTTTAATGTTCATAACGCCTCATGCTATACTGTTTAGAGTTGTATAATACCATTGTATATAAATCTAATAGTACTCTCATCAGACGAATTTTTTTATTTGGGCCTCTGCTCTGTAGAGGGCGTATGGTCGTGGTCGCATGGTTAGCAAAAGAATAACCTTTTCTCAGAGAAGAATTGTTTTGAGTGAGCGAAAGGACGGAGAACGACAAAAAAAAACACACATACACTCTTGTCGTGGTACCTCGTGTCCGTGTGTCGTGTCGTACGCGTGCCTACTTGTTTTGGATTCCTTTGTGGGTATATGATATGTGATGTGACTGCACTGGGAGCAGAATCGTTCGTCCCACCCGTGAGGTTTATGAGATATGATCATGATTGTGTTGGTTAATGGTTGGCTGTAGCTGTACGTTGGCAAGACAAGAGAAATATGTACCTTGTACCTGTTACACTTAGCTCAATGTAGATCCATTCTGATGAGATATGATGTGTATCTTTCAATTTTCTATATTTCTCGCCGAAATGGTTATTGGTATTTTTCCGAAACGTTGCTACATTTCATTATTTCTTTGAAATAAGCTTTGGGTTTTTGCTGCATAGACCCGTTTGTTGAAAGTTGGATATGTAATGGACTTAGATTATTCTTCTGATTTTGTAACTACATTATGTACGAGGACATAGTTTTTGCATTAATAGAAAAGGCTTCTGATAATATGTTCATATTTAATCTCATATATGTAATTATATAAAATAGTTTGTCCTGACCCTATGGTGATAAACGCTCAACCCAATCGGAAGCTAATAATTATCCAAGGATACCTAAATTATTTCAATTGACACACAGCCTTACAAGTTATTATGTATGTACGTACTAAGCCGGAAGTATTTTATGATCTTATTCTGTGATCTACCTATATGCCTACGTATACCTAACCTATTCCGAGAAAAATACAGCGCAAAAACCTAATTTTGCTGCAATCTTACAGTTTTCACAAAAACCGTCAACGTAAAAGGGAAATTATGTTTCTCAGTAAAAGATTAATAAAATTGCACCATACTGTCCTTCCGGTTTGGAACAAAAAGGAGTGCATATAAAAAAAAACTTAACAGCACCATAAATATTATTTTTCGGTACAGGACTATAGGTATTTAATTGGATTTAAAAAAAATAAAGGAAAAAAATATGTTTTTATCTGAAACTTCGGTACGATATTTTCTTTGAATGGTTTGTCCCAGAATAGACATTAAAATAGTTAATACATAATATACCTACGTAAATGTCTGTATTTTTTTCCTTCTAACAGGCATTTTTATTTAAAACTTAGGGCGTATGCACTTTAAAATAATAATAATTGAGCTAAAATATCTATAATAATTACGCACTATGCACCTATAAATAAGGTATAAATTAAGTAACTATATATGTATATACTTACGGACCCAACAGATCCAGAAGCACTTATGTAACGAATGTAATTGAAATAAAATTGTATTTTAATTAAAACAAGCACACCACTTAGTCTTTTCTAATTGTAGCGCATACGTTATTTTACTCTTTAAAACATATTCAATTTTTCAAATATGCGAAACTTATAAGAAACTTCTAATTGTAAAATAATAGCTTTACTTTAAAATAAAACGCAAAACACTTGTGGTAACTTTGCTTCCGTAATGCTTTTAAATCAATTCTTGCCTATGCCCACACTATATATTTAGTATTGCAAGTACAATTTAGTTTCCAGCGGAAAGGGCGTGGAAATCCTTTTATTGGCATACCTACATAAAACATCCGAAAAATTTATATTTTCGTCCAATTACCCTAATAATCAGATAACCCAAAAATTGTTAAAGTTAGGAATTTTTTAGGCAACGAGCTCTGTTGCACACAAACATCCATAGAAAACATACATCAAAAAAATATCACCAACAAGCAAAGATCGAAAGAAGAAAAAAAAGAGTTTGCGCATGCAAACGAGATGAGATGATACACAAATTATCTCATATTATCTATTTGTTCGCACAATCCAGAAAATTGTGTTGCACTTTATGCGTACACACACAACTATACGAGTATACGCAGCAGGTACATTCATGCGAACAGAAGTGCTGCAGTTTTCTTATCTTTTTTTAGATCTAATAACAAATCCTGCCATTTGTAGGGGTGGTTTCATTCTGTTTACTATTTCGTTTGGTTCTCTCTTGCATTTTTCTATTCTCAGTGACAGCAATTGGTGTCTGTGGTGAGTGCAAAACTATGGTTGCCGTCAATGATAGGAAAATAAAGTAATCGGGCCCTTGCTCTATAGAGGCGCTAGTGTCGATTTCCTCTTGCAATGATAATACCATTGTATATAAATCTAATAGTACTCTCATCAGACGAATTTTTTTATTTGGGCCTCTGCTCTGTAGAGGGCGTATGGTCGCATGGTTAGCAAAAGAATAGCCTTTTCTCAGAGAAGAATTGTTTTGAGTGAGCGAAAGGACGGAGAACGACAAAAAACACACATACACTCTTGTCGTGGTACCTCGTGTCCGTGTGTCGTGTCGTACGCGTGCCTACTTGTTTTGGATTCCTTTGTGGGTATGTGATATGTGATGTGACTGGGAGCAGAATCGTTCGTCCCACCCGTGAGGTTTATGAGATATGATCATGATTGTGTTGGTTAATGGTTGGCTGTAGCTGTACGTTGGCAAGACAAGAGAAATATGTACCTGTTACACTTAGCTCAATGTAGATCCATTCTGATGAGATATGATGTGTATCTTTCAATTTTCTATATTTCTCGCCGAAATGGTTATTGGTATTTTTCCGAAACGTTGCTACATTTCATTATTTCTTTGAAATAAGCTTTGGGTTTTTGCTGCATAGACCCGTTTGTTGAAAGTTGGATGTGTAATGGACTTAGATTATTCTTCTGATTTTGTAACTACATTATGTACCAGGACATAGTTTTTGCATTAATAGAAAAGGCTTCTGATAATATGTTCATATTTAATCTCATATATGTAATTATATAAAATAGTTTGTCCTGACCCTATGGTGATAAACGCTCAACCCAATCGGAAGCTAATAATTATCCAAGGATACCTAAATTATTTCAATTGACACACAGCCTTACAAGTTATTATGTATGTACTAAGCCGGAAGTATTTTATGATCTTATTCTGTGATCTACCTATATGCCTACAGAATGCCAACGATAAATTGTACTTATTGTTGGCATACTAAATCCCGTATCTAGCATATGGGTATAAGGCGATGGGGATTTATAAAAAAATTTTAAGCAAATATCCTTTTCTTCGTCGTTAAAATGTGCCTTATACCATGTTCCCACCAACGTGATTTAGCTCATATGATTTATAAATCACGAAAGGCGTCTCCACCGAATTTTACGTGATTTAGTTTGACATCCAGCAGAAAGAATTCGTCTACTTCGGGGAGGGTAGTTTTTTTTTCGTTGTTTTTCTTTTGTTATCACACCTCTGCCAAAAATAAAACAATTTATGATTGTTGTACTTAATAAAAATACCAAAATACACCGAAACACGAAGAAAATTGAATTTGGGAAAATATTTTTGACATTTGTGTTGTTTTTTTTTTTTTTTTTGTTGAATAACATTGAATTGAATTGAAAGCGCTGCAGGTATGTTCGATTTTATTTTGTATGGATTTGCGATGACAGATACGTAATTAAAAATTAAACATGTCTAAATCACGTAATTAGTAATCACGAAAATGTATGGTAAATCACGTAATTTATGAGATGATTTAGCTAAATCAAGTGGATTTAGCTAAATCACGTTGGTGGGAACATGGTATTAGGCTTGTGAAATAGTTGCATATTAACAAACGTACTTACATCAGGGTTTTTAGATTCTAATTGAAGCTCGACATTTTTTTGCAAATTGTATTCTCTATTTTATTTTAATCTTTTAGGGGTATCAAATAAAAAACGAGGTATAGTCGTCTTAATGCTATTTGCTTCTAATGTTTTGTTATTTGTTTGTCTATGGGGAGATGGAAACTGCGAGGAAGAGGCCTCAATACCATCATTAATATTTAGAGGTAAGCTATAATCCCTTATATATGTAATTGGAGAAGAGGTTTTATTTACTAATAATGGAGGTGAATCATTTTGAATTTCTTCTATCACAGTAGCAACTTTTAAAACAGTTATATTATTTTCACCTGCACTTTCCCTAAAATTTATAACCCCAAAGCACGTATTATCAATTACAGTGTCAGTACATTTACACACATTTATAGCTGACATTGGAATTGCATTTTTAGTAAGGCATTTTCGTGTCCCCTTTGTTATTATATCTTTTGGGTAAAAATGTTTCTCGCAAAAACGGGATTTTTTTTTTAAATGTGTGTTCCGAGAATGCTTTAACCAAATTTCCCTACGGTGGTCATTTGGAACTAGAAAAAATGATAAGGAAAACGGCTTTTTTACGCTGAGGCAATGAGTGTAAGCACATCTAACAGGCATTTTTATTTAAAACTTAGGGCGTATGCACTTTAAAATAATAATAATTGAGCTAAAATATCTATAATAATTACGCACTATGCACCTATAAATAAGGTATAAATTAAGTAACTATATTATGTATATACTTACGGACCCAACAGATCCAGAAGCACTTATGTAACGAATGTAATTGAAATAAAATTGTATTTTAATTAAAACAAGCACACCACTTAGTCTTTTCTAATTGTAGCGCATACGTTATTTTACTCTTTAAAACACATTCAATTTTTCAAATATGCGAAACTTATAAGAAACTTCTAATTGTAAAATAATAGCTTTACTTTAAAATAAAACGCAAAACACTTGTGGTAACTTTGCTTCCGTAATGCTTTTAAATCAATTCTTGCCTATGCCCACCCTATATATTTAGTATTGCAAGTACAATTTAGTTTCCAGCGGAAAGGGCGTCGAAATCCTTTTATTGGCATACCTACATAAAACATCCGAAAAATTTGTATTTTCGTCCAATTACCCTAATAATCAGATAACCCAAAAATTGTTAAAGTTAGGAATTTTTTAGGCAACGAGCTCTGTTGCACACAAACATCCATAGAAAACATACATCAAAAAAATATCACCAACAAGCAAAGATCGAAAGAAGAAAAAAATAGTTTGCGCATGCAAACGAGATGAGATGATACACAAATTATCTCATATCTATTTGTTCGCACAATCCAGAAAATTGTGTTGCACGTTATGCGTACACACACAACTATACGAGTATACGCAGCAGGTACATTCATGCGAAGCGAACAGAAGTGCTTCTGTGTTCTTCTCTATTTTTAGATCTAATAACAACTCCTGCCATTTGTAGGGGTGGTTTCATTCTGTTTACTATTTCGTTTGGTTCTCTCTTGCATTTTTCTATTCTCAGTGACAGCAATTGGTGTCTGTGGTGAGTGCAAAACTATGGTTGCCGTCAATGATAGGAAAATAAAGTAATCGGGCCCTTGCTCTATAGAGGCGCTAGTGTCGATTTCCTCTGATGAGAGTACTATTAGATTTATATACAATGATAATACTCATTCTGCCGTACTAATAATCATTTTTAGTGTCCAGACTAAATTTTCCGAGCTCACAATGGCGAAATTTTCCATACAAAATTGCATATTGTGACCTCGGAAATATTTAGTGTGAAAGTTAAAAATGATTATTGGTAAGGCCCATTAAATTCAAACGTAACGAACATTTTTGTATAAACAAACCAATCATTATTGACATTTGCATTCGTTATAAGATTCACACTCTTCAAGTGCTAAGATTTACATGAGGTGCAGAGTGCAAAACATTATTTTGGGCTTACATTTTTTGGACTTACATTATTTTGATTAATTTTAAATAAATAAGTTTGTACTGGGTAAACCAGAACCAGAAGTATTTTGAATTTTGTCCCATCGACCAGAGATCATCGTTGGAAATCCTAAAATCTCGCTAGGGTGACACTGCGCTAGGCGTCCCGTCAGGCAAGTGCTCACCGCGACTCCCCCCCTTACATGATGACTATTGTGTCTTTCTCGGTCTGCTATATGGACGACTGCATGATATTCTTTCCCGAAGTTCCGACATATTGTCTGGATTGTTAATATTCCGATCTGACTGTTCGTCCTGATTTTCTGCGAACGTTTGACGTTCTCACTGACGACATGATCAAATTTGTCTTGGAATCGCCGAATCGTACACAAACTTTCATCCCCTATATCATCCTGTCAAAGTTTTGTTTTCGAGACATAAAGTAGCCTGTGGCCTTCCTTGGGCCTAATCGAAACTATCAAGCTCAAAATTTTTAAAAACTAACCATCCTGTCTCGAGTTGCGCGTAAAACTCAAAACGCTCAACAACTCCTGTTGCCTGTCATCATCGTCATCTCAAATATTTCAACTTAGGTACTCACTCATACTAATGTAAGGATCCTGAAAATACTTGGCAAACAAAAATGATGCATTCAAACACCATCAAACACATCGAAGTATCTACTCCATTTCAAAAAGCTACTTAAGGTAACATAGTAAACATAAGCAAACTTATTAGGTGTATTTAAAAAAAAAAAGAAATTTCAAAATTGTTGACAACAACAATTTGCTTGGAAAATAAGTAATTAAAATAATTGACAACAACAATTGCTTTTTAAATTAAAAATATTTTGTTTTGGATTTGAAGTATCACTAATCGATTTCTACCCCGTTTATTTTTTTCAAAGTGCATTTCCCCATACAAACTTTCATAACCTCTTTCGTCCCCTCAACGTTTTGTTTTCGCGACAAAAAGTAGCCTATGTCCTTCCTTGGTCCAAAATGAAACCGTCAAGCCCAAAATCGTTGAAATCCAACAATCCGTTATCGAGCTATGCACGCACACACGGACTTCATTGCCTTTTTTATATATAGATATAGATTCTTATTTGTTTTTATTTTTAGTTTGTGCTCGTATATATAAATAGATGTAAGAAGCAAATGAATTGCAGTTTTAGTTTCTACAATAAAAGCCATACAAATTTTGGTCTTAAATACAAATTTGTGCCTTGTTCTACTGTTATTTGAATATTCCCACCTAGAATAAATTCACATTTTTAAAATTTGTGGTTCAACGTGTTCCTTTTCTTTTTGCTTATTTTTCATTTCGGTGAGCGAATTCTCTCGCAATGAGAGAAATGTGACCAGAAAGCACGGTTGCCGTTTTAGTGACTTTGTCGCTATATCTAGTGGAATTTTCAAAAGTTTAGTGACTAAAATTTATTTTTTGTCACTAAAAAATTCTAGTTACTTTTTTAGTGACTTTTTGCAAACATGTTTTTTCTAAATTATTACGCCCCTGGTGATGTTACATCCCTGGTATTCGAGTTTGACACTTACAAATTGCAAGTATGATGAACAACAACAAATAAAATGTCAGCGAAAACTTTGAACTCAATAATGCTCATCAGAAGTCAACTAAAAATACAAAAAAAAAAAGTTGTCATGAATATGAAATTCCTAAAAATGTTCTCTTAAGAAATAATTTTGAGAATGCCTCCGATATTGAGGTAAATGAAAGTAGTGATGAAGATGATATCGATTTAATTATTTCTGATTTGCAGTGATTTAAAAAACTGTCTTGTTTTTTATTGTAACATTGAGACTGAATTTGTTTTTTTTTATAAGTTATTTATTGATCAAAATAAAAATGTTGTTAAAATTGAATATTTATTTTATTTTTATTGGTAGGTAGTGAAAATTTTTTTCTAGTGACTTTTTTTTTAAATTTTAGCATATCTAGTGGATTTTTAGGTTCGAGTTAGTGACTTTTTTTTTAAGTTAACGGCAACCCTGCCAGAAAGTAATGTCGTTTTCCATTGGGCAAAAAGAAGCGTCCGGGAGAGTCCGGAATCGAAAAAATCACTTCTGAAACCGTTCCATTGGCACAAAAAATACTCTTCTGGTGATTCTGAGGAGAAAATTTCGCTTCAGGATTTGAAGTCAAAATCCACTCAAGAAGCACTCACACAAGTGTAGATTGTGTATTTTATACAAGTCAACTGACGGTTGCCATAGATTATTTTTTGGCATTTCACCAATACACTTGTGTGAGTGCTTCTTGAGTGGATTTTGACTTCAAATCCTGAAGCGAAATTTTCTCCTCAGAATCACCAGAAGAGTATTTTTTGTGCCAATGGAACGGTTTCAGAAGTGATTTTTTCGATTCCGGACTCTCCCGGACGCTTCTTTTTGCCCAATGGAAAACGACATAAGGGAACAGACCTACTGTGTACTAAGGTAACAGTTGTTAAATGTGCCAACTGTCTTATGGTGATTTAATAAAAGGAGTAAAGGTTTACTTCCTGTAAAAGGAACAATGAATTTTAAAGAGCGCCCGTGATTTTAGTACTGACTTCCGTTTGTTTGCAGACTAGGCTTCGGGCAGGGCTACGAAATTGACGTAATTTTATGGAATTTCTGTTGGAAATATTGTTTTAAAATATATGTTTTGTCTTCAAATCTACAGGATCATGACCAAAAATTAAATACTGGGGATTGATTTTCGTTCTATGAAAATGTGAAACCAAACGTCAAAATTTTTCATATGAATAATATCCTTTCACGCCCATTTGCAAGTGAAAGTTTTTAGTGAGAGTTTGAAAATTTGGAGCCTAATTTCATACAACACAGTGTGCGGTATTGAACTAACCACTTTTTATTTATTGAACGATAATCGCATTTTAGTACAAAGTGAATCGAAAAAATGAAAGCAATGAGTGAAAGCGAATGTAAAAACAATTTATTCGATTCACTCTTTCACAGAAGAATTGACGCCCTGGAGCTTAGAATCCTTTTTGTGAAATAGGCGAGCCACATACCCCTTTTTGATGCATTTGACATTGGTCGTCGAATCATTTACTTAACATATGTCCTTGACATCATACATAGATGCAAAGACGTACAATTCGGCTTCTAGAAGATCTTAAACTTTAAACCTAATCAAGAACCGTTTATACAGAGAAAACAGATGAGATGACAGATGAACTTTCTACAGTAGGTTTGTTTGACGTGGTTAGCACTAGTGCGCACTGAGAAGTGTCAGCTGATTTTCCCGCCTACCCAAAAACCTGCACAACCCTGAAAATTCGGCTATCATATCGAACGCAAAATATGCTGCCCTGAAGTCTGGCGGTTTTTGAATTTGAAAAATACTTATGTTTTGGTGAACGAAGTACGAAGATGATAACACTTTGTTCTGTTTATTGTTAAAAATGAGTGAACTCAATTCTGATCTTGTGCTTGCCATAATGCAAACAAGTTGATAAAACTGTTCGCAATATATGCGATGCACTAAAAAATGTAATCAGCTTTGATTCCAGATTTTTTCATTCCATTTATCTTTAAAATAAGGTTTTAGTCCATAAACGGTGTTATTTTATTTATATTGCCCCGACAAAATAACTGGGGTCAGTTCAGTGCACAACTAGGGCGCCCTAGAAGTCATGTCAAACACAGGTTTTCAGTACCAGGGCGAGTTCAGTGCTATATCGAACACATTGGGGTTAACCCAGTGCACACTAGTGCGCACTAGGGCCCACGTCAAACAAACCTAGTTTCTACCTGGTTTCTACTATGACAGATGCCTTGAAGAAGAAGAGCAACTAATGCTCATCAGTTAAATTGACTGCCGTGATGACATCACTTAAAGAAGAATTTTACAATTACAGCAATTATCCCGCGAGTTGAAAATTCTTGCAGCGACCTGTCACCACAAACTAACTATTAAATAGACTGACAGCTTCAGCCAAAAAAGAGGGATTGCCTACAAGCTGGATTTGTCCTTGAGTGTAGCCCAGTTTGAATTGATGGGTTTGTGCCATGTTAATCAAAGGGGGCACACATACTTGAAAAAAACCAGCCTACACTTCTGGCTTCAACCAGATGTCAGGTAGCCTAAGGTGGATTCTCATTTCAATGTCGAGTGCGGGGCTGTGTTTGTAAATAATGGGTTTTCTTAGTTCCAGGTTGTAATTTATTCGCTACATTTTTATATGAAAAGTTGTTCGATTTTCTTATTTCTTGGTATCAAGTGAAATTTGTTATGTAATTGAAGTGCAATGATTGTTTAAATTGTATGATATAAAAAACAGCAATACTTTTATGACATCGATATCAACAAATGTTTGGCATGTTCGCGATATAATTTTCCTTATATTTCGCAAACTAGTTATAGATATACGTAGAATGCAACCGAAAAAGTTGAAACAGTATAAAAAAAATATCTTTTTTTTTCGTCTATGCGGTCATAACGAAAATTCTGTCAGAAAAATTTGTTCCTACGAAAACAATTACAACAAATCAACCACCCCTGATTGAATTCCATCAGAAAAGAAAAGATGGAACAGTAAAGAAATGAACTATTTCAGTGGAATGATTTGGTTTTTTGTTGTGGAATTGACTGAGAAGTAGATGAATGAATGAATAAATTATTATTCTAGAAAATTTAAAGGATATTTGTTTATATATTTTTTTTGTTGATAATCTAGCTTCGTAATTCATAAGCAACATTTAACGACCAAGATTTAATTCAAGATTTAATTCAACAATAACTACGCTCTACTTGACACTTCGAGGACTCGCAGTAGTTGTTGTAATAAGGTTGTAATTGCGAGCTGAAAACCCTACTTTGCTGAGTTCGAAGCTCAAAAAACACGAATATACTTAGAACAACATCACTTTTTGTATTTCAAAAACACATAAAGTGTACTTTTTTTGTTAATTAATAAATTAGAGACGGTTACAAAAACATCAGTGGACATTTTAAAATACAACGTTATAAAAAATTAACAAAACAATTTGGATTCTTACGTTCGATTGAATACGCAAAATCTGAAATCGGATCGAATCGCAGAATCCAATTAAATACCACATTATATTGTCTTTTTGTTAGGAGTTTAATCTTTAATCATAATGTCCGAGAATAATATATTTTTTTAAAGATATATCCTTATCCTTACTAATAATAAAACTGTAACTTTTTTCAGGCTTTAAATAGTTTGTGTGTTAAAGGCACAAGAAGTACTGCACGAAATTGATTTCGGTTTTCACAATTGCATTGGAAATTGTCGATATTAGAATTTAGGATAATGTTTAATCATTATCCGCTGTCCGGAAGCGGAGATTTAAGCTGATATCTAACAAAAGTTGTAATTCTCGAATGCCTTCTAGCTCCTAGCTTTGGAATGACTCAACCGAATAAAATTGGTTTTTTTTTTAATATAAAGTTCAATTATGTACAAAGATTTTAAGATATAAATAATCTTTGTACGTAGTCCTGAAGCTGTACAATAAGCATTAAACTATAAATTTTATACAGCTCAAAAAAGTAAAATGTTCGATTGAAGCTAGATCGTTGGATTTGCCCGGCATTCAGTGGAGGAAATTTTGTGTGTGTGTGCGGCAAAACCTGTTTCTCTCTCTGCTGAATGCTGAATGCTTTTTGTTTCTCTTTTTTTTCATACACCTTTTGTGCTTTGTGTTGTTTTTTTTTTCTCACTTCTTTTAAATTGAAATTGAACTGGCGATAGTGGAGACTGGAGAGAGTGGAGTTGTGGCCTTGTGGGTGGAGTATTAATGTGGTGCATGGGTGGGAGGGAGATAGGTCAGGTCCGGTATGTAATGTAATTGAGATTGGGAGGGAGTCACACTCAATTGTGGTTTAAAATGCGCTATATTGATTGTGATCTGATGATGCATGCCACGAACGAATCCCGTTGGTGCTCGGTATTGTTTTTTTTCGTATGCATGCATATGCAACTGCACCTTTTCTGCCTTATGTTTTTTTGAGGCTATTATTTCTTTAGGCGCGTTGGGCACTTTTAGATAAGAAGAAATTAATGAATTTGGGTTACTTTGAAAACGAAACCGCGTCATCGACACCGAGCGACCGACACCCGATATGTGGCGCTTTTGTCGTTTTTTTTTTTTGAGAAGCTCAACCGATCTCAATGAAACTTTGTTCGTGTGCATCTTTGTATGCAGCTAGAAAGATAGGATAGTTTTGGACCCGATAGGTGGCGCTGTTGTCGCTATTTTTGAGAAACTCAACCGATCTCAATGAAATTTTGTTTGTGTGCATGGTTGGATGCAGCTAGAAAACTAGGATAGTTTTGGACCCGATAGGTGGCGCTGTTGTCGATTTTTTTGAGAAACTCAACCGATCTCAATGAAACTTTGTTTGTGTGCATGGTTGGATGCAGCTAGAAAAATAGGATAGTTTTGGACCCGATAGGTGGCGCTGTTGTCGATTTTTTTTGAGAAACTCAACCGATCTCAATGAAACTTTGTTTGTGTGCGTGGTTGTGTGCCGCTAGAAAGATAGGATAGTTTTGGACCCGATAGGTGGCGCTGTTGTCGATTTTTTTGTTCGCTAGGGAAATTTAATAATTTGAATGTAGGTAATGTGGTATTCGATTGGGCGCTCTGAGAGCACTTTTTTTCTCTCAGAGCAATTTATATGTTCGCTTGGTACAAATAAAGCAATCTTTTTCAAATTTCAGAGCACTTTTGCGAACCAAGATATTTTTTCAGATTTACCAATAACAAGTGCGTTTGAATTTGACAACTGGTAGAGTTTGTTTACATTTTAGTGATTTTTTTCTCCAGCAAAGAAAGGCTGCATCGAGTGAATCAATTTTTGTAAATTATTTATGTATAAATATTTAATAATCAATCGGGACGGATATTTCTAATGTTTTAATACAAAATTTAACCAGTGAATGGAAATCGCTTAGAAAAGTGTCGAAGACAGTACATATTCAAATCGCACGAATAGGTATCAACACAAAAAAGAGCAGGTGACGTTTTTATGTGCGACAACTACATAATTAAAAAATCCCTACTATTATAAAACTAAGTCATTCTTTCCTTTGTTTCTTGCTACACGTCACTTACAGCACCGAAGTGGGTTTGTATAGCTCTTATTATTTTGTTTTAAATTTGAAAAGTGGAACTCTGGCGAAGCAAGGCGAGCACGGGTCAGCTAGTATATAAATAAAATTATCATTTTTACTGTTCCTACGTAACAACAATACATTACAGTGTTCACTCTTATTAAACTACAGAATTCCAAATCATATTTTGATTTTGTACAAATATGGTGCTAAAAAAAAAGAAGTTGAAAACACCCACCAAGTAATAGAAATTTATGCAATGTTCAGGAATGTTTAAAAATAAATTCTTTAGCCCTAGTGAAAACTTGGGCTTAACTTGCATGATAATAAACCTATTTTTGGAACAACTCCCAAAGGTAGCTGCATGAATTTTGCTGTCAAAAATATTTTTCATGTAAAGAACACTAAAAAAAACCTGAAATGTGAATGGATGAACATTTGTTGGCACCTAAAATGGATAGAGCACAAGTAAAGCTATCTAAAAAAAACATACTCAACATGTATTCCTTTTACACTTATTGTTATAAACTCATTTACAAATTGTTTGTTATTGAAAAAGTGCCACCCGGCGGCCATTAATAACACGTATTCACAGACAGGAAAAATAAGAGCGCGCGAGAGAGGGCTCTCATTCAAAATTTGCGGGGAAAATCGGTTAGGGGCAAGTAAGCTGACTCTCTATTTGTAGATCCTCTTTGCCTGTCACACTCCACATAACTGTTTTAACTGAACATTTATGTCGTTTTCCATTGGTTTCACTCGGGGATCCACTCATTCTGTAGTCCAATGGAACAAGAAAACTGCTTCTGATTGAATCCACAAGAGTATTGGTGAAATGCCAAAAAAGAATCTACGGCAGCCGTCAGTTGACTTGTATAAAATACACAAACTACACTTGTGTGAGTGCTTCTTGAGTGGATTCTGACTTCATATCCAGAAGCGAAATTCTCTCCTCAGAATCACTAGAAGAGTATTTTTTGTGCCAATGGAACGGTTTCAGAAGTGATTTTTTTGATTCCGGACTCTCCCGGACGCTTCTTTTTGCCCAATGGAAAACGACATTAACAATGAAACTTATTCGCGGTTACCTGTGACTTAAAAAGTTTTCATGTACCCTACTCACAAAAATCCAGAATCGCCTGACCCATATTGGGCGGCTCCCTGGTCAGCGTCTGTTCTCCATGTCAGGAGCGGCTGTGCACAAAATAAAAGAAAAAAAGTTAAGCAGGAGTTGCAATTGTTGAAAGAAGAGGTCAACAACCAAAAAAAAAATGAATGTCCAACCTGTGGAGCAGGGATTTATCCCTTTTTGTGGGATTTTTGATATCTAAAATGCCTTCTGTGGGATAAAGGGAAACAGCACGAAATCGTGGGATTTTTAGGAATCTAACAAAAAGCATTCATACTACGTTTTAGTAGCAATTTCATCAAAACAAACCACAAAAAGTGTGCGTAAAAAATTGCTTATGTAATTTTTGTATTTTTTTTGTTCCGTGTAATACAAATTTTAATTTTAAAACTAGAATTTTTCGCAAAAAAGTATCGAGGGATTTTTAAGGGAATTTAAGTACTATGGAATGGGAAAAAATGGGAAAAATGACTACGCTTCGTGGGATAAATGAAGAGAGAGTCGAGAGTCCTAACAACACTGCTGTGGAGTTCTCGACTGACGAAGAGGAACTTAGAAAAGAGACAGAAAGACATCGTCACAAGGGGAATAAAAATACAAAACGCAAAATGAGTGCATCCCCAAAAGTCTTACCAACAAAAGAAAGCTGCTGTAATGTAGGCCTATAGGAGATAATTGGAGGGGATAGGACATTGGAAATATAAAAGTGACAGGATGATGGATGTGGACGGGATTTTAGAATTAAGAAGCAGAAAAGGAAATAGAAAGGGAGAGAGAGGGCTGAGTGCGAGGGACGTGGCATGCTTGCGATGCTCGGCATAACTCGCCGGAAATGAAGCGGTTCTTGCCCTCACACTTAACCGGACCTAAACTACATAAACATAAAACATGCAAAAAAAAATACTTGCCGTCCCGACCTTGAAGCTCTTTGGCGAAATTTTCAAGCTTCCCCGATGATGTAAATGTTACTTGAGCCTCAGACCATCCCTGCCGAATGGGTTTTAGGCCACCCTACCGCACCCCCTGAAAAATTCCCTTAGCAAATCATGGTGATCTTTTGATCACAAATAAAGAACAAAAAAAAAAAAAACAGTTCATGTCCCATATATGGCGTATATAAACAATTTTATTGACGATTCGCATTAAATCGCATTAAAATAAATAAGAAACTAAAACCAGCAAAACTTTACAAAAAAAAAGGATAATTATGCAAAATGAAGGAAATATAAATCTAACAAACGAAAAGAAATAAAAAAAACTAGGACGTAATTGGCACCTCCCTTATTTGAAACTATTGGCAACCCTATTTGCATTCGGCTGCCACCATAAAAACTCTAGATTTAGTACCCTTATATCCCTACCTATAGAGTGCTCTGTTTAGGTAGTCTGTATATGGGCCTTTATCGCGAAATATCGCATTAAAAGAAAAGAAAACAGCTCTAATCGCGTAAGCAAAAAGCGATCGAACGACATCGTCTCGACGATACTTCTTCTACTTCGTGTAACAACAAAAAACGATAATCGTCGAAACGATTGAACGATCATCGTTTTTTGTTGCTTCACGTTACTAAATCAAACGTCAGATGATACCCTCGTCGAAGCGATTCGATTGAACGACATCTATTTTGCAATCGTTTCATCGTTTGTAGTGCATTTTTGTGAACAAAAATATCTGAGCGATAAAAAATATTGAGATAACTTAATAATTAATGTTTAATACATATAATCATACAAAAAAATTGTGATTGGGTATGTATGATTTTTGTTAAATAGACGATTTGGTGGTGAAGTTATTTTATATTTCAGTGAAAATGTTCCGTCATAATAATGTTTTGCTTTTTGATGAAGACGAATCGAAAATGGATCTGTTGCGAAACAGAAGAATACTAAGGGATACGTCCGACCCTTTAACACTTCCGACAAAAAAGTAAGTATTTGCTTGAAAAAAATAATTTTTGTATTGTAGAATTTGTTCTTCATTTCAGTTTTATTCAACGTTTCCGCCTCTCAAAAGAAGCTTTTGTTTTGGTGTTAGAAACTATTGATCTATAAGAACTGGTCTGCGATCAACTTATGTTCCTCCAATACTAAGACTTTGCGCTACTCTTGAAGTCCTTGGTGTTTCTGTGGGCCAAAGCACACTTTCCGAAATGCATTGGAAGAAAAGTTATGTCCACAGTGGATTAAATGGGAAATTGCCAATGAAGTATCAAGGGAAGATACAAAGCAGTGGTTTTACCGGAAGTATGGCATACCAGGAGGTACTTTGATACATTTTATGTAACACTAGATCAATGGAACTAAATAACATTATGTTCTTTTAATTTTAGTAGTCGGATGCATTGACGGAACACATTTATTTTTCCAAAGGCCAAGAGAAAACGAAAACATTTTCTTTAATAGAAAGGGGAGGCATAGTTTAAATGCCATGATTGTAAGTTCTTTTAAAAACTAAAAATTATATTACCGATAACTTTTTTACTTTTGAGGCTTGTGATCATAAAATGCGAATTACGGCAATAAACACAAGGTACGCCGGATCTGCTCACGATTCATTAGTTTGGAAGCATTCTAACGAACGGTAATTTTTCGTTAACTCTTTTAATGAGCGTGATCATAGTTGTTGGCTTTTGGGTAATTATACAACTAAAATGTATTTTAAACTTAGCTTTCTGTACACTTACACTACATTATAGGTGACAGTGGATATCCCCTAGAACCGTGGCTGCTCACACCATGCAGGACATCCACGGACCCACAGAAATCCCATTTTAATAGTATTCATGCGAAAGCAAGAAATATTATTGAAAGGACAATTGGCATCTATAAAGGTATGCAAAAGCTGCTGGTCCAATTTGTTTTTATATACTTCAGTTTTGGTTCATACCATAGGTCGATGGAGAATCCTTCTGGAAGAAAGGAAAAGTAAATACCAACCCAATAAAGTTGCTGTTTTTGGTAATGTTTGTGCTGCATTACACAACATATGCTTGCATTACAATGTCGCGAGCAACTTTAATGTAAATGGTGCAATGAACGATATCGATCCAATTGGAAACGTCGACTCCGATATATCTGCTAGTCGTATGAAGGAGGTGGCCGAAAGGATTCGAAACGACATAAAACAATCCCTCTTTTAACATAAAATATTGTACACACCTTTTACTTTTTAACAAAAATAATTTAGTTTATTAATCCATTTAGTTACCAAAAAAAAAATAAACTTAATTCAATAAAAAAAATACATATCATGTCGAATTAATAATTAATACTACAGCAAACAAACAAACGGTCCTGTTGTGTATGACCTCCACCACATCACCGTACAAAGTACCTAAAATAGAAGGCAGAAGAGTTGGATTCGAATAGTATAACAAAAAGCAATAATCAAACTCACCATTCAAAATAAGGCGGGTTCTAATTAGAATGCCACGTACTCTGCTCGAGTTGTTTTTCTGCTATTTCGTTTCGTTTTTGTAGTAGTTTTAATACTCCCTCTTGGAATGCAGCATCCTGCTTATTTCGTTCTTTTATCAAATTTAGCAAGCTATCCTGAAATTTGGCATCAGGTTCCAACTGCTTTTCCAGAAGAAGCGTTTTGTCATCTACTGCCACTGCTCGCTTAACACGCCTCGGCGTACTGCTTTTGTCGAACGCTGTCGATTTTCTTGAAAAAAAAATTCGTTAACTTTGAACTTTTTAAAATTAAAGAACTTACCTCAACACGGGCTCGAACGTAACTTCTCTAGCGGGATAGAACTTATCTTCTACAGGAGCTAGACTACCTGCGAACTCCCACAGGGTTTCAATGAGGCATGGAGGGTCATCCTCTTCCTCTTGGTTCTCCTTTTCCTCCTCTTTGTTTCCCTCCACCTCCTGCACCTCATTTTCTTCCCACATTGGATTAAGACATGGCGCTCCAAAGAGTTTAGAGGTGCTGCCAGTCACAGCAGTACGAAGAGAAGACACCTGAATAGCTATTTCTTCAAGTTCGGAAATCGGAACTTCCTCAGATGGCCCACCACCCGTCTTCTTGAGCGACAGCAGATTTTGACTGCATTTTTTTTTTTCGCCCTGTATTTATAATCAGTCCACACCTTCATAAACGGAATATTTATTTATTATTTTATAATTGTAAAATTCGTTCGCTAACAAAAATCTGTTTATTGCACCTTCTATTTCGCAAAAAAAACTACCACGAACTACTCCCTAAAATTTAAGATAAACCCCAACGATTATAATTTTCTTCTAGTCGCAGGGATAAACTAAGAGATACCAAATACTAAATGGTGGCCAATCTAAGTTTATAGAACAAGTGGGAAAGGATATTTGTTTTCCATACAACAATCGTAATCACTTCAAAAACTCAGATCCTTTCCAACCTGCTCCGTATGATCCAGATAAGCTACTAATGAATGTTTGGTATCACTAAGTTCGACACAGTTCGGCTTTCAAAATGGAATTCAGTTAAAAATTTGGTACTGTAAACCAACTGTTTTTATTTTTCAAAGAAAACAACGAATTCAAGAAGTATTTTGTACTACAAAACTTTTAATAACAACAATAAACATTAAACGCAATATACTATTTTGAAGGCCGAAGTGAGACCTAAGTACTCAAAGATATCAAAAATTATTGCTAGGACATCTGGTTTCCCAGAGCAGTCTTGAGATGTTAGCTTTTTTTTCAGTAATTATGGTTACTTGATGAAAAAGGCTACACTTTCCCACCTGTCTCTAGAGAACCATAAAAAGCTATCACTCAGTATTTGGTATCCCTGAATTGGTCTTGCTGTGCTCTACAAAATGTTATACATTGTTTTGCATTTATCGTTTTATTTTGAAATTTTGTGGTCAGATCACCAAACGATAACCAATATTTATTACCAAAAAAACTTATATAATTCGAAGAAATCGAACCTAAATTACTGACTACAATACCTACCAACTTACTAGCTTTTACATGCACGAAGCTATTCTCCTCTCGCCCAAAAGTTAGGCTTTCCGACTGAATGGAAGTGAGAAATTTAAAATAGAGACCTTTCTTCCCATAATTGATAACCTCAGCGTTCATTTAAAACAGCGATTAAGTTCGTATAAGAACATCAGTAAACGTTTTGATTAATTTTTCGCTTGAAAACTCTGAATTCTAAAGAGTTGAGACAAAGTTACAAAGAATTTGCTGAATTTTATTATGAAGATGTTAATGAGAAAGAGTTAGAAACATAATGTTTGCATTTAACAGAATACTTGCAAATTGTTGACAGTGAAAATAAGGATTGCATATTAAAAATATAACAACTTTTGAAAGAAAACATTTTGTTTTTAGATATAAATTTAGATTTAATTACTTGGATTTTACACTTTAAGACAAAATAGGTAGTCTTATAAGTTAGTAAATATTATAAATAAATATATTTGAAAGAGGCTAACAAGATACAGGAAGAAACATTTCCAAATGTATAAATCGCATTTAGAATCTTTTTAATCATGATTGTAACTATGTAACTGCAGTGGGGAACGCGGAATTAAAAATGAATTGAGAAGTACAATGCTTCAAGAAAGATTAACCAGTTTGTCGCTAATGTCGATAAAACCATATATTTTGAAGAAGTTATTAACGATTTTGCCCATCTGAAACCTAGAAGGGTTCCTCTTCAAATAACATAGATTTTTAAGCACTAACCTGTAAATGCTAAAAGAGTTGAGTCGTTTCATGTGATTGTTAAAAAAAATAAATATTTAACCTTGTTTATCTTTTCTTTGGCTAATAATAATAATAATAGTTGGCGCAACAGGTCTGTAGGGACCCAGGGCCTAGCTTCTCGCAACCATTCGTTTTGTGTGAGTTTTTAATTTTTGGAACGAATGGAAGGAATCTACAATTTTATGCCGGTTCCAAACGGGCCGATTGAGAAGCTCTTTCATGACAGTTATACTCTCGGATGTTTGTCAGACGTTCGCGAGAGGTGGCGCAGTGAAAAAAACCCTGAGTTTGAATTTGGGTTTTTTTGCGGGATTCGAACCTGAACCCCTCGCATAGTAGTCCAACACACTAACCACTAGGCCACTGCGACTATTCAAACAAAATATTGTTCCGTCAAAGTCATAGGGGCCCCATTATCCTAATATGCCCATGGCCTCCAAGAGGTTAAAGACGGCCCTGTGTATTATATAATATGTATATGTACTTGGATTTGAATTTCGAAAGTTTACTTTACTTTACTTATACGGTTGGTAGTAATAAGTGCTCAAGGTCACCTTTACTGCCTAGTTGGCGAAATATTCCTGATGATTAGTTCCTTTTCAGGCATTTTTGTTCTATTTTTGTGGTAAGCTATATTTGTATGTCGCGTGGATTTTTATCCAAGCTTCGTGGAATTTTATCCACCTCCAACTTTATCTTGTGGCGGCCCGACTTTTAATTTGGGTTGTCGGTGACCGCCAAAAATTAATTTCTTCGACTTTTGTAGCCGCCTATCAAGAAACCACAAATTAATATTAAAAAAAAACTGCAATCTAGACCTTAAACCACTCACCCCGATATTATTATAATCTTATTTTAGATATACGTATACTGCTTTTTTGTTCTTATTTTTTTCTTGCACTGCCTTTTATTTCCAAGGGCCTTATATCACCATATACCTATACTGCACTCACTAAAAATGTACTTCTTTGGCACTTTGTACATGTGCCTATTATGGTTATACCACAGATAATATAATATACAGATGTCGCAGTCCCATGTTGGCTGATGTCCACAATTCTTGCGATCGTCCAACAACGATTGTCCAACAAAAAGCTCTTCTCTTCGTCCAACAACGATTATCCAACAAAATAAAAGCTTTTCCTGAGTGCCAATTGAGCATATCGTAATCGTTTGCGTGTGTGCACAAATGTATTGTGCGTGACGAAATTTCTTGCTTTCGTTTTATCCTGTGATTCTCGTTCCCACAAGCAAAAATTTTAATTTTTCTGGTGATAAATAAAAATCACAGTTGGTAGAACAAAAAACCGACAACTGTTGAATTATTATCTCACTTTACACTCGCTTAGAAAGAAAAAGGGACAAACACATTTTTCTGATAGGTACGTACCTATATTATATATATGGTTACACTCAATTTAGTTTTAAATTGATTTTGAAAGGTAGCACATCGTTTAGTTTTAATAGTTTAAGGCTAATACAAAAATAATAAGGATAAATATGGGAAGACTAAATATAGAGTACAATATAGGGGTATTTCTTGGAGTAAAGTGTGTAATTCTAATTATACTTGTTGACAAAATTTGTTTAGATTTCCTGAACTAAATAATGCAGTCAGGAATCTGCTGGAAAAAATAAGAGCGCGCAATGTTTATAAAACTAATTATAATAAACAATCAAAACTCTTCGGCGCAATGGCTCAGTGATGATGCGGTTTTTGATTTTTTTTGTTTGCGTTACCTACATACTTCATAATTATATGTAGGTACCTACCAATCCAAAAAATAAAAGAAAATCATGTGTTTTTTTTTTTAGTTTTTGTATTTTTTTTTATTTTATGTTTGTTTTATATATTTTTTTTGTTTTTTTTCCTATATTTGATGTGGGTACCTACCCATTTTACTTTATTAATTTTGTTTCCTATTTAATATTTTGTCAAGGAATTACCTATAAATTTGCCTTTAATAAATTAAAAAACTTTGTTTCTTATTTTTATTTAAAAAATATTTATTTAAAAAACTTTGTTCGTTGTTATTTGAAAAAAAATATTTATTCGTCGAATTATAATCTCAACTGAATGATGTTCCGCTTAACACTGACTTCCCTAGTTATCGTTGATGTCCCCTTTATAGTCGCCTGCTCTGGGATCGTTCGCCAGATGTTGCTCGATGTCTCCCATGAACGGTCGTTACTATACCAGATGTTGCTTCGAGTTGGTCTGGTTGGGGTTGGATGATGCCGGTTGTTCGATCGTTCGCTGTTCCCAAAATAGTGTGGGAATTCGATTCAACCCCCTGCATTCCTTAGTTTGGCGTCACTTTGATTGGGATAGCTCAGCGGGGGAACTAGGGTGTTAACTCTCCCTTTCCTTTAAAAAGCGCGCCCCGCGGCTTCGTGTTGCCGTACGAGCATTTGTATTCCTTCGATCCTCTGTTCGAGGAGTTGTTCTGGGGTTAGTTTAGGAGTTCTTCGTCTGTACAAAATAACTATAAATGTTGTTACGAGGACAGTGAATGAGACTAGCCCAAGAGTAGATATGATAGGGCTTTTAGTTGCTTCTATCAGTAAGGACTGTAGTAGATTTATGTTGTCAAACTTTAGTTGCTCATCAAGTGATTCCAGATATTGGCCAATTTCATATTTGTCAATTGTGAAGGTCTTTAGGTAATTCAGGATCAGGCGTGTAGGATTCTCGTATAGTCTTCCATCGATGGTAGTATTGCTTTCAAAATTTACAAGGTATACGCCCTTTAATGATTTATTATCCACAGTATGTTCGCCTGATATGAGAATGGTTCCGTCTTTAATTACTTCGAGATCCAGGTTCTTCTCCTTAATTTTATTACATATCGTTTTCTTATTGTTTAATAGCTCTGATAGACATGTTTGGTTTTTACTAGTTTTGCAGAATGTGTACTTTAATTCATGTTTACAATTTTGGATATTAAAGAATTTTTCATTACATTTGGCGATTTCTTTGCTTAGAATTAATTTCCCATCTTCTTGGCTTATGGCCCTACTTTCATATAATTTACAATTTTTGTGAATGATGGGATACTTAATGTAAATTATAATTATTCCATTTTTTTGTAAGATCTTAAATTTAGACATATCGATTAGGTCACTTATAGTAAAGGTTTTTATAGGCTCATCTTTTATAATTTTGTTTATATCATCCATATTTAAGATAGCTGGATTTAAAATGTTTAACCTAGCTAGAGTGAGTGTGTTTATCAAATTTTGAAGTTCAAAGATGATTAACTTGCATTTTTCGGAAATAAGTTCACTTTTAAAAGCATGTTTTACAGATTTGATTGCTTCGAATAGTTTGGAATTTGTTACAAATTGCCTATTGTTGTTCATTACAAGATCATTGATTTTATTTTCTACCGTAAGCTCATCATCATGGTCTGGGGTACCAGCTATCCATTTCCATATAGTTCCTATTGTTTCAATTGCTCGTTTAGAGCGAGAAACCATAAGTTGGTCTAAAAGTATTTGTATAATATTGAAATTGTTGTCATGTGTGTTATATTGCAGTGAGTCGGCATAGACTTCCTTGTCATGAGGCTGTTTCAATGACTCTTTGGTTTTGTCAAGAAAATCTTGAAAATAAGACAGGTTTGTTACGTGGAAGATGCTTGCAGTATTTTCGTATAGGAGTGCGTCACCAGTTTCGATAAGCACATAATTGTCTCGAGTATAGTCGATGATTTCTGCGCGGGTTGTTAGCATGAATGTTATCAGAAGGGTGATGGTGTCCATTGTCTGAAATTAAGATTTCAGATTATCTTTGTGGACCGTCTTACCATTTTTTAGTTTGACTTTGTTCCCTAAATCTTCGGATACCTTCCGACGTTTATACTTGGGTTGCAATTTGCCCCAGTGGGCACCTGTAGTCTTTTGATACACTGTTTCATCGGGTATGACTTCTTTAGACTTCCGTTTTTTATTAAGGACTTCAAGCATTTTATCTTGGGCCATTGCTAGTTTTAATGGAACATCAGAATGATTAATTCTGTTGAACAGAACTTCTACGGGTTTCTTCTCGGTGGAAGAATGAATAGTTTTATTATATTCTTTAGCTGCTCTAATGAATATTTCAGCTGAATCTAATAATTTATACTCTTCTTTAACGCATCTGGCTATCTCCTGAAGGGTACTATGAGCTCGTTCCACTTGACCGTTGGTCGTACTGTGGTTAGCTGGTGTATAGTACACAGAAATCTTCGATCTTCCCATTAGAGCTATGAAGGGAGCGGAGGTAAATGTGGGATCTTGGTCGCATACTAAATTTTTGCAATCGGGAAATGCTTGCAGTAGTTCGAGAACTTTATTTTGCATTTCCTGACGATTGTCTAGAATTTTTATAATTAGGAATTTAGAATATGCGTCGATGCATGTGAGAATCTTTATTTTTTCTGCAAACATTACATCAATATGTACGCACTCTCCCTCTTTTACAGGAATTGGTGCCTCACCAATTGGTTGTTTAATAGGGTGCCTGTCGTATTTATTTACGTTGCATATTTCACAGTTCCTCGCGAATTGCTGGAATTCATCTGACATCCCAGGCCAATAATATTTATCTATAATTTGTTTAAGGTTTTCCCTGAAATTTCTGTGTGCGCGAGTGTGCGTTTGTGCCACTATTGATACCTGATCATCTTTATTAGAAATATCAAGGGCAAAATATTTTGCCTGTATGAATTTATTCTTGAAGTGCTCTTTCAATATGTTTTTAATTTCATAGATGGTTTCGGGTGTAGCAAACAAGGCTACTAAACCATCTTTTATAAATTCCTTGAATATAGGTATCAAGTCGGAAGGTTCATTATATGTGATGATGTGTCTTACTTTTGTAGGGAAAGGCTTAAAATGCTCGTGAATAGTTTCTATTCCTTTCTCTATTATTATCTGTTGGTTAAATTGGTTTAAGGGTCTATTGATCAATTCAATTTGATACTCATCACTACTTTCGGCAGAGTGTTGAGTGACTTCAGAAGAGCTGTCCGAAATCTGGTTTAAATTTTGTCTGGATAGGGCGTCAGCCACTATGTTTGTAGTCCCAGGTTTATATACCATTTTCGGAGCATGTTCTTCGATAATAGCATGCCAGCGTTTCATTTTTGCATTAGGATTTCTAGGTGAAACCGCAAATGTTAAGGGTTGGTGATCCGTATGGATCTCTAAATTTGTTACCCCATACAAATAATTCCGTAGGTTCTTTAGAGCAAAAACTATGGCGTAGAGTTCTTTCTCGTTTGCCGCATAATTTCTCTCGGTTTTGCCTAATGTTTTGGATATAAAAGTAATGGGTTTTCCATCTTGCGATAAGACCGCTCCGATTGCGTCGTCAGAAGCATCGGTAGTAAGGACAAATTTTTTTGAAAAGTCGGGCTGAGTAAGTTCAGTCTCAGTTATTAGGTGGTCTTTGAGTGTATTAAATGCTTGCACCGCTTCCACGTCTAGTTTTATATTTGTCTTTTTTGCCATGTGGGTAGACACTTGCCCACTCTCGCTTTGGAGAAATTTAGTTAACGGCTTAGCTATACTTGCGTAGTTTCTTATAAATTTGCGGTAGTAACCAATCATACCTAAGAAACTTCTGAGTTGACGTAGAGTCGTTGGTTCAGGGTATTCTTTGATTGTTGCTACCTTGTTCGGGTCCGTTTTGATAACGTTATGTCCCACGACATAACCCAAGAAGTCTACCTTTTCTTGGTATAACATCGACTTCTCAATTGAAATTTTCATATTCGCGTTTTTAAGCACTTGGATTATTGTGTCCAAATGTTTTGTATGTTCTTGAACATTACGGGAATATACAATTATGTCGTCTATATAGACATGACATATTTTGCCAATATATGGTCGGAGAATGTCGTCCATTGCTCTCTGAAAGATTGAAGGAGCATTCTTCAATCCAAAGGGCAGTCGTACGAATTCGTACTTGCCATTATTGACAGAGAAGCTAGTTTTTTCTATATCGGATTCCTTCATCTTTATCTGGTGGAACCCTGATTCTAAATCTAACGTGGAAAAATATTTAGCTTTTCCAAGATTGGATAAAATTACATTGGTATCCGGAATTGGATACTTGTCTGAAATTGTATTTTCGTTCAATTTCTTGTAGTCGATGACTAACCTGTTGTTAGGCGAGCCATCTTTACTTCTACCTTTTTTCGGTACAACCCATACAGGACTATTGTATGGAGATTTGGAAGGTCTAATTATACCTTCTCTTAATAATTTTTGAGCTTCGCTGTTCACAAAGTTATTTGCTGATAAAGGGTAAGGATATTGTTTACTCCAGATCGGTTTATCGTTATTGGTGCGAATTTCTGCCAAAACGTCCGTCCGAAACGGGAGAGTAGTGTCGATGTTTTGGTGGATACTTTGAATTTTTTCCAACATCGATTTTTCTAAATCAGAAGAGTTGTGTTCTTTTATGTGATGCAATTTATTTGAGTCATCGAAATAAATTGTTTCGGTTTTATTGTTATGAGCAAGGGTTCTTGTCTCGAAATTGATTTTAGCCTTCACTCGATTTAGTAGGTTGGATCCTATTAATCCATCATATTCTAAATTATTTATAATGTAGAAACGAGTAACCGTTCCAAAAATAAGGACTTCATGACAAGAATCAATTATGATGTCACCCTTAACTGTACGTGCGCGTTTCTTGATTGGGAGAATGATCTCATTGCTGAGAATACCGGGTTGGCAGTAATTACTACTAGCTCCGGTGTCGATGAGAATTCTCATTTGTTTGCCATTTATTAGTCTTCGTATGTGGGGCAATCCCACATTTCCTCTAAAAAATGTTCCTTGTCTTCGTTGAGGTTGTTAATACGCTCGGTCTTTGCCGGAGGCGGCTGTATCGAAAGCTGAGTACTTAGCCCTCGCTCTCTTTTAGATCCAGGAGTAGTATTATTATTATACGTGTTGTAATTTGGCTTTAGCCAACGTGGATTGTTGTTATTTGGTTGACTGTTATAATTGCTATTGTTCGGGTTATTCTGATGAATTTGCTTGAAACGTTGCAATTCATTTTGTGTGATTGGCCTATTGGCCGAACTACCGAGAACCATGGGTTCGAATCTTTGGGGCAGTTGGCGGTAATCGCCCTGCTGTCTCTGCTGAGGTATTTGCTGTTGAAATTCATTATTGTTAAGTATGTTTTTTGGGAATCTAAGAGTATTATTACTCTGATTTGCCTTAGTATCCCTTCTATGAGAGGAAAACTGGAGAGCAAAGCTAGAGCGGACATTATTGCTCTCTAATTCTTGTGCCTTTGCCAGAGCGTTTGGCAGGTCTTGTGGATTTAAAGAGAAAAGAATATTAGACAGTTGTCCATTTAACCCGGTGATGAACACTCGTAGAGCGTTTCTTCTATTTATATTATTTAATTCGTTAGTAATAGGGGTGTTGGATCCATGGGTCATTATTGTTTTGTTAGTCAGAAGTGTGAGCTTCTGGTTAACTTGATTATAAAAATCAATTAACGATGACGATCCCTGCCGCAATATGCTCAGTTCCTGTTCTATTATATGCACAGGCCGCTTATCGGCGTACGCGAAATCTAATCTGGCGATAATTGCCTCGAAATTGAGGACAGTACCATGATTAGTGAGTACATCATTAGCATCCATTATTATCTTGTTCCTGAATATAGTCAGGGCTGCAAAATATTTAGAGCTACCGATGGTGTATAGGACCATTGAATTCTGTGCAGCTTCACGCCAACTGACGTACGCTTTTTGTTCACCATTGAATTCGGGAAGGGATTTTATCACGTCTAATGTTTCAGTGCAAGCAATTGATGGATCTATTGCTTGCGTTTTATACTCCGTAATGGAGCTAGTAATTCCCATTGATGATATGAGATTCTGTAATTTATTAATTTCATTTTGGTATTTATTCTCTTGATCTTGGAATGACCTTTGAATTGACTCGTTATTGAGTGCTAAAGCTTTTGCTATAATTTCGTCAACTGATTGTTGAGTTACAGTATTACCAAAAGCCATTTTTAATTCGTTTTCAGATTCTGAATCTGAATCTAATTCTATAGTGTTTGATCTCAAACAAGTTTTGTATGGCTTAAAATATCTATTTTTAGTTTTTCTAAACCTATCCATAAAACATTAACTTCTTAAAAATTCTTAAAAAATATTTCTTACGATTATTTTCTCCTTATTTCGTTGGATACTTTCTGGTTCTGTACTGCAAAGCTGGATACTCCGTCCTGTGGATCTTCTGCTTTTTCAGCTTTTTCTGCTCCTTCCTCTGCCTTGCGGAGTACTTTGGCTGATAGTTTGGCTGGGAATACACTTCACACAATTTACTTTATTTTTCAATTATACGATGTGAGGCATCCCGGACGAGCCCCCAATTAAAAAACTTTGTTTCTTATTTTTATTTAAAAAATATTTATTTAAAAAACTTTGTTCGTTGTTATTTGAAAAAAAATATTTATTCGTCGAATTATAATCTCAACTGAATGATGTTCCGCTTAACACTGACTTCCCTAGTTATCGTTGATGTCCCCTTTATAGTCGCCTGCTCTGGGATCGTTCGCCAGATGTTGCTCGATGTCTCCCATGAACGGTCGTTACTATACCAGATGTTGCTTCGAGTTGGTCTGGTTGGGGTTGGATGATGCCGGTTGTTCGATCGTTCGCTGTTCCCAAAATAGTGTGGGAATTCGATTCAACCCCCTGCATTCCTTAGTTTGGCGTCACTTTGATTGGGATAGCTCAGCGGGGGAACTAGGGTGTTAACTAATATATGTCCTAAAAAAATGCACAACATGAAATGAGCAAACACTTCTATCAGGCACATAATGAAAAATGAATGAGAATCCCTCGATTTTTGTTGTTGGCACTAAAAAAGAGTGAATCCGGTCAAATCTGACCGAATGACCGATTAATATTTTTTCAAATCCGGTCAAAATATCCGGTCATAAGTTAAAATAAGAATTTTTGACCAGAAGTTCGGTCAAAAATAGGATTAGTAATATTTTTATAAAAAATAGAAAACAAAAATTAGGTAACTAATATTATGTAGGTATGTAGTTTATTTATTTTTCCAAACTAATCTGAAACCTAATACAAAAAAAAAATAACTGTTCGTTGAAATGGTTTGCATCACAATAGAAAAAGGAACTTCAATAAAATTCAGTCTCCAAAATATTGTTAAGAACATATTAATAAAAAAAATTTGACATTTTTTGCAAATCATTAAAAAATTCACTATCTTCAGCTATCGGAATCGCTTGAATTATAATTTTTAAATACCCCGTTTGTCCCTATTTTTCATATGATGTCGTCATTAATAAGGCTGAATTGCAGAAAAGCAAAGCAATGTATCTAATCCATATTCTATTCACAAAACACGGGCGTGTTCCTTAAGTATGGTCAAGTTTCATTCAAATTATAGAAATTGTCTTTAGGTTTAATCAAAGAACAAAATTATTTTTCCTGTCAAAAAAGGGTTTTCCGGTTAAAAATTGTCTTCGTGCCGGTTAAAAATCGGTTAGACCTGATTTCAAAATTTTCTCCGGTCAGAGTAAAGAGATTTCGGTAAGATTTGACCGGAATCCGGTCAGAATGGCAACACTGAGCACAATATGTATTTTTTTTCCGAAGAGCAGGAGGACATTCGATTCATATTGAGAAGAGGAAGCATAGGATAAAACAAAAGAAGGAAAATCAGTCATGCACGAACGATTCCCATCCAAATGATGCGCTTGCATTCGTATGAGTTCAATATGCATGTAACAGGTTCGACTTCGCGCCTTCACGGAAGGACAAAAATGAGGAATAATGAAAGGAAGACCGAATAACATTAATGTCGTTTTCCATTGGGCAAAAAGAAGCGTTCGGGAGAGTCCGGAATCGAAAAAATCACTTCTGAAACCGTTCCATTGGCACAAAAAATACTCTTCTGGTGATTCTGAGGAGAGAATTTCGCTTCTGGATTTGAAGTCAGAATCCACTCAAGAAGCACTCACACAAGTGTAGTTTGTGTATTTTATACAAGTCAACTGACGGCTGCCGTAGATTATTTTTTGGCATTTCACCAATACTCTTGTGGATTCAATCAGAAGCAGTTTTCTTGTTCCATTGGACTACCGAATGAGTGGATCCCCGAGTGAAACCAATGGAAAACGACATAAGTGATCTGTGTAATTTATATTGATGTGTGTTTTCCTTTTGCTTTGGTTACCTACGCTTTCTCTCTGTAAAAGCTTTTTGGAAAAGCTCTTAATGTTTCGCATTTTGGTTTCATATGACAACATTTCCTATTGGACTGCGTCATCTAGGTAATTATATTATCTTTGGTGGAAGGGTAACATATGTTTATATGTGTACTGATGATATTAATACTTTGGTAAAAGAAGGGATCGGCTAATTCAAGATCGACATGACCTGCTAAATCATCACAACTAATATCGAAAGATGGTAAGACGTTTTATAACAATAGCATTAAAACAATAGTTAAACGACTCTATGTGCCTCGAACTCAAGACTAAAGAGCATAGTTTTGATGAAGTTGTGGTAACGACAGAGCTCATACCTGAAATGTTGGCCTGGATGGGCCTTCAGGAAGTCGTAGCCTGCGCTGTGCATCTTCGTAGACAAAACTAGAATCCGATCCAGGATCGCGAAGAGCACGTAGAGTGAATTTGTTACCAAGATGAAAGATATCGATTAATGCAGTTGCAAGAATTACACGTTCACTATTTTTGGAAAAAAAAGAATGGACTTGTAAATTGGGTGTTATAGGTACTAGTGGACTGTATGTGTTGTTGAGAGACTTGTTGAGAAGTAGCTACTGGGCTGAGAAATACCTACTCGTATTATCAGGGCTCTAATCGCGTAAGCACAAAACGATCGAACGACATCGTCTCGACGATACTTCAACTTCGTGTAACAACCAAACAACGATAATCGTCCTAACGATTGGACGATCATCGTTTTTTGTTGCTTCACGTTACTAATTCAAGCGTCAAATACCCTCGTCGAAACGATTCGATTGAACGACAGCTATTTTGCAATCGTTTCATCGTTTTTGGTCCATATTTTCAGTTTTGAATAGGGAATTTTAGTTTTGGAGAAAAGTATAGCAAAATATTTAAAGGAAAACACACTTATGTTCTCTTTGGAGGTGACTGGTGACTCGCTCTTATCCGAGTTGTGAAAGAATGAAATCCTTGCAAAAAAAAGAAATGGGATGAGTTTCATTTATTTGTTTTTTTTTTTTTGCAACTCGATCCTAAGCAATAAAAACTCTCATCTGTTCCAAAAAATGCAAGAAATTTATTTGCGCTTTAATTGTTTTAATAAATACATATCTTTATTTCGAAAACACACAAAATCTGCTGCTCTACCACACCTGCGCACACTTTAGTATATTCCTACATCCAATATTTATTATGGTTTGGAATTTCACTCCAAAGTCCATTGGGCACTTTCACTTAACATTTCACTTGTATATTGATACTAAAAGATTCCTTATTCCTTACTACTTATTCATTTCTCCATTATATGCCAATTAGTATAAACAAACAAAGAAAAATAAATAAGTTCAAGAAAAAAAAAAAACAAATTCCATAATTTTTTTGATTTCTTTGCTGTCAGAGTTTGTTTACAGTCATGTTCAAACTGTTCAAAATGAAAACGATGAACGATTCGATTGAACGATCTGACGATGATGTTATATGAAGCAAACTTAAAACGATATCGTTGTGTTCAATCGTTTCGACGACTATCGTTTCAAAAGTTACGCGATGAGAGCCCAGTAGAATGTGAATCCTGGTGCACTTGTGCTTGATCGGTAGTAGTAGTAGGGGAGGCACGCCAACAGTGAGACAACTCCTACAGTGAGACACTCAATATTACTCCGAAATGACTTGTTCGAACACGTTGCCCCCTGCATATATAAGAAGTGTGACTGTGTTTTATCATTTGGCTCACTTGTCATCAAGTTCGGGTGTAGTGTAGACCAGTTATGAGATTGAAGCTCGCAAAACACATGAAATCTTTTTTTTTTTTCAATTTTCGGCGAAAGCAAAAAATTATATATTTCTAGGTATAATTCACAACAAGATGTATTTCTATTATTTAGTTTGGTCTTTGTAGTCAATATTGATAGTGCATTTAAGATGTTTCAAAGTGTAGCTTTGGAGGTAGGTATTTGCATTTTTTTTAATTTGGAAGGATTCGCTAACAGTGAGACAGTGTACATCGACAAACAGTGAGACAGTGTCAAATGTGGCCGATATATCATTTGTTACCCTCTAGACGACATAAAAATTGTACTACCCGGTGCTATTCCATGTGGCCATACGAGTAGGCAACAAGGCTTACAAGGCTTTCTGGGCTCTAATCGCGTAACTTTTGAAACGATAGTCGTCGAAACGATTGAACACAACGATATCGTTTTTAGTTTGCTTCATATAACATCATCGTTGGATCGTTCAATCGAATCGTTCATCGTTTTCATTTTGAACAGTTTGAACATGACTGTAAACAAACTCTGACAGCAAAGAAATCAAAAAATTATGGAATTTTTTTTTTTATTTTTTTTTTTTAACTTGTTTATTTTTCTTTGTTTGTTTATATTGGCATATAATGGAGAAATGTGAAAAGTGAAAGTGCCCAATGGACTTTGGAGTGAAATTCCAAACCATATAAATATTGGATGACGAAGTGCCCTACGAACGTGTAGGAATATGCTAAAGTGTGCGCAGGTGTGGTAGAGCAGCAGATTTAGGGCCGATTTTTCAATAGTCTGATAAATCGCCTGATTGCTAACTAGCGATTAAATTTACTTCACTCTTTATCTGCTAGATATAATCTTTGGGTTTTTCAATCATAAAATAAGAGCTAGATAACTATTCGAAGGTAAAGTTTTGTGAGCGTGACAGATAGATTGACTATATGCTGTGTTAAAGCATAGAGGATAGTCATGTTCAAGGCTTGACGACTGTTAAGAATAATGGGTTTGGGGACAAATGAAAGAGTAGTTGTCTATGCTATATAATTAGTAACGATCATTCTGAAAAGATTTAAAATAATTTTATGTTTTCACTAATCACCTTTTGTCTTATCTATTTGCATGTCTCAAAAAGGATCAATAATAGTTTATTTTCCATTTTGTATACTTTCAGTAGTTTTTTTTATGTTTATGGTGCTTGTAAGAGGATCTACAATAGTTCATCTTTTTAGTTATTTTTTCTTCCTTTTATGACACTTGTAAAAGGAACTATAAATGTTTATGATCCTTCTCCTTTTTTTATTGTTTTGGAGCATACCTGCTGCTGCTAGTCAGCATTTCGAATAGATGCTTTATGCAAAATGCAAAAAGTATAAAAGGAGGATCTGTGGTGAACGCCAGAGAGTTCGCAAAGTGTTCTGGAGGAGTGTACTCCCATTTATCATTAGCCGTTTCAGTTTGAGTGGCAAACATTTTGGATTTGCAATTCAAAACGCTAAAATTATATTTGCTAAAAAGCGGTAGAGGTCTGTTAATTTTACGTCTTCAGAAACGCGGCTGTTAATGAATATGGTGTTCAAGTTTCAAAATACTATAGAAAAAGTGTTTCCCTCACAAACAAGGAAAAATATGCTGCATGGAACAAAATTGCTGAATTATTTAAAGTAATTGTTCGCTAATCCCTCTTTTTCAATAATAATATCGTCAATAACGTCGAACAAATCCATTTCTACAATAGGAACAAATCTCCCCAAACAAAACTTTGTAAAATAAGATTTTCCAATTTGACAGTTTTCCGACTTTAACTAGAGATTTATATTTTATCAGTCTCACAAAGGGGCAGATATCTTTATGAGACAGATAGCTGTTATATTCTTGGAATAGCTGCTATTCGACTATTGAAAAATGGATTTATGTTTTATCTGACAGTTAACCCCTATCTGGTTGCCTATCTGACTATTGAAAAATCGGCCCTTAGTGTGTTTCCGAAATAAAGATATGTATTTATTAAAACAATTAAAGTGCAAATAAATTTCTTGCATTTTTTGGAACAGATGAGAGTTTTTATTGCTGAGGATCGAGCTGCAAAAAAAAAACAACAAATAAAAGAAACTCAACCATTTCTTTTTTGCAAGGAATGCATTCTTTTACAACTCGGATAAAAGCGAGTGCCTCCAAAAAGAAAATAATTGTGTTTTCCTTTAAATATTTGTTTATACTTCTCTCTAAAACTGAAATTTCCTAATTAAAACTGCAAAAATGTACCAAAAACGATGAAACGATTGCAAAATAGCTATCAATCGAATCGTTTCGACGAGGGTATTTGACGTTTGAATAAGTAGCGTGAATCAACAAAAAACGATGATCGTCCAATCGTTTCGACGATTATCGTGTTTTTGTTGTTACATGAAGTAGAAGTATCGTCGAGACGTTATCGTTCTATCGTTTTGTGCTTACGCGATTACAGCCCAGCTTATTTAAGTTACGTGTCTCACTGTTGGATATCAGCTGTCTCACTGTATGTGCACGTGTCCCATCAGTGAGACAAAAGAGTTTTGCAAACTTTTTTTATCACCAATTCTATTCCATAAACACAAATACTAAATTTGATATGCAAAAGTTAAGGTGAAACACGACGCAAATGGATACATATTAAAATTTCAAAATATTTTGAAAACTTTTTAAGTGACGGTAATTTAAAATAAAGTGCACGACTGGGTCGAACGAAACTTTCTCGATATCTACTATACAAAAGAAAACAAAATCCTCTTTTGGATATTCATCTCATATGGCAGTTATATAAAATAACAATATAAGTTTTTATATCACTTGATTTCACTTGATTTTTGAGTATAGGACAAGCGTACCTAGTAGCAGTTTCTGTTTTTGACCTAAGGATATGTTTTTAGTTTTGATTGGAATATGATTTAAGTTTTCAATTATTGTGATAGACCCATATTTTTAGATAGATAAGTTTGTGAATTTGCATAAGTAGTTATAAATTGACGACGCTCGTGAGTGCGGTGCAAATGAAGTTTTTGTACAATTATCCAGACATATCTAACAGTTGCAAATATTGCAATGTTTAGTTGGAAAAATACTATTGCGTAACTATTAAACTGAAAACTGACTGTATGATATTGTTCCGGATATAAGAAATACTTCGTTTTTGACATTTTATCGAAATCGAGGATAGGGTTTTTGAGATATGAGCAGTTTCTAAAATTAGCGTTTTCGGTGCTTCGAATTGAAAATTAAGGACACAATAGTTTTGAAAACATCAATTTGACTCTAAGTTTGCATTTTGGTTAGAATCGTTATTGCCGTTTTAAGTTAACTAGACAAAACTATACTTTTAAAAAATTCCTTTTTTCAAAAATCCATTGTACGATAATATAGAGAAAAACTGAGTTTGCTATTAAGTTATAAAAGCCCACATTACCTTAGAAATTAATTTTTGTTACAATCGTATAGAGCGTTTTCGAGATATGTCGACATTTCAAAACTACCGTTGTTCGAATTTTTAGCCAAAAACTGGGTACGCAGTCCTGGTAACCTCACCTATTTAAGCTTAAATATCAATTTTGGTTGAAATCGTTAGAGCCGTTTTCGATCAAATCAAACTGGTACTTAAATTTTATATGGGAAGTACCATTAATATTGAGGTTACCTTGAAAAAAAAAAACACCTCCCGAGCTGTAAGCCCAGAAACTCCAAATCCGAGGTTTGAACGTAATCCGGGAAGCCGTTTAGGCTGTAGGCCCGTGGAAGGACGGACAGACGGACAGACGGACAGACCGGACAGAATTTTGCGACCCACTTTTTTGAGTTCCTCTATCATCGTAATATCAGAATTGATTAAAATCTCGAGTTCGAAATTTTGTACGAAACCAATATCTTTCTCTTACTACGTAATGGAGAAAGTTAAAAAAAGTGTCTCACTGTTGGCGTGCCTCCCCTATAGTATAGCGACTTCATCAACATTTAATACAATTTTATAATGTTTTTGTTTCTGATATTAGCGATTCAAATCTTAAGGCTCAAAAACCACGCCAAAATCAGCAAATCGTGTATTTCATACTAAAACGAATAATTTAAAACTGTCGTTTATGCAGATCCCCTCATCCACTTCGTCTCTATTCAAAGTTTTTGCAACTCACTATTCCCAATGGGATTGAAAAAGTTTCAATGCTTAACTATTGTGGAAATTGTCTTTATTATGTTATTATTGGAGCCGATTTGTACCCATAACGGTACACATATAAACATATTGTTACTGTTACATTCAGGCTAGGATTCGTAAAGATAAAACACTCTTCCGTTTAACTTCTCTAATAAAATTCACTTTTATTACACTTTTATCGACTATTCTAATATTTCACTTATTAAGTACCAGAACACTATTACCAAAGATAATATAATTACCTAGCTGACGCAGTCCAATAGGAAATGTTGTCATATGAAACCAAAATGCGAAACATTAAGAGCTTTTCCAAAAAGCTTTTACAGAGAGAAAGCGTAGGTAACCAAAGCAAAAGGAATACACACATCAATATAAATTACACAGATCACTTAATGTTATTCGGTCTTCCTTTCATTATTCCTCATTTTTGTCCTTCCGTGAAGGCGCGAAGTCGAACCTGTTACATGCATATTGAACTCATACGAATGCAAGCGCATCATTTGGATGGGAATCGTTCGTGCATGACTGATTTTCCTTCTTTTGTTTTATCCTATGCTTCCTCTTCTCAATATGAATCGAATGTCCTCCTGCTCTTCGGAAAAAAAATACATATTGTGCTCAGTGTTGCCATTCTGACCGGATTCCGGTCAAATCTTACCGAAATCTCTTTACTCTGACTGGAGAAAATTTTGAAATCAGGTCTAACCGATTTTTAACCGGCACGAAGACAATTTTTAACCGGAAAACCCTTTTTTGACAGGAAAAATAATTTTGTTCTTTGATTAAACCTAAAGACAATTTCTATAATTTGAATGAAACTTGACCATACTTAAGGAACACGCCCGTGTTTTGTGAATAGAATATGGATTAGATACATTGCTTTGCTTTTCTGCAATTCAGCCTTATTAATGACGACATCATATGAAAAATAGGGACAAACGGGGTATTTAAAAATTATAATTCAAGCGATTCCGATAGCTGAAGATAGTGAATTTTTTAATGATTTGCAAAAAATGTCAAATTTTTTTTATTAATATGTTCTTAACAATATTTTGGAGACTGAATTTTATTGAAGTTCCTTTTTCTATTGTGATGCAAACCATTTCAACGAACAGTTATTTTTTTTTTGTATTAGGTTTCAGATTAGTTTGGAAAAATAAATAAACTACATACCTACATAATATTAGTTACCTAATTTTTGTTTTCTATTTTTTATAAAAATATTACTATATCCTATTTTTGACCGAACTTTTGGTCAAAAATTCTTATTTTAACTTATGACCGGATTTTTTGACCGGATTTGAAAAAATATTAATCGGTCATTCGGTCAGATTTGACCGGATTCACTCTTTTTTAGTGCCAACAACAAAAATCGAGGGATTCTCATTCATTTTTCATTATGTGCCTGATAGAAGTGTTTGCTCATTTCATGTTGTGCATTTTTTTAGGACATATATTAAAGGCAAATTTATAGGTAATTCCTTGACAAAATATTAAATAGGAAACAAAATTAATAAAGTAAAATGGGTAGGTACCCACATCAAATATAGGAAAAAAAGCAAAAAAAATATATAAAACAAACATAAAATAAAAAAAAATACAAAAACTAAAAAAAAAAACACATGATTTTCTTTTATTTTTTGGATTGGTAGGTACCTACATATAATTATGAAGTATGTAGGTAACGCAAACAAAAAAAATCAAAAACCGCATCATCACTGAGCCATTGCGCCGAAGAGTTTTGATTGTTTATTATAATTAGTTTTATAAACATTGCGCGCTCTTATTTTTTCCAGCAGATTCCTGACTGCATTATTTAGTTCAGGAAATCTAAACAAATTTTGTCAACAAGTATAATTAGAATTACACACTTTACTCCAAGAAATACCCCTATATTGTACTCTATATTTAGTCTTCCCATATTTATCCTTATTATTTTTGTATTAGCCTTAAACTATTAAAACTAAACGATGTGCTACCTTTCAAAATCAATTTAAAACTAAATTGAGTGTAACCATATATATAATATAGGTACGTACCTATCAGAAAAATGTGTTTGTCCCTTTTTCTTTCTAAGCGAGTGTAAAGTGAGATAATAATTCAACAGTTGTCGGTTTTTTGTTCTACCAACTGTGATTTTTATTTATCACCAGAAAAATTAAAATTTTTGCTTGTGGGAACGAGAATCACAGGATAAAACGAAAGCAAGAAATTTCGTCACGCACAATACATTTGTGCACACACGCAAACGATTACGATATGCTCAATTGGCACTCAGGAAAAGCTTTTATTTTGTTGGATAATCGTTGTTGGACGAAGAGAAGAGCTTTTTGTTGGACAATCGTTGTTGGACGATCGCAAGAATTGTGGACATCAGCCAACATGGGACTGCGACATCTGTATATTATATTATCTGTGCTATTACCATTGGGCCTTACCAATAATCATTTTTAACCTTCACACTAAATATTTCCTAGGTCACAATATGCAATTTTGTATGGAAAATTTCGTCATTGTGAGTTCGAAGAATTTAGTCTGGACACTAAAAATGATTATTGGTATGGCGGATTGTAAATAAATCTAATAGTTCTCTCATCAGAGGAAATCGACACTAGCGCCTCTATAGAGCACCGGCCCGATTACTTTATTTTTCTATCATTGACGGCAACCATAGTTTTGCACTTACCACAGACACCAATTACTGTCACTGAGAATAGAAAAAGGCAAGAGAGAACCAAACGAAGTAGTAAACACAATGAACCACCCCTATTGACGAATGGAAAAGTTTTCCTGCGACACCTGGTGGAGAAAAAAGGAATATGTAGAGACCTATAGAATTTTGACGTTTGTTTGTTTTGCAAAGGAATTGGATAAGGAATACGTGTGTTTTGGTGTAAGAAAATTAATTATTTATCAATTAAAAAGTTAAGCAACTAATTGAAAACAAACTTAATTTGCAAGTCTAAGTACTACTTGTCCAAAATTTATTTAGTTTGATTCAATTCATTTGGTAAAACTTGCACAAAAGTCTGTTCAAAGTACTGTTGAGTGAACAAATAATAAATTAGCTTTTGTTTACATATTATGTTTGTTGATTTTTATCTTACAAAAACTGTGCTAATTATGATTTTTGCAGATTTGCTTGCTTTGATGATGGAGGATCCAACCGGATTAGAAATTTCCAAGGTTGTCACAATATCGCTTTGTGAAATAATAGACTATTTCAGTGGTGTTAAAAGGTCTATCCGAGAAGGCGAAGAAATAGTTAAAGCTGGCTGGATACATACGATTGGCCTCTCCCCACCTCCATCCGTAGATGAAGTTACTGGGCTGGTGGTAGCTGCATCATCAATTTCATTTTTCATGAAAATGAAAAAATTAGCCCAGCAACATCAGCGGTGGATACTGACTTGCTCCTGTAAAGCTGGAAATGGCAGAAAATGCAAGCACATAGCTGCATGCCTTATTCATATAAATAAGTATGATTGTTTCTTTATTTAAGTAATATTAATACATTCAATTAACACGAAATTCTTTAGACAACCCCTTCTTCGACAACTAAGCGCCACAGAATTGACACAAAAGTGGGGAAAAGAAGGAAAAAAAGTAAGTCAACAGTACAATGCGGTTGGAGCTATGGAGTTGTGTCACGTACGCAAGAAAAAATTTATAAAAAACGATGTAGTAACGGAGGAAAAAAGGGAGGAAATTTTTGTGGAACTTTTGAAACGTAATTTGCATTTAATTTAAGTAAATTGTATGTATTTATTTCATTATCCTTTCAGAAAACCCTGACAGCGAACTCAGCAAGCTTTTCTACGGTCTTCGATCTACAGGAGAATGTGCCAGAATAAAAGAACAGAAAGATGAGGCTAATGACTTTTTTGTATTTATTGTAAATACAAATGGGTTGAAGGAATTCGTTCCCATTATGAACTCCTACTTAAATTCAGAAAATTCTGCACATTTTTGTAAGCTATCGAAGACTGTAGACGAAGCTGCTGAAGTTTGCAAGAACACCCAGAGCCAAAATAGTGCACAATGGCTGGTGGAAAGGAAACAGCGCATTACTGGGAGTATAGCCTACAACCTATATACCTACACAAAAAACAAAACACCAAATTGGCAAAAGAAGTTGTCTTCTATATATGATGGCAACTTCAAAGGCAACGATGCGACGAGGTATGGACACTATGCGGAAAAGTTGGCCAAGCAGCTCTACGCCAGAAGGTATCTTTTCTTTGACGTTGGCTTGATAGTCTCCATACACCTTCCTTTTCTGGCTGTAAGCCCGGACGGAGTAGCATTTGACGGCGATGAATGGCTGCTCGTGGAAATAAAGTCTCCAGTAAAGGGTAAAGGGGTTTCCGCTAAAGAGCTCCTGCATTCCCTCGATTATTTGGAATCCAGTGAGCAGGGATTTAGTTTAAAAAAACACCATGCTTACTTTGGACAAATTCAATTAGGTTTAGCAATTTTAGAACTAAAAATCTGTGATTTGATAATATATAGTTCCTATGACAATTCTATGGAAATTATACAGGTAGTTATTGACGACTGCTTTGTAAAATCATTTATAAATACATTAACTCTTGTATATTTCCAACAAGTACTGCCTTTTTATTTAAAGAAGTAAAAAACAAATGTGATTTATTCCTTATTTCAGAAACTTTA
Organism: Cheilosia vernalis; assembly: GCA_949126925.1. Classification (NCBI taxonomy): domain Eukaryota; kingdom Metazoa; phylum Arthropoda; class Insecta; order Diptera; family Syrphidae; genus Cheilosia; species Cheilosia vernalis. Next base: position 61,244,382 of record OX421362.1, read on the forward strand.
ATTTATTTTATCTATAAGCTATGTTATTAATGTGATATGAATTCTTTTCTTTCTCTTTTCATTTTTGTGTATGAATATTTGTTGTATTATTTTTCGTATATGATTTTGCTATTTTTTGTTACTGAATTCCATTTTTATTTATTTTTTGTTATTGTTTGGAACAAGATTCCAGTTTTTATTGTTTTTTTATTAAAACAAATTATTTTTGTTTCTTGAAAAAGTTTTTGTTTTAATTACACATTCTTATTTTAAAAACTTTTGATCGTTCAGTAAGGGAGAACTTAGGTTGGATAGTCCACATACAACTGTGATAATGTCATCAATATACGGTATTATGGAAACACCAACCTTTTCCGACAAGATTTTAAACATTTTCACCCTTGCAAATCTCCTCTCAACATGAACTCTAGCCGTAGCAATTTTCGTGCTCCTTTCTACATCTTCCTTTGAGAAGTTCTGAAAATGAAACTCTGGTCTGATCATCTCTATTCCTGCTTTGGAAAGTTCTTCACCAATCATAAAACCTTTGTCAACCATCACAGCATCGCCTGGCTGAAGTTTGTCCAATAAGTCCGTCAGATTAAATATGGCCTTATCTGAAGATTTGCCAGTCGCAACTTTACTGACATAATTAATTGATCCTGATGGTGACACTCCAACAAGTACTTTGAGTGTATGTGAGCCTTTGTAATGAGAATAAGTGCACGTTCGGCATTTCAAGCACCGAAAGGTTACTGTTTTCATTTCCGTGCAGTCAAGTACCGTCTTCACATTTTGAAAGCTTTTAAAACATTCTGGCAAACTTCTTTTATTTTGTTCAACTGTTTGCCAGTAAATTAAGGGCTTAATGATTTTCGATAAAAGTTGAATTGTATCTGCGAAATAAAGTTTTGCCGTTTTATTGCTTATCTGAAACGATATTGATAGTTCTTCAAAGGATGGGTTCGACTTCAACTTGTACATAGTAAGCAGGATTCTCTCTCTCATTGTCATGTACGCTTTATCATCACTTCGAATCTTTTCAGATGTTCTTACTAGGATATCTAAAGTGGAACTATTGTGCAACCCAGTCATGGTTTTAAATTTTTTCTCAGTATCTCATAATGCAGTGAAGCTGGTGAATGGGCTTAAGTATGCCTGCACCCCTATGCTACGAACACTCTCAGCACAGTTGTTGGATGGTTCTTCTGTATTTGTTGGATGATGTGTAATATCTTCTTGAGTAGATCTAGAGGATAAATTATAAGTATGTCATTAAAAAGTGGAAAAGAAATGTAGCAAATTGTATTACCTTTTTCTCATTAAAGCAACTGAACGTGATAGTAACCGCCTTGAACGTATAATGCCTGGTTTCTTCGAAGGAATTGCTGAATTCGGGAGGTTTAGGCTGGGAAAGGCTCCTTTCACAAGTTTGGTTCTATACTGAAAACCATCCCGTGTATTCGGTCGCAAAATGTCTTTATCTCTAAAGTGGAGACTGCAAATGGAAAAACATTTGGGAAATTTTTTCCCCATCCGAAGCACAATACCCCATTTAACCAAAAGAAGTTTAGAGTTCCGAACTTCTTTTGGAAGATGGTACCTACAATGTAATTCCCTCTTTGCGATATGAATTGCATTGAGGAACGCCACAATGCTGAGCTCCGATTGCTTTCTGCATTTTCTAGAAAACTAACAACTTAGTATTCACTTTTATATAAACACTTAACGCACTCACTTTTAAGATATTATTATTCTGTTATAAAACGACGTTTTTTTTCTGTATTTAATGTTTATTTTCGATTAAAAACACAATTTATCACGATAACTTCTTGATTTTTCATATAAAAACAACCCAGCTGTCAAAATCTATAGCAACCTACCGATGCGAAAACTTGCCGCCAGGGGTTAGCCTCCATTCGTCAATAAGGAAGCTACAAATGACAGGATTTGTTATTATAATCTAAAAAAAGAGAAGAACACAGAAGCACTTCTGTTCGCTTCGCATGAATGTACCTGCTGCGTATACTCGTATAGTTGTGTGTGTACGCATAAAGTGCAACACAATTTTCTGGATTGTGCGAACAAATAGATATGAGATAATTTGTGTATCATCTCATCTCGTTTGCATGTACAAATTATTTATTTTCTTCTTTCGATCTTTGCTTGTTGGTTATATTTTTTTGATGTATGTTTTTTATGGATGTTTGTGTGTCACAGAGCTCCTAAAAAATTCCTAACTTTAAAAATTTTTGGGTTGTCTGATTATTAGGGTAATTGGGCGAAAATATAAATTTTTTGGATGTTTAAAGTAGGTATGCCAATAAAAGGATTTCCACGCCCTTTCCGCTGGAAACTAAGTTGTTCTTGCAATACTAAATATAAAGGGTGGACATAGGCAAAAATTGATTCAAAAGCATTACGGAAGTAAAGTTACCACAAGTGTTTTGTCTTTTATTTTAAAGTTAAGTTATTAATTTACATTTAGAAGTTTCTTATAAGTTTCGCATAATTGAAAAATTTAATATGTTTTAAAGAGTAAAGTAATAATTAGAAAAGACTAAGTGGTGTGCTTGTTTTAATTAAAATACAATTATTATTATTTTAAAGTGCATACGCCCTAAGTTTTAAATAAAAATGCCTGTTAGAGATGCCTATACTCATTGCCTCAGCGTAAAAAAAACGTTTTCCTTATCATTTTTTCAACTTCCAAATGACCACCGAAAGGAAATTTGTATTAAACATTCTCGGAACACACATTTTGAAAAAAACTGCCTATTTTTGCGAGAAACATTTTTACCCAAAAGATATAATAACAAAGGGGACACGAAAATGCCTTACTAAAAATGCAAATCCAATGTCAGCTATAGCTGTGTGTAAATGTACTGACACTGTAATTGGTGACCCGTGCTTTGGGGTTATAAATTTTAGGGAAAGTGCAGGTATTTTAAAAGTTGCTACTGTTTTTTATTTGATACCCCAAAAAGATTAAAGGAAAATAGAGAATACAATTTGCAAAAAAAATGTTGAGCTTCAATTAGAATCCAAAAACTCTGATGTAAGCACGTTTGTCAATATGAAACTATTTCACAAGCCTTAGGCACATTTTCACGACGAAGAAAATGATATTTGCTTAAAATGATACGAAATTTTTTCAAATGCACTCCATGTTGTTCTTAACCGGAGGACAGTATGGTGCAATTTTATTAATCTTTTACTGAGAAACATAATTACCCTTTACGTTTAAAGTTTTTCCTCAAAAATTATGAAAAACTGGAAGATTGCAGAAAAACTAGGTTTGTGCGCTTTATTTTTTCGGAATAGGTTAGCTAAACGTAGGCATAATAGGTAGATCACAGATCAAGATCACGAAAAACTTCCGGATATCCTCGGATAATTATTAGCTTCCGATTGGGTTGAGCGTTGATAATGACCTATATGAGATTAAATGCAAAAATTATGTCCTGGTACTGGTACATTATGTAGCTACAAAACCAGAAGAATAATAATCTAAGTACATTACATATCCACCTTTCAACAAACGGGCCTATGCAGCAAAACCCAAAGCAAAGAAACGTCGCTTATTTCAAAGAAATAATGAAATGTAGCAACGTTTCGGAAATGTACCAATCACCATTTCGGCGAAAAATATAGAAAAATGAAAGATATCTCATCTTGTCTTGCCAACCTACAGCTGCAGCCAACCATTAACCAACACAATCATGATCATATCTCATAAACCTCACGTCACGGGTGTGACAAAACAAGTAGGCACGCGTACGACAGGACACACGAGGTACCACGACAAGAGTGTATGTGTGTTTTTTTGTCGTTCTCCGTCCTTTCGCTCACTCAAAACAATATTCTTCTCTGAGAAAAGGTTATTCTTTTGCTAACCATGCGACCATACGCCCTCTACAGAGCAGCGGCCCAAATAAAAAAATTCGTCTGATGAGAGTACTATTAGATTTATATACAATGCTATTACTTAAACAATTCTTCAACGATTCAAACCAATCACTTTTCACTTATTTATCTTCACAAACTATTACTATCTTGAACTTTAACCAATCACTGTTATAAATCAACTGTCTCGCCCTCTTCTAAAAGCTGTCCTTTTACACCCGCTCCGCCATCTGACGAGAACTTTCTAGCTAATTCTAATTGGTTCTAGAATAAGGTTCAGTGGTGACAGATTTCAGTCTCCAATTGGAAGTGACATTTGAGTGGAATTTGTTTTGTGACTATAAGGCCTGGTTTCACCAAACTGTGACTAAGGGCTTGTTTCACCATTCACAATATCCCCCTCTTAAACTTGTTCGTCCCGAACAAACTCGTTAACATTTTCACCATTATAACGATGAAGACGATCCACATGAACGACTTTCAGCTTGCCTCTTCCTCGTTGGATGCGATAGACAACGTCGTTGATGCGCTTTACGATTGTATAGGGCCCTTCCCAGTCTTGTTGCAACTTAGGCGATAAACCTTTCCTTCGATGAGGGTTACATAGCCATACCAGATCTCCTTCCTGGAATCCTGTAGTTGTCGTTTTAGTATCGTACCTCGTTTTCATGCGGTCACTGGCTATCTTAATCTTATCCCTAGTGTCTCCATGCACGTCCCTGATGATATCCCTGAGGTCTGTAACGTATTCCTCCTCATTCTTGGGCTCTTCGTATGGATATCCAAACATCAACTCGCTAGGTAGGCGGACTGTTCGACCAAATAAGATTTCAGATGGAGTATGTCCTGTGGTGTTACGCACTGCTCCTCGATAAGCCAATAGAAACATGGGAATCTGCTTATCCCAGTCTCTCTGGTCTTCGCCAACGACCTTATAGAGGTGTTCATTCAGTGTCCTGTTGAAGCGCTCCACCATCCCATCTGATTGTGGATGAAGCGGGGTTGTCCTTGTCTTGTGAATCCCGAGTAACTGGCACACTCCTTGGAAAATCTTCGACTCGAAGTTCCGTCCTTGGTCTGAATGCAGTTCCATTGGTACACCGAATCTGCTTACCCAGTTATTGACGATTTGCTCCACCACGGTTTTAGCTTCTTGATTTGGGATAGCAAATGCTTCAGGCCACTTACTGAAATAGTCCATAACAACGAGGATGTAACGATTTCCATTGTTTGTTTCAGGAAACGGTCCCGCTATATCAACTGCTATCCTTTCGAAAGGGGCTCCAACATTGTATTGATGCATTTTGCCACGGACTTTCAGTCTCGGACCTTTGCTGGCCGCACATGTAACGCATTTCCTGCACCAAGTTTCAACGTCCTCCCTTGAATGAATCCAGTAAAAGCGTTCCCGCACTTTTTCGAGCGTTTTATTGATTCCCAAGTGGCCTCCAGACACTCCATCATGCAATTCCCTGAGCACTTCCATAACCTTTGACCTGGGTACAACAAGCTGCATTGTGCGGAGGATGAATTTTCGCCCATAAAGGTACTTATGGAAATGTTTTGTTGCCAATACCAAAGCAAGGAGTTCGCGCCTGGTAACACAGTAGTTCCTTTCTGGCTTTGAGAGAACTTTGCTGAAGTAGGAAACTACTTTCTCTTGGCCATCGTGCACCTGGGAAAGGACGGCTCCAATTCCCACATTACTAGCGTCTGCATCCACAATAAATGTTTTCCCAGGGGTGGGGTACGCTAGTATTGGGGCGTTGCACAACTGGTGTTTAAGTTCCTTGAAGCTCTTTTCGCACTCACCTGACCATTTGAATTGTTTGCCTTTTTCTGTCAGTTGATGCAAGCTCTTAGCGATCCTGGCAAAGTCCTTAACAAATCGTCTGTAATAGGTCGCAAGTCCCAGGAAGCTTCTCAGTTGATATTTGTCTTTGGGTACCGGCCAGTTTTTCACTGCATCGACCTTCTCCGGATCAGTCTTGACTCCTCTGGAAGAGATGATGTGCCCGAGGTACTTCACTTCTGGTCTAAATAAGGAACACTTCTTCGGGTTAAGTTTTAGTTGCGCACTTCGTAGCCTTTGGAACACCTCCTTAAGGTTATCTCGATGTTCGTTAAATGTTTTTCCTACTACGATGACATCGTCCAGGTAGACCAAGCAGGTTTTCCACGTTAGTCCCAGCAGAACACGCTCCATTAGACGTTCAAAGGTAGCTGGAGCATTGCACAGTCCAAATGGCATTACTGTGAACTGCCAAAGCCCGTTTCCTGCTTTGAATGCTGTTTTCTCGCGGTCTTCTGGATGGATCTGCACTTGCCAGTAGCCACTCTTCAGATCGAGAGTCGAAAACCATTTGGCTCCGTATAGTGTGTCCAGGGTGTCGTCAATTCTTGGAAGGGGGTAGCTATCCTTCTTGGTGACGTTGTTGAGTTGGCGATAGTCCACGCAGAATCTCGTACTTCCGTCTTTCTTCTTGACCAGGACTACCGGCGATGCCCACGGACTTTTTGAGCTTTCAATCAGTCCTTCCTTTTCCATCGTCGATACCATTTCTGCAACCTCCGTCTGCTTAGCCGATGGTAGTCGTCGGGGAGGCTGACGAATCGGTCTCGCATCTCCGGTGTCGATTCGGTGTTGTACGAGATGTGTTCGGCCATACTCGCCGTTCTGTGAAGCAAATATATCAGCAAACTCATTGATTAGACTCCCTGCCATGGACCGCTGCTCCTGATCCAGCTCGCACTCTCCGAGTATATTCTTTTTCATTTCCGATATCTCCGTAGGTCTAACCGGTTTCACATCACTTGCATTGGACAACTTTGTGACCGCAGTAATCGGTACGCACTTTCCAATCACTGCTCCTTGCTTTAGTTTCACGCTTTTGTTTTCCACATTGAGGACACGAACGGGAACCAAGTTGTTTTTAGGTTCAACCAGCATCCTTCCGACAATATAGCTCTGATAATAATTTTCTGGATCTGGCTCGACTAGGTAGAATCGGTGGCTCCCAGGATCACCTTCCAGCTTTGTCCAAATAACTGTCTCTGACGAAGGTGGTAATATTTCGTCCTCACTTACAACTGTCCTTAGAGCTGCGACGTTCTCGTTCCCGTAAATCATCGGAATCTCGACGTTCTTGTACTTTAAAACTTGCGAACCGATGTCGAGCACTATATCATGCGTCTTCATAAAGTCGATTCCGATGATGCATTCGTCACATATATCAGCCCCTTCGGGTAGGGGTTAGAATTTACCCGAGGTAGGCATGCCTGTCGTAAGAGGCGACTAAAATCCAACCTCCGTATACCGAGCGTGTAGTGTATACAAAAAATGCAATGAACAAAACGAAAAGATTAATTACCCCAGGTGGCAGTCCAGCTTTACTGGAAAATCCACCCTCTTCGGAGGTCGGCTCTACGGATTCTGGGGAGAGCCGCTTATTGCAGTCCATTAACCCTTTTATTAAAAGTTCAAGGGTATCTCGATCGCCTCCATCAAGATCGAACAACCCCGGGAAAAGAAGTCCGCCGGGAGCGCCAGCGCGTGAAAAACGGGACTCAGTGAAAGATATAAGCTCTGAGGAAGAAATTAAAACACTCCGAATCAAGCTTAAGGAAATGGATCTACTCTATCAAACTCTGAAGAAAGAGATAGAACTGTTAAAAGAAGAAAATAATGTTCTAAGGAACACTAATTCTCAGAAAGAACGCGAATGTACTCCACCACGCTTGCCTAGTCAGGAATACCACACTGACGAAGAAGAGCTAGCACGCGAAACGAATCGGGTCCCTAAGAAACGACCTAGTAAGAAAAGGAGAGCCGGTTCTTCGCCTGAAGTCGAGCCTCTAAGAGAACAAACGCGTAAAGTACCGCAAGAAAAACAACTCCGAGGGCAAATTCGTCCACCACCTCCAATAAACGTCGTTGGGGTAACGGATTATAATAAGTTACACAGCCTCCTTAAAGGAACGATAACATCGGAATTTAAGGTAACATCTTTGAGGAATAATGCGTGGAAAATTAACGTCGTTAACCACGAAGACTACCGGGCAGTGTCCCAAAAGCTAAATACCGAGAAGATCCAGTGGTATACTTTTGAAATAAAGTCAGAAAGGCCACATCGTGTTGTAGCGAGGGGACTCCACCCCTCATGCACCAAAGAAGAGGTTATAAACGACCTCCGCTCCAAAGGGTTTAAAATTCTTGATGCCGTAAATATCATCAAGAAAGAGAAGCAAAAAACGGAAGAAGATAAGGACATCCTGGTAAGGCGTGGACTTCCGCTCTTTATGCTTACCTTCGATAGGTCTGATAATATCGAAAATATCTACCGAATTAAAACCATACTTAATATTGTGGTAAAAATCGAGCCCATGCGCAGAAATTTGAAAACAATTCCACAGTGCAAACGTTGCCAAGAATTCAATCATACGCAAATGTATTGCAAAAAAGAGCCGCGATGTGTAAAATGCGCCGGAAGTCATTTCTCCCAAGACTGTGGAGCAAACAAACAATCCTCCGCTACCTGTGCTAACTGTAAGGGAAAGCACCCGGCAAATTATAGAGGCTGTGAAGTAGCTAAGGAGTTGCAAAAACGGAGAGATGCGCTACTCAAAAACCAAAATAAAAAAACAAAGCCGGTTACCAAGATAAAGCGTAGGACCGCCCAGGAGGTAGTAGGCAATATAAAACCTTCGGTTCAAAAGCGTAACATTGTCAGAGAAAGAGAGACAATAGAAAGGCCCTCGACCTCTGGTGTCAAAAGAAACGCTACTGCAAAGTTACCATCAGGAAAGCCATCGAATAGTGGCCCTCGGACAGCCAGAGTGCAGACCTACGCTCAGGCCGCGGCATTCGAAGTAGCGAAAAACGTTGAAACTTCGCCGGACCCTGTTTCTCATGTTTTCTCAGTTATTCTCGAGAAACTTGAAGAACAATGCAAAATAAACAAAATTATTCTCGATCGCTTGGTTAAGCTCGAAAATAATTCACGGAAAACGCGTGCTTCAAAAAAAACATGAATGAAAAACCAATGTTAAAAATATGCACTTGGAATGCAAACGGGCTTTCACAAAAACTCGGCGAATTGGAAATATTCATACGCGAGAAAGATATTGACATTTGCTTGATTTCTGAAACTCACGTGAAAAAGGGGTCGAATTTAAAAATAAAAGGATATAATGATTTCCACGCTTGTCACCCATCGGGGAACGCCAGAGGTGGATCATCATTGCTTATTAAAGACTGCATTGAACAATACGAAGACCTGAAGATAGAGCTCGAAACTATGCAACTGTGCACGATTCGAGTTAAAAATAGTCAGCGTACTCTTAGAATTTCATCTATCTACTGTCCACCGCGTTCCGCGCTTGAAAAAAGTGATTTTACTAACCTGCTTAAATCGCTCAAACCAAATTTCATTATTGGCGGCGATTTTAATGCGAAGCACACGTTCTGGGGCTCCAGATACATCTCGCGAAAAGGTAGAATGCTCTATGGTGCAGGTATGGAATACAGTTGCGATTTCCTCTCGACGGGCAAACCGACCTACTGGCCAACTGATACTTCAAAACTACCTGACCTGATAGATTTTTTCGTTGTGAAAGGAATACCTACCAACCACATTAAAGTTGAAGAGAGCTTTGATCTATCATCTGACCACTCACCGGTTATATTAACATTGAGTGTAAAACTAGTCAATAACCTAGAGCCAGCGAGATTAACTGGTAGAAAAACTAACTGGGAAGGCTTTAGGAACGAAATAGAAGAGAATGTTGAACTGAGTGTCCCCCTTACGACACCCTATGAACTTGAGGTTGAGGTTGATCGCTTTGTCGAGATCGTACAGATCGCCTCCTGGAATAATACGCCTAATCCAAGGAAAACGCCGGCCAAATACGGGCTACGATATCCTCCCGAAATAAAAGAATTGGTCAACGAAAAAAGGAAGGCACGTAAGAAATGGCAACAGAGTCGCGCTCCGCAACATAAAGCACATTTGAATTATTTGTGCAATTTGTTGAAGACAGTTATTAAGGATTTTAAAAATCGTGCGATAGGTTCTTACCTTGAAAGTTTAACAGCGAAAAAAGATTCCAATTATTCACTTTGGAAAGCTGTAAAAGGCACCAAAAGGCCCAAAATCCCCGCCCCGCCAATTAGAATTAATCAAAATGAATGGGCAAGGGAAGATAAGGAAAAAGCGGACGTTTTTGCCGCTCATCTAGAAGAAACTTTTAAACCGTACGATGGCCAAGCGATCCACGACAATACTAATAGGGCGGAATTACAATCTGACGATTCAACACTCACTAGTGCAACGCTAAGTGAACTAAAACGTGAAATCGAATCCCTAAAACCTAAGAAAGCTCCTGGTTATGATTTGATCACCGGAGAAGTTCTGAAAGTTCTACCAAGAAAAGCATTAATTAAGCTTCTTCATATTATAAATGCCGCGCTCAGACTAAAACACGTGCCGAGTCAATGGAAAGTCGCGGAGGTCATAATGGTTTTAAAACCAGGAAAACCGCCAAATGAAGTAAAATCGTATAGACCGATTTCACTTCTTCCAGTCATTTCCAAAGTCTTCGAGAGAATATTGCTTAGGCGCCTACAACCGGTTATTGAAGACAATAATCTTATCCCTGACCACCAGTTTGGGTTCAGAACCAAGCATTCGACGATTGACCAAGTACATAGAACTACTGACGTAATCGAGAAAGCATTTGAAGAAAAAAAGATTTGCTCAAGCGTATTCCTTGACGTCTCACAAGCCTTTGATAAGGTGTGGCACGACGGCTTGAAATTTAAATTACGACAAGTTCTCCCCGCAAGCCTATATGATATTCTAGAATCATATCTCGGGAATAGGCTCTTCCGTGTTAGAAATGGAAACGAATACTCGGAGCTAAAAGAAATTTCGGCCGGGGTACCGCAAGGAAGCGTCCTTGGTCCGCTTCTCTATTTGTTATATACTCGCGATATTCCAAGGGAAGATGGCACTACCCTTGCTACGTTCGCCGACGACACAGCTATCCTAGCTGTAGGTAATACAATCGAAGAAGCGACTACAAAACTGCAATCCGCAGTGAATAAGGTAAATGAGTGGACAAGGAACTGGCGGATCGCCCTCAACGAAACTAAGTCTGTTCACGTGAATTTCACCTATAAGAAAACTAATGGCTTGCCAATTTTTCTAAACTTGGCCCGAATACCCTTTGCAAACGAGGCCAAATACCTCGGAATGACACTCGACGCAAAGCTGAAATGGAGTTCGCACGTGAAAATGAAACGTAAAGAACTCGATATCAAATATAGAGAAATGTACTGGTTACTCGGAAAACATTCCCAGCTCAGTACTGAGAACAAACTGCTTTTATACAAGCAAGTGCTAAAGCCGGTGTGGACCTACGGTATACAACTTTGGGGTTGTACCAAGAAAACAAATGTCAATATTCTACAAACTTTTCAAAATAAAGTTCTTAGAGAAATTGTACAAGCACCATGGTATATTAGAAACGACGATATCCATAGGGATCTCGGAATTCCAACAATCGAAGCTGAAACTAAAAGCTTCGCGAGAAAGCATAGAAACCGACTAATCGGACATATCAACAATACAGTCCGACAAATCTTGGACGAGAGCAATTTATTGCGCCGACTACAAAGAACGAAACCGTTCGACTTGGCAAGATAAGATTAACCGCGTCTAATTTGCGGAACACGCAGGATCTTTCATTGGAAAGTAACCTGTCAAAAGTTTTTATTTTAATGATAGAAAAATTGCTTGATAAGTTATATCTTAGTTGCAGTATCTAACAATCTTTAGAAGGGTGGTGTTTTTAGTCAGTAAAAATCTGACACTACTATGAGAACGCGCTCGCTATTCTCATAGTGTCTTTGGAAGATTTTCACCTACCCTCGGATAAAAAAAAAAAAAAAAAAAAAAAAAAAACATATATCAGCCACTAAGAATGCATGGGAGAAGACTATTCCTGCAAGGTTTATCGTCAAGAGTACCTCACCATACACCTTTGCTGTTGCTCCAGTTGCTGTTTTCAGACAATAGCTGCTGGTGTTGTGCAGCCATGATTGGCGAACGATGTCCCTCCTGACTATGGAAGCGGTGGCACCTGTATCGATTGTGGCGACATACTTTTTCTGGTCGATATGGGCTTCCACTGTCAAGCTTCTATTACACCGTTTGGTCTGGGAAACCTGAATTGCGGTCCTGGGGGCGTCGATTCCAGAAACCAGCTTCTGCCCCGCGAAGTTGGTTCTTACTCGTTTCCCGACTGATGGCTTTGTGACGTTCCATCCGCCGAATGCTCAAACGCCTCCTCGTTCCTAGTTCTGCAATGTGGACAACTGCCCCGTCGACGTTCAGCTCTGCACTCTCGTTGTATATGTCCAATTTTGTTGCAGTTCCAGCTACGGATCGGTCCCCTTCTAGAACTGTTACGGTCTACTACTTCTGTTCTCTGGCACGAGCATTCGACCGATGTCATTTCTCTCACGCGGTCAAATCCTTGAGATGCTTGGTCAGCGGCTTTCATCGTTAAGGCAAATGCCAGTGCCTCAGGAAGAGTTCTCTTTCCAGCCATTCGAAGAGCCATTTGCAGTTGTCTGTCCTCTATGGCTTGTGTAAATGCCTCAATAGCCATTTCATTGATGACATCCTCGCCGGCATTGGGATAAGACAAGTGCGCTAGCCTTTCGATATCCGCTTGCAACTGTTGGAGTGTTTCCCCCCTCTTCTGGATTCGACTGCGAAGTTGCACTCTATATACTTGCTGCATATGGTCGTCACCAAATCGCATCTCAATAGCCTTCACCAATGCATCGTAGTCGCGTTGTTTTTCTGCTGAGACAGTTTGAAGCAATTCTGCAGCTGTACCTCGTAATGCGAGTGTTAATGCAATCGACTTTTCCTCGTCGTCCCATCCATTGGTCGTTGCAGCTGCTTCGAACTGTCTCTTATAAATTGGCCATGATGTTTGACCATCAAAAACGGGTGGTTGCATCTCCTTCCTTCTTGGGCAGTCAGCAGAATATTCCCGAGCCTTTTGCTTCTTGACTTTTTCGAGTTCCTTAGCTTTGTTCTCGATGTTTGTTCCTTGTTTATGAAACATTTCATTAATTTTCTCAAACTTTGTTTCATGCTCGTTTTATTTTTCATCAATTTCGTCGATTTTTACTTCTAGAACATTCTTAAATTCTTCCACGGCGTCTTTTTGTGCGGCGACAATGGAATTTTTCTGTTCTTCTAAAGAATTCTTCTGTTCTTCTAGAGAATTCTTCTGTTCTGCGAACTTCAATTCCATAGAATTTTTCTGTTCTTCTAGAGAATTCTTCTGATCTGCGAACTTAGATTCCATAGAATTTTTCTGTTCTGCGAACTTCAATTCGATAGAATTTTTCTGTTCTTCCATCTTGGCAAGAAGTAATTCTATCATAGCGCTAATATCCACGCTTGTACTTACTTGTTCTTCTGCCACGTCGAATAGCATAGTTTTTGGATCTTCTCCGTCGTTTTGGACAGCTTCCTGCAGACGAAGGATGAGGTCACTTTTTCCTCCAGCTGTGGATAGGTTCCGTTTTTCTAGTTCACTTTTTAATTGGGGTATACTTATATACAATATACGAGCAATATATACGACCCATTTTGTGTGTCTCTTGTAATTTAGAAATTCACACAAATTCACTTCTTTTTTTTTTAACTACACTTAGGGCTAATTTTTCAATAGTCAGATAAATCGCCTGATTGTTAACTAGCGATTAAATTTACTTCACTCTTTATCTGCTAGATATAAACTTTCCGCGGTACTAATAATCATTTTTAGTGTCCAGGTTAAGTTTTTCGGACTCACAATGGCGAAATTTTCCATACAAAATTGCATATTGTGACCTAGGAAATATTTAGTGTGGAGGTTAAAAATGATTATTGGTAAGGCCCTTTGAGTTTTTCAATCATAAAATAAAAGCTAGATAACTATTCGAAGGTAAAGTTGTGTGAGTGAGACAGATGGATTGACTATATGCTGTGTTAAAGCATAGAGGATAGTCATGTTCAAAGCTTGACGTCTGTTAAGAATAATGGATGTAAGAGTAGTTGTCTATGCTATATAATAAGTAACGATCATTCTGAAAGGATTTAAAAATTTGTATGTTTTCGCTAATCACCCTTTGTCTTATATATTTGCATGTCCGAAAATGGATCTATAATAGTTTATTATCCTTTTTGTATACTTCCAGTAGTTTTTATGTTTGTGGTGCTTGTAAAAGGATCTAGAATGGTTCATCTTTTTAGTTATTTTTTCTTCCTTTTATGACACTTGTAAAAGAATCTACAAGTGTGTCAACGGCAACAGTGCAACATCTTGACGAAGAGGAGTTTTGATCGACGACGAAAAGAAGAGGTTGGTCGGCGATATAAGCAGGAGGTTATGTAGTCGCATTCTTGGTTCTACGTAGTTTTTATAAGTTTTAACATTGTATTTAACTCCAATATAAATTATCAATAAATACTGAATTCATATCTATTTGCTCATCTTGACAACATCAGAAGTGGGATTTTCCAAAAAAACCGCAAGTATCCGATTAAAAGTACAAAAAAAAAGAACCAAATATATCAACGCGGCTACATAAAACTTCTACGAATCAACGAACAACGACAGAGACAACGAATACGTTCAACGAGTCTCGAAAAAGAAAACGAAACCCGCACCAAAGGTGGTGAACGAAACAGACGGAAAAAAGTAATTTTTGCACAAAGGCGTAGGCAGCCATGCTTAAATTGGAAATTCTAAAAGTAGAACAATTAAATAGATTGCTGCGCAATCGTGGATTGTCAATAGTCGGCAATAAGACGCATAAGATTGCAAAATTGATGGAAGTAAATGGCTCTGACGAGATCGACTCCGAAGAATTAGTAACAGACGGCGCAGAAGGATTAGAACCCTGGCACGCTGACATGGAGGACTTGAGGGAGATTGTGACAAACTTAGCGAAAAGTGTGCGTGAAATGGCGGTGAGCATAAACCGATTAGCTCATCCAACGACAGCACCACAAGTGGATGCAGCTTCTGGCGCCATCCCACGAAATAGTCCAAGCATAGCGGCTATGCGAACAAACTCAAGCGAGACAGACGCTCCTTCTCATGCATCACATGACACGCGCCACACGACACCCTTTGCGGCACAGGTACGACATCCAAGTGGATCCCAAGATGTTATCGGATCCCTCCCGGATTTCGATCCCTTGAAACGAACGCTTTCGTCACAACAGTTCATCAGCAAGGTTGAGCAGTTGCAACGATTATATATGTGGAGCGATGAAATGATCCTGTTTGCAGTCCAACACAAACTCAAAGGCATAGCCAAGGACTGGTTGGATGCGCAGCCAGTATTCAAAACATGGACAGAGTTTGTCAACGAATTCTCGAAAGATTTTCCTAGCGCTGTCAACGTAGCTGATGTGCACAGAGATCTGATGAAACGCAGGCGAAAGCAAAATGAACCATTTATCGAGTATTATTACATAATGCTCACCATAGGACGACGAGGTAAGTTGGATGATATTTCCATTAACTCGTACATAATTAATGGGTTAAACGATTCCTATCTTACACGATCCTTACTTGCCCTGAATTTCCAAACGTGTAACGAGCTGTTAAACTCGCTGGAGAATGTATCGTCAATGCTTCCGACAATACCATCGCGGGCGGTCATGGCGGGACCATCCGATGATGAGCACAGTACTGAGGTTAGTCGAAACGTAAACGGGCGGAGAAATATAAAGTGCTTTAACTGCAACGAAATAGGGCACATGGCCGTGAAGTGCACCCAACCCCAACGTAAGACACGCTGTAGCAATTGCTCTAAAATAGGACATGACGCGAAGGACTGCCGTTTGAGGAAATCAACAGTAGCAAAGGTTGAACAAAGTCTCTAGGATACCGCATTCGTTCCACCCGTAATCAAGCAGATCAAATTAGCAGGGCAAACATTTTCTGCGTTCGTCGACACAGGCAGTGACTACTCGTTGATAAAAGAATCATCAGTACCAAAGGATGTCCTACGAAAGACGTCCATCAAGCAACTTAAAGGGTTCGGAGGGTCGATCGTAGAGTCAGCGGATATGATTACGGTCGATATGCAGATGGATGAACACGAGATAAAGGCAGAATTTCAGATTGTACCAGATGAGTTCCTGCCACAAGCAATTCTTTTGGGTCGTGACGTTCTATGCCGAAGAAATCAGCGAGTGATCTTGGAAGCAGGTGTCCTGCAGGTGAAATCTGGACCACCAGACGCGCTCAACATCAATAAAACTCTCAGCGATGTTCATCAGACAGCGATATCCGATCTTCTTATCGACTACACCGATTGCTTTGCTGAAGATATATCACGTATTGGTCGCTGTAAGGATACATGTATGGAGATCGAAGTGACGACTAATAAACCCATAGTTGGAAAACGTTATCAGGTACCCTTTGCTCAAAGAGAGAAGCTGTCTGAAATTGTGGACAATCTTCTTAAATACGACATTGTTCGTCCTAGCACGTCGCCTCACGCAGCTTCAGTTGTACTTGTGGCAAAGGCTAATGGAGAAATGCGAATGTGTGTAGACTACCGGGCATTGAATGCGGTCACCGTAAAGAAGCAGTTTCCCGCTCCGGTAGTCGAAGAGCAGTTGTCACAATTGGCCCGAAACAAATACTTTACCACTCTGGATATGACAGCTGGGTATTATCAGATTCCACTGAAGGAAGCTAGTAAACAGTTCACTGCTTTTATTACGCCAGATGGATTGTATGAGCACAACGTTATGCCTTTTGGATTGGTGAATGCCTCGATGCACTTCCAAGAGATGATGACGCAAATAATAAGACGAATGTGTTATGTACGGTGTACATTATATTTTAAATTATAAACACTTGTATTTAAAAGTTAATAATAGGTTTTAATTTTCATCTCTTTACTTTTAATCCAACTTTCAGATCTCTCATCTCCAAAGTGGCTTCGTTTTACATTCTGTCAAAAGGGGTGTGTTCAATACATAACATGCCCCCTTTTAAATAAAGAAATAAATATAAATAATTCAAACATTAATTTAAAATTAAAAAGTGCAACAATTAGCTTAAGTACATATAAGGTTTTTTAATCAAAATTTAAGTAGAAATCTTTAAACTTTATAGGAGGCTTAACAACTCTTCCGGAGGTCGTGGTTGTGCTGGAATGCTCAGGATTTGTTGATGTTAGCTCTAGAGATTGTTCCAAATTAGATTCATTAGCAATATCCAAGTCACTCTCACTTGTATTTATATCTGGAAGTAAATTGTTGTTAATTAAGGTTGGTAATTCAATAATGGTTTTTGCAATTGGGGCAGCTTGTTCTGTGATTAAGTCACTGGGTGGTATGTTAGATGTTGAAAGAGGATATTCTTGGGTTAGAGGATTAATTTGTTTTTGATGATGATGCAATTGTGTTGTAGGACTTATGTGAATATAGTTCTGATAGTTATTATTGCCTTGAATACCAGATTTAGAAATGTTGTAGTAATTTTCAGGGGATACCACTTTATTGTTAGCAACTGTATTTCGAATATTTGATATAGACTTATCAAGACGCAGGTAAATTCTATTTCTTTCATATACACGACCTTCCAGACTTTTTACTAGAAATCGCCGATTAGATTTTTTTTCAATTATTTCTCCTTTTTGCCATGGACTTTGATTATTTTTTTTTTAACCATACTGGATCCTTTACAAAGAGTTGAGGATGGGGCTTTGACTTTAAGTTAGAATATTTTTTTTGAGAAAACTGGTTCTTTTTTAATTGAGCTTTAGCTTGTGCAATAGGGTATTGAGGTGCAAGGTAGTCAGGATGAATTAAAAGGTGTGTTTTTAATTTCCTGCCCATTAATAATTCCGCTGGAGATTTAAGTCCATTTGAGGCAGTGGCTCTAAAGTCCAAAAGTACAAGATATGGATCACGATTGTCTTCACTTGCCTTTATAAGAAGTTTTTTTAGGGTTTGAACACATCGTTCGACTTGGCCGTTGGATCTAGGGTTGTAGGGCGAAGAGCGATTGTGCTTTACATTCCATTCGGTATTGAATTTAGACATCTCTGCTGAATTAAATGGTGGTCCTTGATCGGTAACAATTTCATCTGGTATGCCGAAACGTGAATATATACTCTTAAGAGCTTTTATAACAGCCATAGCTGATGTTCCGTGCATTAATTGAATTTCAATATATTTACTAAAATAATCTATAACTAATAAATATCGGTTTCCTTTAATATCAAAAAAATCTGCAGCTAATTTCTGCCATGGCCGTGTTGGTAATTCCCTATCTAAAAGGGGCTCGAATTGGTTGGATCGCTGAAACTTTTGGCAGATGTCGCAAGTGTTTATAAATTTTTCAATGTCCGTATCCATCTGAGGCCAGTAGAAATACTCACGCGCCTTGGTTTTGCATGCTACTATTCCTCTGTGAGTACTATGCAGATTTGATAGAACCGTATCTCGTGCCTCTTTTGGCACTACTAACCTCTGCCCTCTGCAGACAATACCATCTTGATAATAAAGTTCTTCTTGGCAGTGCCAAAACTGCTTAGCACTATTTTTTACGTCTTTCATTTCTCTCGGCCATCCATTTTGTATGTAGTCAATTACGCAGTTTAAGTCACTATCAGCTTTAGTTTGTTCCTGGAAAATCTTCCATCGTCTATCAGATGCTGTAACCAAAACACATACTCTCAGCGGTCTTTTCTGTTCCTTAAGCTCCTCAGGCTCAAATACGTTATTAATGAGTGGGGCCCTTGAGAGAGCATCAGCTGAGATTAAATCCTTTCCTGGTACGTATTTGAGTGTCACATCATAACGATTGAGTCTTAAAAGCAATTTCTGAAGTCGTGGTGTTATTGCATCATACGGTTTTTTAATCAGACCTAGAAGGGGCTTATGATCAGTTTCTACAATTACTTGCCTGCCATAAGTGTAATAATTAAAATGTTCCAACCCAAATACTACAGCTAATAGCTCCTTTTCAATCTGCGCGTAACGCTGCTGAGTTTCAGTTAGACATGCTGATCCGAATGCCACAGGCTTCTGTTCCTGCATAAGAGTTGCACCAAGGCCATATTGGGAGGCATCAGCTGACATAGTAGTGGATTTCTTCGAGTCAAATATCTGAAGCACAGGGGCTTCGCTCAAATGATTTTTAAGATTCTCGAAACATCTCTGAGTGTTAGCATCCCAGAGCCACACTGCGTTCTTTTTTAAAAGTTGCCTTAATTCATGAGATTCATGCGATATATTTGATATAAACTTAGTATGATACCTGTACATTGACAAAAACCTGTGCAATTCATCAGTGTTTGACGGGGTTGGAAAATTGTTAATGGCTTCTATTTTTTTCGGATTCGGAGTAATTCCTTTGGAAGACAGAATCTGTCCCAAATATTGAATTTCGTTTTGTGCCAGTTGCACCTTTTCTCTATTAAATTTAAGATTTGCTGCGCGGGCTGCAATGAAAACTCTTCTTAACAACTGACAGTGTTCTGTCAAGGTTTTTGAGCCGAGAGCTAAATCATCGAAGTAAGGATTAGCTTGCGGTATATGGTCAAAAATACTGTTCATTGTATTTTGAAACGTTTCCGGGGCATTTACCAAACCGTATGGTACTACTAGCCAACGATAACGTCCAAATGGAGTTGTAAAAGTTGTAAGGTACGAACTGTTTTCTTCTAATGGTTGCTGCCAAAAAGCCGATTTAGCATCCAATAGAGTAAAAATTTTGCAACCCTGCATTTTGTGTATAAGTTCCTCTGCTGTAGGTATTTGATGATGTGGCCTTTTAATATTGGCATTCAATGGCCTTGGATCAAGGATAATACGTAATTTGCCTGACTTTACTATTATATGCATACTACTTACCCAATCCGTTGGCTCATCGACTTTAGCTATAATTCCTTCCTTCACCATTTTCGTCAGCTCATTACGCACTGGTATATGCAGGGCAATCGGTATTCTTCTTGGAGCTGCAATGTGAGGAACCGCATCATTTTTAAGCTCTAGTTTGACTGGTTTCAGTGAGCCTCGTCCTTCAAATACATCCGCAAATTCAGCAATAATCGATTCCGGTGTTTCTGGGAGTTTTGTGTCGTTGATGTTAACACACTCGTAGATATTAAAAGTTTCATTAAGGAGTTTAAAAGTCCTGCTCGCCTGAAGTCCGAGAATTGTTCTGACATTTAGATATGTGATTAGAAAACGTTCTGTACTTTTTATGCCATTAAGCTGAACTTCCAAATAACATTGTCCAAACAAACTGATTTTTGAACCTCCAAACGCTTTTAAAATATTATGAGTTTTGAACATACGCGGCGCCATTGAAAACTTTTTGAGAGAATCTACCGATATAACATTTGTCTGTGCACCAGTATCAATCTTGCAACTTATGTTATTTCCATTAATAATTGCATTAACTAACCAATCTTTGGAAGAATCTATGGATTCAACTGCCTGACTCAGCTCTGATACAAAGAAAACTTCTCCATCGTGGTCATTTTTAATAGCATCGCTTGCCTGTAGCTCATGAACATCGTTAGTATTTCGTCGTTGAAAAGTACTCATCTCAGATGTTCGCATACTTTTGCATTTTTTCGCCCAGTGGTTTAACTTCCCACACTTTCTGCATTCATCGCCAAAAGCTGGACAGCGCCTTGGTTCATGAAATCTTCCACAGTTTTGACATGTCTTATTTCTAATACGATAATTGTTTGTTCGATTACTGCCTCTCTTAATCATATCTACCGCAATCCGCAACACTGACTTCTTGTTCTTCAGTGCGAGTAGATGACATGAAACTTGACTGAATATATGATTGTTCACAAATGCGGCATTGTTCAACCACACTTTTTTCAGTCAAAATTCTCTCACGCAGGAGCCGCTCCCGCAAAGCTACCGATTATTAATTTATCTCGGATATTTCTCGAAAGAGATTCGCCAAAATTACAATCAACAGCATGTTGTTTTACTTTGTTATAAAATACTGTTACATTCGGGCTGGGATTCGTAAAGATAAAACACTATTCCGTTTAACTTCTCTAATAAAATTCACTTTTATTCCACTTTTATCGACTATTCTAATATTTCACTTATTAAGTACCAGAACACTATTACTTAAACAATTCTTCAACGTTTCAAACCAATCACTTTATTTACTCTATTACTTTTCACTTATTTATCTTCACAAACTATTACTATCTCGAACTTTAACCAATCACTTTTATAAATCAACTGTCTCGCCCTCTTCTAAAAGCTGTCCTTTTATACCCGCTCCGCCATCTGACGAGAACTTTCTAGCTAATTCTAAGTGGTTCTAGAACAAGGTTCAGTGGTGACAGATTCCAGTCTCCAATTGGAAGTGACACTTGAGTGGAACTTGTTTTGTGACTTTAAGGCCTGGTTTCATCAAACTGTCTAAGGCCTGGTTTCACCAAACCGTGACTAAGGGCTTGTTTCACCACTTAAGTTACACGATACCTTCCACGCCACAATATCCCCCTCTTAAACTTGTTCGTCCCGAACAAACTCGTTAACATTTTCACCATTATAACGATGAAGACGATCCACATGAACGACTTTCAGCTTGCCTCTTCCTCGTTGGATGCGATAGACAACGTCGTTGATGCGCTTTACGATTGTATAGGGCCCTTCCCAGTCTTGTTGCAACTTAGGCGATAAACCTTTCCTTCGATGAGGGTTATATAGCCATACCAGATCTCCTTCCTGGAATCCTGTAGTTGTCGTTTTAGTATCGTACCTCGTTTTCATGCGGTCACTGGCTATCTTAATCTTATCCCTAGTGTCTCGATGCACGTCCCTGATGATATCCCTGAGGTCTGTAACGTATTCCTCCTCATTCTTGGGCTCTTCGCATGGATATCCAAACATCAACTCGCTAGGTAGGCGGACTGTTCGACCAAATAATATTCCAGATGGAGTATGTCCTGTGGTGTTATGCACTGCTCCTCGATAAGCCAATAAGAACATGGGAATCTGCTTATCCCAGTCTCTCTGGTCTTCGCCAACGACCTTAGAGAGGTGTTCATTCAGTGTCCTGTTGAAGCGCTCCACCATCCCATCTGATTGTGGATGAAGCGGGGTTGTCCTTGTCTTATGAATCCCGAGTAACTGGCACACTCCTTGGAAAATCTTCGACTCGAAGTTCCGTCCTTGGTCTGAATGCAGTTCCATTGGTACACCGAATCTGCTTACCCAGTTATTGACGATTTGCTCCACCACGGTTTTAGCTTCTTGATTTGGGATAGCAAATGCTTCAGGCCACTTACTGAAATAGTCCATAACAACGAGGATGTACCGATTTCCATTGTTTGTTTCAGGAAACGGTCCCGCAATATCAACTGCTATCCTTTCGAAAGGGGCTCCAACATTGTATTGATGCATTTTGCCACGGACTTTCAGTCTCGGACCTTTGCTGGCCGCACATGTAACGCATTTCCTGCACCAAGTTTCAACGTCCTCCCTTGAATGAATCCAGTAAAAGCGTTCCCGCACTTTTTCGAGCGTTTTATTGATTCCCAAGTGGCCTCCAGACACTCCATCATGCAATTCCCTGAGCACTTCCTTAACCTTTGACCTGGGTACAACAAGCTGCATTACGAACGACTTTCCATCCGGGCTTTCCCATCTTCTTTTTAGAATGCCGTCTTGTACGTGAAGGGAGTCCCACTGCGCCCAGTATGCCTTCAGCTCGGGGCTCCTATTGGATATCTCCTGCCAGTCTGGTTTTCCCTCATGCTCCTTCCAGGCGATAATCGGTTCGATATCCGGATCTTCCCTTTGAGCCTCCCGTATTTCCCGCGCACTCCAGCCACCAATGGGCATAGCTCTCACCCTTTGAACGGACGCGACTTCTTTTTCCTCGTGTCGTAAGCAATGTTTGCAATTTGCTTTGCACGGTCGACGGGAGAGAGCGTCTGCATTAGAGTGAAGACTTCCCTTTCGATGTTGTATTTCGTAGTCGTACATCTGCAGCCGTTCGATCCACCTTGCGACTTGGCCTTCAGGATTCTTAAAGTGCAGCAGCCACTTTAAAGATGCATGATCTGTGCGGAGGATGAATTTCCGCCCATAAAGGTACTTATGGAAATGTTTTGTCGCCAATACCAAAGCAAGGAGTTCGCGCCTGGTAACACAGTAGTTCCTTTCTGGCTTTGAGAGAACTTTGCTGAAGTAGGAAACTACTTTCTCTTGGCCATCGTGCACCTGGGAAAGGACGGCTCCAATTCCCACATTACTAGCGTCTGCATCCACAATAAATGTTTTCCCAGGGGTGGGGTACGCTAGTATGGGGGCGTTGCACAACTGTTGCTTAAGTTCCTTGAAGCTCTTTTCGCACTCACCTGACCATTTGAATTGTTTGCCTTTTTCTGTCAGTTGATGCAAGCTCTTCGCGATCCTGGCAAAGTCCTTTACAAATCGTCTGTAATAGGTCGCAAGTCCCAGGAAGCTTCTCAGTTGATGTTTGTCTTTGGGAACCGGCCAGTTTTTCACTGCATCGACCTTCTCCGGATCAGTCTTGACTCCTTTGGAAGAGATGATGTGCCCGAGGTACTTCACTTCTGGTCTAAATAGCGAACACTTCTTCGGGTTAAGTTTTAGTTGCGCACTTCGTAGCCTTTGGAACACCTCCTTAAGGTTATCTCGATGTTCGTTAAATGTTTTTCCTACTACGATGACATCGTCCAGGTAGACCAAGCAGGTTTTCCACGTTAGTCCCAGCAAAACGCGCTCCATTAGACGTTCAAAGGTAGCCGGAGCATTGCACAGTCCAAATGGCATTACTGTAAACTGCCAAAGCCCGTTTCCTGCTGTGAATGCTGTTTTCTCGCGGTCTTCTGGATGGATCTGCACTTGCCAGTAGCCACTCTTCAGATCGAGAGTCGAAAACCATTTGGCTCCGGATAGTGTGTCCAGGGTGTCGTCAATTCTTGGAAGGGGGTAGCTATCCTTCTTGGTGACGTTGTTGAGTTGGCGATAGTCCACGCAGAATCTCGTACTTCCGTCTTTCTTCTTGACCAAGACGACCGGCGATGCCCACGGACTTTTTGAGCTTTCAATCAGTCCCTCCTTTTCCATCGTCGAAACCATTTCTGTAACCTCCGTCTGCTTAGCCAATGGTAGTCGTCGGGGAGGCTGACGAATCGGTCTCGCATCTCCGGTGTCGATTCGGTGTTCTACGAGATGTGTTCGGCCATACTCGCTGTTCTGCGAAGCAAATATATCAGCGAACTCGTTGATTAAACTACCTGCCATGGACCGCTGCTCCTGATCCAGCTCGCACTCTCCGAGTATATTCTTTTTCATCTCCGATATCTCCGTAGGTCTAACCGCTTTCACATCACTTGCATTAGACAATTTTGTGACCGCAGTAATCGGTACGCACTTTCCAATCACTTCCCCTTGCTTTAGTTTCACGCTTTTGTTTTCCACATTGAGGACACGAACGGGAACCAAGTTGTTCTTAGGTTCAACCAGCATCTTTCCGACGATATACCTCTGATAATAATTTTCTGCATCTGGCTCGACTAGGTAGAATCGGTGGCTCCCAGGGTCGCCTTCCAGCTTTGTCCAAATAACTGTTTCTGACGAAGGTGGTAGTATTTCGTCCTCACTTACAACTGTCCGTAGAGCTGCGACGTTCTCGTTCCCGTAAACCATCGGAATCTCGACGTTCTTGTACTTTATAACTTGCAAACCGATGTCGAGTACTATATCATGCGTCTTCATAAAGTCGATTCCGATGATGCATTCGTCACATATATCAGCCACTAAGAATGCATGGGAGAAGACTATTCCTGCAAGGTTTATCGTCAAGAGTACCTCACCATACACCTTTGCTGTTGCTCCAGTTGCTGTTTTCAGACAGTAGCTGCTGGTGTTGTGCAGCCATGCTTGGCGAACGATGTCCCTTCTGACTATGGAAGCGGTGGCACCTGTATCGATTGTGGCGACACACTTTTTCTGGCCGATATGGGCTTCCACTGTCAGACTCCTATTACATCGTTTGGTCTGGGAAACCTGAATTGTGGTCCTGGGGGCGTCGATTCCAGATGTTCCATCCGCCGAAAGCTCAAACGCCTCCTCGTTCCTAGCTCTGCAATGTGGACAACTGCCCTGTCTACGTTCGGCTCTGCACTGTCGTTGTAGATGTCCAATTTTATTGCAGTTCCAGCAACGGATCGGTCCCCTTCGAGAACTGTTACGGTCGACTACTTCTGTTCTCTGGCACGAGCATTCAACGGATGTCATTTCTCTCACGCGGTGAAATCCTTGAGATGCTTGGTCAGCAGCTCTCATGGTTAAAGCAAATGCCAGTGCCTCAGGAAGAGTTCTCTTTCCAGCCATTCGTAGAGCCATCTGCAGTTGTCTGTCCTCTATGGCTTGTGTAAATGCCTCAATAGCCATTTCATTGATGACATCCTCGCCGGCATTGGGATAAGACAAGTGCGCTAGCCGTTCGATATCAGCTTGCAGTTGCTGGAGTGTTTCTCCCCTCTTCTGGATTCGACTGCGAAGTTGCACTCTATATACTTGCTGCATATGGTCGTCACCGAATCGCATCTCAATAGCCTTCACCAATGCATCGTAGTCGCGTTGTTTTTCTGCTGAGACAGTTTGAAGCAATTCTGCAGCTGTACCTCGTAATGCGAGTGTTAATGCAATCGACTTTTCCTCGTCGTCCCATCCATTGGTCGTTGCAGCTGCTTCGAACTGTCTCTTATAAATTGGCCATGATGTTTGACCATCAAAAACGGGTGGTTGCATCTCCTTCCTTCTTGGGCAGTCAGCAGAATATTCCCGAGCCTTCTGTTTCTTGACTATTTCGAGCTCTTTAGTTATATTCTTGATGTTTGTTCCGAGCTCTTTAGCTATGTTCTCGATGTTTGTCTCGTGTTTTTGAAACGTTTTGTTAATTTCCTCAAACTTTGTTTCATGCTCGTTTAATTTTTCATCAATCGCGTCGATTTTTACATCTAGAACATTCTTAAATTCTTCCACTGCATCTTTTTGTGCGGCGACAATGGAATTTGTCTGATCTTCAAGAGAATTTTTCTGTTCTTCTAGAGAATTTTTCTGTTCTGCGAACTTCAATTCCATGGAATTCTTCTGCTCTTCGAACTTCAATTCCATAGAATTTTTCTGTTGTTCAAGAGAATTCTTTTGTTCTGCGAACTTAGATTCCATAGAGTTTTTCTGTTCTGCGAACTTAGATTCCATAGAATTTTTCTGTTCAGCGAACTTAGATTCCATAGAATTTTTCTGTTCTTCTATCTTGACAAGAAGTAATTCCATCATAGAGCTAATGTCAACGCCTGTACTTACTTGTTCTTCTGACACGTCGAATAGCATGGTTTTTGGATCTTCTCCCTCGTTTTGGACAGCTTCCTGCAGACGAAGTATGAGGTCACTTTTCCCTCCAGCTGTGGAAAGATTCCGCTTTTCTAGTTCACTTTTCAATTGGGGTATGCTTAGTTGCAGCAATATACGACCCATTTTGTTTGTCTCTTGTAATTTAGAAATTCACACAAATTCACTTCTTTTTTTTTTTTTTTTTTTTTTTTTTTTTTTTTTTTTTTAAACTACACTTAGACACTTAGCACAGAATAAGTTTTATCCCACTTCTGACACCAATGTTACATTCGGGCTGGGATTCGTAAAGATAAAACACTATTCCGTTTAACTTCTCTAATAAAATTCACTTTTATTCCACTTTTATCGACTATTCTAATATTTCACTTATTAAGTACCAGAACACTATTACTTAAACAATTCTTCAACGTTTCAAACCAATCACTTTATTTACTCTATTACTTTTCACTTATTTATCTTCACAAACTATTACTATCTCGAACTTTAACCAATCACTTTTATAAATCAACTGTCTCGCCCTCTTCTAAAAGCTGTCCTTTTATACCCGCTCCGCCATCTGACGAGAACTTTCTAGCTAATTCTAAGTGGTTCTAGAACAAGGTTCAGTGGTGACAGATTCCAGTCTCCAATTGGAAGTGACACTTGAGTGGAACTTGTTTTGTGACTTTAAGGCCTGGTTTCATCAAACTGTCTAAGGCCTGGTTTCACCAAACCGTGACTAAGGGCTTGTTTCACCACTTAAGTTACACGATACCTTCCACGCCACAATACGTCGAATTTATCATCTGGCAATTGTTTTAGATTCTCATTCCAAAATAAATAGCTTGTGAAAATTTCATTTGTATACGTTAGGAAAACCTCATCGAATTTGTCTAGAACTTGCGTTAGCGTTAGCTCTGTGGATGGAGAAATTGGAAGCAGTTCAAATTGCTTGTATTTACATTTTAAATCCTCACCACAAGTCATTAGAAAAACAGCAATTTTTCTCTTATTTGGTTTTTCATCCAATTCATTTGCAATAAGGAAATTTAAAAAATCCGACTTCCATCTGCGCCAATTCTCCGCAATATTTCCACTCATAGAAAATGCATCCATTTTTATTGACGCCATTGTATACGCAGTAAAATGACCAAGTGCGTCGCAACAATTCGTACTATTAAATTTTTTTTTGATAAAAGATTGTTATTTTAATTTAGCATGGATCCCGCTTCTGATACCATGTTATGTACGGTGTACATTATATTTTAAATTATAAACACTTGTATTTAAAAGTTAATAATAGGTTTTAATTTTCATCTCTTTACTTTTAATCCAACTTTCAGATCTCTCATCTCCAAAGTGGCTTCGTTTTACATTCTGTCAAAAGGGGTGTGTTCAATACATAACAGAATGAAACACCGAAAGCGGATAGTCAATTATGTAGACGAAGTTGTCATTGCAACTGGTACCGTTGAAGAAGGAATGTTGGTACTACAAGAATTTTTGGAAGCAGTGAAGCAGGCCGGATTAACACTCAGACCGTCAAAATGCGTTTTCATGGGGACAACGGTAAACTTCCTTGGGCACATAATAAGTTCAGACGGCATACGGCCAGGCGAAAATAAGACGAGATGCATCGAGGAGTTTCCGAGACCAACCAATGCCACTGAGGTGAGACAGTTTTTGGGTGTGACCGGGTTCTTCAGGAAATTTGTCAAGGATTATAGTGATATTGCACGGTCACTGACGAATTTATTAAAAAAAGACGTAACATTCCATTGGCAGAGCGAACAGGAAGAGGCATTCGGGAAGCTGAAGATTGCCATTACAAGCGAACCGGTATTAGTGTTGTTTGATACGAGCAAGTATCACGAGATACACACTGATGCAAGCTCTGTAGGTTTGTCAGGGATTCTACTTCAACGGGAAGGCGAAGGTATGAAGCCAGTTTCATACTACAGTAGGCGATGTAGTGATGCGGAAAGCAGATATGCCAGTCATGAGCTCGAAGTTTTGGCCATTGTGGAGACTTTGGAGAGGTTCCGAGTTTATTTGTTGGGCACACGATTCCGAGTTATCACTGATTGCAACGCGGTCGCAACTACAAAAGCGACTACTCCACTGCCTCCACGTATAGCGAGATGGTGGCTCCGTCTTCAAGAGTTTGATTTCGACTGCGTCCATCGCCCAGGGGCAAAGATGCAGCATGTAGATGGAATGAGTCGAATTCCTACGCTGCCATCAAAAGTAATGTCATCAGTAGCCGAGAACATCTTGAAAGCATCTTCGATTGACGACGATTGGATTTTCGCGATGCAGATGCAGGACGACAAGCTAAAGGATATCGTGAGAATTCTGAAAGGGGAAGGCGAGGAGAAAGAGACGGTGGTGAGGCAGACGAATACTGATTATGTTATGCAAAAAAGTCGTTTGCACAGAAAGGTTGGAGATCAAAGAAAGTTGGTAGTGCCACAACTTGTTCGGTGGCGCATTACGAAGGCGTGTCATGACGATGCTGGGCACTTTGGCTTGGAAAAGACAATCGACCGCATAAGTAAGGATTTTTGGTTTCCTCGAATGAGGCGTTACGTAAAGTCATATATAGCGGCATGTCCAGAGTGCTGCTTCAATAAAGTCAAAGGCGGTAAATCTGAAAGCCAGCTGCATGTGATGGATGTGCTACCAATTCCTTTCAGATGCATCAATTTGGATCATTTAGGACCTTTTCCGCGGAGCAAACGTGGTAATATTTATATAATTGTCCTGGTTTGTTCTTTCAGCAAATACACTATTTTGAGGGCTCTGAGAAACACAAAATCGGCGCCAGTGATCGCTGTGCTCCGTGTGGTGATGTCGCTCTTTGGTCAACCTTTGCGAATCACTTCCGACCGAGGTACTGCCTTCACTTCAAAGGAATTTGGGAACTTTATATCTTCTTATGGTATCCAGCACGTGAAAACAGCAGTAAGGACCCCAAGGGCGAACGGGCAAGCTGAGCGGGTGAACAAAACGCTGCTTAGTTCACTCAAATGCTCTACTCCAAACGATAGGGATTGGGACATAACGCTAATAAATTTACAATGGAGTATAAACACGCAACGCAATTCGACGACAAAGTTTCGCCCTGTGGATCTCGTTTTTAATTTTGACCTGAAGGACGTCAGCCATAACCGTATAATACAAGCAATACAAGAAGAGCCGTCGGATGGGGTCGACGTCGATTTGATTAGACAGGAGGCTGCCGATAACATTGCAGAGGAAAGGCGTAAATGGAAGATGCGGTACGACAAGAAACATCAGGCTCCTCATCGATATACTGAAGGTGATTTAGTTGTTCTTGATTTCGTCCCACAAGCCACGGGTGAATCACACAAGCTAGATCCGAGCTATAAAGGACCGTATGTAGTTAACAAAGTTCTATCTTTTGATCGTTACATCGTAGAAGATCTACCAGACCAACCATTAAACAGGAGACGCTACAGTAACATTGTCTCTAGTGATCATATGAAACCATGGTGTATGCTCAGTCCGGATATTGATTGGGATGACGAATGCGAAAACGACGTATCCGACACGGTGTCATCCAATGAGGATGAGTTATCAGGAGAGGCCGAGCTGTCAACGGCAACAGTGCAACATCTTGACGAAGAGGAGTTTGGATCGACGACGAAAAGAAGAGGTTGGTCGGCGATATAAGCAGGAGGTTATGTAGTCGCATTCTTGGTTCTACGTAGTTTTTATAAGTTTTAACATTGTATTTAACTCCAATATAAATTATCAATAAATACTGAATTCATATCTATTTGCTCATCTTGACAAGTGTTTATGATCCTTGTCCTTTTTTTATTGGATTCTAGCATACCTTCTAGTCAGCATTTCGAATAGATGCTTTATGCGAAATGCAAAAAGTATAAAAGGAAGATCAGCGGTGAACGCCAGAGAGTTGGAAAAGTGTTCTGCAGGAGTTTACTTCTATATAATCATATCACAGATAAGTAATATACAAATGTCTCACGCCAATGTAAAAAAATGCTGTACTTTTTGCGTTCGTCCAACAAAGATCGTCCAACAAATCGATGGTGAAAACAAAAACCCACCACACCTCATTCGAAAAGTGGTTGATTTTTTGTTTCAATGAATGCTACTTGTACTTTTAGTTGAATTATGACCGCACGCAGAAAGGCATGTGCGCAGCGTGATGCTTTATGGGGCAGGTATATTTAATTCCACACTGAACAGTGGGTTAAAGGGTAAGGAAAGAAAGGATACAAGGTAAAAGGAAAGCGGAAGGACAAATGTCGTCTTTCGTATTGTCAATGCCTTATGATTGTGCGCCGGCGGGGGGATGTGCAGTGAGGAAATATTTGGTGATGTAATGCATGATGGTTTTGTTGGGAAGAGCACCCGATTTGGTTTTGGATTCGTTTTGCTGAAAAGGTACCTCTCTGCGATATAAACATTTCAATTTGGGGATACAATTTTAATGTTCTTGTTGGGGTAGGTATGCCTATGCATTCACATTATTTTTAGGGTTTTCATTATATTCGATACAATTGTATGTCAAATTTTAGACTTATATAATTTTCTTTTGAATATAATTAATTAATTAAATAATAGGTACCCTATTAGGTAGGATCAATAACATTTAAACTGACAACTGTTGGGGTTTCTTCCCTGTTAATAAATAAAGTAGGATAACGAAAAAAGAATTCTGCGTTTTCAAGTTCCTGTTGTAGGAAATACGTAGATTGTCTGTATAGATGACATTATGTAACTAGGTACCTACCTACAAAATTTCGAACTCGAGATATTAATCAATTCTGATATTACGATGATAGAGGAACTCAAAAAAGTGGTTCGCAAAATTCTCTCCGGTCTGGCTGGAAGAAACAAATTGGAAACTTCACTTTTTGTGAATCATGTGATACCTACAGTAAAATGTATTGACCTATTGGAAGACATTCATCCGTGATCGACCACATTAACAATAAGCTATTGCCAAAAAACCAAATTCTGCAACCAGTTTGGACCTATACGGGCACCAGTTGTGGGTATGACCGCTCCAAACGTATTTCTAAAAAATTAAGGTCCTATTACAAAGGAACAAAGTCATATTCAATGCACAACGCTGATCTAGATATTGAATCAGTATAGAAAGAAGTCGAACAAGTTCCTTAAATGCACAAAGCTTCTCAACCACGTTAGCTTAGAAACAACCGAATTTATAAATACAGGCAGTGTAATCAGGAGATTATAATAATTTTTGGCGCAACAGGTCCGTAGGGACCCTAGGCCTAGCTTCTCGCAACCATTCGTTTTGTGTGAGTTTTCATTTTTGGAACGAATGGAAGGGATCTACAATTTTATGCCGATTCCAAACGGCTAATTGAGAAGCTCTTTCATGACAGTTATACTCTCGGATGTTTGTCAGACGTTCGCGAGAGGTGGGTGAGGAGATTAAGGCGGATAAAACATGTTGATCTATAAAAACTAGCTAAGTCAATATATTTTCTAACAAAAAATTTCAGAAATTCTACAAACGAGGGATCTTTCGATTAGTCGAATGGCTAGGCACATTCACCTTCGGTTGGCAAAAGTCATTGCTGTGTTTTAGATCGGCTGAAAGGCCTTTCCTATTGTCGAAGCATCTCCCCAAGTAGAAATTTGTGACTATTATCTTGAATTATAGTCGCCAAACGGGATATTGGACTCAGTTTTGTGTCGATAAGCTCCATTCCAATAAGATGGTAACTATTTGACATTTGTGTTACCATTAATGGCCTCAAAGCTACAAATGTCCTTTAAAGTTGCGAGGTTGCTGTTTTATGTTTCCACTTAACAACTAGGCGAACTGACAGCGCAAAGTCTAATTTATGCCCACCAAGAGTTACCATAGTATTTTGGCGCCTTTATTTGCAAACAATCTTCATACATACCACAAACTAATGTCTGCTGTAGGTGTACACAGACGAAGTAGGTAGAGCATTTATACTCACACACTTAACATGCTCCTTTGAATGTAGGCGAGCGGTGTGCACGGAGAATATTATATGACATTGAGCAGCAATCGTAAAAGGGAATATAGGGTGTCATAAAAAAAAAATATCGTGAATAGTCAAATGATGAACAATGAATTTATCTAAAAAGAATCGAAATATTGTAATATAGAGACTTCATTATTTAAGAATACTAATATCTTTTAATGAGTTAATTTTCATTTTAAAGAGTGTACTGACAATTTTTTGCCGTTGTAGCACGACGTCGAATAAAATTTTAAGTTTACTTTTACTATGTGCATCGCGCTGCTTTTCGACGTTTCAGTATTTCAGTAGGACAAAAATGACAATGTTTTTGATTTTGCTACATAAAACTGCAGCAGATTAAATTGTAAAAAAAATGGGAAAAAATATTCCAACTTGTATCAAATGTTATCAATAAACATCTACAAAGATTTATCACACAAATTTGCTAGGGCAAAAAAATGTCCCAAATGAACTACAAAAGTTATATTTGTTAAAGTTATATCTCAGTAACATACCTACATGTAAAAATGTTCACTTTTAGATTTTAGCAAACTAAAATCGCATTACCAAAAGTTAGAGGCGGAAACATCATAACATTTGCAAATCCCTTTCTATTATTTTCACCAACCTTTTTTTTTACATGTTCTCATTCATTAAAAGATAGAATTTAAAAGAATGAATTATATAAATATTACGACACAATAATAATAAACGCACACAAAACAACATTTCCTGAATGAATGTACATTGTGCATGCACCCTGTGATATTCTTCCTAAAGAAATCCATATGGCAGGCAAATGGCCGTCTTCTAATTCTAATTGGGATCCATTATCAGAAAAAAGAAAAAAATAGTCACTGGGAAAAGAAAAGAAGCTTGAAAATAAAATCGAATATTATAAATACCTAATATTTCTTGAGCGCGTGAGTTTTTGCCACTACAACTTATTGATATTTGTGGTAAAACTGATTTTCGTTTGAATATTTTGCATTCGGGTACGAAGATATGCAATTATTAAATTCGCTTAATATTATACCTGGTTTACCATTTTCATGACATTTTGTTTAGGTACTTTAGCATCCCCATTAAAGAGGGAAGGTTATGTGTTTACATTTTATATTGGTATCAGTATTTCTATTTCACATTTTCTGTTTCGTGCGAACCAACTTACAAACACATGAAAACAAATTTGACAGCTCACTAAAATTCGGACACATTTCGGTTACAAGTCAAAGCCAAAATCCCATTATGTGTGTTTCCCGAAATAGTAATTTTATGAGGTAAAACTTATTCCCCACTTTGGTCAACGTTACATCCTGCAGTGCAAACATCACGCACTTTGATACATTATACACACATTACTGTTACGGTAACATGTCTGAAATGTGGGAACAGCGTGCACACTACAACCAACAATTTCTACTTGGGTCTCGCGTACCTACTAGTTCTCGAATGACTTTCGATGATTTTCCGTTCCAGTGAACCTCCAAAAACACAAAAAAAAAAAAATTGCTCGTATTTTGTTCATGACAA
Organism: Cheilosia vernalis; assembly: GCA_949126925.1. Taxonomy (NCBI): domain Eukaryota; kingdom Metazoa; phylum Arthropoda; class Insecta; order Diptera; family Syrphidae; genus Cheilosia; species Cheilosia vernalis. Next base: position 61,278,283 of record OX421362.1, read on the forward strand.
TTTTAATAGTTTTCAATTTGGCAAATAATGCCTGATTTGTAAGATAGACAGGACAGTCGTCAAATTTAAATAATTAACAGTGCATGGAAATTACACATATTTTCAAAGATCATCTGCTGGTATTGCTTGAACAAAACTGGGTAGAAAAATATTCATGAGGCACCCTGCTTATGGAAAAGGTCATCCAAGCCACCAAACATTTGTACACCTAACATTATTGCACTATATTCAATGAAAAAACAATTTTATACGTGCGAAACACTACTTATTATTCTCTTAAGGAAACATCTGAAATTCCAATAAATTTCTAAACCGCATCCTACAAATCATTTTTCACGCTGAAATGTCAAAAAATTAATGCGACGGACAATAAAAACCAAGTGAAATAGCTGCGGAGAGATTTTAGTATCGCCACCTACGACTCAGTTTTGGAAGCGATATTTTCCACTCGAACTGCGTACCGCCTAGTGAAATTTTCATTTGGAAAATTCATTTTGATATTTCGCAGTGAAAAATTTGTATGAAAAATTGGATTTCACTTGAACTGCGTACCAGCCTTTACACGATACTGTGACTAAGGGCTTGTTTCACCAAACACCATTTAGGTTACACGATACTGTGACTAAGGGCTTGTTTCACCATACACCATTTAGGTTACACGATACCTTCCACGCCACAGTTTTAAAGGAACAGTGGTTTTAATTTATTGCGGTCTAGCTCTTAATTTCATACAGTTTTCCAATAAATCTGTAGGAAACGCCTGGCGGTATTCTGTGACTTTCATCATCGGTTGTCCTCACCAGTAATTGCACTCGCACTGTACGCCATACAATTCAAAAGCGCAAAACAGCATTACATACCGTTGGGCGACTGATGAATTCAAACCAAACAACCACCCATACGCTATACCTAGTCTGTGGCGTTGTGGGTATACCAACCACCACACTGCGCCATAAGTGCGAAATCGTATATAAATATATGAAATTCCCCCATGCAAATGCCACAGAGAAAAAAAAAAGTAGTAGGTAAACTGGTTTTGTCTCTCTGGGTTGCGTTTGGTATACGTGCAATTGGCATCGTATCAGAATACCGTTTCGCTCGTTTTTGGGTTTTTTTTTGTATGAAGTATCATGCGATGGGTTTATACGACCATCGGTGTGGGTAAAAATGTGTCTGGAATGTTCCACACATAATCATGCTACGCCGTTAGTGGCTTGGGATGAAGAACGAAATTTTTGCTACAGTCTCGGCAGCGAGATGAGTTGTAATTTGGAAGTCGTGATGCGTGGTTGTCAGTGCGCTGGGCACTCGAGAGTTTTTTTTTTCTTTGTAGAACACCCGCGTGGGTAGTTTAAAGACAATCGATGTAAAAGTACAATAATTTATTCGTGGCGTGAAAGGAAAAAGTTTCGGGGATCGGTTTTGCATCGTGGTGTGCTACCGTGCGTGTGTGCCTAAGGGTGGATAAAATTATAAAATTAACAAAAATGATTTAAAAACATAAAAAAGAACAAAAATAATACACCCGTATTGTAATAAATTCACCGCCGCTCGCCGCTTCTTTAACCGTCATGAGGAACATTACCTCGTCTAGTGTGCCCCCAAAAGTGTCTGGCCCCACGAAATAGTAGTTTTGGTGTTCTGCACGTGCTCGGCCCGAGGCGTCATCGGCCTCAAAGTGTCCACATTGTGCTACCGCAGTGGCGAAGCCCCCATCTCCAACGCCACGCGTGTAACTCTCGCGTCATACGTAATCCACCCGTGTCTTTATGGTGGTCACTTGGTTGTGAACTAGCTGCATATTTATCTTGGGCAAAATTTTGACCCAGCATACGCACCTACCCCTCGAGCAACTGTACTATCGTGGGACATATAGTCCATGACCAGGCGATGCCTGAAGGTGTGACAGCAAAGCACCCCAGTGAACCCCGGGTACAACACCCTTCCCTAAGTGAGCGGCCTAACGCCCCGCCACCACTCAACAAGCACCCTGTGGGACGACGCCAGTGAGCGGCCTTACGACCCGCCACCCCCTTCAAGTCCCCCTCCATCATTCGGACCTTCACCACCTTTCCTCAACCATCGGATGCAGCTCAACTTTAGTTTTAAGTTTATTTTTATTTCTTTATCCAATCAATTATCAATTTCTTGTGATTTATATTTAACTTTAATTCCATTTTTGCCATTTGTATCTACTCCCGACAAATTAAAAATTGAAACATATCCATTTTTTTTTGAAATATATACTCGTCTCTGACTATTACTCCCGCGGCAGAGATCTGATCCGTATTGATACCTTTTACTTCGTAAATAACCGCGCTGCGTGCCAGATAGTTCCGCGCACCCGCCCTTGGGTTTAATTGAAAAGAGAACGCAAGGTTCCACCAAAAAAAGAAAATACTAACCAAAAGATTTAATGGCTAACCAATTCTTTCCGTCCCGCGAGCTCCCTTAGATACAGGTTTCTTCGCCACACTTACCTCAGGACGATGCTGGGCCCACCATCCCCCCTGCAGATGAAATCAGTACCTCACCACATTCGTCGAGTAAATAATCGGTAAGTTCCGCTTAAGCGAGTAAATCTTTGATTTGTAGTAGTCAAAGATCTTGTATAGTATTTTCTATTCATCAAATAACCACCGCGGTAGGGAGTCGAGTTTTCTCGCACCCAGGTACAGATATTGGTTTTTTTTTTATTGCGTTCACGGATTCGTTAAACATCCTGATCCGAGCGCTACCACAGATACGGATCCCTTCTCGGCAAACCGCCAGCACTTTACTTTTTTTAGTATTTAGCTTTAAGATACAAATAAAAATTTTTCTTTCTTTGAGAGTAATTAGCCTACTATCATAGTCGGTAGTTGATAGCTCTAGTTCTAGAATCCCCCTCTCAATTTTTGCGGGTCGATACTCCCTATGAGCGGCCGAAGGTATTGTTTGCCTTTCATAAGAATATATGAATTTAATTTATTATGCCCTTAGAGGACATGGATTCTCATGACTAAACTTGTAGACGTAAGCCTGTAGGTTAAGATACTCCATATGTAAATATATTTACATCCGAGCGGATGCATCTTCATCTCGCTCTCTCGCTCCAAACTGGTAGTGGTGCTGTAGGAGGAGAACAGGACATATTACTTTTGTTGAGATCAGTCAGCCTTAGGAGGTTTACCCGTCGAAGAGTCGTACGTTTACACGTGCATTTCGGTCCCCCTCATTAATTAACAGAAATTCTCGATTTACATCTGGAGACAGGCATGAAACAGGTAACACGGTTCGATAGGCTAGTGGCAAGAACTCCCCCCAATTCATCGGCGATTCTATCTATATCTATATATATGGTTTATTAAACGTTACAGGATGGCGCCCAACGTGGGGCAGTCCGTTTTGTATATATATATATAGTTATAAGGTATAGGCAATTACACGTTACAAATCTCAGGGTAGGTACAACAGTTCTGACACTACCGTTCAACAACGAACAACTTGAATGAAGAACACCATGTACTATCTACTTTCTTGTACCATGTTCCCACCAACGTGATTAAGCTCATGTGATTTATAAATCACGAAAGGCGTCTCCACCAAACTTTCCGCGTTTTAGTTTGACATCCAGGAGAAAGAGTTCATCCCCTTCCAGGACCAGGTATACAATTTATTATTGTATGAACTTAATAAAAATGACAAAACTCACCGAAACACGAATAAAATTGAATTTAAAATAATTTTTTTGACATATTCTTTTTGTTGAATAAAATTGATTTGAATTGAATTGAAACAATATCAGGTATGTTCAGGTACTATTAGTACGTCATGCAAGGGTTTGGCTGCACGTAAAACGTCTGGGACCTATATTTTTGTGATCAGGCCAGTCTGTTCTTTCATTTAATCAAGTGGTTATACAAAAAAATCAGAGTTTTGCAACTAATCGCTGCCAGACTTCGACATTGGACTATACTTTTTGGAGATCTTTCTATTTATATATCAGTTTTTTTGTTATACTTTCACTTAGACTATAAGGCCTTAAAATTTTTTCGACTCCATAATCAAATATTAATACCATGTTCCACACCAACGTGATTTAGCTCATGTGATTTAAAAATCACGAAAGGCGTCTCCACCGAACTCTACGTGTTTTAGTTTCACATCCAGGAGAAAGAGTTCATCCCCTTCGGACCAGGTAGTTTTTTTTTTGTGTTGTTCCCATTATATAAAAATACCAAAACTCACGGTAACACAAAGAATATTCGATTTAAAATAATTTTGTTTTTTTTTTTGTTTGTTGAATAAAATTGATTTGAATTGAACTGAATTGAAACAATAACAGGTAGGTATGTTCGAGGTAGGTATGTTCGATTTTGCGATGACAGATACGTAATTAAAATTTAAACACGTATAAATCATGTAATTAGTAATCACGAAAATGTATGATAAATCACGTAATTTATGAGATGATTTACCTAAATCAAGTGGATTAAGCTAAATCATATTAGTGGGAACATGGTATAAGACACATGTGAGGCACTTATTTCTGACAAATGGAATGCCTTTTCAGTTGACATTTAACTCTCATAAAATAAAGGAAAACGTATTTTCCTAGCTTCAAAAAAGTTCAGCCCATATTTATTGTTCTGCTTTAAAGTAGGTAGGTATGTGCGTTGTAAAAATATTTGGAAAAAATAGAATAAAACTTAAAAAAAAAATGCAAACTGCTTTGGTAAGACCCTCCCAAGCTTAGCAATCTGACATGGTACATCTACGGCGCTTCACGGTCCTCTTGGGGCATGGTTGGCCACCGTTCTTCGCCTCACTTATCACATAGCGGTAGCGCTCCGAGTAGCCGAGGCCACAGCGAACATTACAGTCGGACCAATTGGACCACTCAGACATGACACATCCCTCAGGAATTTCTGGTTGTTTTGGATGAACCAGCTTTGGATAGGCTGGAGGAGGCTGTGTTGTCGGGTTGAAGACCGCCTGTTCCTGAGTTCCTAAAATAAATTTGTTGTCAGTTTTTGGAAAACGTCATCTTTATTATCAAACTTACGCAAAAGCCTACACGTATTCATGCAGTCATAATCGCTGAGGAAGTTGTTGCGATTACCACGACATCCGCCATAAGAGAACGCTTCGCAGCGCCCAATATCCGTATTAAAGGCGTAGCGGGTGTAAACTCCACGACAAGGACCGGAGTCTGCCTTTTCCTGACAGATTTCTACACCAGAGAAAGTTAGTTGCGGCTTTTGAGTAAAATTAAGACCACTTACCCTTAGCCGTATCGTAGTTGATGGTGCAATCCTGGCGAACAGAGCACTCCTTCTGTTGATGTAATTCCAAGCGGGCGGTACAATTTTTGATCAGATCATCCTCAACCAGTACCAAACGTGTGCGAATGGTAACACCACGACCACAGGTCGCTGTGCATGGGCTCCAGTCACTCCACTGAGTGGTGGGACACAATGGATCGGGTAGCTCCACTTGTTCGTACGTACAATCCGGCTTCATGCATTTCTGCTTCTCTACAATGGTAACGTGTGGGCAGCGTTTACGTCCCAAGTGATTAATGAAAGTTCTGGTGCGCATAGTGATACCAATGCCACAGGTGGCAGAACATTCTGACCAATCCGCCCAAGGAGTTGTCTTACAGACTCCTGCGCCTTCACCATCATCGCCCACTAACGACTGGCTGTTGGCAAGATTCTCACCTTCATCGTCATCGTCACTTCGTTCACTGAAAGGGGGGAGGAGTTACTAATTAAGTTAGGTAAGGTTGAGCTGTTAGGTTGGCAAGGTTTCTTGAGCAAGATTCATTGATTGTTGGATCACATTTCCTACTCACCCGCACTCCGCAATAGCAGCGACACACATCTCCTTCGAGACCAATTGCCTGAAGCACTTCACCATCATGGCCTTTTCTTGATTGTAGTACTCTCTTGTTCTCATCCGCAATCCCTTGCCGCAGCTAACCGAACAAGGAGACCACTCAGAGTAGTCGGTCACACGGCATTCATCTGCAAAAAGACAACTCATTTATGATGCTTTTCACTCGCCCTTCTCCGCACTCACGTCTAACGTCCTGATCCTCGGAGTCATCGGACACGTCCAACTGCAGAGCTTGCAAAAAGTCATCATCGCAGTTCCTGGAGATAATCTTTTCCCTGCGGATGAACAACTTGGCCATCGGAGTCATAGTCTTAGAGCTCGGGTTATAAAACGGCGCCCTCGGATCCTCCGGGTACATAGTCGTGATCTTGTGCATTCTCTCTCGGGGAATGGTCTCGATATTGGGAGACATGTAGCTAATTCCACCGTCAGTGCCAGCATCCCAGGGGAACAAATCAAAGTCCAACGACTCCTTCCACGAACAGTCTTCAGTGCACAAGTCAATGCCATTGATCCCGACGACCCAGTCAGGGGAGGGACCTAGAATGCAAAATGGATTAAATACTGAGTATAACTTACTCAATCAACTTACCAAACATGGACGCCAGAGACAGCTTGTGGTGCTTCCTATCAACTCTAAAGTTCGAAGAGGTGTTTTGGTTCACATCGGGGTACCACAAACCGGCAGCCTTAATAAGAGTCCTAAGCCTGGGACCTTTGGTACGTAGCTCAGCTTCTAGCAAAGACGGTGAACCGAATTCGGCCAACGACTTGAAACCATCGGTGGCGATGTGATTTTCACCCCAGAAGGAGAAATTTGACTCGTGCGTCGCTCCAACTATGTCCGAGAAATGGGTTAGCCACACGGCAAAGGGATAGTCCTTGGGATGGGTCTCATTGGACCAAATGCCTTGGAAAATGAACTAAAAAAAGGTCTTCTCAGAAGCAAATACGGCAAAGGTCCACTTTCAAAGCTTACGCTATACTTAGCCTCGTCGCAGGCGCAGCACTCCTTCTTCACAGTATCCGCTTCGGGTTTCTTCTCACAAATCACCTGCGTCAGATGTCCATCATCGGAGAACCAAGCATGCGAGGCCTCGTAGACCATGGCTGAAATGGAAACACAGCCCGACCCGGTTTCCGGAGCAACCCACATAACTTGGATTTCAGTTTTTGCCAGATCGTCTGCCTCGGAGACGGTGTTAATGCATTTTTCATTGAATTTGGTCAAGGCATCGCTGAAAAGCTGAAAGCGGCCTACGCGTTTCGGACTGGCGACTGTTGGACGTCTTGAGCCATTCGATGCCTCCGCTGTGATCGTGAAGTGAGTGAAATGCTGCACTTTTGTGTGTGTGCGGGAGCCAAGCAGAACGACTGAAAGGTGAGAAGTTGAAATAGGTGCGCTATATACATTTCAAGAGACAATAACTCCGTCTGGTGGCTTTCTACTGTAACGATAACGAGTACCGCCTTGAGCTCGATTGGAAGCACTCTGCCACTTCAACTTCAACCTAACCTAACATAAGGTGCTAGTGCGTATAGTAGAAATGAACAAATATCCCCTGAAGAAGAACAGCTTTCTGTTAGTTTGTCTGTAAGGCTTCTCAACGATTAACCTCGTAATTTAAAAATGAATGATTAAGAGTGGGTGACCCTCAGCTATGAACTCCGAGCTCATGTAAACATCTCTACATGTATTAGTGCACAAAATTTCAAATAGCCGCGCACACCCTCCCCCATCAAGATCACAATTGTGACCAAAGAGAATCTATAACTAGAGAGCCAACTTCACTTGCCCCTAACCGATTATCCCCTCAATTTTTGAATGACAGCCCTCTCTCGCGCGAATTACATGAACTCCGACACACAGACACAACATTAAAAAAAACAACTTTTAATTTTCGGGCAGAGCTTCTGCCTCCGATTTTTATTTGAACACGAATGACAATGACAAATATTTTCTTTGGGTTTTTATACAATATTAATGTTGACGCTGCGATTATTCGCAGCGTGAGAACGGAAGGACAGGTTGATGTACATTGTACATTATGATTCTTATGTATCTAATGTTACAGAAAAATGTGAAATATATTTGATTACAATGGAAGAAAAAAAATATAAAATGAGTATATTCAATTACAGTAAAGGAATTTTAATCAGATATGGATCGTGGTTTAGCAAGATGTGCTTATGGTGCATCTAAGGGTGTCTCTGTGCACGTAACTCCTCCCCCCTTGGAATAGAGCGATGACCAGAGAAGACGGGGCTCAGGTCTAGGTTCTTCTATGGGCTGAGCGTTCTGGGATGCTGTTGGAGCTGTTTCGAGATTGCCGGTATCTTGGGTTGATGGTATTTTCTTCTTGTTTTTAATGGTGATGATGATGATGATGATGATGCTGATGATGATGATGGATGATAGGACTATGTTGGAGTTGGTGAACATGTTTGTTGTTTTTGAGTTTCCCTCCATTAGGTTTATTTTGGCCAAATTTTGAAATCCAAAGTTTTGAAGTTTTGCCAACGTTAATGTTTCTGTTGTTTTGGCAGCTGTTATTTTGTTAAATAGGGCTGGATGTATCTGTATCTCATCGAAATGGTTGATTGCGGTATTGTCGTATGTGTAGTTGTTAACGTTAACTATACAGTCCTTGAAGTGTATTAAAGCCGTACCTTTAACTGTAAGATTGCTTGAGGTGCAAGTTGATGTCAGCGTAGTTTCGGGAGTGTTGATGATTAGTATGAACTGATGTTCTGGTTGTTGGATGTCCGATAAGTTATCTGTTTCTATTAAATCACATTCTGCGTCCTGGTGGTGTAATAATTTTCCGATACGTTTTGAATCTGATAGGTTTTCTTTAAATCTGGTCTCTGGACAGTAATATATGTTTTCTACGTTCTTGCATTTTTCTTCGTAATACAGAATTTTAGTGTTGGATAGGGATATATGTAGGGTTTTGTTTGTATGGATGTTTTTTGGATGGGAATAGGAATGAGATGGAAGTAATCATTTATATCATTCGTAAAGAGTGGAATTTTGACGTTAAATATAACATTAGTGTCATTGTAGTAGGCCTGCAAACCAAGCAATTCATAGATATGCTCTGTGGATATTATTTTGATATTTTGTTCTTTTAAAATAGTTTCAATGTGATTTAGTTCTTCTAGACTAAGGATTGTTTTAGAAATTATGTTCATTCTAGCTAAGGATATGGCTTCGATGATAACGTTTAAATGGTTTCTCAGAATTTCTATGTTATAGTTTATTGTATGGAAATGTTGTAGTATTTGTATGGTGATAGTCTGGGATGTTAATTCTTTCCCCATATTGTTTTGTGATTTTTGTACAAAATTGCTTATCAGAGTCTGTTGTTGGTTAATATGTTTTGTTATGTTTTCGAAGCGTTCGATCATTTGTTCGTTCAGTTTGCTTTGGTTGTTTAACGTAGTTTTAGTATTGTCTTCGTTCGTTAATAGTTTTTCTATTTGGTTATTAATGTGTAGTGCATCTTCTGAGTCCATATTACCAGTGATTGTTTTGATTATGGTTCCAAGTCCATTTATCAGTCCTCTACGAGGTCTAGTTCTAGGGGTTACTAATTGAAATTTTGCAGTTAAATCTTTTAATTTTAGTTTTAGGATACTAAGAGCACAGATAATATAATATACAGATGTCGCAGTCCCATGTTGGCTGATGTCCACATTTCTTGCGATCGTCCAACAACGATTGTCCAACAAAAAGCTCTTCTCTTCGTCCAACAACGATTATCCAACAAAATAAAAGCTTTTTCCTGAGTGCCAATTGAGCATATCGTAATCGTTTGCGTGTGTGCACAAATGTATTGTGCCTGCGTGACGAAATTTCTTGCTTTCGTTTTATCCTGTGCTTCTCGTTCCCATTCCCCACAAGCAAAAATTTAAATTTTTCTTGTGATAAATAAAAATCGCAGTTGGTAGAACAAAAAACCGACAACTGTCGAATTATTATCTCACTTTACACTCGCTTAGAAAGAAAAAGGGACAAACACATTTTTCTGATAGGTACGTACCTATATAAATATATAGGGTTACACTCAATTTAGTTTTAAATTGATTTTGAAAGGTAGCATATCGTTTAGTTTTAATAGTTTAAGACGTAATACAAAAATAATAAGGATAAATATGGGAAGACTAAATATAGAGTACAATATAGGGGTATTTCTTGGAGTAAAGTGTGTAATTCTAATTATAGGTACTTGTTGACAAAATTTGTTTAGATTTCCTGAACTAAATAATGCAGTCAGGAATCTGCTGGGAAAAATAAGAGCACGCAATGTTTATAAAACTAATTAAAAAAAGCGTTTATGAATTTGATTTGAATTGCAAATGATTTCTGCATTGGAATAGGTATACTTACGAATAAACAATCATATCGTAAAATTCTGTCCGGTCTGTCCGTCTGTCAGTCCTTCACGGGCCTACAGCCTAAACGGCTTACCGGATTACGTTCGAACCTCGGATTTGGAGTTTTTGGGCTAACAGTTCGGGAGGTATTTTTTTTTCAAGGTAACATCAATATTAATGGTACTTCCCATATACAATTTTCGTACCAGTTTCATTTGATCGAAAACGGCTCTAACGATTTCAACCAAAATTGATATTTAAGCTAAGTAGGTGAGGTTACCATGACTGCGTACCCAGTTTTTGGCTAAAAATTCGAACAACGGTACTTTTGAAATTTCGACATATCTCGAAAACGGTCTATACGATTGTAACAAAAATTAATTTCTAAGGTAATGTGGTAATTTATAACTTAATAGCAAACTCAGTTTTTCTCTATATTATCGCACAATGGATTTTTGAAAAAAGGAATTTTTTAAAATTTAATTTTTTTCAGTTTACCGGAAAACAGCATTAACGATTTTGACCAAACTGCAAACTTAGAGTCCAATGGATGTCTTCAAAACTTCTGTGTCCTCAATTTTCAATTCGAAGCATCGAAAACGCTAATTTTGAAAACTGCTCATATCTCGAGAACCTCATCTTTGATTTCGTTAAAACTTTAAAAACGAAGAATTCTTACATCCTGAACACTAACTTATAATCGGTTTTCAACTAAATAGTTACGCAATTGTATTTTTCAAATTATACATTGCAATATTTGGTATACAGTTTTGTTACAAAAACCGCTCTAACGGTTTTGACCAAAATATATATATTGCAGATAACATAAGTATTGTAAATAAAATGCCGTGCTTAGTTTTCCTCAAAAAATTCGAAGACGTCAGATTTTAATTATTTCTCAAAAAATACTACAGAAATCACGATCTATGTATTTTCGCATATCTACGGTATGTTTTCGTAATAGGCTTAATGTCCCAAAGTTACGCTTAATTTTAGCAAATATAACCCACTTCTTCTATTTTCAACAATATTGAAGATGCATCTCAAAATAATGCCAACAATTTGGTTCTTAAACAATCAGAAAATCAAACTTCATTTGCATTTTGTTTTCTTTTATCTATACGACCCAGTCGTGCACTTTATTTTTTTTGCGTTACCTACATACTTTATAATTATATGTACCTATACAAAAAAAAAAGAAAATCATGTTTTTTTTTAGTTTTTGTATTTTTTTTTATTTTATGTTTGTTTTAAATATTTTTTTTTTGTTTTTTTCTTATATTTCATGTGGGTACCTACCTATTTTACTTTATTAATTTTGCTTCCTATTTAATGTTTTGCCAAGGAATTACCTACAAATTTGCCTTTAATTTGTTCTAAAAAAATACACAACATGAAATGAGGCAGATAATGAAAAATGAATGAGAATCCCTCGATTTTTATTCCATCAAGCACAATATGTATTTTTTTTCCGAAGAGCAGGAGGACATTCGATTCATATTGAGAAGAAGAAGAATAGGATATAACAAAAGAAAGAAAATCAGTCATGCACGAACGATGTCCATCCAAATTCCAAATGATACGCTTACATTCGTATGAGTTCAATATGCATGTAACAGGTCCAACTTCGAGGAAGGACAAAAATGAGGAATAATGAAAGGGAGACCGAATAAGTGATCTGTGTAATTTATATAGATGTGTGATTTCCTTTTGCTTTGGTTACCTACGCTTTCTCTCTGTAAAAGCTTTTTGGAAAAGCTCTTAATGTTTCGCATTTTGGTTTCATATGACAACATTTCCTATTGGACTGCGTCATCTAGGTAATTATATTATCTTTGCTAAGAGGTTCTTTGGCTTCTTTGGTTTCGCTAAGTATTTCTATGGAGTTTGATATTTTCTCAATGTTGTTTTTATAATTTTCCAATTTTATTATGTGGAAGAAATTTTTGTGGGAGTTTAATGTCCTGGATTTGCCTAATTTTAGAGGGAGTACGCCGTTGCTATTGGTTAGGTCCTGAATTTCTAGTACTTGGGCCAGGATCGGAGTCAACAGTCTGAAATTTTCTTTTATTAATTAGTTTACTTTTATGAAGCTTTTGGTTCCTAACTGTTAGTACTGTATATCTATTATTCTTCTTTATTCTATGTTTGCTAAATCTGGGGGTGATTTTGTTTCTCCTGTTTTCCCTACGGTAAATTATTGAACCTGATTTACGAGACATGGGTTTTCCTCTATTTCTATTGAGTTTTTCTATGTTAAGTTGTTTTTGTTTCTCCATAATGCTTTTTATTTCGGGATATAATCTATTTTGGAATTCGTTAAGTTTATCTAAATATTCGTGGATGTTGTTATATTGGATATTTTTAAATTTATGTGTACGACCATAGAATAATTCGAATGGGGTGAGCTTGGTTGAAGAATGAATGGCATTGTTATAAGTTATCAATGTTTCATTCAGGATGTCATCGTGATTTTTAGTTGTTCGCTTTGCGTGAATTATTCTATATATTTCTGTGAAGGTAGAGTGCATTCTTTCAACAGGGGAGTTACTACTACTCTGTTGGAGAGACGTTATGTGGTGATTTATCTGCAAATATGGTGGCTGTGAATTCACTACCTTGGTCTGTGACTAATTTCTTAGGGATGCCATGAAGGCTCATAAAATGTTTAAAGGATGTGATAACTGTGAGACTGTTCCTATTAATTAAGGTATAAGCTGCCGCAAATTTAGAAAATTTGTCAACTATTGTTAATATTTGCCTGTGGTTTATGCAATAGATATCTGCATGAACTATGTCTAACGGTTTTTCTGGAGTTTCTGTAATTCTAAACTCAATTTTAGGAGGGGTACGATTATATTTTAACGTCTGACAGGTGTCGCAGTTGTTTATTACTTTGATAATTTTGTTTTTCATAAATGGAAAATAAAGGGTTCTCTTTAAGTGCATGAGTGTTTCATTGATACCCCTGTGATTATTATTTAGGTGGTAATCCCGAATAGTTTTATCTTGGTCATCTTCATTGGTAATGTCTAAGACTTTTTCGGTACATCTTATTACCTTGAATCGGGAAAAGTATTTAGCATATACAGACTGGATTTTCTTGAAGGTATCGTCGTCCGTAAAGATAGCGTTAAGTTTGTTTGGGGAAGCAAATTTTTTTAGTATATCTATTATGTCTTGTTCTGTGAATTCTTGAGATCTTATAGTTCTCCTTTGTTTATTCTTAAAAATCATTTCGAACAAATTTTTGGGTCGATTGTTATTTCTTTCTAATATTAGTTGGAGTGAGAATTCGTTTAAAGGACGTTCTGAAATGTAAATGTGATCGTTACGATTTTCTTGAGCGGAATGTACTGTGGAACAACCGGTTCCTTGTTCATTAGAGTTTATCTCTGCGGTATTCTGTATTTGTGGATTTGATTCGATTCTATTTTCTTCATTATTGATGATGACCCTACTGAGGGCATCAGCATTCAGATTTAATTTACCTTTTTTGTAAATGACCTCATAGTCGAATTCTTCGAGTTTCAACCGCCATCTTACTAATTTTGAATTAGGGTCTCTTAGGTTCATTAGCCATGTGAGCGGCTTATGATCCGTTACGATCTTGAATTTATTTCCATATAAATATGGACGAAAATATCTTGTTGCCCATACTATGGCCAAAAGTTCCTTTTCTACTGTTGAGTAATTGATTTCCGTATCTGTTAACGTCCTGCTGGCATAACATATAGGCAGGTCGTTTCCAATGGTACCCTGGGATAATATAGCTCCCAATGCAAAGTTACTTGCATCGGTGGTTAAAATGAAGGGTTTTTCAAAGTCTGGGTATTGTAATATCGGATTGTTTGAAAGGATGTCTCGACAATGATCAAATGTTTTAATAAATTCATCTGTGTGAACGACTTTCTTGTTCTTTTTTAAGCATTCTGTTAAAGGTTTTGTTAATCGCGCAAAATCTTTAATGAATTTACGGTAATACCCGACTAAGCCAAGAAAACTCCTGACTTCCTTTTGGGTATTGGGTATTGGAAAATCCCTAATTGCTTTTATACGGTCTGGATTCGGTTTAACTCCTTCTGTAGTTACCAAATGACCTAGAAATGCAATTTCTTTGTGCACTTGTCTAATTGCATCTTTAAGTTAGCTTCTCGTAATCTGGTAAATATTTTTTTTAAGTTTTCTTTATGTTCTTGTAGTGAGGTTGAAAAGACTATAATATCATCAAGGTAAACCAGGCATATTTTGCCCAATAGTTCACCTAGTACATTGTCCATGACCCTTTGAAACGTCGAAGGGGCATTTTTAAGCCCGAAAGGCATTCGTACTTACTCAAAGTGGCCACCATCAACCGTGAAGGCTGTTTTTTGTATGTCGGCGGGATCCATCTCTATTTGATGGAAGCCGCTGGCTAGATCAAGTGTAGAGAAGTACATTGATCTGCCAAGTTTGTCTAGTATATCGTTGATGTTGGGCAGAGGATATCTGTCACTAATAGTTTTCTCGTTTACCTTTCGGTAATCAATGACAAGTCGCCATTTTCTTTTGCCACTGGAGTCGAGTTTTTTGGGTACTATCCAGATCGGCGAACTCCACGGCGAATAACTTGGTCGGATAATGCCATTGTTCAGCATCTCATTGACCTGTTTTTTTACTTCTTCTTTATGTATATAGGGGTACCTATATGACTTTGTATATATAGGCAAGTCATCGCTAGTCTTAATCTTATGTTTAATTCTATTTGTAAATGTTAGTTTTGTTCCCTCCTGAAAAAATATATCTTCAAATTCATGGCAAATTTTAAGGATTGTTTTCTTTTCCTCAGTGTTGAGGTGGGAGGTTCTTATAGAGTTTGAAATATCATCCTTTGTGTATATAGTTTCTTTCTCAAAGGTGGTGTTTATATTAAGGTTATTTAGTTCTATATAATTGCAATTTTCGTATTTTGTTGTTTTAAGTGGTTGATCTAAAAGAATGGTTTGGTCTTGAGGAGAGTAATTTAGAATTTCTATAAAACTGAACCAGTTTTCTGCATGATAGATTCCTTCGGGTATGTAAAGTTTGGGTTTAAGTTCTATTGGTTCAATTAGTATATCTCCGTCTGAAATGTCTACTGGTAATTTTGCTGTAATTTTTGAATATGCTGGTATGACATATTCGTGTGAGATTAAATTCGGTTTGAAGGACAGGGGAATATTTGAGTTATTTGTTACTAATTGTTGGTTTTTAATATCGATTCGGGCTCCTATTTTTGTTAGGATATCCAGTCCTATGAGACCGTCGAAGTATTTATGAAACTTGAATAGTAAAAATTGTATGTAACCTTCTTGGTTAAATTCTAAAAACATACGAAGTGTGACTAATTTGTTAACATGGTATTTATTCAAAACAGTAGAAATAACTGTAGGTGTAGTATACTGTATGTCCTTCGATTGGATGTACTCGGGGTTGATGAAAGAAGAGGAAGCCCCCGTGTCTATTAGGAACTTCAAATTACCAAAAGGTGAAGAAATGTTTATATAAGGTAGAGTGTTGCCATGTATATTTATGTCTATAAAGTTTGTTGGGGGTCCGAGGCTATTGGAAGAAAATTTTGGTCGTTTATTCCTTCGACTGTCTGAAATTGATCTAAGTTTGGATAGTAGCCTGGTGATGTATCGCTAGGTTCAATGACATGATGGGTCACGTTATTAAGTTCCCTGTTAATGTTTTGCAAATTTTGCCTAAAATTGTTATTGTTCTGCCTGTTCCTGCTATTTCCTGAATATGTAATATGTATCCATTGGTTCTCCTTGGTTAGGTGGTCCATTCCGGATACGACTATTACCTGATGAAACTTCCATTGGTTCTAGCCTATTTTGAGTGTAGTACCTATTAAAATTGTTATGTTGTTGTGGTGTATTGTACCTTGGTGTATTGTTTTGTGCTCTATACTGTTGAGGAGTATGATTGTAATTAGGATTATTTTGGTTAATGGGTCTTGGTCGGTATTGTTGTTGGTAGTTGTTCTGATATTGTCTTTGAAGTTGGGGTCTGGGTTGTTGTCTGTCTTGATCATATTTTGAGTAGAAAATATTCTGTTCTGTGATACAGAATGAAAATGCTTTACTTAACGTGTCGGGTCTCATGGCTCTTACTGTTGAGCCTAAAGGTTCTTTTAAGCCTGAAAGAAATGAATTCAGGCACATTTCGTTATATAATGCTGTTTTGGCAGTAATAACGTTTTGGTTCAATTCATGAATTTGAACGTGATTGCACATTGCTGACAGTACTTCAATTATATTACTATAATATTTTTCGACTGATTTTGTACCTTGGGTTAGACCGTGAAGGTCTCTGATCAAGGACGTCTCGTTTCGCTTGTCTGCATAGTGCAGAATGAGATTGTTCTTGATATCATTCCATATCATGGGTGTCCCATACATATTTAATACTTCGTTGGCATTTCCTTCTATTTTATTTCTTATAGCACGAAGCAATATCCTGCTTTGCGGTGTACCATCAATGGGTCTCATTATAACAAGAATTTCTTCAACATTTTTTAAAAATTCGAAAAGCAACCTTGGATTCCCGTCAAATTTCGGGAGGTCCTTAATTGCGTCTGGAATTTTTAGTGAATTAAACAGTTCAGGGGGATTAGCAACAGCTTGACCACCATTTGGTAAATTTATTTGAATGGGAGCGTTTCTTGCCTCCATATTTAAATCTCGAGCTATATCATTTGCTTGGTTAACAGCCATTTCTACCTCTAAATCTGAATCTTCAGAGCTTTCTATATCTATATTAATTTCTCTATTTATATCAAATTTATGCGTTCTCTTTACGAAATTCATAAAAAATTATTTAAGGAAAGGGACTTACAGGAAGATCAGCAGCATCCTTATCTGTATACGGGTCCTTGTAGTTACGATGATCCTTCGTAATGTTGGAACGTTTATTTGGTTCACGATATTTATACGTGCTGTATACGGGTCCTTGTAGTTACGATGATCCTTCGTAATGTTGGAACGTTTATTTGGTTCACGATATTTATACGTGGTGAGATTCTGTTTTTGCACTCAAGATCGGTAGTAGATAATACAATAATACGATAATCCGTCGTATAGTCTTATCAATCACTTTCTATCTTCACTTTAAAATATTTATTCTTACATTAAGTTTTTCACACGATAGCACATTAACACGATAATCTGTCGTATTTGTAGCTTATCAAAATCAAATATGAGTTTTTACATGGAGCTATGTTCTTCTTTTTCGACTGCGCCAATTACATGAACTCCGACACACAACATTAAAAAAAACAACTTTTAATTTTCGGGCAGAGCTTCTGCCTCCGATTTTTATTTGAACACGAATGACAATGACAAATATTTTCTTTGGGTTTTTATACAATATTAATGTTGACGCTGCGATTATTCGCAGCGTGAGAACGGAAGGACAGGTTGATGTACATTGTACATTATGATTCTTATGTATCTAATGTTACAGAAAAATGTGAAATATATTTGATTACAATGGAAGAAAAAAAATATCAAATGAGTATATTCAATTACAGTAAAGGAATTTTAATCAGATATGGATCGTGGTTTAGCAAGATGTGCTTATGGTGCATCTAAGGTTGTCTCTGTGCACGTAACTCGCGCTCTTATTTTTCCTGTCTGTGAATACGTGTTATTAATGGTCGCCGGGTGGCACTTTTTCAATAACAAACAATTTTTAAATGAATTTATAACAATAAATGTAAAAGGAATACATGTTGAGTATGGTTTTTTAGATAGCTTTACTTGTTCTCTATCCATCTTAGGTGCCAACAAATGTTCATCCATTCACATTTCAGGTTTTTTTTCATTTTCTTTACATGAAAAATATTTTTGACAGAAAAATTCATGCAATTACTTTTGGGAGTTGTTCAAAAAATAGGTTAATACCATGTGAGTTAAGCCCAAGTTTTCACTAGGCAAAAGTGATTTTTTTTTATAAATATTCCTGAACTTTGCATAAATTTACATTAATTGGTGGGTATTTTCAACTTCTTTTTTTTAGTACCATATTTGTACAAAATCAAAATATGATTTGGAATTCTGTAGTTTAATAAGAGTGAACACTGATATGTGTTGTTGTTACTTAGGAACAGTAAAACTGCTAATTTTATTTATACATATCTATAAAAAAAATTATATGATTCTCGGATATAATTATGATTAAACATTAAACTCCTAACAAAAAGACAATGTGGTATTTAATTGGATTCTGCGATTCGATCCGATTTCAGATTTTTCGTATTCAATCGAACGTAAGAATCCAAATTGTTTTCTTAATTTTTAGTTCTCGCGTGTTCCATTCGTTTTTATAGATATTCTTTTGCAAATTTTATAAGCGTCTTTAATTTATTAATTAACAAAAAAAGTCCACTTTCTGTGTTTTTGAAATACAAAAAATTGTATTCTAATCGTTCTGAGTATATCCGTGTTTTTTGAGCTTCGAACTCAGCAAAGTAGGTAGGCAAGATTTTCAGCTCGCAATTAAAACCTTATTACAACAACTACTGCGAGTCCTCGAAGTGTCAAGTAGAGCGAAGTTATTGTAATTGTGTAATTTTTCTTACATTTTTTGATTGACTTAAACCTAACGGTTGAATTAAATCTTGGTCGTTAAATGTTGCTTATGAATTAAAAAGCTAGATTGTCAAAAAAAAAAAAAAAAAATATATATACTTTAAATTTTCTAGAATAATAATTTTTTCATTCATTCATCTACTTTTCACTCAATTCCACAACAAAAAACCAAATCATTCAATTGAAATATTACATTTCTTTACTGTTCCATCTGTCCGGAATTTGTTTTCTGATCCATTCAGGGGTGGTTGATTTGTTGTAATTGTTTTCGTAGGGAAACATTTTTCTGGCGCAATTTTGGCTATGACTGCCTAAACGAAAAAAAAAAATCATTTTCATACTGTTCCCAAATTTTCTGTTGCATTTTACGTATGGCTTTAACTAGGCCCTTACTTAGCTTGTCGGTTTTGCTTTGTGCTGAATCGAAGAAAACGGGAATGTAAAAGGAGAGAAATATAAGGTAAATTCGATCGCGAACATGCCAAAAAATTGTTGATATCGATGTCATAAAAGTATTGCTGTTCTTTGTATCGTACAATTTAAACATTCATTTCACTTCAATTACATAACAAATTTCACTTCATACCAAGAAATAAGAAAATCGAACAACTTTTCATATAAAAATGTAGCGAATAAATTACAACCTGGAATGGAACTAAGAAAACCCATTATTTACAAACACAGCCCCGCACTCGACATTGAAATGAGAATCCACCTTAGGCTACCTGACATCTGGTTGAAGCCGAAAGTGTAGGCTGGTTTTTTTCAAGTATGTGTGTGCCCCCTTTGATTAACATGGCACAAACACATGAATTCAAACTGGGCTACACTCAAGGACAAATCCTGCTCGTAGGCAATCCCTCTTGTTTGGCTGAAGCTGGCAGTCTATTTAGTAGTTAGTTTATGGACTACCGGCACAGGGGGCGGGGGCCTACTATGAAACTCGATTCTACTATTGATTCTATTCGAAAGATATTTGCTATTCTACTTTAAAATGGTAGGTATCTACTCTCTATGAAAGTAGAATCGAATGCCGGTAATGCAAAACTATTTGCCAATAAATTTGCGATTTTCGAACGAGCCTCGCATTATGTTTGGAAAATCCCAAAAAAATGTATCGTGAAACAATCAAATAATAATAAATAAACATGAAGATGAAGAGTGTCGCAATTTGGTTGGTGTCTGAAGGAAATCCGGAAAAAAATCAACAAGTTGAGCGAAGGCGGATAAGCTAACATAATGGAGCTCAGCGAAAAAAGGTCTTTCTATTGAGTATTTATTTACAGTCATTTTAAATCCAATAGAATAACTTTATTTCAGCTTTGTTAAAAACTACTGCCTTCCGAAAGATGACTTTATGTACTTGTTGAATAATATTTCAATTTGTCAGTTTTGAAACTTTGTTTAACTTTTTCCATCCCGCTGCACCGTGCTGCGGTGGACTTTCAGCATTCAAATCTTTGAACAAATTAGTCCATATATTTTTCGATTTTTTAATGAAAATCAATAATAATATTCCATGGTACAAAAAAAAAAAAAAAAAAACATTGCACATACATGTTACAATGTTTATGAAATATACATGAGTTGTTAATTTAAAACTTTTAATTACTTACATTCTGAGAAGAAAAACTTAAATCGATCTTCTCGCAATTATTTACGAATCCAACTAATTTGACATGAACTTTCGGAAACAGTAGTACCAATTTTGTACCAAGAAAACAAAGAAAATGGTTGGCAGTACTAAAGATGTTCGATTATAACGTACTTATAGAATTACAGAGTAGCGATTTTGCGAATTCGAACAGTTTCACTTTATAATCGAGTTTCATAGTAGGGCCCCAGAGTCTGCAAAGTGAGAACTAGCTCAACGTTCACTAAATAAAAATAATAAAAAAATCGCTGCACAAAAAACAAAACAAATCAAAACAAAAAACACCAAAAAGCTGCCTGCCTAGGCCGATAGGCTAGCTGTATTGAGCTACAAACTCTGTCTGAATAGACTGAAAATGTTAGTATGTGTGATTTCTAGGAATAACGTTCAAATCCAATCGCAAATTTTCTACTCTTCAAGATATGTATCCAAGATTCAAGAATTTATCTAATATATAAAAATCTCGTGTCACTCCGAAACGGCTCAACCGATTTGGATGAAATTTTATATGTAAATTCAGTAGGTATGAGAATCGGTTTTAAACTAATTTTTATACCCCTAAGAGTTTACAGGTGGCGTTGTAGGCACATAATTCGTTTTTTATGGGGAAATGCACTTTGAAAAAACAATAAACTGGATAGAAATCGAGTAGTGACACACAAATACAAAAAAAAAAAATATTATAAATTTTCAAAGCAATTGTTGTTGTCAGTTATTTTAATTATTTTCCAAGCAAATTGTTGTTGTAAACAATTTTGATTTTTTTTTTTTTAAATAAAACCTACCTATAAGTTTGTTTATGTTTACTATGTTACATGTTACATTAAGTAAGTTTTTGAAATGGAGTAGATACTTTGATTTTTCATGGTTATTGAACCCATCATTTTCGTTTGACATGTACTTTCAAGATCCTTGCATAAGTATTGTGTGAGTAAGTTGAAATGTAGGGGTGATTGAGATGACGTGGACAATGATGACAGGCAACGGGAGTTGTGGAGCGTTTTGAGTTTGCACGTAGGGGTTGTTACGAAAAATGAGCGAGTAACAATCGTGGTATTCTGCTCATTAGTGAATAGGGTTATGGGGAGGGCAACTCAAAGGTACCATAACACCTTCGGTACCGGTGTAGAGAGAGAAAGGAAAAGGCTACCAACCAAGTTGGTATTGGTAGGTGTGCGGTTAGTTATCTTCTTGGCTGTTAAAGTTACAAATATTTCGTCGGTCGCTGATGGACTATTTTGTTAAGTATTGTGTCTTTGGTTATACTTATGCAAAATTATTATCTGGGACGAATGCACAATGTCGCATAAGCGCGCGTTAGAAACTCTGCATCGCAATATGAAAGATCTGTATAATGACGCAAGACGTTTTGGGGGTGCATTGATTTTACTCTCAAGCGATTTCCGGCAAACGCTACCTGTAATACCACGATCGACCGCTGCCGATGAGATCAATGCTTGCCTCAAATCATCGTTATTGTGGTGTTATGTGAAGAAACTTCAGCTGACGAAATCGCATGTTTGCTAAATGATCCATCTGCCTAAGTGTTCTCCAATCAACTGCTAATTGATTTCGCGGAATTTTTGCAATTTTGTCTCAACGAAAGAGGTATTTAAGCGTCTACATAAAATAGCATGTGCATTGTGCATGCTCGGAATTATTATTTTCATTTATTAACGAATTTGGGCGGTACGAAGTTCGCCGGGTCAGCTAGTATTTTTATATAAAATTGGTTTTGGCTTGTTTGTAGCTTTTGCTTTGTTTGCGGGTCTGGGATGGGTTTCTTGTATAAGTAGTTAAACTTAGAATCTATGCGAAACGCCCACCGAATTTTGCCTAGGGATGATACACTATTCATGGTTGTAAATATTTATTATTGTGTTTTTACAAATCTTTGCACCAAGGGGTTGGACAATCTTTCTTACCGCTAATATTATGGGACCATTTCTTAAATTTTAACAAGCTGAAAGTTGGGCCTCGTTTCGGTCTTTTTGAGTAAATCGAAGTGTATGGCTGTTAGTATTCTGTATACTACTTAGGGGATACCTAATATAATAAGAATAACACTACATAAATTTAATGATATGTGGGTAATCTACACATTTATGGGAACTAAAAACTATATGTTATTGCGTGTATTATTATATCAACTGTGAACTTTATGCTTACCACGTTAAGCACTTTTATTATCTGCCAATTAGAAAAGCAGATCTTCTCTTTAGTTATTTTTATACTCGTATTTAAAAACTTCAATTCACCAAAATATTCTAGCCTAATATAATGTACGTATTACGTAGTCATCAGTTCCATATCACTCGTACCCAGTAGGTACAGCTTCATTAAACTGGGAAATCCCTTCTGCTCAAAGGTATCATAGTATTATAATATGACTGCACAATGCAGGATGCCGCTCGTCAAGTGGGTCAGACGTATTTAGTTAAGATCGCAGTTTGTATCTGATTTTCAAGGACGCTTGACGAGTTCGCGCAGCTCAACATAAAGTTGGGTTTATACTGAGCATCTCCACCAGCATAACGTAAAAGAAGATTCAAAAAACAAGAACAATCAAACAGGGCATTTTTTCTAAAGCAGAAATTTACTTATGGACTTTGTATTTTAGTTAGGTGTTCGATACTTGCATTTACCCTAGAAATTCTCGGATTTTACATTTACATTTCTCAGAAAGTATCTTCTTTTAATTTTAGTAAATACACAAAATCATAGGGCCCAAACACTGGAAAGCTAAATTATTATTTGCTAATATGAACTTGCCCTTAAATTTTTTTAAACAAAGTTTCTGAGTTGTGAGTTTCTTTTACTTCCAAATATTCATAATTTATTTCCACACCTATCACCTACCAATCCATCTGTTGTGGCACCGACAAATGAATCCTTTTATCAATAAAAATTCCACACCGTTCAACAATAATACCATACTTTTCACTTTGTATTAGATTTGACAATGCCCTATACAGGAATGTTTTAAATAAATTATTTTAATTATTTTATTTTTAATTTATAAAGCAAAAATAATTAATATTTGAAAGCCAAATGAATGTGTTTTTCTTTTTAACACTTTCGGCATCTTGCTATTTTTTTCAATTATCTGAACTCGTAATAGTAGAAAATAGTAAGCCAATCATTTCGGAATATCTAAATAAAAATACAAATATTGAAAATTTGTCTTTTGAAAGGAAATATAAAACAATAATATTTGAAACTTTGTTACGACGGGGTGAGGTGTAAGGCAAACTGTTGTTTTGCCGCTGATCTACTATTGCCTAAAAGGTACGCACTTGGCATGCTTGCGGCTGAGGCACGGCTGAGCTCGCCGGATATGGGAGGTGTACTGCCATAAATTCTGTTGCACAATTAACAGCGCCAAACGCCAATCTGTTAAAACTTCCACTTGGAATAGACCCGTTAACTTTTTTTTCTAAACATGTGAATTGTTTACTAAAGAATAGAAGCCAGTTTGTTTTCAGCTTGCAGTAAATTAACATGGAGTGGGGTGCCAAAGAAAATAGAATCGCGATAATAGCGTTGCATAGGTGCGGAAAGAGTGCTGGTCAAATTTTTAAATTGCTGAAACTTCTCGGAATATCGAGAATGTTTGTTTATCGGCCTATAAGTCGCTTTAATGAATTGTCGGAAGATTTAAGGATGCGCCGCGAATTAAGTCGGAAACGAAATGGCGGAGATGTCCTACGGAAATTGATTAGGTTCTCGAAATTCCAAAAAGAAAAGCCACAGTGATAACTGGTTTCTGGTTCAAATGAAACTATCGAGTGGCGGATCTATATTATGAGGGATGGAAGTGAATTGAATTTGAATTCACTTCTGAATGCAAGGAAAGTTTCAACAGAATAGAAGCCTTAAGATGCTATTATAGAAAAGGTGAAGCTGGCGGCGTGGGAATAGAGATAATACTGTTTGTAGGGATTGATTGCTTGGATTAAATTTGCCTAGGGGAATAGGATGTGAAGGAGAAAACCGACAAACCATCCGACAATCGTCGTCAGTACGATGCCCATTTTTCGCAAGGAACTTGAGTTGTGTTGCGGCGCGTTTTGTCAATTGCCGTTAGGTGCTACATTGCTAAGTGAACAAAATTTAACTTTAAGAGTGGGTGGCGAGCACACCCTCCCCCATTAAGATCACATTTGTGACTACAGAGTCTGTAAAATGAGAACTCGCTCAACGTTCACTAAATAAAAATAATAACAAATTCGCTGAACAAAAAATCAAAACAAATCAAAACAAAAAAACAACAAAAAGGACAAGCTGGCTGCCTAGGGCGATAGGCTAGCTGTATTGAGCTGCAAATTCTGTCTGAATAGGCTGAAACTGTTAGTGTGTGTGATATCGAGTTTTCTACGAATTACGTACAAATGTAAACGCAAATTTTCTACTTTTCAAGATATGTATATAAAATTGGTTCGGCTTGTTTGTTGCTTGTTTGCGGGTCTCGGATGGGTTTCTGGTATAGTTAAACATAGACAGCCTTATTTATAAACTCATCGTAGAGTCTGCTTATCTCTACGCACCCTCTAAAATGCCACTACGCAGGAAAATGTGATTTATAAAGATTTTTCGAACTTAAGCAACGTTGCTTTAGGGCTGCGTAAGTTAAACGCGAAAATTTGCGTTTAGAGCCTGCGTAGAGCTTACGTAAATGTGTTTTTGCATCAAGTGTCATTTAGTCGTCATCGAATTGTAAACAAAACCAAAAAGTGAAATTCATTTTTGTTTATTCATTCATTTCGAATGCTTTGCAAATTTCTGCCAAAGCAATTTCGTTTGCATATGCAATTATAAGATTGAAATTATATTTAATAAATGAAAATATATAAAACATTGTGCGTTTGTGATATTATTTCTTCCACTTCAGTTTTGTTGCTTGTGGGGAATGTCTTAGGATGAGTGTGAATATGTCTACAAATGGCCTGGCATTGAATTTGGCGGTGGTTGGTAGAACAGAAATAGGAATATGGATATAGGAAGACACATAGATATATGATTGCAGTTTGATATTTCAGCAGTAGGTACATTCGAAGGCTTTTCGGAATTGTTTTAGATAATTTGACTTTTTAGTCAAAGATTTCTGTGTTTTCTGTAATAGATTATCGAAATTCTTACCTATTTAGACACAAACCTCGTTTAGCAAAATTACCGCTTTATAAATCACAATTTCTTGAAAGCCACGTAGAGGCCGCGTAAATCTTTACGCGATGTTTAACTAAACAACGTCGTAGAAGCGTCGTAAGCGAATCTAATAAATACGGCTGAGAATCTATATGGGAACCGCCCACCGAACCTAGCCTAGGATGATACTCTATTCGTTGATATGTATTATTGTCCTTTTACTAAATTTTACCCTAAGGGGTTGCAAAATATCTTGACCTTTACATACATTTCAAGAAAACGAAAGTTGTAGGTATCGATTTGAAATTTTATTCTTTGATGGAAAAATACAAATTTCTCAACCTTTGCTTTTACGGCCTTTGTGAATAGATGTGTGACTGCTATAGTATCAGTACTACTAAGGAATACCTAGAATTACCCTATTAACTTTACCTATTTCTCTTAAAAAAACCGCTTTAGATTCAAATTTCCAGAGG
This sequence comes from Cheilosia vernalis, assembly GCA_949126925.1. Lineage (NCBI taxonomy): Eukaryota > Metazoa > Arthropoda > Insecta > Diptera > Syrphidae > Cheilosia > Cheilosia vernalis. The sequence continues at coordinate 61,304,439 of OX421362.1, forward strand.
GAAGGAACAGAACGGAAAATGTATGCATTTTAGTACTACTTTTTAGCTTCTGCTTTTCAACTAGAGAGCTTTCAGCAATTGACTGAATTTTTTTCTCTTTCATAAAGGCATACTGAGCATCTCCACCACGACAAGGTAAAAGTAGAAAGAGATGAAAAAAAAAGAGTCATAATCATAAAAAAAAAATGCAGATTGATGTTACAATAAGAACAACGACAAGGCATATTTTGTTTTTTTTTTTTTTCAACCAGAAATTTCCTTTTTTCGGATTTCTATAGATTTTTAGAGATTTTTATTACTTTTTTTTATTAGGTGTTCCTTACTCGCATTCCCCTAGGAATTCTTGGATCACATAACTCAAGGAGCAAATATTTGTGGTAACAATTTTGGAGACGTTCTTTCATGTTATCTTCCCAGAATGTATCGTCCCTTTTAATTTTCATAAAAACAAAATCACAGGAAGTCCAAACTCCGAAATAGCAAAATTGTCTGTTAGTAATATGAAGTTGACCTTGAATTTGGTCGAAATGGTTGTGAGTTTGTTTTAGCTCCATATTCACCATTTATTTTCAAATATTTAATTTTTTTTTTTACACCTTCCAAAATTGTTATGACTTTGGCTGATGAAGGACATTTGACTTCACAAATGGCGTTATCATCTATCAAACCATCTGGTGTGGCACCGAAAAAGTGAAACTGTTTGTCAATAAAAAGTCCACACTTTTCAACAACAATACCAGCAGCTTCTTCAAGTTTTTTTATTGCATTTTTTTCATTTCGTATAGGTACCCCATAACATACTTTGAGTAGAAAATGCACTATATAGGAATGATTTAACTATATTGTGGTAACTAGATACATTTCTTACGTTACAATTTTTTCCGAAATTAGATGCGGTTACCATAACATTTCGAATATCATGCCATTTTAAACTATGTGATTGATCTCTTGTTTCTTTTTCTATTTCTATCCTCCGTCTGAAATTATTTTCTACCAACTCAGAAATTTCTTTTTTTCGTATTTCTATATTTTCAGGCGACATATCCGGAGTTTCAATAACGGCTTTAACATCGCCGTAATACCTGTCGGATGAGACATTTTGTCTGCGTTTTCTAGAAGCAATGTTCACATTATTTGTTGCAAGCAATCTCCGTTTTCTTAACAAATATTTTTTCCTTGTTTCGGTCTTGACCAGAAGTCTGTGAGAGGGAGTACTTGGGTCGTGATTGCAAGTTTTTGCAAATTCAGTGAATGCTCTCTTGCTATTAAACTGAAAAACTGCAGCGGCACATCGGTTGTTATAAGACTGCCCCAAGGAAAAGTTTATTCGTTTGCCTTCAACATATTGACAAACAATACTGTTAAATTGTTCGCAAATATTTGAGTCATAACCACAAATTAAACTTTTTGAATTTTGTGCCAGTCTAAAAATATATGAATTTATGCAGTCCAAAACTCCGTCTTTTGCTATGAATTCAATAGCAATTTTTCCTTCAATCTCCACTCCAGGACAGAAATATTGTCCACAGTTTTTGTGAGAACCAAATACAGGGTAGGGTACATTTAAAATATCAGATTGAAGCAAGCTGATTTGTTTGTCAATAGAATTTTCATTATTTTTCCTGTATTGAATAGCACTCTTGATACCTTTCATTATTCTGGCTGTTGCAAAGACTAACATTTTTCTTCCCAATAAATTATATTTCGTATTTGATGTTAATGTTGTTAATTTTTTATGAAGGTTTCTAAATAAATGATTGACACATTCTATTTTGTGGATAGCTAGTATGATTTGGATATGGTTTTGCTTCTAGAAGTTTCTTATATACATTGCTGTCACCATCGGCAATGAAACTGTTAAAAACTATCCCATATTCAGCAAAACAAAATTTAAAGCCATCAATTAAAATATCAGACTCCATTTTAGTTGATGGTCCGGTGTGATTTCGATTGCAAATATGTATTGATGAGATCTCTGGTGTGTTTTTTAACGCATGCAATTTGCATATGTGACAATATTTATTTTTCACTCCATAATATAGGACCTTTTTAGTTTTATAACCAATGATTGTGGCTATGCCGGATAGTGCCGCATATTTACACCCATATGAGCGATGTGACCAGGCACCGTCTGTTACAACCGTAATAAGTGGATACCCATCGTCATCAACATCGCCATTCTCAATCGCAATGCGCTTTTCTTCCTCAATGGCAGCTTTCATATGTTTTTGTGCAGTTTCAGTCCACACCGACATACTCTTATTTTCTATCCTTCTATATGCCTTCGAAGTCATAAATGGAACATTTACTGCTTCTAGGACTCGTTCGCACTGTGTAAATCCGTTTCCGGATAACATAGCTCCAACAACAATCTCCATGTTTATTTCAAAATCAAGTGAATTAGGTTCTTCATTATTGCAAGTAAAAGCGTATAGCGTTTTGAAGTGGTCGACCGCGCGTCGCACGTACGAGTGCGGTAGTAAAAACTGTGCGTGAACGTATTCGCTGAAATCCCATTCGGAACCAGGGAGTTGAACATATCCACCAGATTGATGTCTAGGCTGGTTCGGGATGATCTTCATATCAAAGCCTATCGTCGATCAACAGGCCATCTTTTAACTCCTCAACTTAAACAAATTAGGCCGGAGAGATGCAAGAGACTTTTGTTGTGGCACGCGAACAATGGGCATGCAAATATTCTTTTTACAGTGGAAACAGTTTACAGCAAACAAAATGATATAGCGAAAAAAGTCATTCCAAGGGTTCAGCGTGGCCATCATCCCGCTTACGTAATGGTCTGGTGGGAGGTCTTTCACCAAGGTGTCACTTCTCTCCGTTTCTGTGAAAAGGGTGTGAAAACAGGTGCAAAAGTTTAGGAAGATGTGCTAGAGTGTGTTGTAAAGACGCTAACAAATTCTCTATTTAATGGAGAAATATGGGTCTTTCAACAAGACTCTGCTCCGGCGCATAAAACCAAAACCACACAGGCCTGCAAAACTCCCCACAGAAATTTGGAGAACCTAAAAAAATCGTTGACCGTGGCAGCGTCGCTATAGATCTATGGCCAAAACCTTTGAGAGGCAAAAAGTGGCCATTTCGAGTGATGTAATTTTTAATGAAACAAAAATCGGCACCAAATGTTAACTCGTTTTTTTTTTCTATGCCGCTTTATAGTTGTAACAGAATTTATGGCAGGACTAGGCAAAAAAAAAACCCGAAACACAAAACAATTGAAATCATGCCAAGATTCAAAACAATCAAATGAAAAATTATTACTCTAAATTGATTATTAGTAAATTTGGATATCAAGGTTATTTAAAATTTTTGGAATGAATATGTATATTTAGGTTTATGAATTTAGTAAATATAGGCTTAGGAAGTTATAAATATTTGTTTTAACTGCAATTTAGAATTCGATATTTTTTGTATCGTTAGTTTTGCATGTTTCTTGCTTTTTTTTCTTTACTCTTGGTCGGTGGCGTAGCTAGGGGGACAAGGGCCCTGGTGCATAGGGAGAGAATCGGGCCCTCCTCCCCTCTTTCCGCGTAGTTTGAACTTATATTGTCCTTCAAAATTATTGACAGGGAATAAGAATAGGAAACAGTGAGTTGAATCATCCCTATCCATACGTCGTCTCTATCAAAATCTTCATGTGTTCAATGGAAGAAAAAGGGATTAAATAAACAACGACGCACATGACAATATAGAATATTTTATTAATTAAGAGAAAAAACGAACTCTAGCAGAAAGCGGTTTCGTAAAAAAGCTATCTAGCTTCGGCATTTTTTTTTACTTTCTTCTCTTTCTTGGCGTTGTTTCCGCTTTGTGGCACCGCTACGTTCCTTTTTTCTTTCCATAATTTTCAATTGTTAACTATCGAAATTTTAGAATACTTACTGAGATTTTCCAATATTGCTTGTCAATGTTTAGCATAGATTACAGGAAGCTCAACAAAAAAGAACCATAAAGCAGCTTGTTTGGTAATGATGCGGTAAAATCAATATTAACTCATAAGAAGATAATATTATAGTTTCTATAGTAGCTCGTTTGTCAATTTGAACTTGAGTTTAGTACAAATATAGTAAATAAGAACTGATGCAAGGCAAGAGCGAATGAAAAGTTCTTTAAAAAGTTGATGGGCGGAATTGGCGAATTGATCTCACGACCGTCAAGCACGTGAGCTGATCCAATGTGCTACGGGCGTACTCATCCAAACTACCATATAACTGAAATAACGATAACAGGCAAACAAACAGCACATGCTTATTGCGGACCTTGGCGCATGTGTTGAAAATGTCAAATAAGGAGTTTTATCATTGGTGATGTTGATTGAATAAAAAAAATAGAAATTGAAAAAAAAAAACAGAATCTTGTGAGCAGGCTCGAGACTCGGGGCTCGAGCCTGCTCACAAGAATTTAATTTTTTTGGAATTTTTTAAATTTTTAATTTTTTTTTCAAAGCTGAGGCTAGAGGGCCCCCTGAGCTCCGGGGCCTTGGTGCACTGCACCAGCAAAAAATTCAAACACATCTACAACAAAGAAGTCATCACCCACTCCGCCCCACCCACTCTCATGTCAATGTTTCTCGTGTTATCAAAATTTATCTCATTGCTGCTCCCTTGACTTTATCAAACAACAAGAATATTAGTATGTGTATCTATCAGAAGCCCAAACAAAACGAAATAAACAATTTTTTTTTCATTTCCTGCTCCAACAGCTCTAGCGATAGCGAGCGAAAATCTGAAAACTATAGATTCTCAATAGAGAGTACCTAAGTTTAGAGAAAAATCGAATAACGCCTTGCCGGATATTTTGTGAACTACATTGCATACGTGTGCGGAAACAAAATTAAGAGTGCAGTAAAATAGTAAACTTTTCAAAATTCGAATTTAAATATTTTATGAACTAAACATCAAATTTGTATTCGTTGAGCAGACATACAAATATGCGAAGCCCACTCTCTTTTTTACAGATTAAAAAAATAGTTCCTTGTTCCTCCACAAAGATTGTTGGCTTTTAGCAATATTAACCTGCAGTTTTAAGATGGCAAGCGAAAAAAATAAAAATTGTGCTTCAATAGCTACGTCGAGTAGTTCATTGGTAACAAAATTAAATCATAAAAAAATAAAAATGATTGATCTAGGGATTGCCCCACCGGTGCGCAGAAAAAACACACAAACAGGGCGTTTTTGGAACTTAATGCAATATCAAGGTCGAAAAATAAAATTTTGCTTCAAAAGCTGCCTGCGTCTATTTACTGGCTATTGAAAACCAGCCTTAACAGTCATAGTTTGGGACACAAGAAAAAGATACCTCAGAGAATTATCTATAATCTTACTCTATCTACTAAATTAAAAACTAGCCCTCGGAACATTATTAGCAACTTTATCTTCACAAATATACATTCTATTTATAAAAATAAATAAAAATACGCTCATTCCGCTGTACCAAATTGATAAACTTTCCAGATTAACACCAGAAATGTCACAAAAGTTATCGCAAGACCTGATAACACGTTAGCCTCGTTGTTCCAATAAATTCGCGTATATGTAAATCTCCAACACCATTATAGATAAGGTTCACGCGATAATCAATTTCATACTCACTATTGTATGTCCTTCCCGGCACATATCCACTGGGACCGTCGGCGACAATTAGCTTATATCCATTGTCACCTCGTGTACGCCTACCGTGCGGCAAATGACTTGGTGCTCGAGGACACGCGACGATCAAATTAATTAGAGTAAATGCCGCCGCGAGGATAATTACAAAATTCCGTGTACTCATCATCATCATCAACGATTTCGTCTACTGTCGTTCAAAGTGAGACGATACAGTGGCGCATACCTATATAGTAGTATTCACCCCTCGAAACTAATTAGCATATGAAAGAAACAATTCTCAGTTGACAGCTACGCAGGCTGATCTTTTCAAATTTCAGCAGATAAACAGACAAATAATATTAATACGAATAACAGAATCCCGTCCCGAGTCAAGAGAGAGTGTATCTCTTGTCTAATTGGCGACTATTTGTAGACTGAATCCAGTAAAATATCGCACTGGGGTTGTTTCGAGGTATACATGTTTGACTCGGAGTCGCTCCATATTTACAAAAACAAAAAACACTGAAGCTGCTTCTGTGAACGATTATGAGATTATAATAATCAAGTGAAATTGAAATGATGTTTCCTTCGGTCTTCTACGGTTTTTTTTTTTTTTTTTTCATTTATTTCAGCTTCCGCCCGTTTTGGAAGATATAACTCTTCAAACACAGAGAGGGTTACATATTCTATTGTCACGTATCAATATTCAATCAAAAACAGAACACTATAGTGGTGGTCGATTAGTAAACTATGGGTTGAGTGCGGTTTGCATAGCACAAGATCACATTGACTATGTCTCTGCTTCTGCTGAAAGCATTCACTGAACGCTTCAAGTTTACAAGCCGATTGGACCGGTATAATGCCGCAGAGCAGTATGCTTCCGAAGAATTGTGATCATATGATGGTCCCTGTGCCAGATGTTTGTCCATCTAACTAACAATTTTAACGTATTGAAAAGTCAAACAGTGTCCCAATAAAATACACCGTATAATGTATTGCACAAAATCTTGTGAGTAAATTGTCACCTCCGTCACAAAGTAAAGTTTTTAGCGATTTCAAATTATTTAAAGCCCAAGCTAGTTGCTATCATCTCCTCTGTATTTCCACCAATAAAAGCGCTTACCTTGCTCTCAAAATATCGAAACTCTTCTAATCCGACGTGTTTTCAATCCATCTGTCAATTTAATACGAGACGACAAGACAGACTAATTATTGGAGACGATGTTTCGTAAGTCTGACAGGTGGCGTTTGCCATGGTGTGGTGGTTGGCTTCGTTAAACGTTGGTCGAAGGAGTTCTGTAAAGCAACTAAAATGCGCTTCACAATTGACCTTAACCATTCTCATTTCCTTTTTACTAATGAGTGTTTACATTTATTAATGTGTTATGTTTGCGATTCAATATTATGTATTTTTTGTTCATCGTCTTAAGTTTACTCGATTGTTAGTTTTTTTTTTTATATATGCTTGTATTAAGCAATAAATAAATAAATAGACATTGTTTGACAAAAGACAAAAGTTTTGGTGTTAGTGTAATTAGGTGTGAATCTCGCTCAGATATCGAGAACGAGATTCGCAAAACTGCTTCTTTTGCGGCCAATGGAGCACGAAATCTGACAGCCAGCTGATTTCGAGAGCAGAAAAACTGCTTTTTCTGTCCTAGTGGAAAACGACATAAGAGATAAGAGGTGAATATATTTTATTTTTACCCACTCAGACAATTTCTGAGTTCATTGGCTCAGGCCTCAGGTGTTTGTGTTTGACTACTGAGTCTGATCTCAGGATCAATATACACTTTCAAGTTTGTTTTACTAACAGATTCGCTTTCCTGATTCCAGTTGACAACGACAGTCACTTGAATTGCATCCCATTGGTAAATGTGTTCGGCATATTTTGCAGGTCCTCGCAAAGATTTCTGTAATGAACAAAAAATAGTAAACTGTTGTTCGCCTTTGTACTTTCTATAAAATTGGCAACTACATAATATATGCCCTACGCTTAAAATGAAGCACACCACTATTTGCTGTTGACATCCCCTGATGCAAATGCATTCGCCTCTGTCGATGTATGTCTGTTCTTTGTGTTGCGCTTCGTATTGTGTTGTGCTATCGTCAAGTCTTCTGAGAAATCTCAAAAATTTAGCCCAATCGACACAGCCTAAGGCCGTGTGTCAATTGCGCTAAATAATTATCCTCGGATAATTTTTTGACATTTCTGTATGTGTTGAATAAAAATTTAGCTTTTGTGAAATTTGGCTGTGTCGATTGGGCTAAATTTTTGAGATTTCTCAGAAGACTTTTGACGATAGCACAACACAATACGAAGCACAACGCAAAGAACAGACATACAACTAATTCAATAACAACAACTGATAATATGGATCATAAATTCGATGTATTAATTCCCCTTGATGTCAATGATATTGCTGCGGTATCAAAGCCTTATAAGCCACGATTACTTGCCCCCACGCACAAGAGAAGTGTAATTTTCTATTCAATCGGTATGAATTCAAACTGCGTAACCGAATCACTTTTTTTTTGTCATCATGCGTCCCTATAAATTAAGCAAATTCTATTAAAAACTAATTTTCCTTCATTATTTAGATACATGTTGTAGGTAGTACGGTTTGTTATTATTTTTTTTTCTTTCGTTGATTTGCTGCCGTTTGAAATAAAAAACTCGAACGTAAAAAATTTATCCTATGAAGATAAATTATTATCCTGCTCCCAGAGCAGGATAATTTTTTGACAGCTGAAGAATTCGTTTTCCACCACGATAGTGTCAGAATATTAGCCGAGGATAATTATTTAGCGCAATTGACACACGGCCTTAGTTGCGTTTTCTATTCTAACTTTTGTCTTTATTTTTTGTTCTTTTCTAAAGACCTCCGTTCTTAATTGAATTTGAATTCTGTGTAGAACTCGTACAATCGCATGCATCACTATAGCCGTACCTATATTTCTTTGATTACCTATTTGTATGTTTGCATGACTGGTTTGTTTGGGCATCTTTTCCATTTCGGTCAATTGAGAAGGACAAAATTGATTGAAACTAATTTACACTCAAAAAACAAACAAGACAAGTTTAGTTTTCTTGCAAATGACAGCTCTTTTGCTGCTTTTTTATTTTCTTCTTCTTGTTATTGTTATTCTACATAGTTTTGTATACAATATAATGTACATAATATGTTTCATGGGACCTTGGAAAGTAGGTTTTTACAAAGATCTCCTTTTGCTTAACTGTAAAAATGCCAATTGGATGAGAACCTGTTTTTCATAAGAGGATCCCTTCAGGAGCTATTTTTGTATTAATGTCATAGTTTCAAAGAGTGACACATGATCGGAAATATATAGTTTAAATCGAAAGATAAACATAAACGAAAGCAGTAAAATATAATTTATGAAAAAAATACTATAAAATATTAAAACGAATATTTGCTAAAAAATAAAAGTAAACCAAAGATAAACACAGGGACCCTACTATGAAACTCGATTCTACTAATGATTCTAGTCGAAAGATATTTGCGATTCTACATTCAAATGGTACACTCTATGAAAGTAGAATCGAATGCCGGTAATGCCAAACTATTTGCCAACAAATTTGCGATTTTCGAACGATTCTCGCATGTATGACATAGGTAACCCAAACGAGCCTCGCATTATGTTTGGAATATCCCAAAAAAATGTATCGTGAAACAATCAAATAATAATAAATAAACATGGAGAGTGTCGCAATTTGGTTGGTGTATGGTGTCTGAAGGAAATCCGGAAAAAAATCAAAAGAGCACGCAAGGGGTTTAAAGTCTGCTACCTAAATGCTCGCAGTCTAAATCTAACCAAACTAGATTACATAGGTAGTGTTTTTGTGAATTCTGCGGTCGATATTATTTGTATCAGCGAAACTTGGCTATGGTCTGACCCAGAAAATGATGATGCATTGGATCTATTATACGAAATCCCGGGATATAAACTTTTTCGCAACGATAGGGTTACTGCCACAACTGGTGGAGGAGTAGCGGTGTACTGCAGTACTGCTCTCAAGTGTAAAGAGCTTAAAAAATCTGTTGGTAGTACGATAGAATATCTTTTGCTGGATGTTAATGATGGCAACACAAAATGTTTTGTTGGCGTTGCTTATAACCCTAAACGTTGTTATTCTTTAGAGCCACTATTTTCTGCAATCCAGGAATTCACTGGTGGTGATCTCAATATTGATCTCTTAAAATCTGATAACAAAAGTCGTCTACTTTTAGATTCTGCTGCTGCTTCTGGTTTGTCGGTTGTTAATTCTTATGCTACTCGTTTTGCCCCAAATGCTCCTCCCCAGTCTTCTTGACGTGCTTATAGTGTCAAACCGTCACAATGTCTTACTTCAGGATCAGCTGTCTTTGGAAGGGGTGTCTGATCATGATCTAATTTTTTGCACGTACAATGTTCACTTTGCTCGTTGTCACTTACCATCGTCGTTCCAGTTCAGAGATTTTTCCTCCGTGGACAACTACAACCTGCAGTTAGATGCATTTCGAATCCCATGGCGTAACTGCTATTATGCCTCAAATGTGAATGATAAGGTCAATTATCTGCAAAACCTTTTATTGGACCTCTTTAATAGACATGTTCCGTTGAAGACAGTTGTAATACGAAACAGAAATTGCCCTTGGTTCACATGCGAGGTTCGGAATGCCATGAAAGCCCGTAACAAGTTGTACTCAAGGTGGAAGCAAAGTCGAACTAGTGTCAACTGGGAAATATTTTGTCGGGCACGAAATCGTGCCACCTTTATAACGCGAAGAGCTAAAAAGAGATATTTTCTATCCAAGCTAAGTACTAACCAAACTTCAAAAAAGCTCTGGAGTAATTTACGTTCAATTGGTGTCGGGAAAAATGCTGCCGTCGATACTACGAGCATACTTGATGCCAACGAGCTTAATAATGCATTTCTCTCTGGTGCCATAAACAACCCACATTTCATTCCTGAAAGTCAGCAGTTTTTTTGAGTTTGATTTCGATTTTGAAGTCGTCTCGGAAATTGATATCGTCAATACCATTCGCTCTATAAAATCAAATGCTGTAGGTGAAGATGGAGTACCTATTCGCTTTGTAAAGATGATTTTACCCCACATCTTGAGCTCTCTCACACACATTATTAATTATTGTATTTCGACCTCTTCTTTTCCAGACAATTGGAAATTGGCCAAAATCATCCCCGTTCCGAAGAAGTCACAGCCCTCATCGGCAAACGACTTTCGCCCAATCAGTATTTTACCGTGTCTATCAAAAGTCTTGGAGAAAATCCTTGCAAATCAAATCTCAAGTTACCTAAATCAACATTGCTTGTTATCCCCAGTTCAATCTGGCTTTCAAGCACATCACAGCTGTTCTACAGCTATGATTAAAATTCTGGATGATGTTAGGACTAGCTTTGATATGGATTATTTAACGGTACTATGTTTGCTTGACTTCTCCAAGGCTTTTGATAGAGTGGATCATAAAGTATTATGTCAGAAACTCAGACTGTATTTTGGTTTTAGCGAAAGATCGGTGCGCATGATGGCTAATTACCTGGGTAATCGGTTCCAGAGGGTCGTTCATGATGGCAGATCCTCCCAATTTGGTACATTAGTAGCTGGAGTGCCACAAGGATCAATATTAGGACCAATTTTATTTTGTTTGTTTATCAATGACCTCCCTAAAGTATGCTCTGATGTATCTATTCATCTTTACGCTGATGATGCCCAAATTTACTTATCACGACCAATTGGCATGATTGAGGATTTAATAGTTAGAATAAATGAGGATCTGTCAAGAATTTACAACTGGTCAATATTTGTAATGGGCTTAATTTGAATCCAGACAAATCTCAGATTTCCAAAAAACAATGCGATACGGATGAACTACCACCAGTGTTCTTAAATAACAGGCAAATCAAATTCGTAAACGTTGTGACCAATCTTGGTTTTAAATTGAATCGATCACTCTCTTCCATTGACCATATCAATTATGTCATTGGCCGAATCTATGCTGGCTTGCGCAAACTCTGGTTACCTTCCAATTTCACCCCAACATGCACGAAACTAAGACTGGTTAAAACCCTGTTTGTGCCCATTATTGATTATGCTACAGCTGTTTATTGTAAGCTGGACTCCCACTCAGAACACAAGCTGCTTGTTGCCTTCAATGATATGATTAGGTATGTGTATGGGCTGCATCGTTACGAACATATATCTCAATATCATAAACTTGTTCTGGGGTGTACGTTTCAGCAATATCTAAAAATAAGGTGCTGCCAATTCATGCATAAACTTATTCATAAAAGATCGCCCAAGTATCTATTCGATAAGCTTCAATTTGCGCAATCGACTAGAACAATTAACCTTATAATGCCTTCTTTTAACTACTTGAACTCTTCTCGTCTCTTCTTCATTCATGTCACCAGGCTTTGGAACTCTATTCCAGCATCGACAAGGCAAATAATGGGAGCTACCAAGTTCAAAAGTTCCGCATTAGAACACTTCTCCTAACTGCAACAACTACATTTTCCTTTCCTTTCTTTTTCTTCTGTATTTCTCACTTTATTTCAAATAATATACTTCTTCTCCATCATCTATTTCTTCTACTTCTTTTACTTACATATATATATACTTGAAAATTGTTAATATTAATTCTGTAATTTATGTACTATAAAAGACATTAAGTCTTATTTGTACTCTGTAAAAAATAAATGAAAAATGAAATGAAAAATGAAGGCGGATAAGAGATAAATCTAACATAATGGAGCTAAGCGAAAAAAGTTTTTTCTGTTGAGTATTTATTTTAAGCCATTTTGAATCCAATGAAAAACTTTATTTCAGCTTTGTTAAAAACTACTGCCTTTCGAAATATTCTTTCATGTACTTGTTGAATAATATTTTAACAGAACCGTACAAATTAATTAAATTTTTCTCAACTTGCCTTTGGTATGTACTTTAAAATCAGCCCAAACCTAATGAATAATAATAATAATAATAGTTCGCGGAACAGGTCTTTAGGGACCCTGGGCGCTCTTCTCGCAACCATTCGTTTTGTGAGTTTTTCATTTTTGGAACGAATGGAAGGGATCTACAATTTTATGCCGATTTCAAACGGCTAATTGAGATTTGAGAAGCTCTTTCAAGACAGTTATACTCTCAGATGTTTGTCAGACGTTCGCGAGAGGAGAGAGAAACAAAAATAAAATAAAAGAAGTTGTCAGTGTTGAAATTTTGTTTAACTTTTTCCATCCCGCTGCACCGTGCTGCGGTGGACCTTCAGCATTCAAATCTTTGGACATATTAGTCCACATATTTTCGGATTTTTGAATGAAAATCAATAACAGAAATGATTCCCCTGGTACAAAAAAAAAATAAAAATTATACATACATGTTACTATGTTTATGAAATATTCATGTTGTTAATTTGTAACTTTTATTTACTTACATTCTAAGAAAAAAACTTATTAAATCGATCTTCCCGCAAACACATTTGATGTAGAATGATTATTTGCGAATTAGAAGGAATTTGACATGAACTTTCGGAAAAGGTAGTACCAATTTTGTACCAAGAAACCAAAAATCGTTGGCAGATGTTCAATTTTCGTTTCCATAACGTACTTATAGAATTACAGAGTAGCGATATTGCGAATTCGAACAGTTTCACTTTAGAATCGAGTTTCATAGTAGGGCCTTAAGAGTTAGTTTGACGAATGTTGCTGATGGGTTAGACGATCTTTGGTCGTGGCCAGGTTGAAGTAGTCCGACTGCGTGTCGCTTCGGTACGTAGAGCCAATGCTTCCGTTCAACATTCAAAACAACATGCTCTCTCAACAATTCTTACTAGCCTGCCATCTACCCGAACATCCCAATCACAGCCTCATCTCTAAACCTACAGGAAGTATTAAACCACCCCACTCAACCACCAAACATCAACCCAGAGCAATACCACGTTGGCAAAAACAACATTCACAAGAACGTTGTCTCAAACACAATCGCAAACTACAAAGTGAACCTGGGTGCCTATTCCACAAAGCGCGGCGGTTCTATTCGACCATATGAAAAGCGAAAGCACTTTTCAATGCCATTTTACCATTGGATTGAAAGCGATAGGCGTTTAGGTGACGGATTGTTTTGCGGACCGAATAAAAATGTAAATATTCAATAAAAACAAGAAGTTTAAAATTGCTGAAACATTCATTGTGTCATATTAATTGAACTCATTTTATATTTTTTTTAACAAAGGAGTCAAAAACATACTTTCGTTCAACAATTTCTATTTGCTGCACTTGTTGAATTTTTTAAAGAGATGTGCTACACCCCTTCAATTGTCCGGCCAAACCAACCACACTAACACCCTTAATGCTTTGGACACACCCAACCGAAGTGGCCCAATTCATAGGACTACAAATTAATGACGAACCAACGAATGACGAATGACGCTGCTACAACAACAACAGAGTGTTGAACTTAAGAATAAAGTACTAAACAAAGCTTGTAGGTTAATTACAATAAAAATAATATCAGCGGTGTTGGTTTAATACTAAAATGTTAATATTGGCGTTTCCCGATGGTCGAGGAGATCTGCAACGAAAGAACAGGATATTGAGTTAGCAATAGGAAAAGAGGTATCAAATCGTACTAGAGAAATGTTTCAATTTTGGCGATTACATGTCGATCTGTGTAGCATTGCGCCGCAGGGGACCGAGTTCTATGTAAGACCCGGCCAATTATTTATCTGAGAATAAACCGCGATGGGTTCAACTGTCTATATTAACTTTGTTTAGATGGACGTGGACCCACGTGTGTGTTGTCCCAAGAAAATAGTCGAACAATGTCGGGACTTATAAGGTCTGTTGACTTACGATAATGCATTCGAATACATAGTCAAACTTCGTTCCCTTACGCAAAAGATGGGTATAAAAGTGAAAGAAGTTTGAATAATGTGTTTGAATGCATTATCGTAAGGGAACAAACCTATAGTCGGAAGTGACATCATTCCCTGTGTCTACTTAAAATCTATGCATGCCCAAACATAGATAGTTTCCACCCGTCAGTTTGGTCCCCAAGCACTTCGTTCTCATTGAGCTGGTGTCTCTATCTCTCCGTCTTCTTCTCATTGACTGTAAATAGGGTTTCCCTGCCTGCAGCTTGCCACCCGACTGTGCTGACATAATTCAACTATTGGTCGCACCATTGCCTTCTTACAATCTTTCCGGATTTAGTTGAAATCGCAGCCACCCAACTCCCATCTAAACAACTAAAACAATTCAAATTAACCCACCTTTTGCAATGCTCCACCATGGCAGTGTTACATAAGTCAGAAACGCATTCAGCGGGGTCGACTGCTGCCTTCGGTTCTCCTTCCAAAAGTGAAATGTTTGTGTGAATCCTCGTGTTGCCCAAAGTGGATTGTACGCACCGTCATCGAGTTCTGTAAGATATATAAAACAGCAATCAGTACGCAGTCGCAGCGATGTAATCTTTCATTATAGAGAACAACAACAGTGTACAACAAACAAACGAGAACAACACCGAAAAACACAAAAGGCAACGGATAACGTGAACAGAAAGAAAAAATAAAGACCATAGCAACCTTTCAGCGCTTTCTTCGGCAGATCACACCAGTAGTAGATGTCGGTTCCGTCGGGCGTCCTGCGCTTTGGCACCATCCTCAAAGCTTTGTTATAGAAGTTCTGATGCACCGATGATTTCTTTGTGGCACGCGGTAGCGTTGAGTTCTTCTTCCCGTCGTTCAGAGTGAGGCCGACTAAAGCTTGTGCTGCTACTCGGTCGTCGTTGTTGCCATTGCAGTCGTTGTGGATATTGTCTAGCATTGGTGTGCGTTCGGTGGCGTTCTCTGCATCGATTTCGTGGTGGTCATCTTTGTCGAGTGTCTTTGCTCCTATTGAAGCGGAAACCGACTCATCATCGATGGACTGTTGCAGTGGAGGGGTATCGGTTGATGTGAGAACGCACTTATCGAATGCATATGGCTTTTGGGATCCCTGCTCAACGGGCAGTTCCTCTTTCCCACGCACACTTATCATTAGTTTGCTTTCCGTTTCGCTGAGGATTGCTATCTTACCCGCTGCCGCCGGGTCATTCGTGATGTCCCCATTCAGGGAAGTGGCATCATCGGCAATTTCGTACTCCTGCTGCGCCTTCGTGTTGTTGTTCGAGCCGTTCAACGATGCGTCACAGGATTTGGCTTTTTCGGCGCGACTCTCCTTGGCACACTTGCTCGATTTTTCCTTCTTCGGACTGGCACACTTCTTCCTGTCCTTCTTCGGTCGGATTTTCTCGCCCGAAGACGACGCTACTATCAACTCGCTTTCGACACTCAGGATGGTCTTGTGCTTCGGTTTGGCCTTCTTGTTGGGCATGTTGTTCAGACAGGCCGGCGTGGAGTTTGTCACCGCATCGTCCTCGCACGCACGACAGTACATATCGGACATATGCGCTGAGTCAGTGTCCGACCATCGCTTGCAGCGTGTACCTCTGCCGAAGCAATTGCTACAGCCGCCTGTTGGTGAGGTCGCAGTAGCTGCGATCTGCTGGGCCCTGTCGACAGCGGTAGTGGTATCGTCGTCGTTGCTCAATTTTGCCTCCGGTGCCGAGAAAGCAGGACGTAGATCTACAATTAGATCAAAAACACAAAGTGATTTGATTGAACCAAACAAAAACACAAATCAAATGAAAATATATTAAGAGGTGGTTGTTGTTTTGTTAGTGGGTGGGATTAAGGGTTGGCATTGCATTTTGTACAGCGCGCATTCGTATGAAAGTTAGTCGTGTGTTGTTGTTTGTTTTGAGTACGGAGGGAGACCGAAAGCCGCCTAAAGATTGAGTCCTGCTTTCCCGGCAAAATTGTTATCAGTTTTTTTTTGTATTATTTTCTTGTTGCTCCAAGATCAGAAGCATTATAATTAAGCTCGTTCAAATAGCAAGCAAGAGAGATAAAGATCAAAACGAGAACCAAAACTGCAGCAAAAAAAATGTTTTCTTATGTGCTTGCGACAAGTTTGCATAAAGATATTAAAATAAACTATACATGCGGTACGATTGCAGGCAAAAGAGGATTCGAAAGAAGAAACCAAGGACAAAATCAACGAAAGAAACAATAACTATGTGTAGTGTAATGAGAGATAAAGATAGAGAGTCATATTGAAAAATGAAATAATAACAGAGTAACCGAAAACAGGTAGCAAGAAAAGGTAGCTGTTTGAAAGGTATTTACCATCGCGCAAGTCGCCAGCTTCGATTTCTGACACCTCACTGGCCAGTGAGTCGAGCCCTTCGTTTTCGGAGCGCGCCTTCGAGCCGGCTGTTGTATCGGTAGCGTTTTTGGCCCGCCATCCATAGCGTGTGAAGTTGTTGAGATTAGCACTTGGGTCGCTGAGTCGACGCTGATGACGGTAGTTGTAGTAATCGTCGGGATCCTCGTCCCAGTCCTCCCACATGTCGGTAGCACAGTATCTGTAAGAATCAAAGAGTTTGCGTTACAGGGTGTTTCAGCTTGGGAGGGGAAATTCGTAAAACTAACATAGAAGGCGGCTGTGTGGTACCGAGGCAGTCCAAGTGTGTGCACATTAACAAGAGAATATTGGACTACAAATGCAGTGAAGTTATCGGGGGTATAGAGGGATGGCTGACGTTGAAATGTTTCATCAGAAGCAAGAGAAAAATGTTATGGTGCATTTTGCATAAACTCAGACGGCAGACTGGCTTTGGAAGAACTCTTTTTTTTGTTCACCAAGAAAGCTGCTTCACTAGCAACCGGTGGATCAAAATACTGAAGATGACTGTTTCTAGGAGGTTTCGGCGTCCACAACTATCTATGGTCGGGTGCGAGGAAGACGAAAGACATACGGACAAAAGCTGAGGTTCATCAGCGCTTTTGAGCTGGAGAACGACTAACGACTTTAGTTGGCACGTAGTTACTAATTTACTCCGAAATCCCGGAAAAAGCGGGTGAAAGTCTTGGTACACTAGATTTTGACACACCTTACGATGTGTTGTACCCTGACAGAGAGGATTGGTATAGGAGCCTGGTCTCGAGGGTAAATGAAACCTCGATATATACTGACGGCTCCAAAACCAGTGAGGTCACGGGGTCTGGTATATTCTCCAGTGAACTGGACTTACATCTGGCCTTGAGACTTTCGGACACATGCATTTTGTTCCAGGCAGAGATTCTGGCCGTACTCAAAGCTGCGGAGATACTTGAGATGAGATCGATATCCAATAAGAATATCGCCATCTGCATTGATAGTCAGGCTGCGCTTAAAGCGCTAGAGTCACATACCACTAAATCTGAACTAGTAAGGAATTGCTGCACAATGCTCAAGGCATTATGTTCACAGAACCGAGTCAGATTATGTTGGGTACCTGGGCATTGTAATATTGAAGCTAGAAGTTTTGTTTTCGAAAAAAACTTCCCAGTTAGCAGCCACAAGATGGTCACAGCTAGAAGGTCACAGGGTCTCGAAGGCACTGTGGCCCTTTTTAAATCGAAAAAGGTGTCAAGAATTAATTTATCTCAGTAGAACAAAGTTAAGATTAACGGTAGGAACACTCTCTGGACATTGCCTTCTAAGAAAGCTTGCCATGAGACTAGCTAACTCGGACATATGCAGGTACTATGAGGACCTACAAGTCACAGAAGACATCTCCCACATTCTATTTGAATGTCAAGCAATCGCTCGGAGTAGAAAAAAGCACCTTGCCAATTACTTCTTGGTTCCTCAAACAATATTGGGACCGTAACGGTTCCCCGGTGATGGCGATGGGCCCGCTATGGTGCCTGGTCTTTTGTGACGAACTCACAACCCCACTCAACCTTACCTAACCTAACTAGTTTAATCTGTTCTATCGTACGTCAGGCCTTTTTTTCTAGGACGTGGTCATTGTGTGTGTGTAATATATGCCGCTTGCTTTGTAGCGCACTTCCTACGACTTCCTAGCAGCGCTGCCACCATTGCACTTAACTCTGGCGGCATACGAGTTACTGACAAGTTGAAGGTTTTGTCATTCATTTGGGATATAATCCATTCGGCGTCGAACTGTCTTACAATATTTTCTGGCACCTTGGGTAATTGGGTAGCAAACCTATGTCAATGTTGCCATCTCAGAATGTGAAGACGTCCAAAATACAGACATTATTCAGGTGTCGAATAGTTCATTACCTGAATGAATTAGTTTCACATGAAAAATCAACGTATAGTTCGATTCGACCCCAGATGAGGCTGGCCTTATGAATATAACGCTGCTTGTACAACTCGTTTTTATTTTCCGAACGTTGTTTAGCCGATGAATTTGCCCAATGACTTTAAACGTCCAATCGGCGACAGCGATTATAAGTCAATGTTCGCTGTTCTTTGTTTTCCCTTTCCGAAGCGCGGCGTGAATGTTGTTTAATGCACCCCACCCACTGCAAAGCTCTTCTCTGCCACGGACATTCTCACAAGAGAAAAGAATTTAGAAAAAATGCTTGCCAATCGTTTCTATTAACAAAAGATGGGCAAACCGTTTGTCAGCAAAAATCAAAAAAACACAAACAACATTGGAACTAAGAAAAGAAAGAACTAGCGATTAAAAAAGAGTAATCACTCAGTCACACATCGAGAGACACACAAAGTGCACATAGCATATGACATGCAAAGCATGATCCCGAATTTGCATTACAAAATGTCATTACAACTAAAACGAATGTTTTAGTTGATACCTCAAGTAATTCCGCATGACGGTTCGTCTACGCTACAGGGCCTATCCCAGCAGCAAACGTACGCGAAGCAATAAAGGCAGCTGAGAGAGACAACATTCCCCTTGTGATGGGCGCAGACGCCAACGCCCATCACACCC
This sequence comes from Cheilosia vernalis, assembly GCA_949126925.1. Classification (NCBI taxonomy): domain Eukaryota; kingdom Metazoa; phylum Arthropoda; class Insecta; order Diptera; family Syrphidae; genus Cheilosia; species Cheilosia vernalis. The sequence continues at coordinate 61,323,910 of OX421362.1, forward strand.
TCTGGGGAAGCAGCGGCACAAATAAAAGGGGTGAGTGTCTTTTTGATTACATTATGACAACTAATCTCATAGTATGCAACAAAGGTTCAGAACCTACCTTTATCAATAGGATAAGACAGGAAGTTTTAGACATAACCTTAGTTACTAACTCTCTAAAACTAACATTAAGCAATTGGATGGTCTCAAAAGATGTCTCTTTTTCGGACCACCGATATATTCAATTTAAAATTGACCTTATTAGTCCTCCACTTGAAAAATTCCGAAATCCCAGGAAAACCAATTGGCAGGTATATAATTCCGCCCTAAAGCAAAAGCTTGGACAATTAGATAATCAACCGAATTCACCATCGGACATTGATTATATAGTTGACAAAGTCACCAAATCGATGAACGAAGCCTTTGAAAAAGCTTGCCCCATCAGTAGGCACGTGAAAGGTAGTAAACCACCTTGGTGGAATACTAACCTAGCAAAGTTGCGCAAAGAAAGTAGGAAATGCTTCAATTCGGCCAAATCCTCTCGCCTACAAGAGGACTGGGACAAATACAAAAACAGTCTACGACATTATAAGGCAGAGATTACAAAAGCCCAAAGGCAGTCGTGGAGACTCTTCTGTGGCAGCATAGAAAGCAGCACCGACTCAAGCAGGCTAAGGAAAATCATTTCCAAATCTCCAACTATGCCTAGCTTTATTCAAAAACCCGATGGGGAATGGACCTCATCAAACGAGGAGACTCTAGATCTTCTCATAAATACCCACTTTCCGGGTAATACAATAGATGTCGTCACACCAACATTACCTTGTTATATGGCTCGGGAAGTACCGGTCGGGATTGTCAACAGCCGTAATATCTATTGGGCCGTTAACAGTTTCCTTCCGTTAAAATCTCCTGGCCCAGATAAAATAATACCAGTAGAGATACAAAAAGCTATAGATATATTAACCCCCTGGCTCGAGGTGATCTTCCGGACATGTCTAAATTTCGGTTACACTGCTGCATCATGGAAAAAGGTTAAGGTAGTCTTCATACCAAAGTGTGGCAAGACCTCACATGTTTCCCCTAAGGATTTTAGGCCAATCAGTCTCTCCTCTTTCCTTCTAAAAACATTGGAAAGACTCATTGACACATACATTCGAAAGAACTTAATAGCTAACTCCCTGTCCGATTCCCAACACGCCTATCGTAAGGGTTTTTCGGTGGAGACAGCTCTACACTCACTAGTAGGTACCATAGAAAAATCGCTCTCAATCAAAGAGTATGTAATGGTATCCTTTCTAGACATTGAAGGCGCCTTCAATAATGTCAAAGCAGAAGGCATCTCCTGTGCACTCCGCAAGCTGAAGGTTGACAACTGTCTACGAGTATGGATAGAAAACATGCTTAGTAGTAGAGTGGTCTTATCCGAACTAGGGAGCTGTCAAACCATTCGGTCAGTGCATAGGGGCACACCACAGGGGGGAGTACTGTCACCACTACTTTGGATCTTAGTAGTTAACGAAGCACTCACCATCCTGAGAAACATGGGATGCAAAGTTATAGCCTATGCAGACGATATCGCTATTGCCATATCTGGCAAATTTCCAAACATAATAAGAGACCTTATGGAATCTTCTCTGTACAAATTAGTCAAATGGACGGAGACTGTTGGACTTGATGTCAACCCATCCAAGACAGAGTTAATCTTGTTTACAAACAGATACAAAATTCCCGATATAGTTCCTCCAAAACTCAAGAACAAGGAGCTAAAATTTAGTAATCATGTCAAATATCTAGGTGTAATACTAGATAGTAAGCTTAATTGGAAGCTAAATATTCAGGACCGCACAAGAAAGGCCGCGGTAGCTATCCATACCTACAGGAAGGCCCTAGGTCCCAGATGGGGCCTTCAGCCTAAGGTAACAAACTCTATACTGCGGTGGTCAGACCTATTCTGTTATACGGAATCCTAGTCTGGTGGCCCGCACTAGAGAAAAAATGCAATTCCAGATCTATTGAACGTATTCAAAGATCAGCCAGTATATGCATCACAGGGGCGCTCAGGTCCACCCCTTCGGCTGCCTTAGACACAATGCTACATCTTCTTCCGGTTGATATATACGGGAAATTAGTTGCATCTATGGCAGCCTCAAGGCTTAGGGAATCTCAGAAATGGACTAACTATCAGACAGGCCATATGAGTATCCTCCCTATCTCAATCCCAACTAAAACGGATTATACTATTCCCTTCGAGGACTTTAATATAAAGTACAAAGCAATAATCCCAGAACGTTCCGAATGGGAGAATGGCACAGTAGACAGTAGATACGCACATGAAATCTACACAGATGGTTCTAAAATGACGGAGGGCACGGGAGCGGGAGTATACTCTCAATCACCCGAAATCAACATTGCCCTACGCCTCCCAGACCACTGCAGCGTTTTTCAGGCTGAAATAATGGCTATAAGAGAGGCAGCCTGTAGACTTGCCTTGTCTGCGATAGACGGGAAAGCTATCGCTATTTACATAGCCAGTCAGGCAGCCATAAAAGCCCTGAATACACCAACAATTAGATCAAAGTTGGGGGAATCTCTTAACGAGATTGCGGACAGATGTTCAGTAACCCTGTGCTGGGTTCCAGGTCACAGCGACATTCCGGGCAACTGCAAAGCGGACGAACTAGCCAGACAAGGAAGCGGCCTTCACCCAACCAACAACAGTGAACCGTACGCTCCTATGCAATCGATCAAATTCTCCCTTCTCAAAAGGGCAATAATGATCACAAATAACAGATGGAACAGCATAGATACCTGCGTCACATCCAAAAAAATCTGGCCGAAATTAGAGGCTAAAAGGACTAAGAGACTTCTCTCTATAAGTAGAATCAGACTCAGCTCCGTAGTGGGTGCACTAACAGGTCACTGTTTGATAGGCAGACATGCAACGATTTCTGCAGGAGCTGCATGGACGAGGAGGAAGAAGAAACCGTTCTTCATCTACTTTGCACATGCCCAGCTCTTGCAAAGCTGCGAAAAAGCTACTTAGGGGATTTCTTCTTCGAGGACCTCAGTGACTTGTCTCGTATGGACATACGCTGTATAAGCAAATTCATTACAAAGACCAAATGGCTCGAATGATCTTCAATAAATACTCAGCGTCAGCTAACCACTGACCGCACCACCATCTCTTAGACGGGCTGTTTTGCAAATTACAATCGAGGGGTAGACTGTTTCGGTCATCCTTTACTACATTCAAAACAAACTGTCACTCGGTCAAACTCACCTTTCTTGACCAAGTCAAAATACCCTGCAATCATGCGTAGCAAACAGGTCGATTGTTACAATCACCACTACTACCATGCTCTTTTGCAACATCCGCCCTTTCCTGACAAGCTGCCAGAGGACTAAGCGAGTGTCTAACCGTTACGGTCACCATCCGCATATTCGAAGGCATACTGTCCACCGGTCACCCTTGACCAACCTTATTAGGACCATAGTAAGGTACATAACGTAAGGGCGGTTATACAACCATTACCGGTAATACATATCGGTTCACCTTATTTCTACGAGATGTCGGAGGATTAAAAGTGAGGGGTTCACTGTTTCGGTCACCCGTCGCACATCCGAAAACATCTCGTCCTATGGTTATCCCCAGTCTCACTTCTTCAAGGAGTTGTCTGAGGATTACAGGCGAAGGGATGGCTGCTTCGGCCACCCTCCCCTCATCTGAGGATAAACTGCCCCTGGTTCTCTCTACGAGACATAGGAGTCATAGACAAAAGTCACACGCACAAAACAGCAACAATGCCCATTAGAACGTCCGGTCTAGATAACACTCTGGCCGTCCCCCCCCCCCCCCCCCCCCTCCCCTTCCCCTTTAACTCATATGGTATCACAAAGGACCTAAATCAAATTGAAATTGGTCTAAGTGTGTCTCTCTAGACAGCCATCTTACCTAACCTAACCTAACCTTCGTCTACGCTTTTAAAAAAGAACATGTTTTAGGTGTTTACGTGTGCTTTGGTTTTCGTTGTGAATGACAACGAAAAACTCAGTCTACTACAACTGTGAGGAAATGATGAGAGCAACATAAATGACACTGGGAATGAAATAAAAACGTACCCCGGTTCGCTGGTGGGTGTTTCCACACCAGATCCCTTTGGTTTGGTGACGGCCATTTCTGCGTGTCCCTTGCCTTGGGGGCCTTTCATGCGGACGAATTCGCATCGCGTCTGAACGCCAGCCCCACTGCTGAACAAACCGAATGACATTCGTTGGGCGACCTTTGAGCTCAGGCTCGATTGCTAAACACGTGAATAGTTATTATCTTACAATAGGGATTGTGCGTTTCATTCTCACCCTGGCGTCGTAGACCTTCTTTAGTGCGTCATAACGTATCGAGCCGAGGAATATGACGCCCTGCACCGAGCCGTCTTTGTCGTTGGCCACCAGCTCAACGCAGACCATTTCGCCGTCACGCACTAGAATGTCGCTAAATACCTGGGGTAGGAAAATTTATTTTGGCAAAATTAAAATTGGTCACAAACAGAGAAGTTTGTCTCCCTCACCTCGTCGAAATTGTCGACCATGAAGCAAATGTGCGGATAAGTCATCTCCTCACCCTCGCCCTTGGTGTCCATTTTTCGGCGACTCGGCGAGGCGTAGACGCGCTGAGAATGCCGCCGCAGCACTTGCAGTTCTTTCGGCGATGTTCGTGTGCAAATAGCCAGCGTAAGGGTGTAGTCAAACTGATGGATGACCATGTTCAAGTAGACGGTCTCTTCCCAGTCCACGTCCGGGTCACCGATGGGAAGTTTTCGTGAATCTTTGCGGAACACATCAACTTCAGTCTGTAAAAATCGATAGTCAAAATAAACTTCGGTCGAAATGTGGTGGTCCACTCGTACCTCATATTTGGGCATATGCCTGGAAGAGCTCTTCACGTGTTTTTTCCGCACGAAAAACAGCAAATCGTCAGAGTCGATGCTGTGCACTGGTTCGGATTGAAAGAGAAAATGCCGCACAAATAGATCTGTCCAGTAGGTTGTTCCTTGCAGTACCACGAAACCGCATTCTGTAAGTACAAACGTGTCATGTGATCGTTATTAGCTACGAGCGAGATATCAATGAAAGAAAGTTTCTGTTGCGAACGCACGAGTGATTGCAATCTTTCAAACCGCAAGGGATTGCTCATGTCATAGACAAGAGCGTTTCTTCTGAAGATATGCGATCTTTTGCTCTTGGTTGATAACAAACAGACCGTATGTTTCCGGGTGTGAATAGCGTGATGGTAAGTCATCATGGTTGCACAGTTATAAAATAGTTGTTAACGATTTTAAGGGGTGTTTGATCCCGGTGGGCGATCTCTTGTTGTTGCCGAATGATTAGGATTTTACTTAACTAAGAACCGAGAGCCTTTTTGAGTTGAAAAATGATCAAATTGTAGGACGAATCATAATATCTCATTCAATCTGTTGAAATGATGGAGATGTACATAACGTGCATTTCTACCACATTAACCTATGGTACGCGTAGGTACTTCAATTTCTGACAACCGTTGCTTGCATATTTAAGAAACATTAAGCGGTCGTGTGCAAATCTTCATTTTCACTTAATATTGTTGTCACCAACACCCTCCTCCCGTTTCTTGATAACGCTTGTTCCTATTTACTTTTGAATGATAAATTCGAAACATAGATGACAGATACCAAGGCGAATTGTTTGGTGCGACTTAGTTTTTATAAGAAGTACATTTTAAGTTAGCTCGCTCACAGCTACTCAAAACGATTTAAATGCTGAGCTGCGTGTCTTTTGAATGCCTTATCGTTCACTGTACCATCGCGCTTAATGTGGGTAGTTGAGTTGTTTGCATAATGACAGTAAACAAAATGATTCCTAATGTAAACCGCCGAAAGGCAAACACCAGTGATAATGGTCCATCGGCAGTTACGATTGGAATCTATTTCAAAATGTCCATTTCTGTGTTATATTATCAACTCACTGTCGCAAAAGAGAGATAGATTGGCAAATTCTGTCCACAATCGATGAAGTAGAAGGAGGTGCACTTTTAAACTTCCTCCAAACACATAGGTACATCAGCAAACGGGCGTCTTCACCACAATTCCACCCCAGTTGACCCGCCTCAATTCATCAGTCGACACTCAAACAATCGATTGACAAAATTCAGAAAACAAGACCTTTATACACACATCGCTTTCGTTGGCTGTTATTGGGTGGGTATCATTATACATAATGCACAAGCTGCAGAGGAGTAGTTATAACCAAATTGATGTATGTACACATACGTGCGTTTCTGCTTTACAATCCTTGTGATAAAATCGATAACAGACTGATTGTACACCAACATCCATTATGTGGATGAAATACCTGCTCAATTTTCTTACGTATGCAAAAAAAAACTCACCATCCTTTAGCAGTTGTCGCATCTCTTTAGTCCTTTGGAAATTAATATCCTCCAATAGTTGCTGCAATGGAGTTTGAGCCTTTAGCAGCGATCCACTTGCTAACGCCATTGTTGGTCTTGTTTTCTGATCCAACTACCTCCGATTGTACGAAATAGTCTTCTAAATTCCCCAGAAATGTGTAATTAGTAGTGAAATATCACCAGTTACATGTAAAAGATGAGTAATTGGTTTCGGTTCGCGAAAAATTTGTACTATTGTTTTTTAAACATTTTTAAAAAGAGGAAATATCTCTGTACGATTCTCGTTGCAGCATCGTGGCCCTAGAACATCCCTTTGCGAACTGAAGAATGAGTTTCTTGTTTCTACTCTGTGTGTGGTCTGTGCCTGTTGTAGCGATGGTAGATTGGTAGAATATGGATTTTTTTTCAATGTTTATGCATTTTTACTGCGCAAATTCAGAAAACGAACAGCCAAGTTGTAATTGTTAAGTTGTTTCACCAAGGTGTAGAAAGAGTAGCAAAAACAATGAGCAAGAACATACAGCAAAAAGAAAAAGAAACAAAACAAAAACCGGAGAGCGCTGACCCTGGCACTCTGGCAGCAGCGCACCATATGGAAATCCGGTCCGTTCCATGTGTGTTTACTTTTGCAATTCCATAAAGAGTTGGGTGCTATGCAGGGCTGGCAAAGAGATGTTATGAAATTTTATTTTTATAAGTGAATAACAAAATATGTCGAATATTTTAGTAAATTGGACGACTTTAAAGTAAAATGGTTCAGTGCCTTGTCGGAAAGGGTTCACCTATAGCTGGATTCTAGAAATGTGTGTGTGATATCGCGAACTGTGCCTTGATTTTGTTAGCTTTTTTTCGAAGTAGGATTTTCAGTACCTACGCAATTACAACAACTATTAGAGTAACTTCGGGTATTGTGGAATATTCGGGTAATGTGGAATAGGGCTTTATTTCTTAATTATACAGCAGCTGGTCTGTCTGCTCTCTTATTTTTTTCAGAACGTAAACAGAAAAAAAAAGTGTTACTCTCTTTTCTTTAGTGATATTATTAACCGGTGTGTCTGAGTCAGTCAAAGTTCTTCCTTGTGTGTGCATGACTTTTTTTGTGCGATTTTGTTTGAGTTTTTTTTGAAGGAAAAAATTGCGGTTTCTTTAACTCTGGAAGTGTAGTTCTCATCGAGAACGTGTCAAATTCAGTTATTTTACTACAAACTGGTGACTTTTTAAATATATCTTTTGTTATTAGTCGTAGTTTGCAATAGATTCCAAATCGGCTAATGTGGAATACCATGAGAAGGGTATAGTGGAATACTATTCCACATTACCGCCAATAATTTTTTTCGCTTTTAATGTCAGATTGCTTTGGAGGATGCCTAAGAAAGGTGAAATAAGGCGATGGGATGCAGATATGATGCGGAAAGCTGTAAGAAATGGATGAATGTAGTATGGTTCGTATAATGTGGAATACTATTCCACATTACCCTCCAATTCTTAAAATCTGGATTTTCGAGGTAACATATCAGTAAAAATTAAAAAAAAAACAAATTAAAAATATCCCTAGCTGTCTCAGACTATTGCAAACTTTAGCTAATAGATCAATATGCAAAACGTATTAAAATCACCAATTTTAAGCATGGTCTCTGGCTGTAGCATGTAAAAGTAAAATGGGTATTCCACAATACCCGAAGTTACTCTACTAGTCTCGAAGTGTCAAGTATAGCGTAGGTGTTGTATTGTAATTATTGTAACATGCCTAATTTCGGAAGGGAACGACCCGAATCGGATTTGAATGTGTGAGTGAGCCGCGCGCTGTGACCAACGTGAACGTTGTGCAATAATTTGGAATTTTTCGAGGAACCTGTGCCTTGATTTTGTGCTGTTTTTTCCGCAATGGCGGTGTCGGAAAGGGTTCACGTATAGGCGGATTCTATAAATGTGTGAGTGACATCGCGAACTGAAAATTTCCAATATTTCCTGCTCTTATTGAGAAATGGAGGGTGTACCCTAGCGGCTATAATTTGAACCCTGCTAGACATACAAGTTCGACAGCGAAAAAATATACGTAAAAGAAGCTAAGCGAGATTAAATATTTAAATATTGTAGCAAATAAATACATTTGTTAATTAAAAACATACAAATAAATTTCTTAATAGTTTACAGTGTTGGAAAATAAAGAAAAAGTGTTGGATCGAGTGTCTCATTGTGGTGTACCCCAGTGCAACTCATATAGAGAACATAGTATAACCATGTACAAAAATCCAAAAGAAGTTTAAAACTCTATTCCTTGTAAAAAAAAAGTGGTAAATTGTTCTTCGCATGGGAAAATAATTTCCTAAGTTCTTTAAAATATGTAGTTTACGTTTTAAAGAAGGCGATATATTAAAGCCAATTGCCAGAGATAATAAAACATACTGCATTGCGTTTGCTCGAAGTAGCATTTTCCAGCAGAAACCTTCCAAAATTACCATATCGAGAAAGTCTGAGATAAATCTCGGCTAGCTGCACAATAATAGATACCTAATGCTGCACAGTAAATAGAATATTAACAACAATTTAAAGAACTTTAAACAGGTAAAAAAGAGAATAATCCAAAAATAAACAAATTGTTTACACGAAACCAACACAAATTTTTGATTCCACTTTTAAACGATTCAAACATAATTTATTGACCCGGGGTTATTTTATTTTCCCTAAACAATACTTGGATTTTAGAATGACAAGGCATTTATATCAATTAAAATAGTTTTTCATTTATAAAATAAATAAATTACTTTTGCAAAAATACATGTACCGCTTACCGATGACAGATTTCTGTATGTCTGATAGGGTTCTTTTCTTTGCCACCAGATATCGCAGGCCAACTTGTACATTTGTCAATATCGCTTTGTTCCTGCAAATTCCAGGCGAGCTTTCCCACACGCAACCTTTTTAGGTACCTAGAAGGATGTCGGATGAGAAGGAATGACAACAGCATGACCGTTGTGCGACAATTTGGTACCTTTTTCGAGGACACTAATACATTTGTTTTTCCTTTGTTCCTTTTTATTATTTGGAAAATTCACATTTTAGGACTATTCGCATGAGAGCCACTGGCGAACGAACTGCGAACAAGCGAATTTTTTTACACTTCAATCACTTCGATCATTGTTTAATGTTAAATTCGATAGAATTCATTCGTGGGTTGGTGGATTGTGAATAAAGTGTGACAATTCGCTGCCAGAATTTTCAATTGCTGTAATAATTGTAAATTGAGCTATTTATTAAATAGATTATGAGAGTCCGATTGTTTTTAGGTTAGACTTAAGATTAATTTAATTTAAGGCTTTGGTGGTGAATAGTATAAAAATCAATTTTCAATTCATACACACAATTAAATTCATTTGTTCGCAATTCGCGCTCATGTGAATAGTAGGTACTTAAAAAAGTTTTCAAAAACTGTGATTTTAAAATGAATATGTTTAAAAAATAACGCGTAAATAGTGTAAAGCCGGCTAATACTTGTTAAATATTGGGAGAAAATACTAACTGTAACAGTGTCAGAAAAAGGCACACTTTTCTTTCATCGCCCCTTTTTTATGGACTTTTTAAAACTAAATTGAAAGAGATCTTAAAAGTAGATATAAAAATGAGTTGATATAATTTATAAACAAAATTCCATTAATTTTTTATATAGCTATTTATAAATAAAAATCAAAGCTAAAAGGTTTTCATTTTAAAATTTATCATTTGTCCAGCTTACCCGCAGAACAACCTTAAAGACATCTCTAATTCTAATGTTATTTGGTTGTTTTGGCTTTATTTATAAAAGAAACGTTGTGAGAGAGTGATCTTTTTACAGTCTATATTGTATTGTGAAACTAAAACCAAAATTTATAACCTTTCTCTAACAATCCGGGAGATTGTTGCGAAATTCTGAAAAGTAGGTAACAAAAAAAAAAAAAGAGTGGTGAAAGAAAAAAGTGTCATTTCTAAAGCTACTCTGCAATTTAAGAATTTTCGCACAATATTTAACAATAGATTGTTGGCTCTCCTAACACTATAATCGTGTTCTGATAGACAGCAGCGTTATATTTTACAGAAATTCATTTGGAAATGACAGTGTTTCTAAAAATTGTACCTTTTCAAACTAAAAAAATAGATACAGTAGCAACAAATTGTATCAGGATCCTCGAAAAAAAAGTGCCAAATTATTGCACTACGGTCACGTTGGTCACAGCGCGAGGCTCACTCACACATTCAAATCCGATTCGGACCGTTCCCTAGCGACATCGCCGCACAAAATCAAGGCACTGATACAATTTGATGCTTCTTTATCCCTTTTTTTAAGCTTGAAAAGGCACTTCGCAAATTTTAGAAACGCTGTGATTTTCAAATTAATTTCTTTAAAGTATAACTCTGCTGTCTATCAGAACACGATTATAGCGTTAGGGGGGCCAGCAATCTCCCTGAGTGTTAGAGAAAGGTTATATTATATACCGATTAAATTGAAACACGGTACGACTTTTGTTGTGGGAAAAATATACAAAAAACCCACATCTATTATCTCCGCTTTCTCGACGTATAAATACATACATACGTCTCTCTCGGCCTGAGACCGATCAAGAACTAAACTCTTACATGTCATTTTACAATAACACGTATGGCCAGTGTTGCCATACGTTACATCGTTTTTAATTACTGCGAGTCAGTCAGAGTCAGAGATGGCAGAAATGGCATTTTTTTATAATTACTAGATTTGTTACGTCTGCTACGTAACTGAGGTAGTTAAGTAGTTAACGTAGCTAAATATAGTAAATGTAGCTCTAACTGTCAAAATGAAGTTAGCGTTGTCAGATTCAACCGTTAAACTGATAAACTGAAAAACTCCAAATCTGTTTCGCTTTATTTTCTATTGAAATTTAACTTTTCTATATGTACATAAATGCAGCATGCAGGTAGCTAATAAAACAAATCAGGCGTGTAGTTTAGTCCATATACTACGCGTACCTAGTTAATTGAGTAGATTACCTCATGTAAACTACTCTGCCATCTCTGGTCTAAAGCTAAAATACATATTTTCTGCAAAGGTCGCACGATGACGTTGCTGACAAGCCCATCTCGACTTGGTACAAGTTCGCATATCCCATCGCTCAAATTGTGGTGGAAAGTTCTTTCTCCTGAGGACCACCGACTGTCTGACTTTCAGGCTCTCCTTCAACTTTCTCCATTGCTCCTGCAGAGAAGTTACATGTTCTGACTGCCACAAATGGCTCACCATCTGCTGTATCTCCTTAAATATTTTAGCTCCCTCCTTCTCCGGTCTTTCTTATAATCTAAAATCAAGAGGTAAAATTAATGGTTCATCCACCAGAAAATGTTCCGGCGTTAGCGCCTGGATATTTATTGGATCATCACTCAAAGTGAGTAAAGTTCCAATCTCCTCGTAAGGCAATATACTTTACCCCACCATGCGATTCAAATGAAATTGCATCGATTTGATAGCGCACATAAGTCCCTCCTTGATGTGGTGCTGCTGGTATCATAAAGTACTGGATGTTTCAACTCATAATCAATATCCGATCTCCTTAATCTCCCACCAACTCGGAGCAAACCATTTGCTTCCAAAATTGTTACGGAGCCCGGGCTCGAGCTCGGCAGCTCCAACGACGATTTGGTAGTGCCCATATCCATCGAATTCAAAATTCACAACTCACCAAACTGCACCAAGTCAACGACTTCATTGTACCCATAGAAGTAAACAAAGAAAAAAACAGGTAAAACACGAATTTGCATAAACACACACACTTGTTCGCACAAGCTCCCCAACCTCTATTTAACCCCGCCACAAACTAAAAATGCGACCAAAGTAGTTGCAAAATCCACAAATATTTCGGCTAATAAGTCGAACGCTGAGTTGTCCTTATATCCACAGAACTCAACAACGACCCCTCCTAAATAGAAAAGAACAATTCTATAAATAGATATGATGGGAAAATAAATATTAGATAATAAAAATGAACTTACCTGGTAAACAACCCAACATCGCCGAAAAGTACTAAAAAAAAAATAATGTGATGAAATGACATTTCAGTCGATGGTACACTCACTATAGTTGTTGCACGACTTGATGCACAAGTCTGCCCCCTAGTACGTCACGGAAACGCGGATAAACAAAGTGTACAGCGTTCAGGGGAAAAGCAATAGGTAATGTTGACGAGGTGAATAGTAGGAAGTTATATTCGATTTAATTTTAAGATCTGTGATACGATCGTAGATCTGATCAAATCAATTATGAGGTGCAATGTAGGCTAAGTTTATGTATTTATGTAGTCATATAACTATGTATAGGTATCATCACCCAAGCTATGTTTATGTGTCGAAGTGCAGAGCGAAGCATTTTTTTTGTTGGAGGAAATTTATATTTCCGAACTTAAAAGAAGCAGAACTTTTGAATTTCATTTTTGACGATAAAATATAGTGAAGAAAAAAAGGAAAAGGTGAGAAAAAAGAAAAGAAAGAAAGTAAAATATATGAGAAATTAAAATATGCATATAGAAAAAATTCAATAGGCCCACAATGGTCTCTGAGGCGGATTGATAGCCCTAGAATAAAGGCAGGCGAACGAACTTGGGACTAATAAAAGCAATAGCAGAGGTAATAAATTACATACGAGCCATGAAATCTAATAAGAAAATGCATCTATTTAGGTATTGGGTTGGGGCAATTCGTCAAAAGACGACCCACACCTCTGCCAGGTTTCTTTGTCTGAGGGATCGGTGAAGCCAACTCCATCACCACTACCAACGTGCTTAACCGTAGGTTCAGCGGCAGTAGATGGTCGTATAAACAGCTCAAGAGCGGTACAATATAAGTATACACCAAGTCCAGACACGGAAGCGATCTAAAGTTGTACGGGAGTTGGACTTCACAAACGACAAACCTCAACCAAGGACAAAATGTCGTCGCGGGTCCAAAGGTCGTCACCATTGTCCGAGATATTTAAACTAGGAACCTGTGTGCCATTAAGCCACCAAGCTTGCAAAGAAGGGCAAAAAAAAAATCCCTGAATAATTCCTTCCTTTTTGTCTGGTTTCTCTTCCTTCTTCTCCTCTACCCTGCCGTCCTGGCGTTTTATATTTTCTCAACCGGTCCTGCCACTACTTCTCCTTTCTCGATCTCCTTCCTTTTCCTTTGTATTCTGTTACAGTCTTGGGTCCGTATGTTTCGGACTACAACTGTTTATTTAAAAATTTCTCCAAAAATTTATTATGAACGCAAAAAAAAACTCTAATCACTGGCCAACCAAGAAGTGATTATTTTTCCCACATTTCCCTTTGTTCTTTCTCGAACCTCACACACTCATGCATTCGACCATTCAGCCGCAACGGGTATAATTAACAGTGTTTTGAGCGTTACTCACTGCTTTTTCGCCATGGTACACGACAGTTATGTCGTTTTCCATTGGTTTCACTCGGGGATCCACTCATTCTGTAGTCCAATGGAACAAGAAAACTGCTTCTGATTGAATCCACAAGAGTATTGGTGAAATGCCAAAAAATAGTCTACGGCAGCCGTCAGTTGACTTGTATAAAATACATAAACTACACTTGTGTGAGTGCTTCTTGAGTGGATTCTGACTTCAAATCCAGAAGTGAAAATCTCTCCTCAGAATCACCAGAAGAGTATTTTTTGTGCCAATGGAACGGTTTCAGAAGTGATTTTTTCGATTCCGGACTCTCCCGGACGCTTCTTTTTGCCCAATGGAAAACGACATTAATGATCACCAATGCATACTATCACTCTCATAAACTCATTCATTCCATACATATCCGAATTCGCCAGGTCGCCGGGAAATTTCCGGTGCCTCACGTTTCGATGGACGAGTGCAGAACTATTTCTGCGATATCTAATTGATTTGACAGTGGGCCAAATTGCCCTAGAGCCCCTTAAAATCGAGAATTTTATATATTACCGAATTATTTTTCTATTATTTTCCCAACAACGAAACCCAATTAACATCGAAAAGGGTAGGAGAGGTTCATGGAGACGATAGCTTGGGGACGGCGGATTTTTCTGTTCGCTCTTTTACAGTGCAGTTGGAGAAGAACGAAGAGTATACTTAATTCAATATTTCGTGTGCTCTACTCTGTTCCGTGGACCACCGCGCAGATTTTGGGTGACGAGACTGGCAGATAACGTGCCAATTCCTTACATTGTAATCATTGGATATGTTAAGTTCGACGTTTATGTTTGTTTTTAGTTTATGTTGAGTTTGTTTGTTTGATTTCAAAAGGTCGCATTCTTAGCGAGCGGAGATCTCGGTATTTGCACCATACTCTCGTATTCCCCCCACCCTTCATCGGTACGTTAGTGTATTGTTCCTCGGGGCAAATCTTCCCTCACACATCGTTGCGAGGTTCCCGACCGTCCGCCTGGGCTCGACCAGCTTTTGTCGCTTTCTCCGGACGCCTGACCAGCGAGAGTGCTGAATTGAAACCAATTCAGGAACACCCGTTTGGCCCCTTGTCCATCGAAAGGGACAGGAATGACCGAATGGGTAGAAAAAGAGGGATATGGACTGGAGAGGAGGGATGGAAGTGGGATTAGGTCTTGTAGCGTTAATGAATGTGTGTAAAAAAGTATAATAGTTGAAAATTGTTTCTACATTTATATTTTTTTTTAGTCGAAAACAACCACACTTTTGATGGAACTAAGATTAAATATAGTAACCCATTTGATCCTCCTGATGTGAGTAATAATTCAAAACTTTACTCCATTCACCGACAATTTTATGCAATTTTGCAAAAAAATTATCAGGTGCCCACTTAGTATTTACATAAAAAAAAAGCTGTTTGTTTGAAGGTTCGTAACAGATTTCAATTTTCGAAGTTCTATAACACAGTTTCATAAAAGCTCGAAACCCAGAATACGATTTATAAAAGATCTGTTATGGTCGAGACCTTTTATGATTCATAACAGAAAATTCATAACAGAAGACTTCGCAGAATAGGCCCAATCGCCTCGACGATACTTATTCAACTTCGTGTAACAACCATAAAACTATAATCGTCCAAACGATTGGACGATCATCGTTTTTTCTTTCTTCACGTTACTAATTCAAACGTCAAATGCCCTCGTCGAAACGATTCGATTGAACGATGCCTATTTTGAAATCGTTTCATCGTTTTGGTCCATATTTTCAGTTTAGAGAATTTCAGTTTTAGAGAGAAGCGTATAAAAATATTTCAAGGAAAATGTACTTTAGTTCTCTTTGAAGGCGACTCAATCTTATCCGAGTTGTAAAAGAATGCATTCTTTGTGAAAAAGAAATGGTTATTGCACTCGAGTTTCGTTTGTTTGTTTTTTCTTTACAATTAAGCAAACACAAATTCTCATCTGGTTCACGAAATCTAGGATTTTTATAGGCATTTTAATTGCTTTAAGAAATACATATACTCGTAGCTATAATTTCGAAAACCAACAAATCTTGTCCTCTCCTACATCTGCATATACTTTAGCCCCTTATCCAATAGAATGGTTTTCAAATTTAAGTTTCACATTCCACTCTGCTTGGGCGATAAGTGTTTACTTGCATCTTGATGTACTTATAGATTCCTTATTCCATCCCTATACAAATTTTTGCAATGACAACGAGGAAAAATACACAAATTTAAGAAAAAAACAACAACAATTTCTTACATTTTTTGATTGTTTAGGTGTCAGAGTTTGTTTACAGTCATGTTCAAACTGTTCAAAATGAAAACGAGGAACGATTCGATTGAACGATACGACGATGTACATGTAAAACGATATCCAGCAGGCCTATTCGGCAAAATCTTTTATCAATTTGTTCTGTTATTCTGCTATGAATTTCCATACAAAAGTTCGAACAGTCAAAAAATCTTTTACGAACTCTAAAATTGGTATTCTGTGTGAAAAAAACTTTTATGAATTCTGTTAAGAATCATAACAGAATAAAAGATAGAATTTTGTGACTTTTATTATAAAAGATTTTATTAAAGGCATATTTGTGGGCTATGAACCTAATGGTTATAGAATTTATAATCCCGAAACTAATAAATTTATTATAGCTCGCGATGTTATTTTTGACGAAATAGATTTTGTCACATCAAGACCAGTGCCTTGATTTTGTGCGGTTTTTGCCGCAATGGCGGTGTCGGAAAGGGTTCACGTATAGGTGGATTCTATAAATGTGTGAGTGATGTCGCGAACTGACAACTTCCCATATTTCCTGTTCTTATATTGCTTTGTTCCGGGAAATTCCAGGCGATCTTTCCCAGACGCAAACGCAACCTTTTTAGGTAGCGAGAAGGATTTCGGATGAGAACAGCGTGACCGTTGTGCGACAATTTGGTACCTTTTTCGAGGACACTAATACAATTTGTTCCTTTGTTCCTTTTTATTAGTTGAAAAAGTCACATTTTAGGACTATTCACATGAGAGCCAATTGCGAACGAACAGCGAATAAGCAAATATTTTTGACACTTCGATCACTTCAATCATTGTTCAATGTTAACTTCGATAGAATTTTTTCATTCGTGGGTTTGTGGATCCGCGAATGTTTTATGTGGATTGTGAATAAAGTGGGACAGTTCGCTGGAAGAATTTTCAATTGCTGTAATAATTGTAAATTTGAGCTATTTAAATCGATTGAGAGTCCGATTTTTTTTTAGATTAGACTTAAGATTAATTTAATTTAAGGCTTTGGTGGTAAATAGTATAAAAACAATTTTCAATTCATAAATACAATTAAATTCATTTGTTCGCAATTCGCGCTCATGTGAATAGTACTTAAAAAAGTTTTCAAAAACTGTGATTTCAAAATGAATATGTTAAAAAAATAACTCGTAAATAGTGTAAATACTACAAAATACTAAATTTATGTAACAGCGTCAGAAAAATGCACACTTTTCTTTCATCGCCCCTTTTTTATGGGCTTTTTAAAACTAAATTGAACGCGATCTTAAAAGTAGGTATAAAAATGAGTTGGTAGGTATAATTTATGAACAATATTCAATTAATTTTTATATATTTATAAATAAAAATCAAAGCTAAAAGGTTTTCATTTCAAAATTTTTTTGAAAACGTGCATCTACTGTTTCATAGAAGTAGTGTCTAGTGTCTAGCTCACAAGCGGAACAATTTAAACGACATCTAATGGTAAAGTGATTTGGTTCAATTTATAAAAGAAAAGTTGTGGGAATGATCTACGAGTATTTACAGTCTATATTGTATTGTAAAACTAAAACTAAAATTTATAACCTTTCTCTAACAATCCGGGAGATTGTTGCAAAATTCTGAAAAGTAGCAAAAAAAATAAGAGCGGTGTAAGAAAAAAGTTTCATTTGTAAAGATTCTCTAAAATTTAAGAATTTTCGCCTCGATTTTCGCACAATATCTAACAATTGTAACACTATAATCGTGTTCTGATAAACAGCAGCGTTATATTTTACTAAAATTCATTTGAAAATCACAGTGTTTCTAAAAATTGTAAAGTTCCCTTTCAAGCTAAAAAAAAGGGATACAGTAGCAAGAAATTGTATCAGGATCCTCGAAAAAAGTGCCAAATTATTGCACAACGGTCACGTTGGTCACAGCGCGCACAAAATCAAGGCACAGATTTGTGTTTTGATGAAGGGGTTGAATTACAAAACTCCAATAAAATAAAAATGCCTGAATTTACTAAAGCTGATAACAGTAAACCTGTTGATTACAATAAAACAGGTAAATCCGGTAAAACAGAATTACCTGTAAATGAAACGGATAATGGTCTAACTCAAAATTCAAAAACTGCAGAGGAAAACTGCAGGAGAAGTAAAGGATCATTCACATGAGAGCGACCAACTACCTACAAACGAACGAATATTCGCAAGTTTTGACAGTCCATTCACATGATACATTTAATTTGGTCGCAGAAACCCGCGAATCCAATGACAGTCGCCGTTATTTGTCTCTATAACATTTTGAGTTTGAGGTTAAGTTCGAACGAATGCTTTATTCGTTAGTTTGTGGAACGCGAATTGAATGATGTGGATTGTGAATAAACTTTGACAATTCGCGCCAAGAGTCATGTATTTGTATATGCATAGCTTAGCAATCCACATTCCACATATCATCAGTTATGCAGCACTAGTAGAAATACCGAAACTACACTCTACAAAATCATGCCCAAATATGGACACAAAAATAGAAGCATGTCATGTACATGTATATCAATCGACATTCCACATATCATCAACATTGCACCACTTGTAGAAATACCGTAAACTGCACTCTACAAAATCATGCCCAAATATGGACACGAAAATAGAAGAAGTCAAATGTATTTACCTTGTTCATCAGGTACCGATTGCTCTCCCGCTTCCTAGTTGTGGTTTTGTCATACAATTATCATAGAAGTTTTCTTTATGACAAATTAGAAGCTGATAAGTTAGTCTTATTTTGATCTTAAGAAAATAAACACGTATTTTATAAAAATAAAAGAAAAGTATTTTATTTAAACTCGGCGATGAACTCATAACTGGCGCAGTCGGCAAAAAAAAAATAAAAAAAATATGAATATACGCATATTACAAAGAAAAACGTGAAAAATAAGTGATTTAGTTAAATAGTTTAAAACCGAAAAAAAAAACATTAAAAGTGAAAAGTGAAATAAAAACAATAATATAACCAAAGAAGAAAAACAAAACTAGGAATCCGGCAAATTTTGATCTGGACTCTGGAGCACGGCATCAACAAGAAAAAAGAAGAAGATAAAAAGGTATTTCAACATGGATTTATTTAATTTGGCTAACGACATACAAGTTTTCACGGGATTACCCGAAGAACTTTATTTATTTATAAAACATGTAGACTATCTGTATGTACATGCGGTCAAATTAGATGAGTTGTCAAAAGGGTTATTCGATTTAAAAATAAGACAAAGAATTAAAGAAACTGCAAACATTATATTAAATAATAACAATAACCCTACAAATTGGCCAGACATAAAAAAAAAATTTTGTTATCAAATTGTACTGTAAACGAAAGTGTAGAAAGTATTATAAATCAAATAAAACTGTTAAAATTTGGAAGTTCAGTTGAGGAACTATTCGATCAATGTATAAGCCTATTAACAAAATTAAATATTAAGACTAGTTTAATCATAGAAACTCCTTCTTGGTTTAATAGCGAGCAAAATGAGTTAATGGTTCTAAAACTATTAATAAATAAGCTTCCAAGCAACCCAGAATTAATACTTCAGTCCAGAAATCCATTAACTCTTAGGGAAGCTAAGGATATTCTAATATATACTGACAATTTTTACTGTAATTGTTCTAATAATAACTATAACAACCCACATTTTTCCCCTCAAAATTTCCTACCTTATCCTAATAACCATAACCCTCCAAATTTAAATAGGACCTTCGAAAATTTTCAAAATTTATATCCAGCACAAAGACAACAAAATCCGCGAAATCTTATAAATAATAGACTGCCAAATAATTTACGCAATTCAGAAAGAAATGCTGGGTATTACCGACAGAATAATCGTCAAATTTCTCCAAATTTAAATTCAAATAATTTTCAATACCATAACAGAATGAATAATTCTGGCCATTCTAGAAATACCAATAGTTCTCAACAAACTTCTCAAAATTCAGCACAGAGAAACAATAATTACAGTAGCGATTCTATGGAAGTGAATCATGCTCGAACCGAAAATGTTCCTTTCGATACATATACTCAAAATTATAATAATTCGACCTTTCAAAATTTTCCCTTAGCCACCTCAGAACACTTCCCTTTATAATTGTAAAAACAAGTCCGGTGTCAATCAAATTACTTATCGATTCTGGAGCTAGCACTTCGCTAATTAAAAGCGGTCTTTTTCACAAATCCTTCAAAACGGAACTCAAAAAACCGGTGACACTCAAGTCTGTCAACGGGAATATTTGTGTTAAATCAAAAATAACTATTCCTTTGTTTAAGGAGTTCAACAGACCGTTTACAACAATTGAAATGCTCGAAACTGAATTGAATAGTAATTTTGATGGAATAATTGGCTGTAATATTTTAAAGCCATTACAGGCAAATATTGATTTTAGCAGCTTACAGCTCATTACAGAAGACGCTGTGCTACCATTAATTTTCAAACATTCCTCCTATCAATATAAAGAGCAAGATATGAATATATTACATAAAGATGTTCATTAGATATTCATTTTATAGAACCTAATATAGACATTATTACGAATAAACTTAAAATGGATAACCTGAACAAGGAAGAAATCAACTTTTTGACCGATGTTATTAGAAAATTTAGGAAAGTATTTTACGTGGAAGGTGACAATTTGTCGTTCGTTCACACATATAGTCACAAAATACCAACAAAAAACGATATCCCTATATTTTCAAAAACATATAGGTATCCAGAAGCACACAAGGAGGAGGTAGAAAAACAAATTTCTGAAATGCTAAAATCTGGTATCATTGTTAAATCAACTAGCCCATACAATGCACCAATTTGGGTCGTCGCAAAGAAGCTTGACAATTCTGGTCAACAAAATTGGCGCATTGTAGTTGATTACAGAAAATTGAACGAGGTTACAACAGACGATAGGTTTCCAATTCCCAATATTGAGGACATTTTTTCTAAATTAGGTAAAGCCCAGTATTTTACAACTCTTGACCTAGCGAAAGGAAAAAAAAAAGGATTCCATCAAATCCCCATAAATGTTGAAGATAGATACAAAACAGCATTTTCAACCGCAAACGGGCATTATGAGTTTACTCGAATGCCATTCGGGCTGAAGAACGCTCCTGCATCATTTCAACGAATGATGAATGAGGTGCTGTCTGACTACATAAATAAAATATGCGTGGTGTACTTAGACGACATATTAATATTTTCAACGTGTTGCAAGAGCATATAGATTCTCTTAACAAAATTCTTAACAGGCTCATGGAATTTAATCTAAAGGTACAAATAAATAAATGTAATTTTCTTAAACGCGAAACTGAATATTTAGGACATATAATTTCAAGGGATGGTATAAGACCCAATCCCAACAAAATCGATGTGATTCAAAAAATTAAACTACCTCAGTCCACCAAACAGATCAAATCGTTTTTAGGAATCACTGGATTTTATCGAAAATTCATAAAAGATTACTCTAAAGTAGCTCTACCAATGACGAAATATCTC
The DNA here is from genome assembly GCA_949126925.1 of Cheilosia vernalis. NCBI lineage: Eukaryota > Metazoa > Arthropoda > Insecta > Diptera > Syrphidae > Cheilosia > Cheilosia vernalis. Next base: position 61,345,512 of record OX421362.1, read on the forward strand.
AAAAAGGGTTCAAAAATAAACATTGACGACAGACAGTACATTGAGTCCTTTAAAAAACTTAAAGCTCTCATATGTACTTGTCCTGTTTTAGCTTACCCAGATTTTTCCAAAACATTCACTTTAACAACGGACGCTAGTAATTCAGCTTTAGGGCAGTTCTTTCCCAAAATCAACATCCTGTAGCATTTGCCTCTCGGACTCTAAATCGTCACGAGACAAATTATGGTACTATAGAAAAAGAACTTCTGTCAATAATGTGGGCTACTAAGTACTTTAGACCATACTTGTTTGGAATATATCAAGATTCAGACTGACCACCGACCACTAGTATGGCTTTCTTCATTAAAAGAGCCCAATTCTAAGCTGCAACGCTGGAAAATTAAGTTGAATGAATATGATTTCGAAAAGGAATATATCAAAGGCAAAGAAAACAATGTTGCCGATTTCCTTAGTCGTTTTGAGATTAACCTTGTCGAAGAAGATGAAGTTGAAATTAGGTCGGATATAGCAACAATCCATAGTGGTATCGAAAATCTTAACGATCACATCTTTATCACCGAAAATCCAGTCAATATTTATAAAAATCAACTTATACTAGATAAAGGTATTTCCAATGGGTATAGGTACAAACAAATTATTGTTTATTGCTTACCAGAATACGACGAAAGTTATGTATTAAATTAAATATTCTAAAAGATCTTTTTCCCATCAAAGGAACAGTTGGAATTTTTTGTGAGAACGATGACATTTTTATAGAGTTTCAAAAAACAGTAGTAACATATTTCTCGAATTCACCACACATGAAAATTCTTCGGTGTACAAAATTTTTGAAGGACATTGGAAGCCAGGAAATATTATTAGATATTATTGAAAAAACACACCTTGAAAAAAATCATAGGGGAATTGAGGAAACTTACTTAGAATTGAAGAATGTATGCTATTTTCCAAATCTAAGACTCGAAATTTACAAATATATTAACAACTGTGTTTTGTGTAACATGTGCAAATACGATAGAAACCCAATCAAACCTTCGTTAATGATTTCCGAAACACCATGTAAGCCTAATGAAATAGTGCACATAGATGTATGGTTTTTCAATAAAAATAACATGTTTTTAACGTGCATCGACAAACTAACGAAACACGTTTCCATTCATCCGTTAACTGACAGAAATTCTATAACTATTGTTGAGGTTTTACGATATAGGTTCGCAAACCTAGGGAAACCACATAAGATCGTCGCTGATAACGAATTTAATACCGCATATATAAAAAATTACTTAAATCAAGAGAACATATCGTACCATTTTACATCTCCCAATACACATACAGGTAATGCGGTGATAGAACGATTTCATCTCACACTTAATGAGCACATGCGGCTTTTTAAACTTAATCGAGAAAATAGGGATATAGACGACAGACTTCTAGCCTATAAAGCAGTCGAATTATATAACAATACAATACATTCCATTACCAAATATAAGCCCAATGATCTCTTACATAGCAAATTATCGGATTCACAATGGAATGATCTGAAGCAAAGGGTTCAAGAAATCAAAGAAAAACAAATAGGTAAAATTAACAGTACAAGAAAAGAACATTACAGAGATAAGGAATTAGTTAAGAATTTAGGGTTTCACAATATAAAATACCTACCACGATACATAATAAAAGAAGTAAAAGAAAAAGGAATTACTTATTTTAAAGACAAACAAGGTGTTAAACGCGATAGGCAAATAATAAAAAGGAACTATAAATATCAAAATCCCATTGGCAATTTACAATTTGAAAGAAAATATACTGGACGGAACTATTCAAAAAAAAAAAAAACTTGCGTAAATAATTAATAAATAAACAAAAACCAAGAACGAGTGAAGCTAGTATTAAACAGTTGAATTGATCTTTAACTGAATATATTGAGAAGAATGTACACACTGTCAAAAAAAAAAAAAAAATGTAGAGAATTAAATTAAATGTGTACAAAACTCAAACATTATTTTTTGAGAACAGTTGTTCTTCTTTACTATTAGCAACATAATAATTGAGTTATAGAATACTGTTCATATTTATGTACAAACGTGTATACTAATTATGTATATTTAAAGAAAAAGGAAATAAACCCTAGTATTAAGTCTATATTACTGTAATAATAATATTATTCTAACCATTCGTCTTATATATACACACTTAAGTATAAATTTTAATATTAAGATATAAATATTTGTCAATATATAATATAAAACCATGAGAAAAAAAAAATCAAATAATACGTATACGCCACAGTGCGACTCTGTACAAACATGGCCATTCACGTGACATCAACACGTTTTGACCATACTAGGGCGGGAGGAGTCATGTATTTGTATATGCATAGCTTAGCAATCCACATTCCACATATCATCAGTCATGCAGAACTAGTAGAAATACCGAAACTACACTCTACAAAATCATGCCCAAATATGGACACAAAAATAGAAGCATGTCATGTACATGTATATCAATCGACATTCCACATATCATCAACATTGCACCACTTGTAGAAATACCGTAAACTGTACTCTACAAAATCATGCCCAAATATGGACACGAAAATAGAAGAAGTCAAATGTATTTACCGTTACCTTGTTCATCAGGTACCGATTGCTCTCCCGCTTCATAGTTGTGGTTTTGTCATACAATTATCATAGAAGTTTTCTTTATGACAAATTAGAAGCTGATAAGTTAGTCTTATTTTGATCTTAAGAAAATAAACACGTATTTGATAAAAATAAAAGAAAAGTATTTTATTTAAACTCGGCGATGAACTCATAACTCAAGGGTGTATTCGTTCGCGGCAAAAAGTTTGCAATTCGAAATTTCGTTATTTAAACTGTTTATTAACATGTTTTCTTAATACATTTTGATGGGATAATTAACTATCCTCCTCTTGGAATAGTAAAATGTACAATTTTCTGTTCGTGAATGCATCAAAAGTGGTTTGTTCGCATTTCAGCAATTCGTTCGCTCGCTCTCATGTGAATAGTCCTTAAGAGACTACAAAATCTTCCAATAGTTTCATATAATGAAAACGAAGGAGATGTTGGTAATTATTTAATATCTGCTCAGTCAATAATTTACTCAGTTCCAAAGGACTACCAAGACATTATAGATAGGGAAGATAAAAACCGATGGGAAGAAGCTATTAAGGATGAGATAAATTCACTAGAAGTGAATAATACATGGTCTATTGTAGAGAGAACAATTAATAAAAATATTGTTGACTGTAAATGGGTTTTTTCTATTAAATACGACTCTGAGGGACATCCATGTAGATATAAAGCCAGATTAGTTGCAAGGGGTTTTAGCCAGAAATATTTAGAAGATTATAGTGAAACCTTTGCACCAGTAATACGAATTACTACATTTCGAATAATATTAGCCTTTGCAAACCAATTCAAGTTATTTGTCCATCAAATGGATGTTAAAACCGCATTTTTGAACGGATGCCTAAAAGAAGAGATATACATGCGTATTCCAGATGGCATAAAAAATCATGATAATAATGATTTGGTTTGCAAATTAAATAAATCTATTTATGGTTTATTTAAAGCAATCAGCCAGATGCTGGTTTGAGCGTTTTGACGGAGTGCTAAAAAGACATCGTTTTAAGAATTCTTTGAATGATCACTGTTTGTATTTTTTAGACAAAGGAAATCTAAATAAAAACATCTATGTAATATTATATGTAGATGATCTTTTAGTTGTAACGGGAGATGTGGATACAATGTCAAACTTTAAAAAATATTTAAAACAAGAATTCGATATGGTTGACATGAATGAAGTTAAGTTATTCCTAGGTATACACGTAGAGAGAAAAGGTGATACAATGTCAATAAGCCAAATAAACTATTTAAAATCTATTTTAATGAAATTCAATTTGTTAGATTGCAACCCAATAAGTACACCCCTTCCAGTAAAACTAAATTTCGAAGCTTTAAATTTAGATGAGGAATTCAATGCTCCTTGCCGAAATCTTATTGGGTGTTTAATGTATGCAATGCAGTGTACTCGGCCTGATTTATGTACAGCAATAAATTTCCTAAGTAGGTATCAAAATAAAAATAGTAAAGAGCTTTGGCAAAATTTGAAAAGAGTCTTAAGATATATTAAAGGAACGATTGACTTGAAATTGACATATAAAAAGGTAGCATTTGAAGATCTATTAATTGGATATGTGGACGCCGATTGGGGGGCAAGTGAAACTGATAGAAGAAGTACAACGGGTTACTTGTTTAAATTGTTTGGTAGTAATCTAATTTGCTGGAATACAAAAAGGCAAACATTAGTAGCAGCCTCATCAACTGAGGCTGAATATATGGCACTATTTGAAGGTGTCAGGGAAGCGCTGTGGATTAAATCTTTGCTTAAAAATATTGAACTTGAACCCAACGGTTCGATAATAATTTATGAAGACAATAAAAGTTGTATTTCACTTGCCAACAACCATTTTACTAGAGAGCAAATAAAAAATAATACAATACTTTTAAAATATATTTCCACAGACAAACAGCCAGCAGACATGTTCACCAAGCAAATACCAGCTCCAAGATTTCGGGAAATAATATTTAACCTTGGTTTGGAATAGAAATACAATTTCCGAAAAAAACAAGAATTGAGTTTATATAATACATACAGATTTAATTTTCTAAAACTCTTGCATTTTATTTTATTTTTAATTAATTATTACAAATTGAATTTTATAATAACTTCATTTTCATGACATGCTTAATTTTTTTTTCTGTTAATACAAATAATTTTTTATTGGTTAATAATTAGAACTTATTTATTTTTTTTGAGGTCGGGTATTGGGTTCTTTATCCATTTTATGAATATTTGAAACGTGTTCTTTTCTATTCTTATTTACTGAACACACTTCTACTTTTATTTACTGAACACACTCTTCTGCAATAAAGATAAATAAGTTTTACTTCCAGTGGAATTTGACCTAGAAGTTTCTTTTCTTTTTATTAAGGGAAAACCCTTATAACGAAACGTCTTTCAATTTTGTATTCTTGCTCTCACTTGTTGTAAAACTCTCTATGTGAATAAACGTACAATTGAAAGAAGTAAAGGAAAAGTGATTTGATTTCTTAAAATTAATTATTTTTTTTAATAGCTATTACAAGTTTAGTTGGTAAACTATATATTTTACTAAACTATAAGTAACAAATTCCAGTCATATTCGAAAACTAACACATCCGAAGAAATAGGTACTTGTTGGGTATGGTAGAAAATAATATAGGTTGGTGTGGGAAAGTGAGTAAAGAAAGAAAGTAACTAAAAATTACAAGATTTATGTTGACATTTCGTGCTTTAAAAAAAAGTAGCAAAATAGAGGTTTTTAGGGAGAGTGCGTAGCAGCGTAGCAAATTGGCAATAGCGTAGCAGTTTTGCTACGATCGTAGCAAAGTGGCAGCGCTGAACACAATGTGGAATATGATGGATCAACAACAACGTATTCAAAGTGAGTTCATAATAAACCTTCTATCACAAAAAATCTCCGAAAGTGAGGCCAAAATATCGCATAACATTGAACATCAAATAGTGGATCTTAAAAATTCAATAATAATAATAAAATAGCTCACTTTGAATCGTCACTTCTCTGCTCTAACACAGACATTGCTAACCTCAAAACTGAGATCGAGGAGATAAAATCTACACTCACTGTCGTAAACAACAAACATGTCTTCACTAAAGCACTCCTGGATGGAAAATCTTCCGAGCTCTCCGACAGTCCGACATGAAAGAAAAAGTAATGACTGTCACCAATGAACTTACTGAAGTCCAGTGTCCAGAAAACACTTCACACGCAAGAAAACAAATTGGTTGCATGTGAGATGTGATGCACTGCTCATTGGTATCCCGCACTCATCTGATGAAAATCTTTCGGCTGTATTTAGTTCAATTTGCACCACAATCAAAATTCAGCCGCCGTGTCTATTAAACATCTTCCGTACACGACCAAAACGTGATTTGAACGACACCAGCATTATTTTAAAATTCAAATCACCGTATGATCGAAACTTCTTTCTAAAATCCGTTGGACTTTTCCGCAAAGCAGAGACAAATGAACTTTACCTAAGACACCTAGGATTCAATTCAGCTGGAACCTTCTCCATTCGTGAATGCTTATCAAAGCATAATCAAGAAATTTTCAATGCTGCACTGAAGTTAAAAAAATTTAAACAACTCTCATCGGTGTTCACTTCTCGCGGCCTTGTGTTTGTAAGACAGCACAATGATGCAGCAGCTGTGGTGGTCGACTCTCTTGAAGGCTTAGACGGCGTTGCCAGATCAACAAATTAAATTTCATCAAATTTATATTAATAGTTTTTTTTTTGTGTTTCTTCTTTTTTTTCTCTCTCTCTCTTTTTAAATTCTTTGTTAAATTAACTAAAAATATAAGTCCGATAAGAGAGCTATTGTTTTTCCTACTTTTTTAGATATTTCTTACTTAGTTTTCCTTTTTCTTGCTTTCCTTCTAATATTAATAACAAAACCTGTCTGAAGTCATGGATGTGAATGTAGGTACGATGGTGCGGGTTCTGCGAGGCCAAAATACTGGTCTTCACATGTGTCACATAAATGCTCAGAGCCTGTTACCTAAAATTGATGAGTTTCATGATCTGTTTGAAGGTTCTTTCATTGATGTGGTATGTGTATCTGAGACGTGGCTTTGGTCCGACCTTTAGGATGCTTTAATTGATATATGTGGTTATAAGGTTTTTCGAGGTGACCGAATTGGCCGTATTGGTGGTGGGACAGCCATATATGTGAGAAATGGAATCAAATGTACGCCGAAGTGTTCCTCGGCAGAAGAAAGTTACTCCGATATTGATTACACGTTTGTGGAATTGGTAAGTGCTGACACAAAACTTCTGCTTGGTACAGCGTACAGGCCAAATAAATATGTAAACTATGGGCCCTTTCTGACTTAATTAGAGCAAATCTCACTCACCTGTCCCAATGTCATTTTGTGTGGGGAACTAAACAGTAATTTTCAGAGCGAAGTTCGTCTTCTGGAGGAATTAAATACTCTCAACTTAGCCTCTGTTAATACTACTGCACCGACCCACTTTGCTGTTGATCCTCCAACACTGTTGGACTTATTTCTGGTTAGTGACTTAACCAAAGTGCTATTATATGATCAACTTTCTGCATCTGCATTCTCAAAGCATGACCTAATCTTCCTCAAATTTGACTTTAATGCATCCAAACAAATCTGGCCGAAATTAGATGCTAAAAGAACTAAGGCCCATTTTATTCACTCGAAGTTGAACACAACTTGGGGATTTTTATATGGAAAACTCCTAGAGACTCATCTCTATAAGTAGAATCAGAATCAGCTCCGTAGTGGGTGCATTAACAGGGCACTGTTTGATATGTAGACACGCTCGCAGATTGGGAGCACCCTACAATGATTTTTGCAGGAGCTGCATGGATGATTCCGGAATATTCCGGCTCCTATTGCCCAAGGGGTCGCAGAAAGGGCCTGGTCCTTCAGGTTGGGGGTTGTGCGTGGGGTTAACTACCCTACCACGGAAGAACAACTAAGTTGCGATGCAACCAATAGCCTCGGATAAGGACGGATTCTCTGTTGACGACCCTGCAAAACGAAATAAAGTGCACGACTGGGTCGAACGAAACTTTCTCGATACTAGACAAAAAACAAAATCCTCTTTTGGATATTCATCTTATATGGCAGTTATATAAAATAACAATATAAGTTTTTATATCACTTGATTTCACTGGATTTTTGAGTACAGGGCAAGCGTACCTAGTAGCAGTTTCTGTTATTGACCTAAGGATATGTTTTTAATTTTGATTGGAATATGATTTAAGTTTTCAAGTATTGCTCGTGATAGACCGATATCTTTAGTCTTTAGATAGATTATGTAATAATTTAGGCATTTGTGAATTTGCATTAGTAGTTATAAATTGAATATCCCGTTGCTCGTGTGTGCGGTGCAAATGAAGTTTTTGTAAAATTATCCAGGCATAACAGTTGCAAATATTGCAATGTTTAGTTGGAAAAATACTATTGCGTAACTATTAAGCTGAAAACTGACTGTATGGTATTGTTCCGGATAAAAGAAATACCTCGTTTTTGACATTTTATCGAAATCGAAGATGGGGTTTTCGAGATATGAGCAGTTTTTAAAATTAGCGTTTTCGGTGCTTTGAATTGAAAATTAAGGACACAATAGTTTTGAAAACATCCTTTCGACTCTAAGTTTGCATTTTGGTCAAAATCGCTATCGTCGTTTTAAGTTGACTAGACAAAACGATATTTTTTAAAAATTACTATTTTCATAAATCCATTGTACGATAATAAAGAGAAAAACTGAGGTTGCTATTAAGTTATAAATGACTACATAACCTTAGAAATTAATTTTTGCTACAATCGTATAGACAGTTTTCAAGATATGTCGAAATTTCAAAAGTACCGTTGTTCGAATTTTTAGCCAAAAACTGGGTACGCATACGCAGTCATGGTAACCTCACCTACTTAAGCTTAATTAACAATTTTGGTTGAAATTGTTAGAGCCGTTTCCGATCAAATCAAACTGGTACGAAAATGTTGTATGGGAAGTACCATTAATATTGAGGTTACCTTGCAAAAAAAAACACCTCCCGAATTGTAAGCCCAAAAACTCCAAATCCGAGGTTTGAACGTAATGCGGGAAGCCGTTTAGGCTGTAGGCCCGTGGAAGGACGGACAGACGGACAGACCGGATAAAATTTTGCGACCCACTTTTTTGAGTTCAGAATTGATTAAAATCTCGAGTTCGAAATTTTGTACGAAACCAATATCTTTCTCTTACTACGTAATGGAGAAAGTTAAAAAAGACAATAACGTTCGGATCTGCACGTGGAATGTTCGAACTCTGAACAGACCGCGTGCAGCCGAACAATTAGCGGAGGCCCTTGACTGCTACAAAGCAGGTATCACCGCCATCCAGGAAGTGCGGTGGGATGGGCCGGGCAAAAGAAGAATGAAAAACTGTGACATTTACTACGGTGATTGCTACAGAGAACAAAAGCAGCGTCTATTTGGATGCGGATTTGTTGTAAGCGGCAGACTTAGGCAAGAAGTCCTGAACTTTCGACACGTTAGTGAACGCCTTACAACTATCCGCATCAATGCTAAATTCGCCAACATCAGCCTAATATGCGCTCACGCCCCCACAGAAGATAAAGACGATGCTACCAAAGAAAAATGTGGTCGCAGTGGCTTAGTGGTTAGTGTGTTGGACTACTAAGCGAGGGGTCCAGGTTCGAATCCCGCAAAAACCCAAATTCCAACTCAGGTTTTTTTTCACTGCGCCACCTCTCGCGAACGTCTGACAAACATCCGAGAGTATAACCGTCATGAAAGAGCTTCTCAATTAGCCGTTTGGAATCGGCATAAAATTGTAGATCCCTTCCATTCGTTCAAAAATGAAAAACTCACACAAAACGAATGGTTGCGAGAAGCTAGGTCCCTACAGACCTGTTGCGCCAACTATTATTATTATTATTATTACCGAAGAATGTTTCTATGCGCTCCTCGACAAAACATATGAGCAATGTCCTAAGCATGACGTGAAAATCGTCTTGGGTGATTTTAACGCTGAAATAGGAAAGGAGGACATCTTTGGTAGCACAATCGGAAAACACAGCCTACACGACACCACGTCTGGAAACGGACTTAGGCTGATTGATTTTGCGGCGGGACGCAATGTTAACATAGCTAGCTCACGGTTTCCTCATCTCAATATACACAAAGGAACATGGCGATCACCTGATCATCAAATCGTCAACCAAATTGATCACGTTGCGATCGACGCAAGGCACTCCTCCAGTATTCTATATGTCCGAACTTTCCGAGCGGCCAACATAGACTCGGACCACTACCTTGTTGTAGCCAAGGTACGGATGCGGATATCCCAGACGCCACAACAACGAGAAAATACTGTGAGGAGATTGAACGTTGGACGACTACAAACGCAACAAACCGCCAGAACCTTTGCCGATCGCGTATCCCTCAACCTCTCCAGAAGTCCTATGCTGCCGGCATCAAGTGTCTAGTAGTAGAGTCACAGTCGGTGCTGATGACATGGAAAAACCATTTCTGCAGACTGCTAAACGGCGAAGATGATACAAATTCCGCTGTAAGGCAGAACGAACCATTCAACCTGGACGATGGAAGCCAAGATTACCGTCCACCTGACCAAAATGAAGTAAGGATAGCAATATCTAAGCTTAAATCCAACAAGGCTGCTGGACCGGGCGGCTTAACTGCCGAGCTGTTTAAGGCATCGGGAGATGACCTGGTAGAGAGCATACACCAACTCGTCTCCAAGATTTGGTCAGACGAAAGTATGCCTGATGAATGGAACCTCAGCATCGTTTGCCCGATCCACAAGAAAGGAGACTCTCTAAACTGCGCCAACTATAGAGGCATCAGTCTCCTGAACACTGCTTATAAGATCATGTCTGCTGTACTGTGTGAACGCCTGAAACCATTCGTCAACGATCTGATGGGTCCCTATCAGTGCGGTTTTAGGCCCGGCAAGTCCACGACCGATCAAATATTCACACTACGGCAGATCCTGGAAAAAACCCAAGAAGTCCAGATCGATACTCACCATCTTTTTATCGATTTTAAGGCCGCATATGACAGCATTTATAGAGACGAGCTATACAGAGCCTAAGACGGCAATTGATTAGTAAGGCCTTGTCAAGAAGCACTAACGAGATTCTATATAAGACCCTCATCATCCCTGTCCTGCTCTATGGCGCAGAAGCATGGACCCTAGCAAAGACGGATGAGGATCTTCTTGGTCGCTTTGAACGCAAAATTCTTTGAGTGATTTTTGGTCCCGTTTGCGTTGACGGGCTTTGGAGGGGAAGATTTAACAGCGAACTCTACGAGCTGTACAGCGACATCGACCTGGTCAGAAAAGTACGCATTAGTCGTCTAAGATGGCTAGAACATGTAGAGCGAATGGACACCAACGCTCCGGCCTGGAGAGTCTTCGATTCCAGCCCGGAGGGACAACGCAGTACATTAAGACCTCGCCTTAGGTGGCGCGCGCAAGTGGAAGGGGACCTCAACTAACTTGGAGTGCGCAACTGGAGGCAGTTAGCCAAAGATCGCGCTAACTGGAGAGGCGTATTGGTTGAGGCCCAGGTCCACCCCGGACTGTAGCGCCACCTTAATTAAGTAAGCATGGATGAGGAGGAAGAAGAAACATTTCTTCATCTACTTTGCACATGCCCAGATCTTGTAAAGTTACGAAAAAGCAACTTAGGGGAATTCTTCTTCGAGGACCTCAGTGACTTGTCCCGCACAGACATACGCTGTGTCAGTAAATTCATTACAAGGACCAAATGGCTTGACTGATCTTTAATAAATACTCAGCGTTAGTTAACCACTGGCCGCAACACCATCTCTTATCGTCCCATAGTCATCCCCAGTCTCAATTCTTCAAGGAGTTGTCTGAGGATTACAGGCGAAGGGAATACTGTTTCGGTCACCCTACCCTTATCTGAGGATAAACTGCCCCCGATTCTCTTTACGAGACGTGGGAGGACAGACAAAGACAAAAGTCACATGCACAAGTCAGCAAAAATGCCCACTAGCACGTCCGGCCTAGATAACACTCTCGCCGTGAAAATTCGCCACCAGTTTTTGTTCCCATCTAAAACGCATGATAATTAAAATAGAGCCAATATAATGCTTAGATTTTTTAGTTGCTGTTGACATCCCTGCTGCAAGTCAAATTATCGAAATAGCAAAAGGAGAACCTGCTAAATCTTAAAAACATCAGCAATAGATGAAGCCATAACAAAATTATGAAATAACTTTTGATTAAAATCCAAATACCCACCACAAATGTCCGAAATATTTTTTAAAAATATGTTTTGCAATGTATAAACTAGTTCTAAATGATAAACTGCACTGAATAAAGAGTTAATTTGTAATTTCATGAAGATTAACAATGATTTTTGTTATATTTTAATACTTTGAAGGCGCATTTACTACATATAAAAGTGGATAATTTTTGCTTTGAAATGCACATTTTATGCTATGGAATGGTGAAATCACTGTAAGTCGTAATAAAAACCAAAGGTGAGTAATAATTCTCTCGACTTGGGAGCAAGATGAAGCAGCTACAAAACAGAAAAAACGTTTCAGACCTGTTTTTTTTGTAGAAATATCTATGGATATCCAATCTGAACTTTTACAGACAGAAGCATTGAGCACAAGTGAATAGGTACTCAAAATAAAACAATATTGGTTGACGAAACTGCCACAAATTTACTCAAATGGAACACTTAAGCTTCACCTGGAGTCATAGCACACTCCTTGAAAAGAGATTTTCCTTAAAATCGAATCATCAAATCACAACTCTCGCACAGAGGAGGTGCTTTCATCCATTCAAAATACATAATTCAATAGGACAACTCAAGTGCACTTCTATCACCTATTTCCGACTATTACTCTGTTAAAAGTCCGCCTACCCCAAGAAAAATGTTCAACAAAATACACACCCTAGAACTGAATCCAAATAGAATTGTGTTTTTAAATTGTCTTTATTTCAACTCTCCACATGAATAGATTATAACCTTCTGCGTCGTTGTACCAGCTTTCGTTCCACAACGTTCGATCTTTCTCAATACATCCGCCCCGCTAATGACGTGTCCGAAGACAACGTGCTTGTTATCCAACCAATCCGTCCTAGAATGAAACACAATGACTGACAAGATCAGCTGTATAAAGCGTATACCCCTCTTACTTTGTAGTGCATATGAAGAACTGTGATCCATTGGTGTTGGCTCCAGAGTTCGCCATCGAGAGCGTTCCGAAGCCATTGTGCTTCAGATTGAAGTTTTCATCGGCGAACTTCTTTCCATAAATCGACTTTCCTCCCGTGCCGTTGTTATTGGTAAAGTCTCCCCCTTGACACATCTGTCAAAGGTTAACGAATTAATTCCATTCATACAGTAGTTAATGACCACTTACAAACTCTGGAATAATTCTATGGAAAGTGCTGCCCTTATAGCCAAAACCTTGCTCGTGAGTGCACAAAGCGCGAAAGTTCTCAGCCGTCTTAGGGACAACATCCGCCCTTAGGAGCATGACAATACGTCCAATGTCATTGCCACCGACACGAACATCAAAGAACACTTGTGGATTACGCTTTTCTGGCTTCGAAATGACCACTGGAGTGGTAGTTTCGACCTAAAGAAAAATGTTTGCCTTACTAATTGAACAAGCGCTACTTCACAAGTGTGCTTACTTCTTCGGGGGCTGGCTGTTCGAATGCTTCTCCTTCTTCATTTGTAAGTGTCGCCCCAGCGTGCTTCTGCAACCAGTCATCATCGGCCCAGACTGGCTTGAAGCTTCCCTCCTTGACGCGCACAGGTTTGGCCAAATTAACACGGATTGTTCGGCCACACAGCTCAGAGTCGTTCTACAAGACATTTATAAATAACATCTACCGACAAACATTTTCAGAAGAAGAATACCATATTATCAATTGCAGCGGCAGCATCCTCTGCAGTTTCATACTCGATAAAAGCAAATCCACGGTGCTTCTGGGATTCATAGTCGACCGGCATTTGGATGTCGGCAATATCGCCGAAGGGAATGAAAGCGTCATTTAAAAGTTTCTCAGTTACTTCATCGGCGAGTGCACCAACGTATATTGTCCTCTTATCGTTGGACATTGTTTAACTATACATATAACTTAATCAAAACTATAAACTTTTATAAACGTAAACAAAAACCGCGAGAAGAACTGTGACATTTCCGTAATGTCACTGCTGGGAACGAAACGTCGTAAATGCAACAAAAAAAGTTGGAACTGTATGAAAATGATTTTTATTTCTATTATGCGTTCATAGCGGAAATTCTACCTGCACCTGCACAGTGACTTGATTTTGTGCGGCGATGTCGCTAGGGAACGATCCGATATCCGAATCGGATTTGAATGTGTGAGTGAGCCGCGCGCTGTGACCAACGTGACCGTAGTGCAATAATTTGGCACTTTTTCGAGGACCCTGATACTATTTGTTGCTACTTTTTCCCTTTATTTTAGTTTGAAAATTCACTTTGGAAATTTTAGAAACGCTGTGATTTCCAAATGAATTTCTATAAAATATAACGCTGCTGTCTATCAGAACACGATTATAGTGTTAGGAGAGCCAACAATTGTTAAATACTGTGCGAAAATTCTTAAATTGCAGAGTAGCTTTAGAAATGACACTATTTTCTTTCATCGCTCTTTTTTTTGTTACTTTTCAGAATTTCGCAACAATCTCCCGGATTGTTAGAGAAAGGTTATAAATTTTGGTTTTAGTTTCACAATACAATATAGACCATAAAAAGATCACTCTCTCACAACGTTTCTTTTATAAATAAAGCCAAAACAACCAAATAACAATAGAATTAGATATCTTTAAGGCTGTTATGCGGGTAAGCTAGACAGTACTTTAGATGCAATTCGTTTTCAAATGACAAATGTTTAAAATAAAAACTTTGATTTTTATTTATAAATATATAAACAGCCGTATTAATAATAGTCGCGTAACTACGTGTTAGGCCTAACTACTGGCAAACACATTAGTTAAACTCAAATTCCTATTAATAAACATTTTTAGAAGATAACTAACGCTTCGTAACTTTCATATAACTAACTAACGACAGGAGGTCTGTTAGCGAGTGAGTAAATCATAAAAAAATCGTTCCCGTCAAAGTGACAAATAAATTAAATTAAAATTTGGAAAATTGTAGAACAATGGCTGACCGGTTTTCAGTGTTTTTAAATAGTGCAAATATTTGGTGAATATTTTAGGGGAGGATTCGGTTATACTATCGCCCCAAATCGAAAAAAGTGTACCAAAAAAGAAAAAACCCTATTTACAAATAAAATATTCAAAAATAAATAAAAAATTTCTGTTGTTTTGCTTTATTTTCTGTTGTTTTTTTTTCTATTTCATTTGTCACAACTGAAATTCACTAGCCAGCCGTGATGATAGCCAATATGTAGTAGTTTTCAGCTGTTTTCAGCATAGACAAACCATACTGAGACCCCCAACTGGCAATCCTCTTGCCGCTGGCCACCTCGATTTTTTTTTGAATTCGCCATTTTGTTTTCCTATCGGTGTTATGTCAATTTAGAATCCGTGTGAGCAACAAAAAAAAAGCGAACCAAAAAAAATGTGGTGAGTTTTCTTTTGACAGAAGTCGATTGACAAATGTCAAAATATGTAAACAAAATTTTATTTTTCCTCCAATAAATTGGAAGAAATGTAAGTTTTCGCGTATTTTAAGTGTGAATATTAAGAATTAAATACATTTATATTACAGCTAAGGAAGAAGTCGACGTTGAGGCGTTCGCTAACCTTACCAAATATATTGGATCGCACTGGAGACAATTATTTATACCTGATGGCTTGGAATAATACCAAACGGAGTCGATATAAGTAAGCCATACTATTCAATAAATATGTTTCTCAATACCTTTAATTACTATTCTATCTTCAAGGTTTGTTAAATCCAAAGTCTTAATTACCTGCTGAATGCCGTGGAAACAATTGAATCCAATTGAAGTCAAAAACTGGGATTATTCTCGCCGCAACAACTCTCACCAAATTGATAAAGTAAATTTAAAGCAAAGGATCGATATAAGGTTTGATATCTTACGCAACCCCCTAAAGACTAATACTTAATTTAGCTTGATTATATTTTATTTGCAGGAATTACATATTGAACTATCATACCGCCCTAATTTACAAAACTTCTTTGTACAAGCACTTGCCACACTCTTGGCAAAAATAACAACATACGGATGGTTCAACACGTACAAGAACGAGCATATATTACCAAATATTCTCGAAGATGTAAAGAAGTTTCTGCAGGTTTGTTTATAGATTGTCAAATTGGCTTTTCATTTTAATGTTTTTATGCTTTCATCAAGGCATTGTAAAATTGGTGTGTGAAATGAACTCCATTGTAGAGGCAGATGTTAATTTGTCTTTCTCGAAGAATCGCAGAATCACCACATCCTTTCGCGACCAACACATTTTACGACATTTTGTATTGCCTTGTTCGCTGCTGGTAACAGCAAAAGACAAATAGCATGAGGTTGAATTTTATGGATGAATCACAACAAGCGTATGTTGATTGGAAATGTTAGTTGTAAGCAGTTTGACTATTGAATTTCTTGTTGTTTATTTCAGTATTATATCAAATGTCTTGCGACTGACTAAAAACTGTTTGAGCTTCGATTGTATTGGCAGCTCCACCGATGAGTCTTCGGACGATATGAACAGTGTCCAAGTAAGTAGCGAATCCTTTACTCTTTGTTATTTTAAATATAACAAATATTTGCAATTACAGACTCCTACTTCATGGCAACCGGCATTTCTTGATTCGAATACATTGAACTTGTTCTTTGATCACTATCAGATTCTGCCCTGGACTGGAAATGTTAGTAGTATACAGTTGTTGTACCAGAAAACCAGAATCCAAAAAAATTGAACAAAAGAGTAAGCAGCCACAGCAAAGAGATACCCCAGAAAGTTCAAAGGTATTATTAATTATTTCATTTCAGGTATCCACACTATCACAAGGAAGCCAAAAGAGTAAGCAGCCATAGCAAAGAAACACTCCAGAGTTGTAAATGATTTCAAAATTTAACAAATCTTTTAAGAAATGGTGCCTATTTATTTGGGTTGCAGGCAAATACTGTCTTGTATACTACTTACAATCAATAAATCCTGCAGCAAATTTGCGAAGCGACTGTATTTTTTAATTGTTTTAATTTTTTCTAAAGCGTTCCTTGCTGCAAAACTTAAAAGTAGAAGAGTTCTACTTGCTACCAAATGGAAAAACACCCCCGAACAACAATCCACAACATATCAGGCGTTCATATACACCTTCAAATGCTCGGTGGCAAAGGAGGATTTATATCCATGCTTCGTGCAATCGGTGCCCAAATCGAAAAGATTACAAACCATGAAGCTTGTCATGACCTCAGTGGCCGGAGACAACGATATCAACGAAAAGAAATGCCTTAAGGCTTACACAAACTGGATGAACCCAATGAAGAACCATCGACATCCAAAAAGGAAAGACCATCCATTTCATCTATATAGAATTAACAAATCTTTATTTACTATAAATAAACGTATAATACACAAGTTAGGTTAGTTAAACCTAATAAAATGATCCTATGTCCAAATCTGGAAATCACTGTGTAGTAAATTGAGATGAGACCCATGCCAGGCGCTATTTTAAGTTAGTGAGCATAAACTTAAGAGCTTTGGTCCACTGCTCCTCCGAGTTAAATTATATTCTGGAAATAGACAATTGTTTTGACTGCATATTCAAAACCACAGATGCATAACACTTACTTAATTGAGTACGAGTTTATGGGTTAATTATCTTTCCCTTCTCCATTTTGTAGCCCAAGCAAAACTCTGTGTCTCGGTTTTCAACCTCTTGCTGGAACTGTATGAAGTATGAGGTACTCTAGGAAGGCAACCATTGCTGTATCGAACTTCCTATCCCAAAAAAACTTAAATCCGCCGATCTTCCAAAAGGTGCTTTTTCTTTGATTCTACGTTCCTTTCTTAGCTCCGGAACTTCAGATTTTTTTCCAAGTAGCTTTTATAATCGCACCATTCATCTTCGACGATCTTGAGCTCACGTTCGAGTATTTACAACATTGAGTCGGTGCACTCATCGCACAATGAATAATCGAACTCAGGGTTAGATGACAAAGCATTAAAGAGTTGCGCTTTTGCTAATAAACTCAGAAACAAGGGTGAAGCCAGTTCCATTTATCGAGTCCGTCAGACGGAAAGGTGCCACCACTTTCGTTGGGATCGATTTCATCCATATTTGTTGATAAATTGACACTAAATTAAAACATTTTATTGTGAAATGTCATTTGGCTAAAACTCATTAAAGTACTTACGCGATAATTCTGCCATTGCGTGCTCATTAATACAGCCCAAACTCCCATCTAGGATGAGTGGCTTTTGGCATCTTTGGCAAGCAAAGCTAATCGACACTCTTTCATCAGCCACCGTCTTTCGGTGATGGTTCTTTTAACAAAAAATTGTTTCATTGATTTTATATAAACAACGTTGAGGCGTAGAACAGGATTTGACTGCTGCCAGGCGGACTTGTCGATGCTATTTCAATTAACTTTTCCCAGTAGACGTTTCTACTACTAGAACCAAGTTATAGGAAAATGCTTGCAATTTTCGATAAATAAATTTTTTCGTACAGAGTGCGAGAAGTGCCTCTTCTACCAGCATTTCCTGATATTTTGCAGGATTCAGGTTCATCCCCTCAGCTATCATTTTCACGGCTGCAACAAAAATACTGAAGGTAAATGCAAGCAGAATAACTTTATTAACCTACCGAATGTGTAATAGCAGCTTGAGGCAGTATCAGAAGTTGCAACTTCATTGCCAAGTTGTTCTCTGGGAGTTATTCCATTCTCTGTGGCACGTATGCCATCAGTAAGTACGGCGATCTCGTTCCACAGGTCAACACTTTGATTCTGAAATGAGCGTTCTTTTAATGAGGAATTATGTTCTATATATCAAGCTTACATGTAACTTAAACACTTGGCAGCTTCCTCATAATTGTTGGCTTCTTTTTCCAGTTTATACGCTTCAAACTAGATAATTTGAAAGTAATTTGTAGAATAGGTAGGATTCATTCTCTACGGAGCTTTGTACCTGGACATCAAAGTTGTTGGAAAATAATTTTTGCAGTTATAATTCGTTCCTTTGCTGCACAAGGATCGGTGGAACGTGCTTTCTGGACTTGAGCTATGATGTAGATTTCTTCAGTACTTAAATCCATTACACAAACTTTTAATAAATCCACGAAATCGAAAACTAAATGGAAACAAATAACGCAAGTGTCAAGTCAAATGAGCTTGACAACAGTGGTGAATCTGTTGTGTCAGTGTCAGTTTCAACAGCAGTGAGCTGTGGCAGTGTTCAGTAGTACAGCTTTTTTTAAAAGAAGTTCAACTCAAATTTGGTGAATAATGTGGTATTCGATTGGGCGCTCTCAGAGCACTTTTTTTGCTCTCAGATCAATTTTTATGTTCGTTTGGTACAGAAATAAGCAATCTTTTTCAGATTTCAGAGCACTTTTGCGAATCTAGATATTTTCTCAGATTTACCAATACAAGTGCGTTTGAGTTTGACAACTGATGGAGTTTGTTTACAATTTTAGTGAATTTTTTTCTCCAGCTGAGAAAAAGGCATTGCATCGGGTTAACCTATTTTTGTAAATTATTTATGTATAAATATTGAGAAATCAATCGGGACAGATATTTTAATACAAAATTTAACAAGTGAAAGGAAATCTCTTAGAAAAGTGTCGAAGACTACACATATTCAAATCGCACGAATATCAACACAAAAAGAGCAATGGGCGTTTTTATGATCGATTAGGCATGAAATCTGAGGGCAAATCTGAAGAAGCCCAAACGAATACCACATAAGTATCTTATTATCTCAGTACATTTTCATCAATTGTCATATAAGTTGTTGTTTTTTTCTATTCAAACAAATTACTCATTCACCATTATTGTTTAAACTAACGAAGAAACTCACAACGGCAGAATCGGGTTGTTAATAACAGCAACGATATTAATCTTAGTATTTATAATTATAGTTATATAATTATAACTAAACTTCAGAAGTATACTAAGCAACATTATGTGATAGAATATTCTACTCGTTTTATTAACTGGTTCCCAATTGTTCGCTAAAAATGTTTTTATGTGTTTATTATTCTTCAGAACTGTTCATCTTTCTTTTATGTCAAATAAATATACAATTATTTTTTAAAATTGATCACTGTCCATACAAAATTTAGTTGTAATAATTATTTTCAAATTTAACGGACAAAATTTGATGAACGCAGCCAGCAGCTTTGCCCACAGCGGAAGTGACTGGCAAGCCACTTTGCCCACAGCGGAAGTGGTCAAGTTTAGGTGCCAGTGTGTTGGTGAGCTGAAATTTTTGAAGGTTCGTGACATTTGTCAATACGATTTTCTATGTAACAATACTAACGCACCTAAACTTTGCCACCCCATGGTAATATAGCTTGTAGGCAAGTAACGGAAAAACGGCCGAAGTTGGTGGTCTCAGTATTGTCTCTGGTTTTCAGTACAATTTGGCTAGGTGATGCCAGCTATTTTAGAGAAAACATCAGCTAGTTATTATATGAGTTATTTTCTTTTATTAATAAGAATATTTAACTCATATGTTATTTATTTAACTAGGTGCTAGGTAATATACGAGTTAGAGATTAGTTACGGGTTTTTTATTAATACGGCTGAAAAAGTTAATTGAAATTTGTTTATAAATTATATCAACTCATTTTTATATTTACTTTTAAGATCTCTTTCAATTTAGTTTTAAAAAGTCCATAAAAAGGGGCGATGAAAGAAAAGTGTGCCTTTTTCTGACGCTGTTACATAAATTTAGTATTTTCTCCCAATATTTAACAATTATTAGCCGGCTTTACACTACTTACGCGTTATTTTTTAAACATACATTTTGAAATCACAGTTTTTGAAAACTTTTTAAGTTCTTGTGAATATGAGCGTGAATTGCGAACAAATGAATTTAATTGTATTTATGAATTGAAAATTGATTTTTATACTATTTACCACCAAAGCCTTAAATTAAGTTAATCTTAAGTCTAATCTAAAAAAAAATGGGACTCTCAATCGATTTAAATAGCTCAATTTACAATTATTACAACAATTGAAAATTCTTGCGGCGAACTGTCACACTTTATTCACAATCCACATTAAAACATTCGCGGATCCACAAACCCAAGAAAGAAAAAAATCTATCGAATTTAACATTAAACAATGATTGAAGTAATTGAAGTGTTAAAAAAATCGCTTGTTCGCTGTTCGTTCATCATTGGCTCTCATGCGAATAGTCCTAAAATGTGAATTTTCCAAGTAATAAAAAGGAACAAAGGAACAACAAATTGTATTAGTGTCCTCGAAAAAGGTACCAAATTGTCGCACAACGGTCACGCTGTTGTCAGAGACAGTATCAAAGATAATGGAATACAGAGATATATATCTTTCCAGTGGAAGAACGGCTGCCTACAAGCTGTTTTCCAGAGAAATTCATGAAGTCACACACACCTGCTTATTTTTATTATAGTATATGTGAGTTCATGAATTGGACTTTAATGCAAGAATTCGGTATTCTCTAATGTGTATTTCACTATCTTTTTCAGTTTAATCAACACCTCCACAAAAACTAAACAAATTCAAGACGTAACACAAAACAATTAAACACCGCGATGCTCATAAAAGCAAGATGATTCGCGGTCGTCCATTAGCAACATGCTTTTTTGTTAGCCACACGTATTCACAGACGGGGGTTGAAATTACAAAAACAACAATGTAAACAATTGGGTTTTGGGGGGATAGACGTACGAAAGATAACCATCTCTTTTATTCGTTAATCTCTGGACAGTATGGCAAAGATAATGGAATACAGAGATATATCTTTCCAGTGGAAGGGCGGCTGCCTACCAGAGATCAATGAATAAAAGAGATGGCTATCTTTCGTACGTCTATCCCCCCAAAACCCATTTGTTTACATTGTTGTTTTTGTAATTTCAACCTCCGTCTGTGAATACGTGTGACCAACAAAAAAGCATGTTGCTAGGCCGACTGCGAATCATCTTGCTTTTATGAGTATCGCGGTGTTTAATTATTTTTTGTTTTGTTTTAAATTTGTTTGGTTTTTGTGGAGGTGTGGATTAAAATGAAAAAAATAGTGAAATACACAATAGAGAATACCTAATTCTTGCATCAAAGTCCAATTCATGAACTCACATATACTATAATAGAAATGAGCAGGTGTGTGTGACTTCATGAATTTTTCTGGAAAACAGCTTGTAGGCAGCCGGCCTTCCACTGGAAAGATATATATCTCTGTCAAAGATAATGGAATACAGAGATATATATCTTTCCAGTGGAAGAACGGCAATTTTGCAACAAAACCGAAAAGAGAGATCCGTTTATCCTCAGTCAATACTATAAAAGGCGTAAGAATGAGATCAAAAATCAGACGCCTACGGTGTCATGGATGCTCTACCCATAATTATAGATACGTAAAACGGAAACAGACACAGGTTCCGCTCACCAACATTTCTGCAATTGCTTGAAAACATTAATATTTGTGATTTGGAACATGTGAAATGAGATTGGTTATTAGTTTCAGTAAAATAAACCAACAATTCATCAATCAGTTACACGAAAAAAATAAATAATTGTCCGTTCATCATTTCCGGAAGCCATATTGTTTTATAGGAATGCGGAATTTCTTTAGTCATCGCTATAAAAATATCAACATGCAGAGCTTTCCTATAATTCCTATCACGCAAACAGCATAATGCTGCATTTACATGGTCACACATTCCTATCACGCAAAATTAAAGGGATGCTAAATACTAAATAGCCGTGTGACCGAAAGGGACAGCATTATCTAACACGCAAAAAAACGTGACACGTATTTAGGTCGGCCATCTTGTTTGCGTGATAGGAATTATAGGAAAGCTCTGCATGTTGATATTTTTATAGCGAAGACTAAAGAAATTCCGCATTCCTATAAAACAATATGGCTTCCGGAAATGATGAACGGACAATTATTTATTTTTTTCGTGTAACTGATTGATGAATTGTTGGTTTATTTTACTGAAACTAATAACCAATCTCATTTCACATGTTCCAAATCACAAATATTAATGTTTTCAAGCAATTGCAGAAATGTTGGTGAGCGGAACCTGTGTCTGTTTCCGTTTTACGTATCTATAATTATGGGTAGAGCATCCATGACACCGTAGGCGTCTGATTTGTGATCTCATTCTTACGCCTTTTATAGTATTGACTGAGGATAAACGGATCTCTCTTTTCGGTTTTGTTGCAAAATTGCGCGTGCGTGGTGGTGTAAATGCGGTTTTAGAGTCTTTTTCTGGTTGTTGCCAAAATAAATAAATACAAAATAAAAAAAAAATTGAAAAAAATCGAAAAAAAAACCTGTCGTAGATAGCACGCTGGGTGGTCAAAATAAGACATTTTGAAATTTTTATTTTTTTTAAAACCCGTACTGGGTTTTTGGCGCTAGTTATAGCCATTCGTAAAATGCAACAAAAAAAGTGGGAACAGTATGAAAATGATTTTTTTTTCGTTTAGGCGGTCAGAAAAATGTTTCCCTTTGAAAACAAAAGGAGGAGCATGTTGGTCTAGAACGAAGTAAAAACCAAAGATAATGGAATACAGAGATATATATCTTTCCAGTGGAAGGGCGGCTGCCTACAAGCTGTTTTCCAGAAAAATTCATGAAGTCACACACACCTGCTCATTTCTATTATAGTATATGTGAGTTCATGAATTGGACTTTAATGCAAGAATTCGGTGTTCTCTATTGTGTATTTCACTATCTTTTCAGTTTAATCAACACCTCCACAAAAACTAAACAAATTCAAAACGTAACACAAAACAATTAAACACCGCGATGCTCATAAAAGCAAGATGATTCGCGGTCGTCCATTAGCAGCATGCTTTTTTGTTGGTCACACGTATTCACAGACGGGGGTTGAAATTACAAAAACAACAATGTAAACAAATGGGTTTTGGGGGGATAGACGTACGAAAGATAACCATCTCTTTTATTCATTCATCTCTGGTAAAAACCATGGCAACGGTAAAATCAAAACAGAAGATAGTAAAAGAGAAATACTACTTAGCTATGTACCTAGATAGACCAAAGGAGATTGTTCTTGTAAAAAGAGAACAAATTGTTCCAGCCAATTTTAATATTTTAACAAGCTTGTAGAATATTTAACGTGAAATACATTCAACGTGTTCAAAGAGTATCAGCAACATAGGTATTTAAAAAGACTACAAAAGAGAAGTAAGAAGAAAGTCCCATTAGCCAAAGTAACCATATAAACTTTAGTCTAGAGGTATATCTACATCGTTTTCAATCATTTACAGATTCAAGATGCCCGAACCGAGTTCAAAAAAGCCCCACAAAAAGCGCGAAATCAAATCGAAACCAAAGAAACGCAAACCCAAACTATCCAAGGAGTTTCAAGAAACAGAAAATGAGGTAGCAGCGATCTTGGATAGAACTGAACTTTCTATAGATCAAACGGAAGAAGATGCAGAGGCGCTGGGACTTACATTCTTCTGTGACAACATTGAACCACAACCAAATCCCAAACTCTCCATCACTGAAGAAGAAAGTGAAAGAACGGAAAAACCTAGAACGCAAACAGTTTCGTCCTTTGTTCAAATCGAAGACGAGGATCCTGTAAAATGGATTCCAGCAGTAAAATTCATTTTCGACGACAAACTCACATTCACTCCATCGTCTGAAGTGGACCCGTACATTCAAAACACGCAAAGTGGAGATCCTGTGCTGAAGTCTAATGCTAACCTCGTCCGAATGGTAAACAGGTGCCACGAAGAAGGTAACGATCACCAAATCACATCCAGCAGTACGCTGAACAATCTAACTAATTTCATCAAGGATGATCTGCTGTATGCAACTGTTTGTGAAAAAGAGTTCAAACCGATTTTTTGTGTCATGAAACCTGGCGATCTTTCGTCTCCCCTAATCCCCAGCCTAAAGTTGATAACTTTGTACATAAAGGAGCTGCGATTCACCGAGCACCCTCTGCAGAAGGAGGAGCATACTTTGACACACAAGTTGGAGGATATTCTGCATGTCCATTTCAATAGAAAGGAAAATGAAATCATTGAAAAATTGAAGACCGATCTCGATGGTTTGAGAAGGACTATCAATGGTCTCCTGGATGAGGGCACGTCAGACGATCTCCCAGGATTAGAGCGAAGACTCAACAAGGTGAAACAATTAAGAGCTAAAATACACGAAGAAGAGGCGATTAGCAAGGACCTCCTTCGAAACATACTAGACACGTGGGTAAAGTTAAAGAACCTGCGAAAATATCAGGAGTTTCATTGGACATCGCTGAAGTTGAAAATTAAGCTGACCGACGTGGATCTAGATCAAGACACTGCTGTGTGGATGAAACGATTTGAAACAGAACTAAACGAAATCTACCGCGAGCAGCTCGAAGCCTACTACCGAGCCAAGAGACTTTACAAGTCTGACCCCGAAAGGGCTCCGGCTAAGCTCAAGAAACCAGGCATTGAAAATATCAAAAAGGACCTAAAGCAGACCCTAAAACAGTGTACTCGACTTCCTGGAGAGCCCGAGATTGAAATCGTACGCTTAAAATCATCAGATATGTGCAAGCCGTTGGAGAAGATCAAAACCTACTTTATGAGGGTGTTCTTTGATGGGCAAGTAGTGGGATCGACAAAGTGCTTTCGCTTGGAGCCAAACTTATCTCTTGCTGTAAATGAGTCTCTTGGCATCTACTTGGACCGCAGAATTCCGAAAGAGATCAAAATTAAGGTAAGTTCGCAATGACTGCTTTTGTCAAATGACCAACACGAATCGTATTCTTCCAGCTCTTTGAGAAGAAGAAGCTGCCCTCAGTGCCACTCAAAATTGCCAACATCTTGGTGCCATTTCCATCTATTGGACAGAGTGCTCAACACTTAGATGTAATTAATTTTTCTTCCCGCAAGCAGGGGAGTATTTCCGGACGTCTGACCATCAGTTTCCAATGCGATGATGTAGTCTACTCCAAGGAGGTCCTTAACTCAATCTTTCCTCCACCAACACCGAGAACGCGAATACCAGACAACTTACTCGAGAGCTGGCAAAGAAATCGACTGATCGAAACAGTTGAAAGTCCAACGACTGAGCAGACATCTCAGGATGAGGATGAGGCAGAGGAAGGCACTTGCACATTTCAGGAAACCTTATTGGAGTTCTGCTCCCGCGAAGAGATTGACAGCAATCAACGCTTTCGCCTGCTGTCGTCAATTTATCGATGCGAAATGAAGGCAAAGAACGTCCAATTCGCTTCGTTTATGGAACACGAGTTAGAGGAGGAATTCGAAGAGAAAGTGATTGATTTTGGCAACTGGATGAATCCAATCGATGTGCACAAGCACAACGGAAAAAAGTACCTTCGAAATCTGTATGAGGTTGTGGTCAATCATTGCGATCAACTGTCACGGATAACCGGCGGCTCTAACGAGTTACTGGTCGGAAATAGCATAGTGACGTTGAAGGCGTTCTTTGCATCTCTGCGGAACATCTTCGGTCCAAGTCGACCGTTAAACCCGGTAAGGGAAGGCCAACCGTCATTATCGACAAGCTATCAGAATGTACAAAAATTCAATGTCGTGGTGAATGTGGTGAGGGCAACGGGAATTCCCGTTCGGAAATTTTCGGCACCGGCCTTGGACAGGCGGGACAGCAGCAATGCGTCGATGTTCAGCTCGCAGAGTAAGATTGTGGGTGGGACGGCGTTGCTTTTGTGAGTTTAATTGGTGGAAGATGTAACGTAAGAAAACAAAGGGCTCGATAAAGAGAGTATAGTTGAGAAAAGTATTTACTAAAGTTTACGTAGTGGAACGCTGCCTCTTTTTGTAAAACTTATGAAAAAAACGAAGTCTCCATCTGTACCAAGCCAAGGCTATCCTCTTTAAAAAAAAAAACTTTCTTTACAGCATTCAAGTATTCAAACGTGAGGCCATACGTCTCAGCGACGTATTTGGATCAAAGCGGAAGAACGATGACATCGGATGGGTCAAGCCCCACTTGGAATGAGCAGTTAATTCTACAAATATCGTATGTAACTGAGAGACTCGTGCTTTGTCGAAATATATTGGGCGTTCATTTTTCCTATGGCTAGCTATCTAGTGGTCCTGCCTATGTATTTCTCAATAGAACACGCCTTTTGCCACTCTGTCAACTATAAATCAATTTTTCTTTCAGAGGAAGTCCCATTGAACTCAAAGGCGACCTTAAGATCACAGTTTTCGATGAATACGTGGAGAACCACATCAGCGAAGAGCGCTCCATGGAGATCTATCAAAGTTTCCAGTCGAATTGGTTAGCAGAGTATCGACTGCCGATAAGCACGATTCTGGGACGACAAAGAGTAGAAGGTTTCACTCTTTAAATATAACCTGTTTGTATCATAACCTCTTTTCAGATCGAAGGCGTGTTTGAGTTAACTTCCCCGAAGATCCTCGTCGGCTACAGCTCGCCCTCACTCAACGAAGCTCTGACAGTGGAGAATATCCCCGAAATCAAGGAACGCGTCAACGTATGGCTCTATGTCAGTGTCGAGCCCAGTTTTGAAATGCCCCGAGTAACGACAAAAAGCCTCAACTGTTCTGAATTGAAGGAGGTGCGTCACCACATTCAAGAGTGGTGCATCGAAGCGAAAGGAATGCAGCCAAGTCGCTTCATTGATCCACTGGTGTGCACGATGGATGGCAAACTAGTGTGTTTGACACGACTGTTGGAACCGGTACCGCTTCCAGTTGAAGCGGGAGAAACCGATCTTCAGATCATGGAGAACGCTTGTAGATACGTTTCCCTGCTGAACGTTCCAAAACATTTTCATCCGTGTATGCATTTCCGGGGAGTTTGGCTGAATAATCAGGTTTGACAAGGTATTTAAATACTGTCATTTAATGCGATCAGAATTCCTCGTTCCAGACCCTACTAGACACAAGCTGGGGTTCCGCAAAAGACTTGGGAGTTCTCTTGGCAAACTTATTACTGACAATTGGTATTCGCTGTTGGGTGGTTCTTGGAATAGCCAACCCACACGGGGAAAGTGCGTACGTCTTGTTTTCAGAGGACGGTGGTTTTGTAATGGTGGACCCTAGCACGGGAAAAAAGTACGCCACCAAAGATGTCTACTGTCCAATGACAAAAGTGTTTCAAATCTTCTCCCAAGACAACGTAAGCTTGATTTTAAAACAAACAGACTGCCATCCAACTTGTCAACTTGTTTCAGATTTACTGCAACATCCAAGCCGAAAACCAAGTTTCGATGATGAACTTTGATATCGAAGACGCGTCGTGTTGGTTTCCCATGTTCACCAAAAAGAATCCCGCTCCGCTTGGGGGAGTTCAGAAACTCAACTATACGTTTAAAAGCTCGAATGGCGTCAACGAATTGCGAAAGAACATCGAACGAAAGATCATGAAGAAGATAAGTGCGTGGCGGCCAATGCAGAAGACTGTTTGGAATAGGTTAACACACTCTATCAGCTTCATTACCTTCAACTTGTATAATCTTGTGTGTTTCCAGGGCTTTTCAAAGCACAATGCTGAAGGTCCTTGTTGATATGGAGTATGAGTCTACATTTCTGTCAGCTCCGTCCACAGCTAACCACTCGGAAACTATATTTTCGGGGTTCGGAAACTATAAGGCAAGGCGATGGTTTTTTTTCTGTTCTAACTATAAAATTAGTCTTTTTTTTACAGATCTTTGGATTCACACTCAACTTTTCGTATACGAATTTATCGTCGATTTCCGAGCGAATTAAATCGACGGGGATTCACCTGAATGGCGACAAGAAGGTGGAGTTTTCGGTGGCCGTTCACGTCCACTCGTATCCGTTTAACGTGTTATCCGTGTGGGTTTTCATCATATCTGCTATTCCTATATGAAGGTAGAGGTCTTGAGAGGTAGAGGTTTGTAGAGGTTTTATGAAATAAATAGTTTGGAGTTTGATCTGGGTGGTTCCTATAAGTTTGCAATAAAGAATAAAGTTGAATTATGCAGTAAAGGTGTCCCAAGTAGCATTCGAATACACATTTTAGGCCTGGCGACGTTCTGGTGTCAATTCGTGATCCCATTTAGGAACCTATGTTTCGAAACAACTAAGTAAAAGTTCCTTTTATGTTTCGGAAGTGGCGCAACGCAAAGTAGGAATTGTTTTTGACGCAAATCCTATGTACCATCTTTGGACACACAATTTCAGACGCACTTACCTCGCTGTTACGTTTGCACTCCTCACGCAATAACGTAACAGTTTGAATAGTGTAGCCATAGCTATTGTCAACACAAATTGGCAAAAATGAATTATTAATATTTAATTCTATTTTTGTGTATGTAACCATATATAATGTGTGATGTTATGATATGTCATTCATTTTGTATTACCATTGTATATAAATCTAATAGTACTCTCATCAGACGAATTTTTTTATTTGGGCCGCTGCTCTGTAGAGGGCGTATGGTTAGCAAAAGAATAACCTTTTCTCAGAGAAGAATTGTTTTGAGCGAGCGAAAGGACGGAGAACGACAAAAAAACACACATACACTCTTGTCGTGGTACCTCGTGTTCGTGTCTCGTGTCGTACGCGTGCCTACTTGTTTTGGGTTCCTTTGTGGGTCTGTGATATGTGATGTGACTGGGAGCAGAATCGTTCGTCACACCCGTGAGGTTTATGAGATATGATCATGATTGTGTTGGTTAATGGTTGGCTGCAGCTGTAGGTTGGCAAGACAAGATGAGATATCTTTAATTTTTCTATAGGTATTTTTCGCCGAAATGGTGATTGGTACATTTCCGAAACGTTGCTACATTTCATTATTTCTTTGAAATAAGCGACGTTTCTTTGCTTTGGATTTTGCTGCATAGGCCCGTTTGTTGAAAGGTGGATATGTAATGTACTTAGATTATTATTCTTCTGGTTTTGTAGCTACATAATGTACCAGTACCAGGACATAATTTTTGCATTTAATCTCATATAGGTCATTATCAACGCTCAACCCAATCGGAAGCTAATAATTATCCGAGGATATACGGAAGTTTTTCGTGATTTTAATCTGTGATCTACCTATATGCCTACGTTTACCTAACCTATTCCGAAAAAATAAAGCGCCCCTCCAATGTTTCTTTCCACCACTTCGCAGGCGTTTTTCTTTTTTAGTTCGGAGCACGACCTGAACTGTTATACAAAAAGATCGTGTTTCTTTTTTAGCTCAGACACTTCGGAGCTCGAATTTGTGTTTTTTTTTCGCTCAGAGCATGATCAGAGCGCGCTCTATGAGCTCAGAATAAATTGACTGAGCATCCTGAGTAAAAAGCTGAGTACACATGTACATGCACACTTCCAGTCACATTTGAAGGACAAAAAAAAAACAGGAAAAACAAAACATCCTCTGAACCAGAGATGAATGAATAAAAGAGATGGTTATCTTTCGTACGTCTATCCCCCCAAAACCCATTTGTTTACATTGTTGTTTTTGTAATTTCAATCCCCGTCTGTGAATACGTGTGACCAACAAAAAAGCATGTTGCTAATGGAATGGCCGACTGCGAATCATCTTGCTTTTATGAGCATCGCGGTGTTTAATTGTTTTGTGTTACGTTTTGAATTTGTTTAGTTTTTGTGGAGGTGTTGATTAAACTGAAAAAGATAGTGAAATACACATTAGAGAATACCGAATTCTTGCATTAAAGTCCAATTCATGAACTCACATATACTATAATAGAAATGAACAGGTGTGTGTGACTTCATGAATTTTTCTGGAAAACAGCTTGTAGGCAGCCGCCCTTCCACTGGAAAGTTATATATCTCTGTATTCCATTATCTTTGCTCTGAGCACGTATGGCAGAGATTAATGAATAAAAGAGATGGCTATCTTTCGTACGTCTATCCCCCCAAAACCCATTTGTTTACATTGTTGTTTTTGTAATTTCAACCCCCGTCTGTGAATACGTGTGGCTAACAAAAAAGCATGTTGCCAATGGACGACCGCGAATCATCTTGCTTTTATGAGCATCGCGGTGTTTAATTGTTTTGTGTTACGTCTTGAATTTGTTTAGTTTTTGTGGAGGTGTTGATTAAACTGAAAAAGATAGTGAAATACACATTAGAGAATACCGAATTCTTGCATTAAAGTCCAATTCATGAACTCACATATACTATAATAAAAATAAGCAGGTGTGTGTGACTTCATGAATTTTTCTGGAAAACAGCTTGTAGGCAGCCGCCCTTCCACTGGAAAGATATCTATCTCTGTATTCCATTATCTTTGCCATCTGTGAAGACGGGGGTTGAAATTACAAAAACAACAATGTAAACAAATGGGTTTTGGGGGGATAGACGCAGCGTTGCCACAAAGATACAATTGTATCAAAAAGATACATTTTTGCTTCCTTGCAAAGAATTTGATACTCAGATTTTCAATTAGATACATTTTTCAATTTTCAAATAAGTTTGCAAAATCTCCCTTTTTCATATGTTTTAAGTTTTTTTCAGACTTATTTTGAATCTATAGCAATATCAATATCAATATACATCAAAATATTGATTTTTGGTCCCAATGGAACATGAAAAGTGATTTAGAAAACGTTATTCTCTTGTGATACATTTGATACATTTTTGATTCTCGAAATTTTGATACTTTTGATACATTTTTTTAAAAAAATAGATACATTTTTCAAAAAGTCAACGGCAACGCTGGATAGACGTACGAAAGATAACCATCTCTTTTACTCAGTAATCTCTGACGTATGGTTCAGAGCGCGCTCATAATGCTCGAACTCTGTTCAGTGCTCAGCTCTGAACTAAAAAAGAAAAACGCCTATTAATGTTCGCTTGATTTTGACACTCTTAAGTTCCGACGTAAAAAAAAATGTGTTGGCATAGCTGATTGACTTGCTCTGTTTCGTCACTTGCAACTTTCTAAAGAAATGTCTACATTTTAAAAGAAATTAAATTAACAACAAAGAACTACTTCTTTGTGTTGAACTAACCATTCTCCATTGGTACTGTTTCGTTTGAAATTTTGTTGCGAATGCCGATATTTTCTCTGATCTGTCAAAATTTAGCTGTGGAAAAATGTACCTATTTTGCTAATACGCTTGCTTATGTGGTATTCGATTGGGCGCTCTCAGAGCACTTTTTTTGCTCTCAGGGCAATTTTTATGTTCGTTTGGTACAGGAAAAAGCAATCTTTTTCAGATTTCAGAGCACTTTTGCGAATCTAGATATTTTCTCAGATTTACCAATACAAGTGCGTTTGAGTTTGACAACTGATGGAGTTTGTTTACATTTTTAGTGAATTTTTTCTCCAGCAAAGAAAGGCATTGCATCGGGTGAATCTATTTGTGTAAATTATTTATGTAGGTATATATATTTAGAAATCAATCGGAACAGCTATTTCTAATGTTTTAATACAAAATTTAACTAGTGAATGGAAATCGCTTAGAAAAGTGTCGAAGACTACACATATTCAAATCGCACGAATATCAACACAAAAAAGAGCAAGAGCAAGTTTTATGTTCGATTAGCCACACGAAATCTGGAATCTGAGAGCAAATCTGAAGAAGCCCAAACGAATACCACATTAAATTCTGTAGATAGTGTTCGTACAACGGCTCAGAAATTTAGCTTGAACTGCGTACTGCTTGGCTAAACTGCTTTGCTTAATTTTATCTTTGGAGACATTTTTGTATGGGAGCTTAATTTAAGCGCGAGCAGCATACTAGGCTTTAGTGTTATTTAAATAAAAAAAATAGCGTTTTAAAATGGGTTTCTGCATTGGAGTGCAATAATAATTCCAGAAAAAAGATAACTTCGGACACCAGCTTCCATAACTTCCATAATTTTCCTAATGAAAAACTAATCGCAAATAAGTTCCGATGGAAGAGTTTCCCTTGTCAGCAGTGGCGTGGAACATAGACAAACCATACTGTATTGTCTCTGGCGTGGAAGGTATCGTGTAACCTAAATGGTGAAACAAGCCCTTAGTCACAGTTTGGTGAAACCAGGCCCTATAGCAAAGATAATGGAATACAGAGATATATATCTTTCCAGTGGAAGGGCGGCTACCTACAAGCTGTTTTCCAGAAAAATTCATGAAGTCACACACACCTGCTCATTTCTTTTATAGTATATGTGAGTTCATGAATTGGACTTTGATGCAAGAATTAGGTATTCTCTATTGTGTATTTCACTATTTTTTTCATTTTAATCCACACCTCCACAAAAACCAAACAAATTCAAAACAAAACACAAAATAATTAAACACCGCGATACTCATAAAAGCAAGATGATTCGCGGTCGTCCATTAGCAGCATGCTCTTTTGTTGGTCACACGTATTCACAGACGGGGGTTGAAATTACAAAAACAACAATGTAAACAAATGGGTTTTGGGGGGATAGACGTACGAAAGATAACCATCTCTTTTATTCATTCATCTCTGCCCTATAGTCACAAAACAAGTTCCACTCAAGTGTCACTTCCAATTGGAGACTGGAATCTGTCACCACTGAACCTTATTTTAGAACCAATTAGAATTAGCCAGAAAGATCTCGTCAGATGGCGGAACGGGTATAAAAGGACAGCTTTTAGAAGAGGGCGACACAGTTGATTTATAACAGTGATTGGTTAAAGTTCGAGATAGTAATAGTTTGTGAAGATAAATAAGTGAAAAGTAATAGAGTAAATTAAGTGACTGGCTTGAATCGTTGAAGAATTGTTTAAGTAATATTGTTCTGGTACTTAAGAAGTGAAATATTAGAATAGTCGATAAAAGTGTAATAAAAGTAAATTTTATTAGAAAAGTTTAACTACATATTTTTTACGTCATTAGGCGTTTTTCTTTTTTAGTTTAGAGCACAACCTGAACTGTTAAACAAAAAGTTCGTGGTTCTTTTTTAGCTCAGACACTTCAGAGCAGAGCTCGAATTTGTGTTTCTTTTTTCACTCAGAGCATGATCAGAGCGCGCTCTATGAGTTCAGAATAAATTGACTGAGCATCCTGAGTAAGAAGCTGGGGCCCTATTATGTAATACGAAACGAGCGGCAAATAAACGATAATAAAGAAAACGATAGTCACAACAAAGACCGATTATGTAAAACGATAAAGCTGTTAGGCTAATTTCACACACACCGATTTTGGACGGCCAGTATAAAATCGGCCGACATTTTACCGGTAGCTACTGGGTGCTTGCACACTCACCGGATTTTTACCGGTCACAATCAGTTGCTTTGTTTTCGTAATCGTGACACGAGGTTATTGTTTAATAATAATGGCGCAAAATTATAGACATCGTGAATTCCAACATCAGAAAACTATCAAAACTAGTTTTAAACGTAGTATGCGCCCATAATTTGAATGAAGCGAGTCAAATGGTCAGCAAAAAATCGGTGTGTGTGCAAGTGCCTATTTAATCACGTACGCCACTACTTCCCGATACTGCCGGCGATACAGTGGCAGTAGACGGCTGCTCACCGGCATTTTGCCGACACCGATCAGCGGTCGGCGTGTGTGAAAGGTCCCGTTTATACATGTGTGGTTCACTATAGGAATTTGGACGACCGGTATAAAATCGGCCGTCCGAAATCGGTGAAATTAGCCTTAGAAAGATGTTGCCAACTGAAACCGAAAATACATTAATTTTTTGTAGCGCAACCAACTTCACACCTATGTGAAATGTCAAAAATTTAGTTTATAAACAACTTTTTGTTACTATTTTTCAAGTTTATTGTAAAAATGTTCTTCCATTGCGACTTTTTTTTGGATAGTGGAGAGTAAAGAAAGTATTTTAGACTTCGCCTTAGCTTGGCTGTTGGGCAAATAATTTTTAGTGGGTTGCTTTCGAGGGGGAAGTAATCAATATTTTTGAGTAGTCCTTGACTACAGATTTTCTACTTGTGATTGCATGCGAATTCGATTGAATACACTGTGATGCACTGTGATTCACCATGAATACGCACAGAAAAGTTCCTTGAATACACCTGATTACTTCCCCCTCGGTTGCTTTCCATAAAGCCAAATGAGCACATCCATTTCCACGCAATAATATTTATAACAGCTGAACGAAAACGAAAAAAGCCATACGACTGCTAAATGTCAGTCGTTGAATCTTAAACGATTCTCGTTTTACGCAATCGCGTTTACACGAAAACGATTTCGTTTCAACGAAAATCGTTTTTGTTGTTTAATTTCAACCCCCGTCTGTGAATAGGTACGTGTGACCAACAAAAAAACATCTTGCTAATGGCCGACCGCGAATCATCTTGCTTTTATGAGTATCGCGATGTTAAATTGTTTTGTGTTTCGTTTTGAATTTGTTTGGTTTTTGATTAAACTGAAATAAATAGTGAAATACACATTAGACAATACCGAATTCTTGCCATTAAAGTCCAATTCATGAACTCACATATACTATAATAGAAATAAGCAGTTGTGTGCGACTTCATGAATTTTTCTGGAAAACGGCTTGTAGGGTTTAACTATTTGCCTTCGCCAATTAATTATATAAGATTATTATCAGACGTACGCAGTATCCCAAACAGAATTGAGATTGAGACCTTACCAATGCAAAACTCCACTCGGTTTATCATTGAGCAATTGTGCCACCAAGTCAAGGGTTTGACATTATTGCAAGCCACCACTACTACTGCTTTGGTGTTCTAATGTCTAATCCATACGGAATACCTCTTCTTTCCCAATGGATTCCCAATTGATCAAGGAAATGCCGAGCCCGCTTCAAAAACCCCCACAGGATAAAATTTAAAACACGAGATGTGTTTGCAATTGCAACAAAAGATACTTTATTCAGACATTTCTATTTTCTTCTGCTTCTCCCACGTCTCAAGGAATCACCACCAGAAGCACACCTCAATAGTCCTGCAAGAGAAAAAAAGTAGTTGCGTTTTAGCAAAGCGACCACTTGTAAAATATTCCAGTGAATTTGCTATAGTCAGATTAAAGTTAACAGCATGGTTTTTAATTGGGTTCGCTCAGTAGAGGGAACCTGAATAGGTAAGGATATCATCATTAATTTTACTTTTTGAATGGAATGCAAAACGAAGATTCTTACCTTGGGAATTAGCGACGGTGATTTGCCAAAAACTATGCCGCCATAGACTTCTTCCTCTGTAACTCCCACTAAAAAAAGAAACAATACTTTAGAACCATTTCAGTTCAAGACGCACATCCCACAACAAAAGGAATGCTCATAGCCAGATATAATTTAACAGCATGGTTTTTTATTTAGGTTCGCTCAGAAGAGGGAACCTGAGAAGGTTCAAATTTCATTATAAATAAATAGAAGGTTGAACCGGGTCAAGTGGACAATAAATAGAAACCAACCTTTGATGATGGACGATTTGAGACATCTCAGCTAAAAGTCATGTGCTCTAGTTCATCAACTGCAAATGAAAAGAAAAATTAATTAGATTGGACCCTTGTACAGAACGTGCACGTTTAGTGGAAGATTATGTCAGTGCGAAAATCTGTTACATTTTAATTCAAATGAACTATACTAATAATGAATCATCAGGGTGTTTTACTACCTAGCGCAGACAGTGACTAAACTTACCTTGCGATGTTCAAAAAGACGTTCAGCGATCGACATGGCCACGAAAATCAGACACTGGCAAGAAAGAAAAACACATATTAGCATATTTGAAATAATCTGTAGGATCTGGCTTTTTCACAAGGCATTATCAGTATCCTTTTGGTTTAATTTCGAAATCTACATAAAACTTGATTTCAGATTAAAGTTATCATCATTAAATGACCGCTCTGCTGCTAAGGGATCGAAGTCAAAGCAAATTTTCCAGCAGTGTGTACACCATTTGAGAAAGTTCTTAGACTCTTACCTAATCACGTCAATCACAGAATCCGTAGTAGCAAACATGTTCTCTACAACGGATTCTATGATAGTTCTTTCGGGGTTCGTAGCAAAATTCCGAATACAACGGATTCTGTGATAGGCGCGCATGGGAACAAAGGATATTTTATTCAGAAATTTCTATTTTCTGCTGCTTCTCCCACGTCTCAAGGAATCACCACCAGAAGCACACCTCAATAGTCCTGCAAGAGAAAAAAAGTAGTTGCGTTTTAGCAAAGCGACCACTTGTAAAATATTCCAGTGAATTTGCTATAGTCAGATTAAAGTTAACAGCATGGTTTTTAATTGGGTTCGCTCAGTAGAGGGAACCTGAATAGGTAAGGATATCATCATTAATGTTACTTTTTGAATGGAATGCAAAACGAAGATTCTTACCTAGGGATTTAGCGATGGTGATTTGCCAAAAACTATGCCGCCATAGACTTCTTCCTCTGTAACTCCCACTAAAAAAAGAAACAATACTTTAGAACCATTTCAGTTCAAGACGCACATCCCACAACAAAAGGAATGCTCATAGCCAGATATAATTTAACAGCATGGTTTTTTATTTAGGTTCAAATTTCATTATAAATAAATAGAAGGTTGAACCGGGTCAAGTGGACAATAAATAGAAACCAACCTTTGATGATGGACGATTTGAGACATCTCAGCTAAAAGTCATGTGCTCTAGTTCATCAACTGCAAATGAAAAGAAAAATTAATTAGATTGGACCCTTGTACAGAACGTGCACGTTTAGTGGAAGATTATGTCAGTGCGAAAATCTGTTACATTTTAATTCAAATGAACTATACTAATAATGAATCATCAGGGTGTTTTACTACCTAGCGCAGACAGTGACTAAACTTACCTTGCGATGTTCAAAAAGACGTTCAGCGATCGACATGGCCACGAAAATCAGACACTGGAAAGAAAGAAAAACACATATTAGCATATTTGAAATAATCTGTAGGATCTGGCTTTTTCACAAGGCATTATCAGTATCCTTTTGGTTTAATTTCGAAATCTACATAAAACTTGATTTCAGATTAAAGTTATCATCATTAAATGACCGCTCTGCTGCTAAGGGATCGAAGTCAAAGCAAATTTTCCAGCAGTGTGTACACCATTTGAGAAAGTTCTTAGACTCTTACCTAATCACGTCAATCACAGAATCCGTAGTAGCAAACATGTTCTCTACAACGGATTCTATGATAGTTCTTTCGGGGTTCGTAGCAAAATTCCGAATACAACGGATTCTGTGATAGACGCGCATGGGAACAAAGGATATTTTATTCAGAAATTTCTATTTTCTGCTGCTTCTCCCACGTCTCAAGGAATCACCACCAGAAGCACACCTCAATAGTCCTGCAAGAGAAAAAAAGTAGTTGCGTTTTAGCAAAGCGACCACTTGTAAAATATTCCAGTGAATTTGCTATAGTCAGATTAAAGTTAACAGCATGGTTTTTAATTGGGTTCGCTCAGTAGAGGGAACCTGAATAGGTAAGGATATCATCATTAATGTTACTTTTTGAATGGAATGCAAAACGAAGATTCTTACCTAGGGATTTAGCGATGGTGATTTGCCAAAAACTATGCCGCCATAGACTTCTTCCTCTGTAACTCCCACTAAAAAAAGAAACAATACTTTAGAACCATTTCAGTTCAAGACGCACATCCCACAACAAAAGGAATGCTCATAGCCAGATATAATTTAACAGCATGGTTTTTTATTTAGGTTCAAATTTCATTATAAATAAATAGAAGGTTGAACCGGGTCAAGTGGACAATAAATAGAAACCAACCTTTGATGATGGACGATTTGAGACATCTCAGCTAAAAGTCATGTGCTCTAGTTCATCAACTGCAAATGAAAAGAAAAATTAATTAGATTGGACCCTTGTACAGAACGTGCACGTTTAGTGGAAGATTATGTCAGTGCGAAAATCTGTTACATTTTAATTCAAATGAACTATACTAATAATGAATCATCAGGGTGTTTTACTACCTAGCGCAGACAGTGACTAAACTTACCTTGCGATGTTCAAAAAGACGTTCAGCGATCGACATGGCCACGAAAATCAGACACTGGAAAGAAAGAAAAACACATATTAGCATATTTGAAATAATCTGTAGGATCTGGCTTTTTCACAAGGCATTATCAGTATCCTTTTGGTTTAATTTCGAAATCTACATAAAACTTGATTTCAGATTAAAGTTATCATCATTAAATGACCGCTCTGCTGCTAAGGGATCGAAGTCAAAGCAAATTTTCCAGCAGTGTGTACACCATTTGAGAAAGTTCTTAGACTCTTACCTAATCACGTCAATCACAGAATCCGTAGTAGCAAACATGTTCTCTACAACGGATTCTATGATAGTTCTTTCGGGGTTCGTAGCAAAATTCCGAATACAACGGATTCTGTGATAGACGCGCATGGGAACAAAGGATATTTTATTCAGAAATTTCTATTTTCTGCTGCTTCTCCCACGTCTCAAGGAATCACCACCAGAAGCACACCTCAATAGTCCTGCAAGAGAAAAAAAGTAGTTGCGTTTTAGCAAAGCGACCACTTGTAAAATATTCCAGTGAATTTGCTATAGTCAGATTAAAGTTAACAGCATGGTTTTTAATTGGGTTCGCTCAGTAGAGGGAACCTGAATAGGTAAGGATATCATCATTAATGTTACTTTTTGAATGGAATGCAAAACGAAGATTCTTACCTAGGGATTTAGCGATGGTGATTTGCCAAAAACTATGCCGCCATAGACTTCTTCCTCTGTAACTCCCACTAAAAAAAGAAACAATACTTTAGAACCATTTCAGTTCAAGACGCACATCCCACAACAAAAGGAATGCTCATAGCCAGATATAATTTAACAGCATGGTTTTTTATTTAGGTTCAAATTTCATTATAAATAAATAGAAGGTTGAACCGGGTCAAGTGGACAATAAATAGAAACCAACCTTTGATGATGGACGATTTGAGACATCTCAGCTAAAAGTCATGTGCTCTAGTTCATCAACTGCAAATGAAAAGAAAAATTAATTAGATTGGACCCTTGTACAGAACGTGCACGTTTAGTGGAAGATTATGTCAGTGCGAAAATCTGTTACATTTTAATTCAAATGAACTATACTAATAATGAATCATCAGGGTAATTTACTACCTAGCGCAGACAGTGACTTAACTTACCTTGCGATGTTCAAAAAGACGTTTAGCGATCGACATGGCCACCATTTAGGTTAGGTTCACGTCAATCACAGAATCCGTAGTAGCAAACATGTTCCCTACAACGGATTCTATGACAGTTCTTTCGGGGTTCGTAGCAAAATTCCGAATACAACAGATTCTGATAGGCGGGCATGGTTCCATACGATTGTATGAAATTTCTGCAGCTCTTTTGGAACGAAAACTGCACACAACTATCATTGTAACACGCGCCTCTCTGTAAAAATAAAACAAAGAAAGACATGTTAGACAGAACGCCACTTCAAATTATAGCAGGTAACAAAGGAATCGTTTTTCAGTATCCTTTTGGTTTAATAGTGAAAATCAGCACAGTACTTTATTTCAGATTAAAGTTATCATCATTGTAACTACATGCTCGTCTACTTAAAAATTAAATCATCTTACCTTAGGTGCGCTGTTGAATTGGACGGTGAACGTGGTGCATCCGATAATTTATTACAACATCTGAAACCAATGAAAATTACCTCCATAAGTCTTAATTGAATACATTTTTCCAAACTCAAGTGTTTTGTTCTTAAAAATCCATCAGTTGGCCGTTCTTATCAATCCGCAAATTTAACGAACTAGTTCATTGCTTTTAGGTAGTTGAACACTCATCATGATTATGAAGAACCATAATCAACAATTTTATGTTACTCACAGTTTTCATCCACGAAAATTCAAGAAATCTTACAGATTTTTTCATAAATTTGCCAAGCAATGCATTTGTTGAAGTTTCCCTCTTAGTAATCCTGAATTATTTTTGAAGGTGTGCGACATTTTGTCACTTAAATCCATTTAAACGACTTGGTTCTTCTTCGCAATCGACCACTACCGGAGGAATTCGAAGTAAAAGTGAACGAGCAAAGAGGATCTAAACTTAAACGAGTAGAAAGAAATAATGTAATATGTAATACGTATATACAAAAAAGGAAGAACAAGAAAACTGAAGAAAACTACACGAACGATGTGAAGTTCATGTCGGTTGAAAGTTAATTTCCGTTTCATTTTTTATTTTTGCTGTTGCTTGCGGTATGCTCACATTGGAGACGTTCGGATACCTAGTTAAGGCGCCAGTTATAGCCATACGTAAAATGCAACAGAAAAAGCGGGAACAGTATGAAAATGATTTTTTTTTTTCGTTTAGGCGGTTATAGCGAAAATTCTGTCAGAAAAATGTTTCCCTATGGAAACAAATCAACCACCACTGATTGGATTCCATCAGAAAAAAAAAATCCTGATAGATGGAACAGTAAAGTAATGAAATACTTCAGTGGAATGATCTGGGTTTTTGTTGTGGAATTGACTGAGAAGTGGATCGGAAAAAGTTTTTCGTACGGAAAAATGTATAAATTATTTTTCTAGAAAATTTAAAGAACATTTCCTAATTTTTTTTTTGATAGACTAACTTTATAATTCATAAGCAACATTTTAAGACCAAGATTGAGTTCAACCATTAGGATTAAGTGGTCTAAAAAAGCAAAAGAAAATTTTTACGGTTGCATTTTACGTATGGCTATAACTGGGGCCTAAGGCCTCATGTGGAATTGACTGAGAAGTGGATCGGAAAAAGATTTTCGTACCCAAAAATGTATAAATTATTTTTCTAGAAAATTTAAATATCATAAGCAACATTTTAAGACCAAGATTGAGTTCAACCATTAGAATTAAGTGGTCTAAAAAAGCAAAAAAAAATTTTTACGGTTGCATTTTACGTATGGCTATAACTGGGGCCTAAGGCCCAACAGAAAATGTGAGAACAGTTGTTCACATAGGCCCTAGTTATAGCCATACGTAAAACGACACCGTAAAAATTTTCTTTTGCTTTTTTAGACCACTTAATTATAATGGTTGAACTCAATCTTGGTCTTAAAATGTTGCTTATGATATTTAAATTTTCTAGAAAAATAATTTATGCATTTTTCGGTACGAAAATCTTTTTCCGATCCACTTCTCAGTCAATTCCACAACAAAAACCCAGATCATTCCACTGAAGTATTTCATTTCTTTACTGTTCCATCAGTGCCTTGATTTTGTGCGGTTTTTGAGGTGATGTCGCTAGGGAACGGCCCGAATCGGATTTGAATGTGTGAGTGAGCCGCGCGCTGTGACCAACGTGACCGTTGTGCAATAATTTGGCACTTTTTTCGAGGATCCTGATACAATTTGTTACTACTGTATCCCTTTTTTTTAGTTTGAAAAGGAACTTTGCAATTTTTAGAAACACTGTGATTTTCAAATGAATTTTAGTAAAATATAACGCTGCTGTTTATCAGAACACGATTATAGTGTTACGAGAGCCAACAATTGTTAAATATTGTGCGAAAATTCTTAAATTTCAGAGAATCTTTACAAATAAAACTTTTTTCTTACACCGCTCTTATTTTTTTTGCTACTTTTCAGAATTTTGCAACAATCTCCCGGATTGTTAGAGAAAGGTTATAAATTTTAGTTTTAGTTTTACAATACAATATAGACAGGGATGGAAAAGTCGATACAATTGTATCGAATTCGATACAAATGAGTTTGCTCTAGTACAAAAGTACAATTTGCCGTATTTCGATACAATCATTTATCTGTCTGTACCTACCTATTTTTCAATTCTCTTGCAATTTGTGGTTTTCCAAAAATGGAAAATCAAATCAACTTATTGTTTTAAGTTTTACACAAAGCATTGACTGGATTCGACTTTTCATTAGAAACTCACCCCGTTATGAGTTTCAAGCTCATGACAATATTTTGAATATGAATGTGCAAAATGAGAGTATTAAGCCTGAAGAGCTCAGGGATTGATATATTATACTACTAACTGTTCCCGCCCTGCTTAGCAA
Source organism: Cheilosia vernalis (assembly GCA_949126925.1). Taxonomy (NCBI): domain Eukaryota; kingdom Metazoa; phylum Arthropoda; class Insecta; order Diptera; family Syrphidae; genus Cheilosia; species Cheilosia vernalis. The sequence goes on from OX421362.1 coordinate 61,388,237, forward strand.
GGTCCTTTATTTTGACAGTGCAGAATCTTAGCTCTGCCATGAGTGTCGAGAAAAAGCGTTCTTAAACTCGAGATTACATTGAAACAATGTGATTGCCGCTAATAGTTGTTGCATACTACCCAAAATCCAATTGCAAATTAGCACAAGAAATGATTTCCGTGAAGAAAATTTCCGAAATCATGAAAATCAGACAGAACTCTTGACAACACGATCTCACTGTATGAACCTACCTTAAGGTAAGATTAGACTGTATACCAAGTGGTCATAAAATGTAAATTTCTGACAGTTATCCTGTCAAAATATGGTCATACAATGTAATGGGCATATCCTCATATGCTCTAATGAGCTGATACAATTGTATCGAATTCGATACAAATGAGTTTGATGTCACATATGACCAGGCTGATTTTGACAGATAAAAATGCCCAAATAGCATAGTTTAATCGGACAAAAAGCACGAATGCCAGCATAAAGTCTTTTGATGGAACAAGAATTATTTTGTTGTCATCAAAGTTTGATGAGTTCGTAGAATTGGGATTTATTTTCATTTTCTTTCTCTTTTTTTGTGGATTAATGAAATAATGAAGTCAAAACCAACGCGCAACTTCTTTATTCATTTTTCACTACAAAAAATTGACCACAATCAATTTCGAGCAGTAAACATCATAGATAAACAAATAAGACAAAATAATAGGTACCTTACTACCAGAAAATTCCCAACTTCAACTTTTTTGCTTTCTTTTTCTTAATAACATTACCCTTCTACAACATTGGGTGATAAATAACAAATGCTTTAAATAACCATCAATTAAAATATGACCCTATTGGTAATTTTGGTCATATGGTCTTATATACTGCTTTGATCATTTTGACATTTCGTTCATTTGACAGCTTATCCTGGTCATTTGCCTTTTTGGTATTCATATGCATAATTGGCATACAGTCTAATCAAAGAAAATATAGCTCAAATTGGACGATCCGTTTGTTTTGGGCGGCCTTAGGAATGCAACTTGTTTTAAATATACCTATATATTTTTTTAGGTGTGTACAGTTTTGTTAAAAAAATATTTTGAATTCACTTTCTTATACGCAATACAATTGGCTCCATTTCAGTACAATCTTACAACAGTTTTCAGTACAAATCGAAAATGGCATTTTCCATCCGCTGTAAATACTCGTAGATCATTCCCACACAACTTTTCTTTAATAAATTGAACCAAATCACTTTACAATTAGATGTCGTTTAGATTGTTCCGCTTGTGAGCTAGACATTAGACACTATACTTCTATGAAACAGTAGATGCACGTTTTCAAATAAATTTTAAAATGAAAACCTTTAAGCTTTGATTTTTATTTATAAATATATAAAAATTAATTGAATATTGCTCATAAATTATACCTATCAACTCATTTTTATATCTTCTTTTTAGATCGCGTTCAATTTAGTTTTAAAAAGTCCCTAAAAAAGGGGCGATGAAAGAAAATGTGCCTTTTTCTGATGCTACTACATAAATTTAGTATTTTCTCCCAATATTTAGGAAGTATTAGCCGGCTTTACGCTATGATGGGGAGCCGCGTTATATTTTAAACATATTCATTTTGAAATCACAGTTTTTGAAAAAAAATTTAAGTACTATTCACATGAGCGCTAGTTGCGAACAAATGAATTTAATTGTATTTATGAATCGAAAATTGATTTTTATACTAGCTCAATTTACAATTATTACATCAATTGAAAATTCTTGCAGCGAACTGTTCCACTTTATTCACAATCCACATAAAACATTTGCGGATCCACAAACCCACGAATGAAAAAATTCTATCGAACAATGATTGAAGTGATTGAAGTGTCAAAAATATTCGCTTGTTCGCTGTTCGTTCGCAATTGGCTCTCATGTGAATAGTCCTAAAATGTGAATTTTCCAACTAATAAAAAGGAACAAAGGAATAACAAATTGTATTAGTGTCCTCGAAAAAGGTACCAAATTGTCGCACAACGGTCACGCTGTTCTCATCCTACTCGCTACCTAAAAAGGTTGCGTCTGGGAAAGATCGCCTGGAATTTCCCGGAACAAAGCAATATAAGAACAGGAAATATGGGAAGTGGAAATGCGGCTGCCTACAAGCTGTTTTCCAGAAAAATTCATGAAGTCACACACACTTGCTCATTTCTATTTTAGTATTTGTGAGTTCATGAATTGGACTTTAGTACAAGAATTCAGTATTCTCTACTGTACATTTCACTTTTTTTCTTAGTTTAATTAAAACCTTCACAAAAACCAAACAAATTCAAATCGAAACACAAAACAATTAAACACCGCGATAAACATAAAAGCAAGATGATTCGCGGTCGGCCATTAGCAACATGCTTTTTTGTTGGTCACACGTATTCACAGACGGGGGTTGAAATTACAAAAACAACAATGTAAACAAATGGGTTTTGGGGGGATAGACGTACGAAAGATAACCATCTCTTTTATTCATTCATCTATGTTGTCAGTTCGCGATATCACTCACACATTTATAGAATCCGCCTATACGTGAACCAAAGATAATGGAATACAGAGATATATAACTTTCCAGTGGAAGGGCGGCTGCCTACAAGCTGTTTTCCAGAAAAATTCATGAACACACACCTGCTCATTTATATCAGAGACAATAGGCTTGTTTTTTTGAGCTTCAATCTCAGCAAAGCAAAGTAAAGTAGGAAAATGTGCACTTAAACGATTCCCAGCAGCTTTCTGAACAGTAGGTTTTATCGAAAAAGGTGGCAGTGTGGGCCTGTTCAGTAGGTAGCATCATACCACATGATTGGGCACATCACAAGAAGTAACTTTTTTCAGTCAAAGAAATACAATTTTTTTGCATAAAATTTTCCAATGGATATTGATCCTTCCTCATATTTTGGGGTTTAAAAAATATAAAAATATACATCTCAAAGATTAATACACTAATATCTTACTATTACAAGTTTAATAAGGTATATTTGTCTAAAACAATATTTGCAGCTTACATAAAAAATAATTTATTGCATATTTTAATAAAAGCCCTTATATTTATGTGTTATTTTGAAAATTAGTTCACTTATGCATTTCTTTATGAATTTCCACCAATCACAACCAACGAATAGTATGTACTGTAAATCAGAGACCCCCAACTCCGGCCGATTTTCCGTTACTTGCCTACGAGCTAAATTACTATGGGCTTGTGACAAATTTTTGCGCTAGTATTGATACACAGAAATTCGTATTGACTAATGTCACGAAACTTCAAAAAATCCGGCTCACCAGCACACCCTCAAAAAAACGTAAAATCTGGCTTCCGGTGTGGGCAAATCTGCTGGCTGCGTTCACACAATTTTATCCGTTAAATTTGAAAATAATTATTACAACAAAATTTTGTGTGGACAATGATCAATTTTCAAAAATAATTGTATATTTATTTGACATAAAAGAAAGATGAACAGTTCTGAAGAATAATAAACAAATAAAAACATTTTTAGCTAACATTCGTGAGGCAGTTAACATATATCGAGTAGAATGTGCTTATCACATAATAGCCGTGTTTTTTTGAGCTTCGATCTCAGCAAAGCAAAGTAAAGTAGGATTTTTACTTAGTTGTTGTAATTAGCGTGCTGAAAATTCTACTTTACTTTTTTTTGCTGAGATCGAAGCTCAAAAAAACACGGCTAATGTCGCTTAGTATACTTCTGAAGTTTAGTTATAATTTATAAATGCAAAGATTTATGTCGTTACTGTTATTAAGTATAAATTATAAGTTTCTCCGTTAGTTTAAATTATTTAAAATAGAGCATATGTATTTGTATTGGTTTTATTTTTACATGTCTCGTATATCAAAGATTACATTAATATATTTATAGGTCGTATCTTTTGATATTATAATGGAACAATAAGCGAGAATGAGTACTTTGGTTGAACAGAAATACCTACAGAATGTTATAAACAACTAACATGAAAATTGATGAAAATGTACTGAGATAAGAATATACTTATTCACCAAACTTGAGTTGCAATTCGTTTAAAAAAAACTGTACTTCTGAACACAGTCACGATTGTCACAGCCCACCACGGTTGAAACTGACACTGACACAACAGATTCACCACTCTTGTCAAGCTCATTTCCATTTGACTTGACACTTGTATATTTGTTGTCATTTAGTTTTTGTTTTTGTGAATTTATCAAAAGTTTGTGCAATGGATTTAAGTACTGGAGAAAACTACATCATAGCTCAAGTCCAGAAAGCACGTTCCACCGATCCTTGTGCAGCAAAGGAATGGATTATAACTGCAAAAACTATTTCCCAACTACTTTGATGTCCAGGTACAAAGCTCCGTAGAGAATAAATCCTATTCTACAAAGTTTGAAGCGTATTAACTGGATAAAGAATCCAACAATTATGAGGAAGCTGCCAAGTGTTTTAGTTGCATGTAAGCTTGGTATATAGAACATAATTCCTCATTAAAACAAAAGAACGCTCACATTTCAGAATCAAAATGTTGACCTGTGGAAGGAGGTCGCCGAACTTACTGCTGCCGTACGTGCCCTAGAGAACAACAAGTATTTTATGTGAAAATGTTGCAACACGCCTCGAATGATGTGCAGCACAAGATTCTTTTGCTGTGAACCACACAGACAACAACTTGGAGCGACGCAATGATACTTCACAATAAAATGCTGCAATTTAGATATCGATGGTTGCCTTCCTAGAGTGCATCATACAGTTCCAGCAAGAGGTGGAAAACCGAGACAAATGGAGAAAGGAAAGATCATTGACCATTCAACGGGAATCTCGTACTCAATCAAGTAAGTGTTATGCTTTATGCACCTGCACCTGTGGTTTTAAATATGCAGTAAAAAAAATGTCTATTTCCAGAATACAATTTAACTCGGAGGAGCTTATACTCACTAAATTAAATTTCGCCTGGCATGGGTCTCATCTCAATTTACGACACAATGATTACCAGATTTGGACATAGGGTCATTTTATTCGGTTTAACTAACCTAACTTGTGTATTATACGTTTATTTATAGTAAATAAAGATTTTTTAATTCTATATAGATGAAATGGATGGTCTTTCCTTTTTGGATGTCGATGGCTCTTCATTGGGTTCATCCAATTTGCCGTATGTGTTAATATCGTTATCTCTTGCCACTGAGGTCACGACAAGCTTCATGGTTTGTAGTCTTTCGATTTGGTCACCGATTGCACGAAGCACGGATTTAAATCCTCCTTTGCCACCGAGCATTTGGAGGTGTATATGAACGGCTGCTTTGTTGTGGATTGTTGTTCGGGGCTGTTTTTCCATTTGGTAGCAAGAAGAACTCTCTACTTCTAAGTTTTGCAGCAAGGAACGCTTTAGAAAAAATTAAAAAGTCGAAGAAAACACACATATAGTCGCTTTGCAAATTTGCTGCAGGTTTTATTGATTGTAAGTAGTATACAAGACAGTATTTGCCTGCAACCCAAATAAATAGGCACCTTTAAAGATATGTTAATTTTGAAATCATTTACAATAACTCTGGAGTGTCTCTTTGCTATGGCTGCTTACACTTTTGGCTTCCTTTTGATAGTGTGTATATCTGAAATGAAAAAAATTAATAAACCTTTGAACTTTCTGGGGTATCTCTTTGCTGTGACTGCTTACTCTTTTGTTCCAATTTTTTGGATTCTGATTTTCTGGTACAACTGTTTACAACTAACATTTCCAGTCCAGGCAGAATATGATAGAGATCAAAGAACAAGTTCAATGTATTCGAGAAATGCAGGTTGCCATGGAGTAGGAATCTGTAACTGCAAATATTTTTTTTATTTAAAATTACAAAGAGTAAATGATTCGCTACTTACTTGGACACTGTTCATATCGTCCCAAGACTCATCGGTGGAGCTGGCAATAATTATGTGCTATAAGACTGAAATAAACAACAAGAAATTTAATAGTCGAACTGCTTACAACTATCATTTCCAATCAACATACACTTGATGTGATTCATCCATCTAATTCAATTTCTTGCTATTGTCTCTTGCTTTACTAGCAGCGAACAAGACAACAGAAAAATATCGTACAACTGTTGGTCGCGAAATGATGTGTCGATTTTGCGATTCTTCGAGAAACACAAATTCACATCGGCCTCTTCAACGAGTTCATTTCACACACCAATTGCCATAGAATTTGCTCACCTATTGTACATGTACTCAGCCGAGCCTTGCTGAAAGCATAAAGACATTCAAACGAAAAGCCAATTTGACAATCTATAAACAAACCTGCAGAAACTTCTTTACATCTTCGAGAATATTTTGAAATATTTTATCGTTCTTTTACGTGTTGAACCATCCGTATGTTGTTATTTTTATAATAATTTAGACGAATCTGTTTAAGGTTGATGTCATGATTCTCCCAGTCTACCTTGGCTTTGGTTCACATCTCGTGCTCGAGTAGTTCGATAGTTTGCCGGCTCATTGCCTCGTGGCGTGCGAAACTTTCCTCTTGCCTAGTGTTAAAGGTTCAGAAATCAATGTGCACAACTTTTACTATATATGTACTTACATTTTGAGGTTGTCCTCCTGGTCACGTTGCTGCTGCGACAATAATTTAGTGAATATGTTTAAGGTTGATGTCATGATTCTCCCAGTCTACCTTGGCTTTGGTTCACATCTCGTGCTCGAGTAGTTCGATAGTTTGCCGGCTCATTGCCTCGTGGCGTGCGAAACTTTCCTCTTGCCTAGTGTTAAAGGTTCAGAAATCAATGTGCACAACTTTTACTATATATGTACTTACATTTTGAGATTGTCTTCCTGGTCACGTTGCTGCTGCGACAATAATTGATCTTCATAGCGGCCGGTGCCTTGCCAATTGGACACGATGCTGCTGTTGCTTAATGGGTCGTATGAATAAAAACTAGCATTTGCTTTGAGCAAAAGGTTGTAGCAAAGTAAAAGCCCTTAGCAAATGCTTTGAATCGGTATGAATAAAAATATACTTTGCTAAAGTAAAGTCGAAAATTCGAACATAGCATTTACTTCGCTGTACGTGTACTTGCCTTGCAGTTCCTGTCAAACCTGACCAGTAAATTTGAATTTTTGAATTTTTCTTAAGATTCTAACGACTTTTGTGGAAATTGAAATTAAAAAAAATAAATACAGAAATATAAATGCAATTTTTATCTTCAATTTCACCTGAAAATATGATTTTTGTTTGCCGAATAGCTTGGTGATGCTTCCGTTCTACTTTAGGTGCCGGGAATCGTATCCGATATTGTTGGAAATATTTATTTGTTAACAAACTAGACAAATAGTTACAAATAGTCGACCTGGGCCCATGTTCTGAAATTATCACATCGATATATTTATCACTAAAACGATACAAATTGAAAAACATGTTACTATGTTTCTGATGTGAAAATTTATCGCATGAGTTACAGAACATGGGCGCTATCTCCGCTATAATATACCTACCTTACAAATGATTCTGCCTAAATATTTTCATCTGAAAGAAATATTAGCTTCGCTTGAGACGAAACAACTGCTGCTTTTTCCGTATGTATTTCGTTGGTTTTCCTGTACAAACAGAATTCAACTTAACTATTAATAATATTTAGATTGTTTTATGTTGAAAAATGAGCATACAAAATATTTAGCAAAAGGTCTGAGTCAACAAAATAGCAGACTCAGAATTTGCATAGCATTTGCTTTGTCTGACAAGTTTTATTCATACCGATCTGAGTAAAAGGTCAGTGCCGCCGCCTTTCGAACATGTCAAAAGTTGGAACTAACTCAAATTGGTTTTTATTCATACGAAACGTAGCAAATGCTTCGATTTTGACATTTCTCTTGAGTAAAAGCAATTGCTACGTTTTATTCATACGACCCAATATCTTTCTAGAAGTGGATACAAAATGGTTATCAATTCGTCGTCAGGTTCATGTAAATTAAAATCAACTTACAATCACGGTCTTCCTACGCTTTGTGTTATCGATAGGTACGCTTTTGTTCAACGTTCGCCTGTTCAGTTTGTGATTCGTATTCCATGAAATTGGCCATAAACTCTTGTTGGCGTGTATTCTCCTGCAGCTTGGACAAATCTATAAGACATATAATGTATTTATTTATTAATTTAAACACTAAAAATACGCGAAAACTTACATTTCTTTCAATTTGTTGCAGGAAAAACAAGATTGTGTTTATATATTTTGACATTTGTCAATCGACTTCTGTCAAAAGAAAACTCACCACATTTTTTTTGGTTCGCTTTTTTTTGTTGCTCACACGGATTCTAAATTCAAATAACACCGATAGGAAAACCAAATGGCGAATTTGAAAAAAAATCGAGGGGGCCAGCGGCAAGAGGATTGCCAGTTGGGGGTCTCAGTATGGTTTGTCTATGCTGTAAATCATAGACAAACCATTGACAAATGTACAAGTTGGCCTGCGATATCTGGTGGCAAAGAAAAGAACCCTATCAGACATACAGGAATCTGTCATCGGTAATCGGTACGTGTATTTTTGCAAGAGTAATTTATATATTTTATTGAGAAATGGAGGGTGTACCCTAGCGGCTATAATTTGAACCCTACTAGACATACAAGTTTGACAGATCAGCGAAAAAATATACGTAAAAGAAGCTAAGCGAGATTAAATATTTAAATATTGTGGCAAATAAATACATTTGTTAATTAAAAACATACAAATAAATTTCTAAATAGTTTACAGTGTTGGAAAATAAAGAAAAAGTGTTGGATCGAGTGTCTCATTGTGGTGTACCCCAGTGCAACTCATATAGAGAACATGGTATAACCATGTACAAAAATCCAAAAGAAGTTTAAAACTCGATTCCTTGTAAAAAAAAAGTGGTAAATTGTTCCTCGCATGGGAAAATAATTTCCTAAGTTCTTTAAAATATGTAGTTTACGTTTTAAAGAAGCGATATATTAAAGCCAATTGCAAGAGATAACAAAACATACTGCACGCGTTTGCTCGAAGTAGCATTTCCCAGCAGAAACCTTCCAAAATTATCATATCGAGAAAGTCTGAGATAAATCTTGGCTAGTTGCGTCAGCTACACAATAATAGATACCTAATGCTGCATAATAAATAGAATATTAGCAACAATTTAAAGAACTTTAAACAGTAAAAAAGAGTATAATCCAAAAATAAACAAATTGTTTACACGAAACCAGCACAAATTTTTCATTCCACTTTTAAACGATTCAAACATAATTTATTGACCCGGGGTTATTTTATTTTCCATAAACAATACGTGGATTTTAGACTGACAAGGCAATTATATCAATTAAAATAGTTTTTCATTTATAAAATAAATAAATTACTTTTGCAAAAATACATGTACCGCTTACCGATGACAGATTTCTGTATGTCTGATAGGGTTCTTTTCTTTGCCACCAGACATCGCAGGCCAACTTGTACATTTGTCTTGTTATAAATGCCTTGTCAGTCTAAAATTCAAGTATTGTTTATGAAAAATAAAATAATCCCGGGTCCATAAAAAAGGTTTGAATCAGTTAAAAGTGGAATGAAAAATTTGTGGATTAGACTCTTTTTTAACTGTTTAAATTTCTTTAAATTGTTGTTAATATTCTATTTATTGTGCAGCATTATCCCATAATCTCAACAACCATAATGATCATTTTGGAAGGCTTCTGTTTGGAAATACTAACATCACCAAACGCGTGCAGTATCTTTTATTATCTCTCGCAATTGGCTTTAATTCTTTAAAATGTAAACTGATGTACCTGAAACCTGAACTACTTATTTAAAAGATTTTGGGAAATGTTTTTATCATGCGAAGAACAATTGACTTTGACTTTGACTTTTTTAAAAAGAATCGAGAGTTTAAAACTTCTTTTGGAACTTTGTGCATGAAACCTTTTTGTCTATATGAGTAGCACTGGGGTACACCACAATGAGACGCTCGATCCAACACTTTTTCTTTATTTTCCAACACTATAAACTATTTAAAAATTTATTTGTATGTTTTTAATTAACAAATGCATTTATTTTCCACAATATTTAAATATTTAATCTCGCTTAGCTTCTTTTGCGTATATTTTTTCGCTGATCTGTCAAACTTGTATGTCTAGTAGGGTTTAAATTATAGCCGCTAGGGTACACCCTCCATTTCTCAATTGGCCGCATTCAAGTATCTAGTTGACTTAAGTCGACTAGATTGGTCTGGATAAGAAATAACCTGAACGCAAAAACTAACTAGATTGGTCGGGAACGTCACTTTTTGATGTGGGATTTAAGTAGAGCGACTGTGTTCGGCAATTTGGTGCCCATTAGTTACACGACGTTCACATCGCAGTTCAGTTTGAAAGTTTTTATAGTTTATGAAATTATTGTAAAATGGAATTGCTGATATAATTTCGTCACAATACCAAATACCTTAATAAAATCATCTACCAAAAATCCATCTCAAAATAAAATGAACTTAAACGGTCTCTGCACTTAAGATATTTTGTAACTTCAAGCTTTTATTTCGAAGTCATTTTGAAACAAAATAGGTATTTTAACACAGTTTGGATAACCCTTGTTTTTCATGCTGTGGAGAAAAAGATATTTTTGTATTAGAATAATTTGTAACATTTATAATCTGTAAATGGTACGTAAAATACATACTTGAACAATAACGTATGCAAAGTATGCATTATTTTGTTAAATTCGATATTTTTTTCCATTTTCTGGTAAATCCCATAATAGGCTTCTTTTTTTTTGGCTTCGATGTCAGCAAAGCAAAATAGGATTTCTAGCACGCAATGTTCACTTATTATTAGGCCTGTTTTTTTGAGCTTCGAACTCAGCAAAGCAAAGTAAAGTAGGATTTTCAGCACGCTAATTACAACAATTACTATATACTAACTTGACACTTCGAGACTCGCAATAGTTGTTGTATTTGCGTGCCGAAAATCCTACTTTACTTTGCTTTGCTGAGATAGACGCTCAAAAAAACACGGCTATTGTTAATTTATAATTTAGAGAGGCTTTTATAAAAATATTAGTGGACATTTAAAAATTCAATGTTATTAAATTTGCAAAGAAAGTATATGTAGAAAACGAAATAGAACATGCGAACAATAAATAACAAAACAATTTGGATTCCTGTTCGATTAAATATGCAAAATCTGAAATCGGATCAAATCGCAGAATTAAATTAAATAGCACATTTTATTTTATTTTTGTTAGGAGTTCAATCATATGTACTCATTTTTACGGATTTACGTTCCGAGAATTACCACTTTTTTTTATATAAAAAAAACTTGCATTTTTAGTATTCCTAAGTAACATCAAAACTGTTGACTCTTATTAAAATTAATAGAATTCCCAATCATATTTTGATTTTGAACAGATATGGCGCTAAAAAAACCAAGTTGAAAACACCCACCAAATTAATGGAAATTTATGAAAAGTTCAGGAATATTTATAAAAAAAATCACTTGCCTAGTGAACACATGGGCTTAACTCACATGGTATTAACCTATTTTTTGAGCAAACTCCCAAATGTAATTGCATGAATTCTGCTGTCAAAAATATTTTTCATGTAAAGAAAACTTAAAAAAACCTGAAATGTGAATGGATAAATACTTTTTGGTGCCTAAAATGGATAGAGAACAAGTAAAGCTATCTAGAAAAGCATATTCAACATTTATTCCCTTTGCATTTATTGTTATAAATTCAATTACAAATTGTTTTCTTTTGAAAAAGTTCCATGTATTCTCAGACAGGAAAAAAAAAAGAGCGAGAGAGACCTTACTCTTTGCTCACGATGACAGCAAAATAAACGTCAACTTAGTACTCAGTCGGGAATGAGCACGTTCAAGTATCTAGTTTAGTAAGTCTGACAGCTCTCTGACTAGATCTATCTCGATTTTTATTGGCCCAGAAGGGTCGCGTGCTTAGTTTTGGCAGTTGACGTTTATGGAGGGGTAGCCGACGAATCTAGTCAAGAAATTCCCGACTGAGTACTAAGTTGACGTTTATTTTGCTGTCATCGTGAGCAAAGAGTAAGGTCTCTCTCGCTCTTTTTTTTTTCCTGTCTGAGAATACATGGAACTTTTTCAAAAGAAAACAATTTGTAATTGAATTTATAACAATAAATGCAAAGGGAATAAATGTTGAATATGCTTTTCTAGATAGCTTTACTTGTTCTCTATCCATTTTAGGCACCAAAAAGTATTTATCCATTCACATTTCAGGTTTTTTTAAGTTTTCTTTACATGAAAAATATTTTTGACAGCAGAATTCATGCAATTACATTTGGGAGTTTGCTCAAAAAATAGGTTAATACCATGTGAGTTAAGCCCATGTGTTCACTAGGCAAGTGATTTTTTTTATAAATATTCCTGAACTTTTCATAAATTTCCATTAATTTGGTGGGTGTTTTCAACTTGGTTTTTTTAGCGCCATATCTGTTCAAAATCAAAATATGATTGGGAATTCTATTAATTTTAATAAGAGTCAACAGTTTTGATGTTACTTAGGAATACTAAAAATGCAAGTTTTTTTTATATAAAAAAAAGTGGTAATTCTCGGAACGTAAATCCGTAAAAATGAGTACATATGATTGAACTCCTAACAAAAATAAAATAAAATGTGCTATTTAATTTAATTCTGCGATTTGATCCGATTTCAGATTTTGCATATTTAATCGAACAGGAATCCAAATTGTTTTGTTATTTATTGTTCGCATGTTCTATTTCGTTTTCTACATATACTTTCTTTGCAAATTTAATAACATTGAATTTTTAAATGTCCACTAATATTTTTATAAAAGCCTCTCTAAATTATAAATTAACAATAGCCGTGTTTTTTTGAGCGTCTATCTCAGCAAAGCAAAGTAAAGTAGGATTTTCGGCACGCAAATACAACAACTATTGCGAGTCTCGAAGTGTCAAGTTAGTATATAGTAATCGTTGTAATTAGCGTGCTGAAAATCCTACTTTACTTTGCTTTGCTGTAACGAAATGCGGGTGCCGTGATAGCTGGCATGTTCACGAAATATATATTGGGTAGTGCACCCTGACGATGAGTGAGCCCAGAGTGAAGCGGTGTCAAAAAAAAAATAAGGTTGTTATAATCAACAGAACCCCACGCTGAACACCGTCACCCTGTCTCGCCACCGACCTTCCCTACCCTTAGTCCACCCCTATGACGGTCGGGCTACAGGACCTCCCGTCAGTCCGGGCGGGGGCAGGCGAAGGGTGTCTAAGCATGGGGAAGCGTAGGCCTGCTGGTGGTTGCACGTACGCTAGCTCGTCGGCATTGGGGGGGGATCTTGCTACCCCACCTCAGACTGTCGTCACGTTGTTTCAGGCCTAGGTTACGAAAATATTCCAACGAAAAAACTATTCCCTACTCCTCCTGATAACACACTACTACTGAATGCTGCGTGAACCGAAACCAACCCTCTATTGCGCGGTCATATTCAGGGCTAGATGTCCATTTACCCTGAAGCACAAAAACCCACCCTACGCCACTGCAAGATCAAACTTGAACACATGGCCGTGCCGTGGTCATCCCCGTGTGCTCAATGCTGAAGGCATGACCCCTTTCCACCAAGTCCTTCTTCTCTTCCCTAAATCTTACCTCTCCTCCTCAGATCCTCCGTCTCCTCTCCGATTTACCCCGTTCCTAAAGCTTATCCCTACCAACTCATACCTCACTATAGTGTCGGTCCTGAAGCAAAACTACTTCCATCACCTCCTGGCGGTAGCCGGCCGAACGTCCCCGCTGAAATCTCCCTTGGGAGCCAAAACTCAGATTAAAAACACCCAAGAGCTCATTCCAGTTGCCATATACTAGGACTTAAAACTTTAATTCAGTGGTTCATGAGTTCACAAATCTATCGCTTACACGTTACTAAATAATACAGCAATAAATGAAAAAAAACAAAATTATTATCTCGATTTAAAGTGCTGACGAGTGGGTTTCTCGTTACTCTACAAGTTACCCCGGTCGGTTGCCAGAAGGGCCAACAAAAAAAAAACCCCGGGCTCTCAGACGGAGATCACCCCAAGACTTAATCGTTACCTCACACGAGGAATTTGTTTAACCTACTACGGTAACCAGGCGAATCCCGACGGAATGGTGAAGAACTGCTTCGCGCTGTGCTGCGGATAAATCCGTCCCCCCAGTGACCAACGCCGTGGTTGAGACACTTACCTACCCCCAATGGGCAATGATCAAATGCACTAGATGAAACCCTTTTACCCTTCCCAATCAGCGGGATAACAATATAGTGATTAATAATATGGAATGTACTCACCGCTTTACTCCGGGACGAGGTGCACCGCGCCGCCTGGATCAGCTGTAGATCAAAAATCAAGAAAACTCCAGAGCCCAAATCAACCGCTCTCCAACTACCGCAATCACCTATTGTATCTCACTGATCTGGGTTTCCCCTTTTAGGGTCGACCTGACTTGGCCTTCCTTTCTTCTGGTTAATCCAACCACCAACGACTTTATATGCCACGTACTTTCTTTTGTGGCCTTTAGCTTAAACCTTTTTTTTCATATATTTTTAATTACTTTTCCCGTACGCTCTACGTCACCATCCGTCGCGATTCCTCTGCTTTAACAAAACTTAATGAATTCAACAAGCCACGTAACCCCACACAACTAGGGTGAACGTGCGATCTTAAACTATATTGTATGAGCAGGAAAACAAAAGGAAACCAAACCGAACCGGGCATGAAAAAAATGAAATTATTGCAACCGCCTGGGCCTGCTGAACCCTTTATATGACCGGCTAATTAAACGCCAAACTCAACGAGCACTTCTACAAATTATCCCTTATGGGGCGAAACCACTGTCCAAACAAACTACGGCACTAGGCCTAGAGTCACTACACAATTAGCCTCGCTTCGGTCCTGCTTGGAGCTTCAGCTCTCTCGTCCCCAATGGGTGCTGAGTGCGTCGCAATCCCTCCTCTGGAACCTGCTCCCGTCTCCGCTGGTTGGCGCCGTCAATGCGGCCTGCCACTCTGCTACCTCGCCGAGATTTCTCAGGCGGACTGGGTGGTCAGATGGTCTGCTCAGGAGGATCCGCCGCTTTGCGATGACGGTCCCGAGATACCCACTGACGAACGCCGCTGGGACCCTAGCCCTCACTTCTCTAAGCACGTGGAATTTCACGCTGGCGGGTGTCGAGGCTAGGCCGAACACGTGGTGATGGCGTTGGGTGGGGTGCGTGCGTGCGATACGCCAATAAAAATGCTATCACGATTTTACGTTATTTAATCGCTGCGTATATTCCACGCGATTCTTTAATGTGCGTAGTGAAATTTAGCCGACCGAAAATTACTTTCTATACTTTCGATACTTCGAGAATCGCTCGCGTCACAGGGAAAAACGGAAATCAGAAAAAAAAACTCCGCTTCCACAGCAGCGGTCGACTGTACCGCAAACGATTTCAACTATCGCCACCACCACCCAACCGACTGCGCTGCTAACTTACTACCAACTGACTGACTTCGTTCCCAAGACACTATCCCATCGCACCCCAGCCAACCAAAGCAAAAAAAACCAACAGAAAAAACAACATCTTGATGTCGCCTGACCAATGTCCCGCAAACCGAAAGAAGAGACGACGAAAAGAACAACAACGAGAAAAAAAATCCCCATGCCTACTGTGGCAATGCAAGTTCACACCACCTAGAACCTACCCCGCACACCACACTCTACAACGTATGGGCTTGCATACGAATTGACCCCCGCACCCACATGGGAATGGAAAATTCCATTCGGTGGCCTACGTGACTGATGCCTGTGTAGCACACGAAATGCAGCTGTGCGATTTGCGACGCAAAAAACCTACATTGGTGGTGTGTGCCATTGTTGTTGTATTTTTTTGTGTGTTTTCTATCTTCTTTACATTTCCTCTCGCTGATTGCTTGGGTGGTGGGTTGCGCGAAGCGATGTGCTGGTCGACCAACATATAGGGCACAGTGGCCCTGCAACGCATTTTCAGTGGCGAGTTTTCTGAAATTCCCCCTCGGGGTAATTAACCGCACAGTGCAGCCAAACTCGAATTAGAGGGCTTAGATTTATTGCTGTAGCGGGGGTAACCGCGACAGTCTCATGCTCACGCAGAGAAGCCGGGCATCCGTTCTAAATAATCCCTTAGCGAAAATTTCAGCTCGCGCTATCCCCGATTTCTTACTTAAACTCAGTGGCTTAAATCCTTCGTATGAAACACCCCTAAACGTCTGCCTTGCAGATCCTCCAACTCATACAAGCACCTCCCTACTACTTTCCTTACCCGGGCCTTAGTGAATTTCGGGCAAAATTTCGCATTGATCCTCTTAGCCGCACCACTTTGGATAAAATTTCCTTTATAAATTTCCTCCCCCACTCTATACTTCACTTCACGACTACGTAAGTTGTAGCGCTTTTCGTAAACCTCATGGGAAGTGGCTAGTGACTGTTTTAGTTGAGTGTGCAGTAAATTCATCTGGTCTACCTTGGGCAGTACCTCTATGTCTGAATTATTTAGGGCGTTCAGCCTGTGGAGAATTTTGTAAACGGAGCCATGCTCCACCATTCGCTGGCCAAATAAAGCCTGGTACGGCGAGATGCCTATGGCAGTGTGTTTGGCGGATCTAAGCGCACATCCTATCATGGGGAGATGCTCGTCCCAATTCCGTTGATCCGCATTGACGTAGGATCTAATGGCTGCCAAAATCGAGCGGTTTACTCGCTCGCTAGCATTCGCTTGCGGAGAGTAATACGCCGTCCGCCGATGTCGAATACCGTACAGATCTAGAAACTTACCAAACGTCTTACTAGTAAATTGCTTGCCGTTATCCGAGACCAGGGTCTCGGGGACTCCATAAGTTAAAAACACTTCGTTTCTCAAAAACGTGATGGTGCTCTCGGTCGTCGCTTTTCGCAGGGGTTTGAAGAGTACGTACTTGGTTAATTGATCTAGTAAGAGAATAATTACTATATTACCCGCCTTGGATCTAGGATATGGGCCAAGGAAGTCCACGAACACATGCTGAAAGGGTCTCTGCACTTCCGTTGCTTTTCCCATTGGGGCACGCAGAATTTTGTTCGGGGCCTTACACATCCGGCATGTGTCACACTTTCCAATATACTCTTTAACCTGAGTTGCCATGCCTGGCCAATAAAACAAATGCCGCAACCGATCGAGTGTCTTCGCTATGCCGCCGTGCGAAGCTTGGGGCGGCCGGTGAGCCAATTCGATCAAACGAGGCGTCAGTGGGGAAGGAACCCATAACTTCCAACTCGCTGACTCTGTCACGTCGTCCGGTTTGCCGTGAAGGCTGTTCTTAAAAACCAGGCCATCGGCCGCTTTCAGGTCCGGTAATTGATCCTTACACTTCGTTACCGTATCCACTAACTGGAGGTACTCCTCTCCTTGGAAGTTGGGGTCCGACAGATCCACCTGCAACATACCGTTATACCTCTCCGGTACTTCCGGAATCGCCGTTAAGGCTTCCACCTCATACACCCTGGACAACGCGTCCGGTACAATATGCTGTGCACCTTTACGATGGACTATATCGAAAATAAACCCTTGCAATTCCAGGCTCCACCGTGCCAACCGTCCACTTAGGTCTTTTTGACTCCTTAACCACTTCAGACTCGCATGGTCGGTGACCACGGTGAATTTGGAACCCTCTATGTAAGCTCTGAATTTCCTGATTCCCAGAACTGCCGCCAAACATTCCCTCTCAGTCACGCTATAGTTTTTTTGCGCGGGATTTAGTTTATGAGAGTAAAAATATATGGGGCGTTCCACCCCACTCTCATCTTTTTGACTCAGGACGCAGCCTACCCCTGTGTTTGAGGCATCACATAAAATAAAGAATTCCTTCTCAAAGTTCGGATTAGCCAAGATTGGAGCAGTGGTTAATAATGACTTGAGCTTATCAAAAGCTCTAACTGCTTCCTCGCTGAATTTAAACCTGACTCCCTTCCGCAGCGTGTCGGTGATTGGGGCCGCTAGCGACGAAAAGTTGCTGACGAATCGGCGGTACCAGCCCGCCATTCCCATGAATCGCCGAACCTGCCTGGGAGTTGGAAACTCCCGAATACCCGCTACTTTACTAGGGTCAACTTTTAAGCACCCGTCGCCTACGATGAAGCCTAGGTATTTAAGCTCATGGTAGCAAAATTTGGATTTCTCCAGATTGATGGTTAAACCTGCGTCTTTTAGCTTCTTAGCCACTATTCCCAGAATACGGATATGCTCCTCGAAGGTGGATGATCTTATCAGAAGGTCATCGATGTACACAAACACGTTATCCCTTAGTTCGTGCGGCACCACTTTGTCCATGAGGCGAGTCATGCGCTGAGGCGCGTTACATAGGCCAAAGGGCATCACACGAAACTGGTATAACGGCCTCCCCGGAACCGTAAACGCCGTCTTCTCCCTCGACCTTTCCTCCAGCGGTATTTGCCAGAAGGCGTCCTTCAGGTCCACACTAGATATATAGTGTGTATCTGTCAGACGCCCCAGCAGGCCCTCCATATGAGGAAGCGGATACGCATCCTTTTTGGATACTTGGTTGACCTTCCGAAAGTCCAAGCACAGGCGATTTTTCCCCGGTCGCCTTACCAGCACTACCGGAGAACTCCATGCGCTTGTACTTTCTTCGATCACCCCAAGATCCAGCATGCGATCCAGCTGCTCATATAGAAGCCGCTGCACCGCTGGAGATACGGGATAATGACGCTGCTTGATCGGCTCCGCGTCTCCCGTGTCAATCACGTGTTCTTCCATACTGGTCATTCCCAGTCCGAGCTTAGCGTAGGACGGAAAGGTATCTAAGACTGACCTTAGCTCTCTGGTCTCTTCCTCGGTCAGGTCCCAAGGTTTGCGTATGCAATCAGAGGACTTCTCTTCCTCTGGAGGGTGATCTACAAAAAGGTCGGCTATGACATCCGGAGCCACACGAAACTCCCTCCAAAAGTTCACCCCTAAGTATAGAGCCTGCTTTAAAGATGGGACTAAATAGAAAGTTATTTGGGCACTGCGCCCTTTGTACTCTACTGGGGCTGAGACCTCGCCGATAATCGGTTGCCGCCCACCATCTGCGGTGCTTACCGCGGAAGTGAAAGGTTTATACGGAATGCCTTGCTGGTGCAGAAGTTTGCAACCCTCTTCCCCTAGACAACTAACGGCTGCTCCACTATCTAGCAGGCCGTCCATTCGCGTTCCAAAAATCGTGACCTGACCGTACGGTCTAGGATCAAGTTCACGCGGACTGCGAATGGTCGTTGCTGCGATCGACTGATATTTCTGTTTCTTCGCTCGGAATTTTTCTCTCAAACGCTTGAGCTTTGGTGGAACCTTAGATAGCTCTTGACTGAATATTCTTTCTCGGGCTTGGTTATACGCGCGTTGTCTTTCCTGGAAGGTTTTGCGTGGGTCCATCCCCGATGGACTAAACTGGTTTTTGCTGGCGCAAGTCTTGGGTTTTAAAATGGATATTGGCTGGGAAAAATTGTTCTGGCTGGGTGAAGTCGACTTAACGACTTCTATTGCTCGTCCGGAGACTGTCTCGGAGGGCAATCCTCCCCGGATGTCGCATTGCTCCTCCTCCTCCCGTTTCCCGAACACCTACGGCATCTCGGGGTGGTAGTGTTTGCCATGCCGCACTTAAAGCAGAACAAGGTTCTTTGCGGGCTGGGGCATTCAAAAAACGAGTGACTTACCAATTGGCAATTCCAACATTGGAACTGTCGACTGTCTCGATCTCGCTCAAGAGCGGCTACTTCTTCCGACCTGACCTGGGCGGGATGCCCTTCCAATTCCCCTATATTCCGACGGAATGGATTAGGCTGACCGGGTCTAGCCCTCGAGGCCTCATTGTCGCTTAGGTATTTTTCGGTTGTCCGACAAACATACACTAGGTCCGTTAGGCTCTCAGGCTTAAATGTGATGAGTAACTCACCAATTCGTCGACGGACATTCTGCTTGATCAGCTCCATGAGGTCCCGATTGGACTTGGGTATCCGAAGTCTGGAGTTGAGCTGAAGCAGTGCTCCGTAAAAGTCGTCAAACGACTCGTTATTTCCCTGCCGGCGATCCGACATCTTGCGATACAATTCTGAGTCAGTCTCAAGACTCCTGAACTGCTCTATCAACCCTATCCGGAGCAAAGCCCACGATAACCGCGGGTTGGCCTTCACGAACATCCAGTACCACGACTCTACCTGACCTTGCACAAAATGATGAAAATTTAAAACTAGGTCCTCCTCCGAGGCACCATACCCCTCTCTCAATCGCTCCAGGCGGAATAGAAAGTCGTCCACGGTCATATCCTGATTGTTAAAGGACAGCCCCCACTTATGAAAGTGGTGCACTCGACGGCTGGAACTCTGAGACGACGGATGGGATCCCTGGTCATCCCTATTGGGGGTAACCTGATCAAAATGCATTGCGTCTAACTGACTGATAAAGTCTGTAACGTTAGCGCTTTGCCGTGGAGGCGAGCTTCTTCTCTGCTCCCGTACCGACTCCCTAACTGGCGGTGGAGGCGAGGAAGGCTGAGATACCCCCTCGACCGCTACCGATCGGCTAGTGCCACCTGACGCTAGTGTTTCCCTCACGACGCTAACTATCTCCTGCCGCATTTCTTCTCTCGTCCGTCGAAGTTCATCTCTCAGAAGTCTCATATCTTCCGCTCTACTCAGGCCTATTGCCGCGTTCACAACATTTCGCACGTAATCTTCTCCCTGTTCGGGATCCGAATCGGAATCCGACTGGACCCTAACACGACCCTGACTGGTTCCGGGCTGCGGATCATCCTCCGGCAGAACCCTTGCCGCACTTCCAGTAGGCGAAACATTTGCCTGCGGTGCGCCAGCCACGCCAATGGCAACCGGAAACGGTGCCTGCTTATTCTCCTTGGGGTGTCCCTCACCCACCACCAGTGATTTCCTCACGGCTCTACCCTTACGTAGGATAGGTTTCGGAGGCATCTTAACCTAATCTAATTGAAAGTTCCTAATGCTACACCTTCACCGAACTAAATCTATGCCTAACTAGGATACACTTATAGAAGAACTAACCCTAAAAACGCGCTTCACGCCCTATGGATAACCCAAACTCGTGGCAATCCTTCCACAAATCAAACAAGAATTTCTATTGATGGGATATTAACATCAACGCTAAAATCCCGGAAAATTCAATGCCTACACCTCACAACTACTACCTTACTCTGGATCTCAAAAGAAACTATCTGCCAAATAAATGCTTACACAATAATTATTATCGCTCTATCATAAACAAACCGGAACGGGGAATTCCCATAGAGAGAATCCGGAGGCTCTGGCCTCGGAAATACAGCTCCTCCAACCAATCTAGTACTATTACCCCATATGGGTAGGCGTGAGAATTGGGGGGAGGACAAACGCTAGTAGACGCACCCGCGCTACGACGTCATCCCAAGCTCACTATGCAACAGGCTTGGGCAGGAACATAGTCAACCGCCATCCTGGTCATAGCTTCGCTAAACCCGCCAAATTTTATTTAACAACGTTAGATAAGCAACCTCTGCGGCTGCCAGTAGGCCATGGAAGGATGCAGCAGACGTAAACAGGAATGAATCGACCGCTTACCTGGTCATACCCTCACATGGCTACCGCTCTCTACTGAGAACGACCAAAAACCGATATCAAAATACCCTCAAAACTACCAACACTATTGCAACCGTGGGATAGTATTCCAAACTACCCCTAACGGGACAACACACACCTCTCCTACCGTGCCCTATGCTGCTGACGCAAGTCAGTATAGAACTACCGACTGACCGGACATAGGTGCATTACTGACACCTCTGAGGAATAGCGTAACCCATTGTTACCCTACCCTCCACTAGACTGGCTAGACTACTTGAGCTGTACTACCCGACTACCTCGGTAGGTCCGTTAGCGACCCACCGGACTCTATTACCTCACAGATACCAAAGGGTACTGTGTTCAAAAAGGTAACATACAAAAAAAAATAACAAATAAGAAAAAGAGAAAAGGAATGAACCTGCTGACTGTACGCAATAGAGGATAATTCCGGCCCCACGTTGGGCGCCACCTGTAACGAAATGCGGGTGCCGTGATAGCTGGCATGTTCACGAAATATATATTGGGTAGTGCACCCTGACGATGAGTGAGCCCAGAGTGAAGCGGTGTCAAAAAAAAATAAGGTTGTTATAATCAACAGAACCCCACGCTGAACACCGTCACCCTGTCTCGCCACCGACCTTCCCTACCCTTAGTCCACCCCTATGACGGTCGGGCTACAGGACCTCCCGTCAGTCCGGGCGGGGGCAGGCGAAGGGTGTCTAAGCATGGGGAAGCGTAGGCCTGCTGGTGGTTGCACGTACGCTAGCTCGTCGGCATTGGGGGGGGATCTTGCTACCCCACCTCAGACTGTCGTCACGTTGTTTCAGGCCTAGGTTACGAAAATATTCCAACGAAAAAACTATTCCCTACTCCTCCTGATAACACACTACTACTGAATGCTGCGTGAACCGAAACCAACCCTCTATTGCGCGGTCATATTCAGGGCTAGATGTCCATTTACCCTGAAGCACAAAAACCCACCCTACGCCACTGCAAGATCAAACTTGAACACATGGCCGTGCCGTGGTCATCCCCGTGTGCTCAATGCTGAAGGCATGACCCCTTTCCACCAAGTCCTTCTTCTCTTCCCTAAATCTTACCTCTCCTCCTCAGATCCTCCGTCTCCTCTCCGATTTACCCCGTTCCTAAAGCTTATCCCTACCAACTCATACCTCACTATAGTGTCGGTCCTGAAGCAAAACTACTTCCATCACCTCCTGGCGGTAGCCGGCCGAACGTCCCCGCTGAAATCTCCCTTGGGAGCCAAAACTCAGATTAAAAACACCCAAGAGCTCATTCCAGTTGCCATATACTAGGACTTAAAACTTTAATTCAGTGGTTCATGAGTTCACAAATCTATCGCTTACACGTTACTAAATAATACAGCAATAAATGAAAAAAAACAAAATTATTATCTCGATTTAAAGTGCTGACGAGTGGGTTTCTCGTTACTCTACAAGTTACCCCGGTCGGTTGCCAGAAGGGCCAACAAAAAAAAAACCCCGGGCTCTCAGACGGAGATCACCCCAAGACTTAATCGTTACCTCACACGAGGAATTTGTTTAACCTACTACGGTAACCAGGCGAATCCCGACGGAATGGTGAAGAACTGCTTCGCGCTGTGCTGCGGATAAATCCGTCCCCCCAGTGACCAACGCCGTGGTTGAGACACTTACCTACCCCAAATGGGCAATGATCAAATGCACTAGATGAAACCCTTTTACCCTTCCCAATCAGCGGGATAACAATATAGTGATTAATAATATGGAATGTACTCACCGCTTTACTCCGGGACGAGGTGCACCGCGCCGCCTGGATCAGCTGTAGATCAAAAATCAAGAAAACTCCAGAGCCCAAATCAACCGCTCTCCAACTACCGCAATCACCTATTGTATCTCACTGATCTGGGTTTCCCCTTTTAGGGTCGACCTGACTTGGCCTTCCTTTCTTCTGGTTAATCCAACCACCAACGACTTTATATGCCACGTACTTTCTTTTGTGGCCTTTAGCTTAAACCTTTTTTTTCATATATTTTTAATTACTTTTCCCGTACGCTCTACGTCACCATCCGTCGCGATTCCTCTGCTTTAACAAAACTTAATGAATTCAACAAGCCACGTAACCCCACACAACTAGGGTGAACGTGCGATCTTAAACTATATTGTATGAGCAGGAAAACAAAAGGAAACCAAACCGAACCGGGCATGAAAAAAATGAAATTATTGCAACCGCCTGGGCCTGCTGAACCCTTTATATGACCGGCTAATTAAACGCCAAACTCAACGAGCACTTCTACAAATTATCCCTTATGGGGCGAAACCACTGTCCAAACAAACTACGGCACTAGGCCTAGAGTCACTACACAATTAGCCTCGCTTCGGTCCTGCTTGGAGCTTCAGCTCTCTCGTCCCCAATGGGTGCTGAGTGCGTCGCAATCCCTCCTCTGGAACCTGCTCCCGTCTCCGCTGGTTGGCGCCGTCAATGCGGCCTGCCACTCTGCTACCTCGCCGAGATTTCTCAGGCGGACTGGGTGGTCAGATGGTCTGCTCAGGAGGATCCGCCGCTTTGCGATGACGGTCCCGAGATACCCACTGACGAACGCCGCTGGGACCCTAGCCCTCACTTCTCTAAGCACGTGGAATTTCACGCTGGCGGGTGTCGAGGCTAGGCCGAACACGTGGTGATGGCGTTGGGTGGGGTGCGTGCGTGCGATACGCCAATAAAAATGCTATCACGATTTTACGTTATTTAATCGCTGCGTATATTCCACGCGATTCTTTAATGTGCGTAGTGAAATTTAGCCGACCGAAAATTACTTTCTATACTTTCGATACTTCGAGAATCGCTCGCGTCACAGGGAAAAACGGAAATCAGAAAAAAAAACTCCGCTTCCACAGCAGCGGTCGACTGTACCGCAAACGATTTCAACTATCGCCACCACCACCCAACCGACTGCGCTGCTAACTTACTACCAACTGACTGACTTCGTTCCCAAGACACTATCCCATCGCACCCCAGCCAACCAAAGCAAAAAAAACCAACAGAAAAAACAACATCTTGATGTCGCCTGACCAATGTCCCGCAAACCGAAAGAAGAGACGACGAAAAGAACAACAACGAGAAAAAAAATCCCCATGCCTACTGTGGCAATGCAAGTTCACACCACCTAGAACCTACCCCGCACACCACACTCTACAACGTATGGGCTTGCATACGAATTGACCCCCGCACCCACATGGGAATGGAAAATTCCATTCGGTGGCCTACGTGACTGATGCCTGTGTAGCACACGAAATGCAGCTGTGCGATTTGCGACGCAAAAAACCTACATTGGTGGTGTGTGCCATTGTTGTTGTATTTTTTTGTGTGTTTTCTATCTTCTTTACATTTCCTCTCGCTGATTGCTTGGGTGGTGGGTTGCGCGAAGCGATGTGCTGATCGACCAACATATAGGGCACAGTGGCCCTGCAACGCATTTTCAGTGGCGAGTTTTCTGAAATTCCCCCTCGGGGTAATTAACCGCACAGTGCAGCCAAACTCGAATTAGAGGGCTTAGATTTATTGCTGTAGCGGGGGTAACCGCGACATTGCTGAGTTCGAAGCTCAAAAAAACAGGCCTAATAATAAGTGAACATTGCGTGCTAGAAATCCTATTTTGCTTTGCTGACATCGAAGCCAAAAAAAAAGAAGCCTATTATGGGATTTACCAGAAAATGGAAAAAAATATCGAATTTAACAAAATAATGCATACTTTGCATACGTTATTGTTCAAGTATGTATTTTACGTACCATTTACAGATTATAAATGTTACAAATTATTCTAATACAAAAATATCTTTTTCTCCACAGCATGAAAAACAAGGGTTATCCAAACTGTGTTAAAATACCTATTTTGTTTCAAAATGACTTCGAAATAAAAGCTTGAAGTTACAAAATATCTTAAGTGCAGAGACCGTTTAAGTTCATTTTATTTTGAGATGGATTTTTGCTAGATGATTTTATTAAGGTATTTGGTATTGTGACGAAATTATATCAGCAATTCCATTTTACAATAATTTCATAAACTATAAAAACTTTCAAACTGAACTGCGATGTGAACGTCGTGTAACTAATGGGCACCAAATTGCCGAACACAGTCGCTCTACTTAAATCCCACATCAAAAAGTGACGTTCCCGACCAATCTAGTTAGTTTTTGCGTTCAGGTTATTTCTTATCCAGACCAATCTAGTCGACTTAAGTCAACTAGATACTTGAATGCGGCCAATTTCTTGACTAGATTCGTCGGCTACCCCTCCATAAACGTCAACTGCCAAAACTAAGCACGCGACCCTTCTGGGCCAATAAAAATCGAGATAGATCTAGTCAGAGAGCTGTCAGACTTACTAAACTAGATACTTGAACGTGCTCATTCCCGACTGAGTACTAAGTTGACGTTTATTTTGCTGTCATCGTGAGCAAAGAGTAAGGTCTCTCTCGCTCTTTTTTTTTTTCCTGTCTGAGAATACATGGAACTTTTTCAAAAGAAAACAATTTGTAATTGAATTTATAACAATAAATGCAAAGGGAATAAATGTTGAATATGCTTTTCTAGATAGCTTTACTTGTTCTCTATCCATTTTAGGCACCAAAAAGTATTTATCCATTCACATTTCAGGTTTTTTTAAGTTTTCTTTACATGAAAAATATTTTTGACAGCAGAATTCATGCAATTACATTTGGGAGTTTGCTCAAAAAATAGGTTAATACCATGTGAGTTAAGCCCATGTGTTCACTAGGCAAGTGACTTTTTTTATAAATATTCCTGAACTTTTCATAAATTTCCATTAATTTGGTGGGTGTTTTCAACTTGGTTTTTTTAGCGCCATATCTGTTCAAAATCAAAATATGATTGGGAATTCTATTAATTTTAATAAGAGTCAACAGTTTTGATGTTACTTAGGAATACTAAAAATGCAAGTTTTTTTTATATAAAAAAAAGTGGTAATTCTCGGAACGTAAATCCGTAAAAATGAGTACATATGATTGAACTCCTAACAAAAATAAAATATAATGTGCTATTTAATTTAATTCTGCGATTTGATCCGATTTCAGATTTTGCATATTTAATCGAACAGGAATCCAAATTGTTTTGTTATTTATTGTTCGCATGTTCTATTTCGTTTTCTACATATACTTTCTTTGCAAATTTAATAACATTGAATTTTTAAATGTCCACTAATATTTTTATAAAAGCCTCTCTAAATTATAAATTAACAATAGCCGTGTTTTTTTGAGCGTCTATCTCAGCAAAGCAAAGTAAAGTAGGATTTTCGGCACGCAAATACAACAACTATTGCGAGTCTCGAAGTGTCAAGTTAGTATATAGTAATTGTTGTAATTAGCGTGCTGAAAATCCTACTTTACTTTGCTTTGCTGAGTTCGAAGCTCAAAAAAACAGGCCTAATAATAAGTGAACATTGCGTGCTAGAAATCCTATTTTGCTTTGCTGACATCGAAGCCAAAAAAAAAGAAGCCTATTATGGGATTTACCAGAAAATGGAAAAAAATATCGAATTTAACAAAATAATGCATACTTTGCATACGTTATTGTTCAAGTATGTATTTTACGTACCATTTACAGATTATAAATGTTACAAATTATTCTAATACAAAAATATCTTTTTCTCCACAGCATGAAAAACAAGGGTTATCCAAACTGTGTTAAAATACCTATTTTGTTTCAAAATGACTTCGAAATAAAAGCTTGAAGTTACAAAATATCTTAAGTGCAGAGACCGTTTAAGTTCATTTTATTTTGAGATGGATTTTTGCTAGATGATTTTATTAAGGTATTTGGTATTGTGACGAAATTATATCAGCAATTCCATTTTACAATAATTTCATAAACTATAAAAACTTTCAAACTGAACTGCGATGTGAACGTCGTGTAACTAATGGGCACCAAATTGCCGAACACAGTCGCTCTACTTAAATCCCACATCAAAAAGTGACGTTCCCGACCAATCTAGTTAGTTTTTGCGTTCAGGTTATTTCTTATCCAGACCAATCTAGTCGACTTAAGTCAACTAGATACTTGAATGCGGCCAATTTCTTGACTAGATTCGTCGGCTACCCCTCCATAAACGTCAACTGCCAAAACTAAGCACGCGACCCTTCTGGGCCAATAAAAATCGAGATAGATCTAGTCAGAGAGCTGTCAGACTTATGTGGTAATCGATTGGGCGCTCTCAGAGCAATTTTTATGTTCGTTTGGTACAGGAAAAAGCAATCTTTTTCAGATTTCAGAGCACTTTTGCGAATCTAGATATTTTCTCAGATTTACCAATACAAGTGCGTTTGAGTTTGACAACTGATGGAGTTTGTTTACTTTTTTAGTGAATTTTTTCTCCAGCAAAGAAAGGCATTGCATCGAGTGAATCTATTTTTGTAAATTATTTATATATAAATATTTAGAAATCAATCGGGACAAATATTTCTAATGTTTTAATACAAAATTTAACCAGTGAATGGAAATCGCTTAGAAAAGTGTCGAAGACTACACATATTCAAATCGCACGAATATCAACACAAAAAAGAGCAAGAGCAAGTTTTATGTTCGATTAGCCACACGAAATCTGGAATCTGAGGGCAAATCTGAAGAAGCCCAAACGAATACCACATTACTAAACTAGATACTTGAACGTGCTCACTGTCTCTGGTGCTTATGGCACAATTAGCGCTCGTGGCGCAACTTAATAACATTTTGGCCAGGGGTGTTATATGGCCGATAATGTAGTGCTACAACTATAATGGACATGGTGCCTTCGATAAAATATGCTTTGAAAATCTGAAACAAGCCTTGGAAAAAACTTACCCACTAGTGGTAAGATAGGTGGACAATATGTTGAATACAAGGGCGATAAATATTCAGACGGGAACCTCAAAGCTCAGAGGAAGGGTTAGCAGAGGTTGCCCACAAGGAGGTGTTCTCTCACCTACACAGTGGGATATGCCGATGACATAGCAATAATGGCCATAGGCAATTCATAGACGTCACAGCAGATATTATGAGGAATGCACTCAGAGTGGTTGAGCGGTGGTGTTTGGAACAAGGGCTCTCCATTAATGCGGAATCTGGAATTTCGGCCCTTAACACTTTTCGGATCGGAACTAACAACGGCCAAGAAGGTTAGGTATTTGGGAGTCTATCCAGATACTAAACTTACCTGGAACTACCACGTTGAGGAGAAGGTCAGAAAGGCAAAAAGGGTATTACATCAGTGCAAACGTGTATGTGGGGACTCCCGCCTAGGTCCATACTGGATGTATACGATAACTAGGCCCATGTCATTGATTTCATGGGCGAATGTTGCCTTTGAATAAAGTGCGTCGTCCTCGCTAAGACCGTTGAACATCCTCGTAGGACTTTGTGGTGTCGCCATTATTTTGTCCTGGACTGTTGGCTTAAGTAGTTTAGGCGACCGCAAATACTGAGTAAACAAGTGTTAAGGCAATTTTGTGTGAATCGTGATAAATCTTAGCATATTTTTGCAATAAAACATAAATAAAGCGTACAAGGTAAAGCAATAACATATGATACAAGGTGGTGGCCATGGTGTGGTGGTTGAATTTTTGCTTGTGCCCGAAGCGGCGTAGGTTCGAGCCCCAGCGGGGAACAGCAAAAACACTGCCACTGTGACCATAAAGAGAAACGATTAACATAAGAGTTTTTCTACCACTACACCAAAAAAAGGATTTCTGCTTGGTAGTGGTAGTACAATGGACCGGTATCGAGTCTGAGTGCTTCTGGGATTTGGAATCCCCTTTTTTTTAATATTTTTTTAATAAAATAATAAAAAAAAAAACATATGGTACAGCTACCAATAAACAACCACTGTATGCAGCATCAGCAATACCAAATAAACAACCAACATATGCAGCATCAGCAACACCCAACAAACACCCAATTTATGCAACGCCAGAAAGCAATATCGAAGTCATCGAACCACACACCTACTGGCGATCGTCGCTTAATAAATAACAATACCTTTATAATCAACTTGCAACTGCAGAGGCGCTAAGGACGGCGGTCGCTGAGAGATTTAATGTGGTATTCGATTGGGCGCTCTCGGAGCACTTTTTTTTGCTCTCAGAGCAATTTTTTTGTTCGTTGGGTACAGGAATGCACCTCACCTGTGGGGTACTTTCGTACAGCAGATGGGGTACTTTCGTACGACATGGGGAAGACTCATATAGGGTATTTAAAAAGTTTATTTAACTTGCTAATTTTTATAAACAGCAAAAAAAAACTTATTAAATATCAAAATAACTAAATAATATTCAAATTGACTTAAAGTTTACTTAAAATCTTATTCCCATTTCGCTGGATACTTTAAATTCAATGCTTTTGCGTATTCACTGAGAAAACTATATGGGTACCAAACCCGAAAATTTGTTTCCTATACCCAATGTTGCTATAAGTGCAGATTTGTCTGCGATTTGCAGATTTTCAACCGAGCTGCAGACTTTAAACAATCAGATTTCTCCATAAATCTGCACTTCTGATTTTGTCTGCATTTGAAAAAATATACTTTGGTCCTTAAAAAAACATGTCAATATTTTTTGTACACTTGCTTTCGCTGTATGCTGTCATTTTCCAATTCAACTCTTTTTTTGTATTGTTATTTAAATAAAAAAACATTTTGTGAAGTAATATCTTTCTATAGAAGTCTGCATTTCAGGGGCCAGATTCTGTAAGGCGAAACGTTAAAACGTTTTCGTTTGCATGAAGAAATTTGCATGTGTAACATAGGGCAAATCATTCGTGCGCACGAAAACGTTTGATCGTTTCGTCTCACAGAATCTGGGCCCAGATTTCTTTTTTGTCATAACTGTAGATTTGTCCAAATATTTTTATGAAGAAGTCGTGCTGTAGAGACGTGTTATTACTTTGACCAGGTAAGAGTTTTAATATTTTTTAAGCTGGTCTAAATCTTTTTATGCATTTTAAAAAAACGATAGGTACCTATTCATTTATTTCGAATTTTATTTTTATATTTTTTATATTGCCTAGATAACTGTAAAGGCTACAACAGATAAAGACATTGCCATTTCCAATAAACCTTATAAAATGCGTTAAACAAGTTTTAAAGAGGTCTATGTAATTTTCGTAAATAAAATTTGAAGGGGAGCATTCGTACGCGTACTAATGTGCCCTCTGTATTACTGTCCGAATGTACCCCAGGCTACGCACAAAATAAAAATTACAACTTTTTAATAAATTAAAATTTAGTAGGGAAATATTAGTAATTTAAACACAAAATAAACATTGTAAACATAAATTCGTCATCCCTATTTTGCAAGAAACGTAAAAAACTTACTCGCAATGCGATCGCGAACTTCGGTAAAAAAATTACTCACAGCGCTCGAAAACATGTTACGCTTGTCAGCTATCATACCTTTTGCCCGACTGTCCCGAAGTTCGTTGAGCGAAATGCTACCTCGTATGTTTATGCACACGAGCAAACACCTGTTTTAGCGAAGCTTAGTTTTTCTTTAATACTTACTGTACGAATGTGCCACACGTACGAAGGGTGACCACTTTCCCCTAATGCTTTCACTTATCAACGCAAGAATATTTTTTGTTGCTGCCAAAGAACTATAGGACACAAAACGTGTCCGGTCCCAAAAAAGGAAGAAACCGAATTTATAACACATAATTATGTTATATCATAATTAGCTTTCATTTTAATGTCAGATTAAAAAAAATAGTTGAGTGAATATTAATCAGACCAACATGATCTCCATTCTTCAACAATTCGTTTTCCGTTGGTTATTTCGAATTTATCGTACAATATTTATATTGTATAACCAAAGGAGTTATTATAAGTGAATGCGTGGAGTACCAACGGTTCTTGGTAATAGTTAGGAGTATAATTTGACAATTTTTGTTGCAAAAATATAGTAAAGATTGTTTTATTTTCCTCACACAACATTTGCGATCTTCTTATCTGCACGCAATACCATACGATCGACGATGTATAGGTACCAATGATATATCATTACGCAATATGTACCTACATATTATAATATAATCAATTGTGTCAACAAGACTACATCAAATCCGATAGGCCATATCGTAAGTCAAAATTAACAAAGTGTATGCTTCTATTATGCCCAACCTCTTCTTCTTCAATATCTAAAAGGCAGGTACTCAATTTGTTTTTATTGTAATTATCATTTATTGTGACTTTAATGATAACTTTAATATTACCCTATATAATTGTTTGTTTTCCACGTTAGAAAAATGCAATATTCTAAAAAATGTGTTAAGACTTCAATTCGCTGAAAGCTCTTATGTAGACACAAAATTAAATAATAATTAATTTATCTACTTTAACAACAAATAGGCTAATACAATATGTATTCAATCCATTTTCGTACATCCTTACTGGCTATTAAAACGATTTTTGACAACATTTTGGGCAACCCTATTAGTCGTTTACTTTTATTTCGTAAAATTTGGTTGAAAGAAATAACGAATAAATTACAAAAAAAAGGGAAATCATTTCTTTTTTCGGGTTTGTCCTGAGATGATGCTTCGTTCGTCAAACTTTAAATCATGCGATCACCCCAGTTTCATGGCAAATGCTTCCAATCTTTAGCTTTCCAATGGATATATTGTAATTTTTGTTTAAATAACTTCTTTTGACTGACGGATACAACACTTTTCTTAATTACGGTTCAGCCAAAAGATTGTCTTTAATAGGAAGTACGCCAGTCCCATGCAGTAGACAATTTTTTCCCGCTGTGACCTTTGCACGTTATCAATTTCAATCGACAGCACTCGTCGATTTAGTTTTGCCAATTGCCTGCGCAAGTAGAGTATCTCCTCGGGTGGCGTCAAGTCTCCCATTAGAGGTGTTCCCTCCCTATGGCTAACCAATGTCGTATCATTGTTACAATTACCTGTAGCCCTCTTACCAACGCCAGATGTAGATGTGGTCACTGCCTCTGAATCAGATTCTGCTCGAGAACTTGTGCTGTTCGGATTAAATCCAATAGTTGAGGCGATTGCATCCGCCCTTACATAGGGTGGCGGGGATTCGGTATCGTGTTGGTAATCAACATTGTTGTTTGGAGAGTTGGTATCAGAGGCGGATGGGAAGTTGTGATCATTGAGTGTGATAACACGAGGTGGTGTTGCGACACGCACAAAGCCAGGATCCTTTGGCAGAACTGCATTTTCCAGTAAAATCTCACGGGGAGCCGATCTTGTACCAAGGTGTTCCTCATGTCCAAGTACTACAATACGGTCGGGAACGTTCATATCGATTTTATCGTGGTAATTCCAAGAGTTCATCATGCCATTCTGGTTCGAGAGGAGCAAGTCTTCATCTGAATATTCACCGGTAGCCCTAATGCGTTTTGGTACTCGCATTTTGTCATTGATTTCATGGGCGAATTTTGCCTCTGTATAAAGTGCGTCGTCCTCGCTAAGACCGTTGAACATCCTCGTAGGACTTTGTGGTGTCGCCATTATTTTGTCCTGGACTGTTGGCTTAAGTAGTTTAGGCGACCGCAAATACTGAGTAAACAAGTGTTATGTAAAAGCCAATTTTGTGTGAATCGTGATAAATCATATAAAAACAAACTTACATTGGAAATTTATGTAAAAATATTTCTTTTTTGATTTCTTTATAACTTCTCTTTTATTCTTCGCTTTTTCTTTTTCGTTAGAAGATACACGATAGTTCTATTGAACCATTTGTAGCTGTCATTTAGGTCAGGTTTGGTAATGGCCGCGTTCCACTGCCCGCTAGATGAGCAGCGGCATGTCAAACTTCATATAAAAAAATTGACATTTTACCATTTGCGCTATTCGTCTAGCACTTTTTGTGAAATATCCCTTTCAGGGAAATTTCTCAATCTAGCGCAAAACCACCCGCTTCTTTGAGAGAAAAAAAAACAAAAAAGAAACAGCTGTCAAAGGAAATCGTTCAAACGTCTGTAAAAATAAAAACAAAAATACGAACCTGAGCTGCAATTGTGATAAAATTGGTAATAATGCTGCATTTACATGGTCACACATTCCTATCACGCAAAATTAAAGGGATGCTAAATACTAAATAGCCGTGTGACCGAAAGGGACAGCATTACCTAACACGCAAAAAAACGTGACACGTATTTAGGTCGGCCATCTTGTTTGCGTGATAGGAATTATAGGAAAGCTGTGCATGTTGATATTTTTATAGCGATGACTAAAGAAATTCCGCATTCCTATAAAACAATTTGTTTTTTGTTGGAACTGTTACTTAGTTGTTTCGAAACATAGGTTCCTAAATGGGATCACGAATTGACACCAGAACATCGCCAGGCCTAAAATGTGTATTCGAATGCTACTTGGGAATATGGCTTCCGGAAATGATGAACGGACAATTATTTATTTTGTTCGTGTAACTGATTGATGAATTGTTGGTTTATTTTACTGAAACTAATAACCAATCTCATTTCACATGTTCCAAATCAGAAATATTAATGTTTTCAAGCAATTGCAGAAATGTTGGTTAGCGGAACCTGTGTCTATTTCCGTTTTACGTATCTATAATTATGGGTAGACCATCCATGACACCATAGGCGTCTGATTTGTGATCTCATTCTTACGCCTTTAATAGTATTGACTGCGGATAAACGGATCTCTCTTTTCGGTTTTGTTGCAAAATTGCGCGTGCGTGATAATGTAAATGCGGTTTAAGGTAAGTAAAATAGCAATTCCGATATTATTATGGTTTCTATAACATGTACCATTTCTTTTTAAATGTAGTTTGGAAATAATTATGCGACGCGAAATTATTTATGAAGAAAAGTCACTTTGCCGCTGCCGCTGCCGCTGCGCGAGCGTTCCTTCATCTGGTATATTTTGTGCTAGATATTTTAGATTGCCAGAAATACCTCTGTACAGGTTATGGTTAGTACCTACCTAGACCGAGACCACATCACAGACTTAGGGCGGTATTTATCAAGCGCTCTTAAATCCATTATTAGTTTATGAGGCTCATAACAGCAAGTTTTTTCGATGTATTCACCTGGTATTCACCAAGCACTCTTAGGTTTGTATCTATGCTATTTCGAATATACGAAAAAATAAAATTCGAATGTCCAAACGCGTTCTAAAATGAGTTTCTGAACTGTTATTCGAAAATGAATTGTCAAAATCAATTCGTTTAATTTAAATTAGACTAATGTCGTTTTCGATTTGGCTTTCCAGATTTTGATCTGAGATTTCAGATTTCTGCTGCCAAATCGAACATGAAATCTGAATTATATTGGTATGTGTGTGTATTGAGTTGGCGGCAAAAAAAAAACATTTATGCACTTGCACTCGAAATCCACTTCAATTGATTTTCACACATTTATAGTGCTGCATTTCGAAATCATTTAATATAAAAACTCGATCCCATACGCGTTAAATAGGTAAATAATTCATTTAAAAAAGCAATCCTTCCAACGATAAACAATTCGTAACCGACGCTATGTGTCATAAACATTGGTGTTAGTGAAAGTATGTGTAAAATCTGAGGAAAAATTGCGATTTCTCAAAAGTGATCTGAGATAAAAAAAAGGATTGATTTTTGTGGCAAATCGAACATGAAAAGCAATCTCAATCAAAAAAAAAATTGATTTTTTGTCAAATCGAAAACGACATAACATATTGTATTCTTTTATTCAATTTATTGTGCGAATATGAGCGATCTTCCTGACACTTCGTCCAGCATTGGAAGTATGCTTTTAATTGCTTTGAACTTATTTTTAACGAAGTGCTGGAAGCATTAAACTCATCCGTTAATTGCTACCAGCACTTCTTTTTTTCCACGGTGCTGATGCAGTCAGTTTTTTTTGCAATTTATTATCCTGGCGTTTTTAAGCACAATACTAATTATTTGTTCTTTTTCCTTGTCGGAAAGATTTGGCTTTCTTCCCTTCCCTTCCATTTTGTAAACAAACGACAGCTGATTTCGAATTTCGAAGTTATTACTGCTCTCAACTTAAGAGTGGTCGGGGACACTCTCAAGTCTTATGAGCGCTCGTAAATATACACTAATAACCATTGGTGAATAGGTTTACGAAGCTCTTAGTTTAATATTGGTGGATGAATACCGCCCTTAAAGCTCATGTGGTATTCGATTGGACTTCATCAGTGCCTTGATTTTGTGCGGTTTTTTCCGCAATGGCGGTGTCGGAAACGGTTCACGTATAGGCGGATTCTATAAATGTGTGAGTGATTTCGCGAACTGACAACTTCCAATTTTTCCTGTTCTTATCAAAGATAATGGAATACAGAGATATATATAACTTTCCAGTGGAAGGGCGGCTGCCTACAAGCTGTTTTCCAGAAAAATTCATCACCCCTGCTCATTTATATTATAGTATACAGAGATGAATGAATAAAAGAGATGGTTATCTTTCGTACGTCTATCCCCCCAAAACCCATTTGTTTACATTGTTGTTTTTGTAATTTCAACCCCCGTCTGTGAATACGTGTGACCAACAAAAAAGCATGTTGCTAATGGCCGACTGCGAATCATCTTGCTTTTATGAGCATCGCGGTGTTTAATTGTTTTGTGTTACGTTTTGAATTTGTTTAGTTTTTGTGGAGGTGTTGATTAAACTGAAAAAGATAGTGAAATACACATTAGAGAATACCGAATTCTTGCATTAAAGTCCAATTCATGAACTCACATATACTATAATAGAAATGAACAGGTGTGTGTGACTTCATGAATTTTTCTGGAAAACAGCTTGTAGGCAGCCGCCCTTCCACTGGAAAGTTATATATCTCTGTATTCCATTATCTTTGATAGTATATGTGATAGTTCATGAATTGGACTTTAATGCAAGAATTCGGTGTTCTCTAATGAGTATTTCACTACCTTTTTCAGTTTAATCAACACCCCCACTAAAACTAAACAAATTCAAAACGAAACACAAAACAATTAAACACCGCGATGCTCATAAAACAAGATGATTCGCGGTCGGCCATTAGCAACATGCTATTTTGTTGGCCACACGTATTCACAGACGGGGGTTGAAATTACAAAAACAACAATGTAAACAAATGGGTTTTGGGGGTACGAAAGATAACCATCTCTTTTATTCATTCATCTCTGGTTCTTATCAGAGACAATACTG
This sequence comes from Cheilosia vernalis, assembly GCA_949126925.1. Taxonomy (NCBI): domain Eukaryota; kingdom Metazoa; phylum Arthropoda; class Insecta; order Diptera; family Syrphidae; genus Cheilosia; species Cheilosia vernalis. Next base: position 61,425,030 of record OX421362.1, read on the forward strand.
AGACCCCTAACTCCGGCCGATTTTCCGTTACTTGCCTACAAGCTGTATTACCATGGGGTGGCAACTGTAAGGTGCATTAGTATTGCTACATAGAAAATCGTATTGACAAATGTCACGAAACTTCAAAAATTTCGTTTCACCAATACGCTGGCACCTTACAGAAGCCACTTCCGCTGTGGGCAAAGTTGCTGGCTGCGTTCATCAAATTTTGTCCGTTAAATTTGAAAATAATTATTACAACTAAATTTTGTGTGGACATTGATCAATTTTCAAAAATAATTGTATATTTATTTGACACAAAAGAAAGATGAACAGTTCTGAAGAATAATAAACAAATAAAAACATTTTTAGCGAACATTCGTGAGGCAGTTAAGCCTAGTATGCTGTTCCAGGAAAGCTAAAATTAAGCGCCTCTCCAATGTTTCTCTCCACCACTTCGCTTAATGCTCGCTTAATTTTGACAGTGTAAGTTCCGTCAACTTTCTACAGAAATTTCTACTTTTTAAAAGAAATTATATTAATAACAACGAATTTCTTTGTGTTGAACTAACCATTCTCCATTGGTACTGTTTCGTTTGAAAATTTATTGCGAATGCCGATATTTTCTCTGATCTGTCAAAATTTCGCTGCGGAAAAATGTATTTTGCATTAATTTGCTTGCTTAAATTCTGTAGAGAGTTTTCGTACAGCGGCTCAGATATTTAGCTTGAACTGCGTACTGGGGGTCAATTCCCGTTCCGTGATACTGTGAAATGAAAAGAGTTTTCACAAGTTCACGCTGAACTCGATTCTCGATCTATGAAAAAATGAAAACAAATGTCAGAATTTTTTTATATGATAAGTTTTTTATCACAGCCATTTCATTTGTGAAGAAGTGTGAAAACGTGATGGATACACAAAAATTAACGGGGACAAGAGCTTCAAAGATAGTTGACAGCATTTATCATTTAGTGCATTTTAGTACACATTTAGACTACTTTTTATGATGATAAGTTCGAGAATCGCATTAGGTGTAATCGTGAAGTGATAAATTGATAAACTGCTGTGAAAACTGAAATGATAAATTATTTATCATTTCACAGTATCACGGAACGGGAATTGACCCCCTGCTTGGCTAAACTGCTTTGCTTAATTTTATCTTTGGAGACATTTTTGTATGGGAGCTTAATTTAAGCGCGAGCAGCATACTAGGCTTTAACATAAATCGAGTAGAATATGCTTATCACATAATGTCGCTTAGTATACTTCTGAAGTTTAGTTATAATTTATAAATACAAAGATTTATGTCGTTGCTGTTATTAAGTATAAAATATGAGTTTCTCCGTTAGTTTAAATTATTTAAAATAAAGTATACGTATTTGTATTGGTTTTATTTTTACATGTCTCGTATTTTAAAGAATACATTAATATATTGATAGGTCGTATCTTTTGATATTATAATGGAACAATAAACGTGAATGAGTACTTTGGTTGAACAGAAATACCTACAGAATGTTATGAAACAACTAATAAGAAAATTGATGAAAATGTACTGAGATAAGAATATACTTATTCACCAATTTTTAAAAAAAAAGCTGTACTCTGAACACAGTCACGATTGTCACAGCCCACCACAGTTGAAAATGACACTGACACCACAGATTCACCACTGTTGTCAAGCTCAATTGACTTGACACATGCGTTATTTGTTTTAGTTTTCGATTTCGTGCATTTATTAAAAGTTTGTGTAATGGATTTAAGTACTGCAGCTCAAGTTGACCGAACCTTGTGCAGCAAAAGAACAAAAAATGCGATACATCTGAGATTTGGAAAAAATCTTCCAAGTTCTCGCACACCGTGCGAAAAAAAATTATTTTATCGAAAATTGCAAGCATTTTACTATAACTTGGTTCTAGGAGTAGAAACGTCTACTGTGAAAAGCTAATAGAAATAGCATCTACAAGTCCGCCTGGCAGCAGTCAAATCCTGCTCTACGCCTCAACGTTGTTTATATAAAATCAATGAAACAATTTTTTTTTAAAGAACCATCACCGAAAGACGATGGCGATGATGAAAGAGTCGCGGTCAGCTTTGCTTGCCAAAGATGCCAAAAGCCACTCATCCTGGATGGGAATTTGGGCAGTATTAATGAGCACGCAATGGCAGAATTATCGCGTAAGTACTTTAATGAGTTTTAGCCAAATGACATTTCACAATAAAATGCTTTAATTTAGTGCCAATTTATCAACAAATATGGATGAAATCGATCCTAACGAAAGTGATTTTGATTATCTTGTGTGCCACCTTTCCATCTGACGGACTCGATAAATGGAACTGACGTCACCCTTGTTTCCGATGGAAAAGAAATAAAAAAGCTGAGCACTGAGTTTCTAGCAAAGGCGCAGCTCTTTAATGCTTTGTCATCTAACTCTGAGTTCGATTATCCATTGTGCAATGAGTGCACCGGCTCAATGCTGGAACTATTCGAACGTGAGTTCAAGATCGCCGAAGATGAATGGCGCTATTATAAGAGCAATTTAGTGCCAATTCGAAAGTGGTTTTGATCGAAGTTCGATGCGGCAATGGTTTCCTTCCTAGAGTGCCTCATACAGTTCCTGCAAGAGGTGGAAAACCGAGACAAATGGAAAAGGGAAAGATCATTGACCATTCAACGGGAAACTCGTACTCAATCAAGTAAGTGTTATGCACCTGTGGTTTTGAATATGCAGTAAAAAAAAAATGTCTATTTCCAGAATACAATTTAACTCGGAGGAGCTTATACTCACTAAATTAAATTTCGCCTGGCATGGGTCATCTCAATTTATGACACAATGATTACCAGATTTGGACATAGGATCATTTTATTTGGTTTAACTAACCTAACTTGTGTATTATACGTTTATTTATAGTAAATAAAGATTTGTTAATTATATTTAGTTGAAATCCTGGGGGGTGGTTCCCTACCAGGCGCGACCCCACGTGGCGGATAGGGGGACCTCGGTACGATACGTTCGCCATCCGAGGTTTTAGGGTCATAGCGGCATCTCTCGCCGTAAAAGCCCTATCGCGGACCAACCAACATCATCTCCTAGAAGGCTCGCCCGAGACTTGCTGAGAGAGAAAACCACATCTGTCTTGCGTCTCAGTCAGATGTTTTCCCGTGTAGCAGCTCGTCGAAAGGCGGGATTTTCTTCGGACAGGAGATCCCAAGGCAAGGAACGACGCGACGAGGCCTGCGTGGCTGAGGGGGTGCTCAGTCGATAGCGCAAACTCTGGATACTTGGGGACCTCCAGTTTTAATAAAATTCCTCTTACTTGCATACAGGGGGTGAGTGCAAGCGGACATCTTCTTCCCCCTTACTCGTGGGACCTAAATGAACTCTTCAAAAATTAAAAACAACAAAACAAATACTCCAAAAAGTGTTATCGAATCGGGCACTTCAATTTTAAAAACAACCGATCGGGAAATGGGAGAAAGTATGGAGGAGGGTATCCTTCCCATATCGGACGGTGAAAGCGTCGGGGTACTAGATGCTACTCTGGAAAAACTTCTTTTGGAGTCAAGCGACACGTGCTCCATCGCCAGCTCATCCCTCTCCCATATTTCAACCAGCTCAAAGCGGTCGAAAAACTGCAAACTCACCATCAAGAGACTGGGAACGAAAAAATGGGACGAACTGTCTGAAAACGACAGGAAAAGACTCCATAATGCAAGGGCCTACCTCCGGGAGCAGGCCTCGTCGAGGGATACGCCTATGGATGGCACCACGGCGGGTTCGGCGCCCGGGGACGGCTCATGTGGGGGCACTCTGATGGGACCGCCTGGATCTACGACAAGCCTTCGCCAGTCTGGATCCATGGCGATCGGATCGGGGAGCCCGGAGCAAAAACCAATAACATCAGCGTCGCTGAATCCTACGAGAGATTCACCATCCTCAAAGCTTGCCGGGGCCGTCCCGCAGCCGAGTGAGGACACACCTCGTGACAGCAGTTCCAAGACGACAGTAGCCGACCCGAAGGAGACAAGCCTCTGCTACTCTCTCGAAGGGAAGCTGCAGGGATCTGTAACGCCAAGTGAAAGCAGTCCGATGGATATGGGGAACTCTACTAAGGACAGTTTTGCGACAGTAGTCAGCACTGATAAGGGTCAGGGCATAAACCCTCCCGCATCCACGCTAAATAAAACCAGGGACGACAATAGAATGACACCGATACGCAACAGAAGACGTAATGCCATTCGGCTAATTCGGCGAATGAACAAGCGTGATCCGAAGTCCCTCACGGACAAGGAAAGGGCGGCTCTGGACAGAGCCAAGTACACGCTCAAATTCGCGGGGTCCACTAGGGAGAACACAAACAAACGTGGACAACTGGATAGAAGAGCTCTCACAACAAGAGCGGGTAGCCGTTCGCTCCCCGCCTCGGTTGTTGAGGGACTTCGACCGACAATCGACTCGACTTCACCTGAATCCGAGCCGGTTGCCGGCGGCTCCAAAAAAGTCCAAGACCAACACGACCGACTTACTAAGGGCGCCGACATGGAACTAATTGCTTGTAGGTCGGAAAGCCTCTTGCCATCCACCTCAGCGGCGATTAGAACCAGGTTGTTTCCAACCGCTCGGGAGAAGGGAGCAAAACCCTGCCCCGGCTCGATTGGATTGAGCCCTAAAACGGGAGGGAACGCTAGAGGACACTCCATAGGAACGACAAGGCAAACGGCTGGCAGAACGTTTGGGATGAGGAGGGAAAGCCTTATGCCATCCACCTCAGTCTCAGACAGACTAAAGCGACCGACAAACAACACAAACGAGGACGACAAAATAACACCCGCGGCTAACACAAAAAGAGGCAGGCAAGATGAAACCATATCGCCGCCCACGAGAACAGCTAGCAAAAAAGCCAGGCTGGCTGTGTCCGTAAGAACCAACCTCCAAGCGGCGATCGTAGACTTCAACAAGCCTGATCGAAGACTAAGCAACGACCAATGGAGACTCATTGAGATGCGCATTCTGGATGGTGTTAATGACTCCATCGTTAACAAAGAGGAAAAATCCCCCCACTTTGAGCAGCTCATGACCTTCAAAGGCTTCAAACTCCTGTCATGCGACGACGAATTCACGCTAAACTGGCTGAAAGAATTCGTAGCGAACACACAGGCTCCATGGGCTAATGCCGACTTGCGACTTGTCGCAAAGAAGGACCTGCTTGAGTTCACCAGACCGAAAGGTATCATCTCGATGCCAGGCCCTCATATTCCCAGAGAGAGGATAGAGAGAAATCTCCGACACCTAAACCCAGAACTCTGTAGTGAGAACTGGAGAGTGCTTGAGACAGGCGAACATTCTGAAACTGGCACTGAGATCGTGGTCCTGCTGAGCCATAAATCCATGCCATTGCTTAGGAAATTCAACAATAAAGTCCGCACTGGAATCACCCGGTGCAAGGTTCGACCCTACACGGAAAGAACGGATAAAGCGAAGGAGGTGGTTAACAAGGTAAGAAAAATATGAAAATAGTCCAAATTAACCTACACCATAGCATAGCAGCTAGCTCTAACCTCGTTTATATCCTAGGTGAAAGAAACATAGACATCGCCTTGGTTCAAGAGCCATGGATATCCCGTGGCAAAATTTGTGGGCTAGGTCATAAAGACTTGGCAATCTACCACACTGAACCGCAAAGCGCGGACAGTAAGAACAGAACTTGTATTGTAGCTAAGAAAAATATTAACTTATTACTTCTATCTACCTACAGTAACTTAGACCAGACCACCGTACACCTTGAACGGAGGGGACTCCCCCCACTGATCTTATCAGCCGTCTACATGCCGTACGAAGCCGCAGAACCACCTGATCCTCTAACCCACACACTGGTCCACAAAGCGGAACAAGAAGGATGGGACCTGTTGCTGGGATGCGATGCCAATGCGCATCATGTACAATGGGGCAGTGGAGACATCAACACTCGAGGTGAGTCAATTTTTGAATTCATTATAGAAAACAACCTTTTGGTAGCCAATAGAGGTACAGAACCAACATTTGTTATTAGGAACAGACAGGAGGTTTTAGACATAACACTCTGCAGTAACTCTGACACTCTAAATGTAACAAACTGGCATGTACTTATAGATGATTCCTACTCGGATCATAGACTAATAGAATTTTGCGTAAGCTACGTAGCGGAAACGCCCAAGCCATATAGGAACCCCAAAAAGGTTGACTGGAAACTCTTCAGTAATGAGGTTGAGAAAAGAAAAACCCTCTTGCAAGAAGAAAGAATTAACTGCCCGGAGGATATTGATACGAAAGCGGAAAAAATCGTTAGTATTTTTAATGATGTTTTTGCGAAAATCTGTCCAGTGGTAAAACAAAGAGCTCGAATATCACCTCCATGGTGGAATAAGAAACTTTCTGCTATCAGAAAGGACACAAGGAGGCTCTTGAACATAGCAAACAGAACCAAAATGATCGATGACTGGGAAAGATACAAGGCCAGCCAAAGAATTTTTAAAAACGAAACCCAGAAATCAAAACGCCAATCGTGGCAAAAGTTCTGTGATGAGCTACAAGGCACAACAGAAACCGCTAGACTAAGAAAAGTCCTAACCAGAGTACCAAGAGCTCTAGGATCTCTCAAAGACTCCAACGGCATCTGGACTGAATCTTGTCCAGAATCTCTAATGACGCTGCTGAAAACACACTTTCCCGGCTGTACCAGCCAGCCGATGCCAGACAATGCACACACCCTAAGCAATGTACAAATGAGTCCTCCGGCGGACTTGATTACAGAAGATAGAATAGAATGGGCTATCCGTTCTTTCGCTCCCTTCAGGTCCCCAGGACCCGACGGAATTTTTCCTATCATGCTGCAGAAAACTGCCGACACTATCACTCCAGCACTTAAGGAACTGTACATTGGCAGCTTAACTCATGGATACATACCGAAAATATGGAGGGAGGTGAAAGTTATCTTCATTCCCAAAGCTGGCAAGGCAACCCATGTTAATGCCAAAGACTTTAGGCCAATAAGCCTCACCTCCTTCATACTTAAGACCTTAGAAAGATTAATAGATATATACATCCGCAGCAACTTACGCCCGGACGATCTATATCAAGCACAACACGCTTACACTAAAGGTAAAAGCGTAGAGACCGCGCTGCACTGTGTTGTAAGAGTAATAGAAAAATCATTAAAAATAAAAGAGTACACCTTAGCGGCATTCCTAGACATTGAGGGAGCTTTCAATAATGTCAATACGGACGCCATATGCAGGACACTACATGGACTAAACATTAACACCACTGTGGTCCACTGGATTGTCAATGCACTCAAGGCTAGACACCTAGTAGCAGAACTGGGGGGCTCCAGACTTGAAGCCTATGCATCAAGAGGAACACCTCAGGGAGGGGTTATCTCCCCACTACTCTGGGTTATTGTCTTAAACGAGGCACTCATGCAACTTAGACACACTGGCTTAAAAATAACCGCCTACGCCGACGACGTTGTACTAATGGCAACCGGCAAATTTCTGCCAACGCTGACCGAGCAACTAAATGGAGCCCTCTCCATCCTTGACTCCTGGACCAGAAAATGCGGTCTTTCAGTCAATCCCCAGAAGACTGAACTAGTATTATTCACAAATAAAAGGAAAATTCCGCAGTTTGTCATGCCTTCTGTTGGCGGTACACCCCTCAGAATATCCGACAGCGCCAAATACCTGGGATTAATACTAGATAAGAAACTTAATTGGAAAAAGAACACAGATGAAAGAATCAAGAAAGCTACAATAGCATTCTACACCTGTAGCAAAATCTTTGGGAAAACATGGGGGCCATCTCCCAAGATTAAACTCTGGTTGTACACAGCTATCGTAAGACCGATACTGACATATGGCAGTCTTGTATGGTGGCCAGCTACAAAAAAAGGCTACATACTTGAAGTCCCTTACAAAAGTTCAAAGACTAGCGTGCATCGGAGCCACTAGCGCGATGAGGTCGACTCCTACCGCCGGACTTGAGGCTATCCTAAATCTGCTTCCGCTAGATATTTTTGTACAATCAACGGCAGCAACAAGTGCCATTCGAATCAGCCAATCAACTGATTGGAAACACGGAGAAGGGGGTCACTCAATGATCCTACAGAAATACTTTGGCAATGTACCTACCACGGATTACATCACGCCGTTTTTAGACTTCACCACACCCTACTCGAGCGCCTATCCCAGCAGGGAAATATGGAATGATGGACCTACACCCAACCCGTTATCGATTCCTGTGTACACAGATGGATCAAAAATGGACAACGGGGTAGGATCAGGTATCTACTCTGAACCACTGGGTATCTCAACATCATTACGCCTTCCAGACCATTGCAGTGTATTCCAAGCGGAAGTCATGGCAGTGACAAGAGCTGTCCGTGAGACTGCGTTAAAGAAAATACCCCCGGAAGGTATTACCTTCTTTATCGACAGCCAGGCAGCTATAAAAGCCTTAACTGCCCCAGAAATCAAATCGAAGCTTGTGAAGGGCTGTCGCGAAGAGCTAAAGGCTCTTGGTACACAGCACACGATATTACTATGCTGGGTCCCAGGACACAAAGGCATCCAAGGCAACGAGAAAGCGGATGAACTAGCACGACAAGGTTCGGCTAACGCCCCAGATCAAGCATGCCCCTCTGTACACATCCCACTCTGCACACTCAAGCTAGAAGCAGGGAAAAAGGCCACAGATGAGGCAAACGCTAGATGGTTATCCATGGACTCTTGCGCTGTCACAAGAGCACTATGGCCATCCTTCTGCAAAACCAGAACAGAGAGAATCATGCAGAACAACCGGAAATATCTCTCTACACTCATAGGTATCCTAACGGGACATAACACCCTACGACACCATATGAAGAAAATGCGATTGACCCAAGAAGAACTTTGCAGAGGCTGCGGTGACGAGGGAGTCATAGAGGATACAACCCACTTCCTGTGTCACTGCCCAGGTCTCCAGCACTCCAGGAACAAACACCTTGGTAAATTCTTCTTCTATAATCTGAACGAGCTATCTAGCACACCTACGGATAGAATCATGAACTTCATCAAATCCTCAAAGTGGTTTGTATACAATGACACAGTAAGTAATTAGTAACTGCTTAACAATAAAACGGACTGAATAGGTACTACGGATAAGGGAAAACCCCTTTCCCCCGAAGGGTATCACAATGGGTCAATCTTGACCTGAGTGCGGCGCGGAGTAATCCCCGCCAGCCCACAAACCTAACCTTTAGTTGAAATTGATGGACTTTCCTTTTTGGATGTCGATGGCTCTTCTCTGGGTTCATCCAGTTTGCCGTATGTGTAAGCCTTAAGTCATTTCTTTTCGTTGATATCGTTATCTCTTGCCACTGAGGTCACGACAAGCTTCATGGTTTGTAGTCTTTCGATTTGGGCACCGAATGCACGAAGCATGGATTTAAATCCACCTTTGCCACCGAGCATTTGGAGGTGTATATGAACGACTGTTTTGTTGTGGATTGCTGTTCAGGGATGTTTTTCCATTTTGTAGCAAGTAGAACTCTTCTACTGCTAAGTTCTGCAACAAGGAACGCTTTAGAAAAAATTACAAGTCGAAAAAACATACAAACAGTCGTTTCGCAAATTTACTGCAGAATTTATTGATTGTTAGTAGCTACATAAGACAGTATTTGCCTGCCACCCAAATAAATAGGCACCATTTCTTTTAAGATACATAGGTATTGTGGCGTGGAAGGTATCGTGTAACTTAAGTGGTGAAACAAGCCCTTAGTCACGGTTTGGTGAAACCAGGCCTTAGACAGTTTGGTGAAACCAGGCCTTAAAGTCACAAAACAAGTTCCACTCAAGTGTCACTTCCAATTGGAGACTGGAATCTGTCACCACTGAACCTTGTTCTAGAACCACTTAGAATTAGCTAGAAAGTTCTCGTCAGATGGCGGAGCGGGTATAAAAGGACAGCTTTTAGAAGAGGGCGAGACAGTTGATTTATAACAGTGATTGGTTAAAGTTCGAGATAGTAATAGTTTGTGAAGATAAATAAGTGAAAAGTAATAGAGTAAATTAAGTGATTGGTTTGAAACGTTGAAGAATTGTTTAAGTAATAGTGTTCTGGTACTTAAGAAGTGAAATATTAGAATAGTTGATAAAAGTGTAATAAAAGTGAATTTTATTAGAAAAATTAAACAGAATAGTGTTTTATCTTTACGAATCCCAGCCGGAATGTAACATTGGTGTCAGAAGTGGGATAAAACTTATTCTGTGCTAAGTGTCTAAGTGTAGTTAAAAAAAAAAAAACAAAAAAAAGTGAATTTGTGATTTTTTTTTGAAATTACAAGAGACAAACAAAATGGGTCGTGTATTGCTACATCTAAGCATACCCCAATTGAAAAGAGAACTAGAAAAGCGGAATCTTTCCACAGCTGGAGGGAAAAGTGACCTCATACTTCGTCTGCAGGAAGCTGTCGAAAACGAGGGAGAAGATCCAAAAACCATGCTATTCGACGTGTCAGAAGAACAAGTAAGTACAGGCGTTGACATTAGCTCTATGATGGAATTACTTCTTGCGAAGATGGAAGAACAGAGATATTCTATGGAATCTAAGTTCGCAGAACAAAAGAATTCTCTAGAACAACAGAAAAATTCTATGGAATTGAAGTTCGCAGAACAGAAGAATTCGCTAGAAGAACAGAAAAATTCTCTAGAAGAACAAAAGAATTCTTTAGAAGAACAGAAAAATTCCATTGTCGCCGCACAAAAAGACGCCGTGGAAGAATTTAAGAATGTTCTAGAAGTAAAAATCGACGAAATCGATGAAAAATTAAACGAGCATGAAACAAAGTTTGAGAAAATTAATGAAATGTTTCATAAACAAGGAACAAACATCGAGAACATAGCTAAAGAACTCGAAAAAGTCAAGAAGCAGAAGTCTCGGGAATATTCCGCTGACTGCCCAAGAAGGAAGGAGATGCAACCACCCGTTTTTGATGGTCAAACATCATGGCCAATTTATAAGAGACAGTTCGAAGCAGCTGCAACGACCAATGGATGGGACGACGAGGAAAAGTCGATTGCATTAACACTCGCATTACGAGGTAAAGCTGCAGAATTGCTTCAAACTATCTCAGCAGAAAAACAACGCGACTACGATGCATTGGTGAAGGCTATTGAGATGCGATTCGGTGACGACCATATGCAGCAAGTATATAGAGTGCAACTTCGCAGTCGAATCCAGAAGAGGGGAGAAACACTCCAGCAACTGCAAGCTGATATCGAACGGCTAGCGCATTTGTCTTATCCCAATGCCGGCGAGGATGTCATCAATGAAATGGCTATTGAGGCATTTACACAAGCCATAGAGGACAGACAACTGCAGATGGCTCTACGAATGGCTGGAAAGAGAACTCTTCCTGAGGCACTGGCATTTGCTTTAACCATGAGAGCTGCTGACCAAGCATCTCAAGGATTTCACCGCGTGAGAGAAATGACATCCGTTGAATGCTCGTGCCAGAGAACAGAAGTAGTCGACCGCAACAGTTCTCGAAGGGGACCGATCCGTTGCTGGAACTGCAACAAAATTGGACATCTACAACGACAGTGCAGAGCCGAACGTAGACAGGGCAGTTGTCTACATTGCAGAGCTAGGAACGAGGAGGCGTTTGAGCGTTCGGCGGATGGAACATCACAAAGCCATCAGTCGGGAAACGAGTAAGAACCAACTTCGCGGGGCAGAAGCTGGTTTCTGGAATCGACGCCCCCAGGACCACAATTCAGGTTTCCCAGACCAAACGATGTAATAGGAGCCTGATAGTGGAAGCCCATATCGGCCAGAAAAAGTATGTGGCTACAATCGATACAGGTGCCACCGCTTCCATAATCAGAAGGGACATCGTTCGCCAATCATGGCTGCACAACACCAGCAGCTACTGTCTGAAAACAGCAACTGGAGCAACAGCAAAGGTGTATGGTGAGGTACTCTTGACGATAAACCTTGCAGGAATAGTCTTCTCCCATGCATTCTTAGTGGCTGATATATGTGACGAATGCATCATCGGAATCGACTTTATGAAGACGCATGATATAGTGCTCGACATCGGTTCGCAAGTCATAAAGTACAAGAACGTCGAGATTCCGATGGTTTACGGGAACGAGAACGTCGCAGCTCTAAGGACAGTTGTAAGTGAGGACGAAATATTACCACCTTCGTCAGAGACAGTTATTTGGACAAAGCTGGAAGGTGATCCTGGGAGCCACCGATTCTACCTAGTCGAGTCAGATCCAGAAAATTATTATCAGAGCTATATTGTCGGAAAGATGCTGGTTGAACCCAAAAACAACATGGTTCCCGTTCGTGTCCTCAATGTGGAACACAAAAGCGTGAAACTAAAGCAAGGAGAAGTGATTGGAAAGTGCGTACCAATTACTGCGGTCACAAAGTTGTCCAATGCAAGTGATGTGAAACCGGTTAGACCAACGGAGATATCGGAAATGAAAAAGAATATACTCGGAGAGTGCGAGCTGGATCAGGAGCAGCGGTCCATGGCAGGTAGTTTAATCAACGAGTTCGCTGATATATTTGCTTCGCAGAACAGCGAGTATGGCCGAACACATCTCGTACAACACCGAATCGACACCGGAGATGCGAGACCGATTCGTCAGCCTCCCCGACGACTACCATTGGCTAAGCAGACGGAGGTTGCAGAAATGGTGTCGACGATGGAAAAGGAAGGACTGATTGAAAGCTCAAAAAGTCCGTGGGCATCGCCGGTCGTCCTGGTCAAGAAGAAAGACGGAAGTACGAGATTCTGCGTGGACTATCGCCAACTCAACAACGTCACCAAGAAGGATAGCTACCCCCTTCCAAGAATTGACGACACCCTGGACACACTATCTGGAGCCAAATGGTTTTCGACTCTCGATCTGAAGAGTGGCTACTGGCAAGTGCAGATCCATCCAGAAGACCGCGAGAAAACAGCATTCACAGCAGGAAACGGGCTTTGGCAGTTTACAGTAATGCCATTTGGACTGTGCAATGCTCCAGCTACCTTTGAACGTCTAATGGAGCGCGTTCTGCTGGGACTAACGTGGAAAACCTGCTTGGTCTACCTGGACGATGTCATCGTAGTAGGAAAAACATTTAACGAACATCGAGATAACCTTAAGGAGGTGTTCCAAAGACTACGAAGTGCGCAACTAAAACTTAACCCGAAGAAGTGTTCCTTATTTAGACCAGAAGTGAAGTACCTCGGGCACATCATCTCTTCCAAAGGAGTCAAGACTGATCCGGAGAAGGTCGATGCAGTGAAAAACTGGCCGGTTCCCAAAGACAAACATCAACTGAGAAGCTTCCTGGGACTTGCGACCTATTACAGACGATTTGTAAAGGACTTTGCCAGGATCGCGAAGAGCTTGCATCAACTGACAGAAAAAGGCAAACAATTCAAATGGTCAGGTGAGTGCGAAAAGAGCTTCAAGGAACTTAAACAACAGTTGTGCAACGCCCCCATACTAGCGTACCCCACCCCTGGGAAAACATTTATTGTGGATGCAGACGCTAGTAATGTGGGAGTTGGAGCCGTCCTTTCCCAGGTGCATGATGGCCAAGAGAAAGTAATTTCCTACTTTAGCAAAGTTCTCTCAAAGCCAGAAAGGAACTACTGTGTTACCAGGCGCGAGCTCCTTGCTTTGGTACTGGCGACAAAACATTTCCATAAGTACCTTTATGGGCGAAAATTCATCCTCCGCACAGACCATGCGTCTTTAAAGTGGCTACTACACTTTAAGAATCCTGAAGGCCAAGTCGCAAGGTGGATCGAACGGCTGCAGATGTACGACTACGAAATACAACATCGAAAGGGAAGTCTTCACTCTAATGCAGACGCTCTCTCCCGTCGACCGTGCAAAGCAAATTGCAAACATTGCTTACGACACGAGGAAAAAGATGTCGCGTCCGTTCAAAGGGTGAGAGCTATGCCCATTGGTGGCTGGAGTGCGCGGGAAATACGGGAGGCTCAAATGGAAGATCCGGATATCGAACCGATTATCGCCTGGAAGGAGCATGAGGGAAAACCAGACTGGCAGGAGATATCCAATAGGAGCCCCGAGCTGAAGGCATACTGGGCGCAGTGGGACTCCCTTCACGTACAAGACGGCATTCTAAAAAGAAGATGGGAAAGCCCGGATGGAAAGTCGTTCGTAATTCAGCTTGTTGTACCCAGGTCAAAGGTTATGGAAGTGCTCAGGGAATTGCATGATGGAGTGTCTGGAGGCCACTTGGGAATCAATAAAACGCTCGAAAAAGTGCGGGAACGCTTTTACTGGATTCATTCAAGGGAGGACGTTGAAACTTGGTGCAGGAAATGCGTTACATGTGCGGCCAGCAAAGGTCCGAGACTGAAAGTCCGTGGCAAAATGCATCAATACAATGTTGGAGCCCCTTTCGAAAGGATAGCAGTTGATATTGCGGGACCGTTTCCTGAAACAAACAATGGAAATCGTTACATCCTCGTTGTTATGGACTATTTCAGTAAGTGGCCTGAAGCATTTGCTATCCCAAATCAAGAAGCTAAAACCGTGGTGGAGCAAATCGTCAATAACTGGGTAAGCAGATTCGGTGTACCAATGGAACTGCATTCAGACCAAGGACGGAACTTCGAGTCGAAGATTTTTCAAGGAGTGTGCCAGTTACTCGGGATTCACAAGACAAGGACAACCCCGCTTCATCCACAATCAGATGGGATGGTGGAGCGCTTCAACAGGACACTGAATGAACACCTCTCTAAGGTCGTTGGCGAAGACCAGAGAGACTGGGATAAGCAGATTCCCATGTTTTTGTTGGCTTATCGAGGAGCAGTGCATAACACCACAGGACATACCCCATCTGAAATCTTATTTGGTCGAACAGTCCGCCTACCTAGCGAGTTGATGTTTGGATATCCATGCGAAGAGCCCAAGAATGAGGAGGACTACGTTACAGACCTCAGGGATATCATCAGGGACGTGCATCGAGACACTAGGGATAAGATTAAGATAGCCAGTGACCGCATGAAAACGAGGTACGATACTAAGACGACAACTACAGGATTCCAGGAAGGAGATCTGGTATGGCTATATAACCCTCATCGAAGGAAAGGTTTATCGCCTAAGTTGCAACAAGACTGGGAAGGGCCCTATACAATCGTAAAGCGCATCAACGACGTTGTCTATCGCATCCAACGAGGAAGAGGCAAGCTGAAAGTCGTTCATGTGGATCGTCTTCATCGTTATAATGGTGAAAATGTTAACGAGTTTGTTCGGGACGAACAAGTTTAAGAGGGGGATATTGTGGCGTGGAAGGTATCGTGTAACTTAAGTGGTGAAACAAGCCCTTAGTCACGGTTTGGTGAAACCAGGCCTTAAAGTCACAAAACAAGTTCCACTCAAGTGTCACTTCCAATTGGAGACTGGAATCTGTCACCACTGAACCTTGTTCTAGAACCACTTAGAATTAGCTAGAAAGTTCTCGTCAGATGGCGGAGCGGGTATAAAAGGACAGCTTTTAGAAGAGGGCGAGACAGTTGATTTATAACAGTGATTGGTTAAAGTTCGAGATAGTAATAGTTTGTGAAGATAAATAAGTGAAAAGTAATAGAGTAAATTAAGTGATTGGTTTGAAACGTTGAAGAATTGTTTAAGTAATAGTGTTCTGGTACTTAAGAAGTGAAATATTAGAATAGTTGATAAAAGTGTAATAAAAGTGAATTTTATTAGAAAAATTAAACAGAATAGTGTTTTATCTTTACGAATCCCAGCCGGAATGTAACAGTATGTTAATTTTGAAATAATTTACAACAAACTCTGGGGTGTCTCTTTGCTATGGTTGCTTTTTGTTCCAATTTGTTGGCTTCACCCAGCATCTTCTGCTATATCTCCTTTTCGTTGTGATAATATAAGACTGAAATAAACAACAAGAATTTCAATACTCAAACTGTTTACAACAAACATTTCCAATCAACATACTCTTGTTGTGATTCATCCATCAAATTCAAGTCTAATATATATCTTTCCAGTGGAAGGGCGGTTGCCTACAAGCTGTTTTCCATCAAAATTCATGAAGTCACACACACCTGCTTATTTCTATTATAGTATATGTGAGTTCATGAATTGGACTTTAATGCAAGAATTCGGAATTCTCTAATGTGTATTTCACTATCTTTTTCAGTTTAACCAACACCTCCACAAAAACTAAACAAATTCAAAACGTAACACAAAACAATTAAACACCGCGATGCTCATAAAAGCAAGATGATTCGCGGTCGGCCATTTAGCAACATGCTTTTTTGTTAGCCACACGTATTCACAGACGGGGGTTGAAATTACAAAAACAACAATGTAAACAAATGGGTTTTGGGGGGATAGACGTACGAAAGATAACCATCTCTTTTATTCATTAATCTCTGGCCCAACCCAAAGATAATGGAATACAGAGATATATAACTTTCCTGTGGAAGGGCGGCTGCCTACAAGCTGTTTTCCATAAAAATTCATGAAGTCACACACACCTGCTTATTTCTATTATAGTATATGCGAGTTCATGAATTGGACTTTAATGCAAGAATTCGGTATTCTCTAATGTGTATTTCACTACCTTTGTCAGTTTAATCAACGCCTCCACAAAAATTAAACAAATTCAAAACGAAACACAAAACAATTAAACACCGCGATGCTCATAAAAGCAAGATGATTCGCGGTCGGCCATTAGCAACATGCTTTTTTGTTAGTCACACGTATTCACAGACGGGGGTTGAAATTACAAAAACAACAATGTAAACAAATGGGTCGGGGGGATAGACGTACGAAAGATAGCCATCTCTTTTATTCATTAATCTCTGGCCCAACCCATAGAATCCGTTGCGTCCGTTGCGTCGACGGATTGCCGTATTTGACGGAACGAACTGTCCCATAGAATCCGTCGCATACGCTAAGTGACAGTGTTTTAGTACTCTATACCTATTTGTCACAAGAAACGTGGGAATTTTTCCCTTTCCAACGTAGTCAAATTCCCTTTCAAATAATTCCCTTGATAGGTATTTTTTTGTGAAAAAAATTAACTTTTAAAAGTAAAAGTTATATTATACGGATAAATAATCACATTAAATAACCTTTGGTATAAAAATCGCATTTTTTTAATATCATATAATGACTTCTTTTTGGTACTAGAAAATTTTGATATTAAAAATCTTGCTGAAAGGTGATTTAAAAAAGTTATTTTTTATGTACATACATGTGTTGATTATCATGGTGAAATCTAGATACTTATTTTGATGAAATTTAGAAAAAACATTTCGGACATCGAAATTCCCCAAAAAAGGAAGAAATCCGACAATATAAGAGCACTACTAGTGAGAGCCGATGATAGCCTCTCTCACGCGCTCAATATTTCCACCAATGAAAAGGAATCTTCTCACGATGTGCCAATTGTCAACGGAGGCGACGGACAGAAAAGTAGAAAGTAAACTTATGTCGATTTCCATTGGGACAGAAAAAGCACTTTTTTTCAGAGTCAGGACCCCAATTCTCGAAAATTCTCGCATACGTTTATCAATCAAAATCTCCGATGCTATGCGAAAAACTGAAATTTGCAATTCTCGAAATCCGCATACGCGAATTTCTCTTCGAATTGTACTCGTCTGCATTTTCCATGCGGATTTGCGCCTCGCATACGGAATTGTGAGTTTGACACTTCGATATACTTCAAATTACGGTTTGTGTTTTGAATTATGTATATTTCCATTGCGCCTAACTGCTCCATACTCCATTGCCAAATCAACAAATGCTAAGCCCAAATCACCCAAACCATTGCAAAAACACATAAATGTTCACTAAACATACAAGTATTTTATTATATCTCTTGTTTTTGTCAATCAAAAATTATAATACGAAACCAATTTAAATTTTAATATTTGCTCTTTGAATTGATGGGAATTTTTTTTCACAACCTGTCAAAAATCGGTTACTTGACGTACTCAAAAATTCTACCTCATTCGAGAGGTGAATATAATTTTCGCATAGGTGGAAAAGAAAGCCGAACAGCTTTGAGAATACCAATTTTTTCCGTATGCGAAAATTTCAGGCGGATTTGCTCGTATACGAATTATGCTAAGCGGAATTCGAGAATTGGGGTCCAGAGCAGTTTTTCTGCTATCGAAATCAGCTGGCTGTCAGATTTCATGTTCCATTGGCCGCAAAAAAGCACTTTTTTTGAGAGTTAGAGCAATTTTTCGAATCTCGATATCTGAGCAAGATTCACATCTACTTACACTAAGACCAAAACATTTGCCTTTTGTCAAACTTTAAAGTGTGTATTAATTACGTATTTAGAAGACCAGTCTGTGAAAAATAAAGAAAAATTTACATTTGGCCGGCGCAATGGATATCAACACAAATTGAGTGGATTATAAGCATAAATTGCAATTTAAGAACAGCTGACTTTTCAAACACGCACTACCACAAATGCGGAGGAAGAAAAATCTCGTTTTATGTTCCATTGGGCACGAAAAATCTGAGATCTGGACCCCAATTCTCGAAAATTCTCGCATACGTTTATCAATCAAAATCTCCGATGCTATGCGAAAAACTGAAATTTGCAATTCTCGAAATCCGCATCCGAGAATTTCTCTTCGAATTGTACTCGTCTGCATTTTCCATGCGGATTTGCGCCTCGCATACGGAATTGTGAGTTTGACACTTTTTTTCACTACCTGTCAAAAATCGGTTACTTGACGTACTCAAAAAGTCTACCTCATTTGAGAGGTGAATATAAATTTCGCATAGGTGGAAAAGAAAGCCGAACAGCTTTGAGAATACAAATTTTTTCCGTATGCGAAAATTTCAGGCGGATTTGCTCGTATACGAATTATTCTATGCGGAATTCGAGAATTGGGGTCCTGAGAGCAAATCTGTAAAATCCCAATGGAAATCGACATAAATTCAAATAACACCGATAGGAAAACAAAATGGCGAATTTGAAAAAAAATCGAGAGGGCCAGCGGCAAGAGGATTGCCAGTTGGGGGTCTCAGTATGGTTTGTCTATGGTTCTTATATCGCTTTGTTCCTAAATATTCCAGGCGAGCTTTCCCACACGCAACCTTTTTAGGTAGCGAGAAGGATGTCGGATGAGAACAGCGTGACCGTTGTGCGACAATTTGGTACCTTTTTCGAGGACACTAATACAATTTGTTTCTTTGTTCAAATTAGTTGGATATTTCACATTTTAGGACTATTCACATGAGAGCCAATTGCGAACGAACAGCGAACAAGCGAATATTTTTGACACATCAATCACTTCAATTTGTTCAATGTTAACTTCGATAGAATTTTTTCATTCGTGGGTTTGTGGATCCGCGAATGTTTTATGTGGATTGTGAATAAAGTGGGACAGTTCGCTGCAAGAATTTTCAATTGCTGTAATAATTGTAAATTGAGCTAGTATAAAAATCAATTTTCAATTCATAAATACAATTAAATTCATTTGTTCGCAACTCGCGCTCATGTGAATAGTACTTACAATTTTTTTTTCAAAAACTGTGATTTCAAAATGAATATGTTTAAAATATAACGCGATTTCCCATCATAGCGTAAAGCCGGCTAATACTTGTTAAATATTGGGAGAAAATACAAAATTTATATAACAGCGTCAGAGAAAGGCACACTTTCTTTCTTTCATCGCCCCTTTTTTACGGACTTTTTAAAATTAAATTGAAAGAGATCTTAAAAGTAGGTAGATATAAAAATGAGTTGATATAATCTATAAACAAAATTTAACTAATTTTTTATATATTTATAAATAAAACTCAAAGCTAAAATTTGTCATTTGAAAACGAATATTGCATCTAAAGTATACCCGCGTCTAGCTTACCCGCAGAACAACTTTAAATTTAACATCTAATTCTAATGTTATTTGGTTGTTTTGGCTTTATTTATAAAAGAAACGTTGTGAGAGAGTGATCTTTTTACAGTATTTTGTATTTTGAAACTAAAACCAAAATTTATAACCATTCTCTAACAATCCGGGAGATTGTTGCGAAATCCTCAAAAGTAACAAAAAAAAAAAGAACTGTGAAAGAAAAAAGTGTCATTTCTAAAGCTACTCTGTAATTTAAGAATTTTCGCACAATATTTAACTATTGTTGGCTCTCCTAACACTATAATCGTGTTAGCGTTAGCAGCGTTATATTTTACAGAAATTCATTTGGAAATCACAGCGTTTCTAAATGTTCCAAATTGAATTTTCAAACTAAAAAAAGTCATGCCATTTCTGCAGAGGCAGATCTTCTTACTGAAATTTGACATTTGAAGTCTAGACAGCAAAAAAATCATTTTTTTTTGTAATTCTCGGGAATACATGTGCGCGGATAGAATTATTATGGCTGATTTTCGACTTTCGCAAAGTGAAGAAATATGGCGTCAAAGTATGTTGGACCTAAGGAAGGATATGTTTTCTGACTATTAACCAATCGCTCCCTGTGGACGGCATCTGAAAGTCTATAATTTAAAATTTGTATTTCCATACATAAATATCCGATGCATTGTCCCATAAAACATCTTTTAACAAATGCGCTTCTAAATCGCGTAGCTCTAGCTTCTGAAGAAACAGATTTAGATTTACATCTGGTTTTCCAATTTTTCTAGGTCGTTTAATGCTTTCAAAGCGAGAATTGTCATAACACAATTTGCCCAACCAAAGCAATGCAAATATGGTGGACATAAGAAAGAAATATTTGCAGCACATGATCAACCTGCCGGATAAAGCGAAGATAATCTGCAATCTACGCGTAAAAAAACTTTTCTTTCGCTCAAGAATATATTTCCGGACTCGGTTACTTAATCGAAAAATAGTAGACAACAAAAAAAAAAAAAAAAACGAAAATACAAAAAAAAAAAAAAAAAAAAATTAACTAAACTCTTTTAAAATATTTTACTTGCACTAACTTCCAAATTATAATTTTTTCACCTTTATTACGCACAATTCTATCTGACACAATTTTTCTTCTATGTGATACACATTTTTGTACGAACAATACGGAAACAAAGTTAAATAATATAATTCACAAACAGCACAAAAACAAATCATGTAGGTATGTACTGTGGTGTGGAATGTATCGTGTAACCTAAAATGGTGAAGTGAAAACAACCCCTTAGTCACCAAACAAGTTCCACCCAAGTGTCACTTCCAATTGGAGACTGGAACCTGTCAAGTAAATGTATTTCACCACTGAACCTTGTTCTAGAACCACTTAGAATTAGCTAGAAAGTTCTTGTCAGATGGCGGAGCGGGTATAAGGACAGCTTTTAGAAGAGGGCGAGACAGTTGATTTATAACAGTGATTGGTTAAAGTTCGAGATAGTAATAGTTTGTGAAGATAAATAAGTGAAAAGTAATAGAGTAAATTAAGTGATTGGTTTGAAACGTTGAAGGTTTAAGTAATAGTGTTCTGGTACTTAATAAGAGAAATAAGTCGATAAAAGTGTAATAAAAGTGAATTTTATTAGAAAAATTAAACAGAATAGTGTTTTATCTTTACGAATCCCAGCCTGAATGTAACAGTACGATAAACATTTTTTTAACCGAATCTCTTAAATTTCACACTTAAAAAAAAATTTAAAAATACCTATTTAAATTACAAAGACATAAATTCGCCAATAAGAGCAAATGTAAACTCCAAATGGCAAAAAATTCATTGCGCTTCTATGACGTAGATGCTCAGAACAAATCGAAAATGGAAACCATTGCACTCCTTGTCTTTTTGTATCATGGGTCCCCATTCAGCGTTGCCCCCCTACTACATTTTTCGCCCTCAAAAAGTCACTACGAAAATTCGTAAAATATTCACAAACACACTACAATTCTAAATTTCAGAAATTTCAGTTACCAACACTTTTACTACTACACTACACTTTTCCACCACGTAAAGGTTGCATTCACCAGTAAACCCGAATATTTGTCCCAGAACCGGGCCCTTGGACACGATTTCACGAGAAATCTCCCCAAATTGAGATTAAAGCAAAACAGAGAAAAAACAACTTGATCAATGCCATAATGTCAGACTGACTCGGAGGAGGTTGTTGACATACTGTAATAGGCATGTATAAGGACTATAAGGACGTTGGGATTTGAAAATGACAGGAGACAGGATGAGGAAATGACAGTTGGATAGGATGTGATAGAGAAGGGGGGAGTGTTGGGTGCGAGGAGCGGGGCACGCTTGCTTTGCTCGACTTCGCTCGCCGAAATGGTGAGGGTTCTTGTCCTCACACTCCAACTATACCTATATACAAAACATTTATCGTGCCACACTAAATAAAAATTCTTTTTCAGACGCAGACGGACATTTCCACAAAGAGAGGGCGCTGTCGATGGAATTCAGCGCTGCCATGACTGTTCCCACCCTACCTGGAAGTTCGGCGGCCAGTTGTGAACTTCCCCAACGATGACGTCTTCACCAGATCAAGTCATTGATCAAAGGCAGCTATTCACCCTTCCACACCCCCTGAAAATTTATTTAAAATGCCATGTTCTTAACTTGTGGCTCACCGTAAAATAAAAAGTGTATCGTTCATTTTCTCACGTGACTAATCGTTTATTGTGCCATTTACTTTACGTTAGAATTGTTGTTTAAATTACTTTAATTGAATTTACAAACTAGGAAAATAATAAAAGTTAAAAGGAAATGTTAAAAAATTTTACTAAAATTAAAACAAAACAAAAAAATATGTTGTATCTGGCAATGCCTAAATTTGGTATCCTTACCCTATACGTTTAAATTTTCGCTTTAATCCCCTCCGCGAAGCTCCTAAATTCCCATATACTTCCTACCTAGAATGAGCTCACTTTAGGGGTCTTACTCAAATTGTATAAAATTATTTTAAACTAGGATACAAAACTTATCACAAATATGTACATTAATTAACAACACAACGACATAAAATTAATTGTAAAACAAGAAATTATAAATATTAATATATAAGATTAAAAAGGAATGAATATAAATAAATAAATTTTAAATATGGCAACGATTGCACGTATATAAATACTTGTGTGTTTTTTCTTCTTCTGTTTAACGTATCTTCCTGTCTTTATATGGGATTTTGTTGGTGTAATGTGGCTCGGTGATACATTTTGTTGTTGTTTTCGTGACGTCGTTCATATAATTTTAATGTACTTGAGACTGCTTGTTGGTGATGTATTTTGTGCTTTTTGATTATGTATTTCGTGTGAATTGCTTATGTGCTTTGTGCTCGTTGGTGATGTATTTTGTGCTTTTTGATTATGTATTTTGTGTGAATTGCGCACGGTCTTATACTGACCGTTTGGGGGCGGTAAACTGGTGCTCTTGTGGCACTTCCGTACCCTCTTTCCCGGTTCAGGCCGTTTAATCGTTCGCACAATAGCACACAAAAAAAAATTTTCACCATAAAAGGGCACAACAATTGCACAATTACACCGTACGATACACAAAAAAAACAAAAAAAAAGGTTGGCGGTCACGACTTTCTTAGTATATGACGTGTGAGCAAAGTCAATGACCGCCACTTGATACCTTTATACGGAGCGAACGAGATCTATATAAATTCAAAAAAAAAATTATTAAATAAACTATGTCTCACATAAATTCACTAACTCACCACAATAAACAGTATAATTCACTAATTCTAATTGACTTCTTTAAATAGTTGCCTATCTAGGACTTTTACTTGTTTTTCTCACAAAAAAAAACTTTATGTTGCTAGTGTTGCAAAGCAATTTTATATTTTTGGCACTATGGCCATTTCTAGGGAGACTTGACTTGACTCGCCTTTGTTCGCACCACAAATGGTTCCAGCTAGGGAACAGCTCTTCGGCTTCTACTGCCAACAATGCCCCATACCTCTTACTACCACAAATACTTGGCCAACCTTCCGTTTCTGGATTAGCCGCTAGAGATCATGCTACCTTCTTCATCCCATCTTAACGTCCTGCTCTTCGAATTTTCAAACCCACTCAATCAACAATGTGTCTGAACTCTGCCAACATGCATCTAAAAGTTCAGTCAACAATGCATCTCTGAACTCAATCGGTTCAACACAGTCATTTTGACGTTTCAAAAGGTAAACAAGAAACAATTTACGACAGACAGCATGGACAACATTTGCAGGTAGGTATATTTATTTAATTTTCTGTATTTTATACAACCATTCATATCAAAGTCAATTTTCAATCGTTTCTTTTCTTTTTGTCTATTCTTTTTAGTCCTGTGGGAATGGATTGCGCATGTTCACTTTGTATTTTGCCTATACAAAGTGCCGGCAACCATTTGGGGTGCCATAGTTATATATTGGTAGGTATTTGTTTATTTATGATATGAATATAGGTATTATTCAATTGCTTTTATTTTGTTTTAGACAACTTTACAAATATGGACTGGTTGACGAATGAACGATGGAATAGATTGATGATTGCGGGTACGGGTAATGAATTTGTTATTGTGCTGTTATTAAATCATGCTTTCGTTCACGTATCTCCATTGCAGGACAGCATGAAGGACACCACAGGGTACAGGTGACAGGGAGAGGGTGTGTTTGATAAATAAAAAGGTATAATGGTATAGTAGTGTTTTTTTTCTTTTTTTTTTTTTTATTGAAGTTTAATTTTCATTGCATTTTACAGACCCTGCAGACATGGCACAACGGGTGACTGTAACAATACGTTGCCACACTTCGCTGATTGGAGTTTGTTTTTAAGTCCTATATACCCAAAAACAAACAAAAATGGACCATATTCAGAATTTTATATTTCTGTCGGTTTAGCGGTTGGGATCTTTATTTTTGCATTGATCGAAGTGGAACAAACCGAGGCCTCCAATAAAAATAAAAAATAAAAAAAGAATAAAAAACTCCGGATTAACGTAAGTTTTCAAAAATTCACCAGGAAAAATGGTGACCCTGGCGAATTCGGCCCCACGCATTTTCAACCAGGTCCCCCATTACAAAATGCAACGCTAGTAGAAACGCAGTAGATATTTTCATACTCTTCAACTCTGAATACAAACCATGTATATATCGTCAATAAAACGTCAACTGTGTTTACGATATTCACCAATGTTATTCTTCTTGGTTGCTCCATTCGCCCATTCGGTAGTGTTGGGAAAAAAGATATATAAAAAAGTAATTGATTCCATTCCGAAACTTAAAAAAAACTAAGTAAATTCTATATTAATTTAATTGTAAGTGAAGTGATAAAGTGCTACAAACTTAGGGGCAATAATATCTCCTTAAAGCTACTGGTAAGTACTGACGATTCACAAAAAAACCTTTCATTGTAATAAGCAATAATTTGACTTGTTAGCTAGCTTACATCATTTTGCTTTTCTAATTTATGTTTTGCATGGCCGAATTTATTTGGCAAAATTTAAGGCATGGCTGTAATGTTTAGAAATACAATTATAAAATTATTAAAGTCGAATAACTATTTGTCCTACACAGTAGTATTTATATATTCCAAAAAATGTGTTCCACTCCAATTTGTTGGTGCCTAATGACATTACAATTTTTTAGATGAGGGCTTAGGACCAACAATCCAACATATTAATTGCATATTGGAGCAGAATTGTAAATATTGACTCATGAGACAATAACGTAACCCAGTTTAGCATATGTTGAATTGTTGTAATTATAAGTGTTCCTATTGAGTATCTAACTAAAATATATAATACACCTAGGCACAGGTATACAATGCAAAAGATTAATTCATGTCAACGTATGGACATTTTTTCAAGTTAACAGGAAATACACATTAGCGTGTTATCTTCAATGTTCTTCGCAATTACCTACCTAATGGGTACACTAGGTGTTTTTTTTTTTTTTAATTTTTGTTATGAGTTTGCAAATAAACCTTTGTAACACCAATTAGATGGTGAGATAACCGGCGTTTTTCCCGTACCTACATATTATCTGAACCTAAAATAAAAAATGCATCTGCGCAACTGCTTCTTTGTTAACCCAGGTCAAACTCGATTTGGAATAATTCAGACGTACATCACTGACTGCTTATTATATGGGATAAATTCTTGACTAAAATCCAAAATAATCTTT
Organism: Cheilosia vernalis; assembly: GCA_949126925.1. Classification (NCBI taxonomy): domain Eukaryota; kingdom Metazoa; phylum Arthropoda; class Insecta; order Diptera; family Syrphidae; genus Cheilosia; species Cheilosia vernalis. Next base: position 61,451,134 of record OX421362.1, read on the forward strand.
TTCTAGAAAAATCGTGTTTTCTATATTTTTTATTTTCTTACTAGATTATAATCTATTGCTTCTATGATGAAGACCATATTGAAGAAATGAAGTATAAAAACAATTAACTAATCAATCAATATATGTAGCTAAGTCTCCACATCCCTCCAATGTTTTTCAGTTTCAAAATTAATTTCTCGCTTTTATTATTTATTGCTTGTTCCTTTAGAGGTGTAGATTCAGTGCTGCTATATGAATCTTGTTTAGTATCGGAGGTCTTTCTTGAATTAATTAGCCTGAAAGTGGGATATTTCTTAAGGTAACTAATGATTCGCCTGCTAAATGTATTGTTAAATACGGACAGTGATATTGTTTCATCCACTTTTAACTACTTTATATTCTTCGTGACCTAAGATTGGAGTGAGTTTTTTCGTCTCCCATATTTATCCTTTGCTCCGCGGTCAGTATTTACTCGTTGTCTTTTTTTTTGCCTCTGAGCCCAAAATATTCTCACTGATATCGTTGATGTAAGGAATTTTATCGCAAATCTGCCGATGAAATAAGAGTTCAGAAGGCGCTTTTATTGTAGTGTCATGAGGAGTACCATTGTACATTTCCAATATGATGTCGTTTAACAAATTATCTGTAATAGCTCGCAGGCGTTTTCACTTGACCCAGTTCGATGAAGTGAATGGTTCTGTTTGCAAGTGAAGTTTTGATTGGGACCAGCAAAGCATGCTGCCAGTTCTTGCTCTGTTACACCCAGTCTCCACGAGACATAATTTCAGTCAAGACTTCAGTCAAGACAACAATCTGTCTCGTGTAGACCGCGATTTTTCGGACATGACTGAAATCCAAACTTTTCAGTCAGACTTTTTGTCCTGCCATCTCTGCAGACAGATCTACTGACTGAAATTTGACATTTGAAGTCAAGACCTTCGTTTGACAGCAAAAAATCATTTTGTTTTGGTTATTCTCGGTGATAGAAGTGCGCGGATAATGGCTGAATTTCGACTTTCGCAAGCGACACCTTGAATTTAATTAGCATGTAATAGGCTAAAATATAAAATATAGGAAATGCCTTTTTAAACGATTTTTTTCTCAAAGTTGCTTCAGACCAATGCAAGTTCGTTTTAGTTTGACAACAATTAGTGGATTTGTTTACGTTTTTATGAAATTTTTCAACTGTAAACAAACGCATTGCATAGGGTGCATATATTTCTGTTAATTGTTTGTCTTTATGTACAAATGTTTGGAAATCGTTTTAATTGTCGAAGGCTACCCATATTGCATTCGCACGAATATCAACAAAAAAAAAGAGGAAGTGATGTTTTCATATTGGAATAGACACACGGAAATCTGAGAGCGAGTCTGAAGAAGCGGGAGCCACCTTCACTTGTTTCATCGTTGACGGCATCTTGTGGAATGAAATGTCATAACACAATTTACCCAACCAAAACAATGCAAATATGGCGGACAAGACTTCTGATTTAAAAGTCTGACAGAATTCAGTCTCGTGGAGACGCGGTGTTACACCTCGTCTCCACGAGTCTGAATTCTGTCAGACTTTTCTGTCAGACCTCTATACCGCCATATTTGCAATTGCTTTGGGTGGGCAAATCCTATTATGACATTTCATTTCATTAGAAGGCATCAACGAAGAAACAAGGGAGGGTGGTGCTCGCTTCTTCAGCTTCGCACTGAGATTTTCGTGTATCTATTTCAACATGAAAACCAGAGCCAATACAATATTGTCTCTGATGAAAACATCACTTCCTCTTTTTTTGTTGATATTCGTGCGAATGCAAAATGCGTAGGCTTCCCAAATCGATTTCCAAACATTTATACATACAAAATAAACAGAAACAGATGCACCCTATGCAATGCGTTTGTTTACAGTTAAAACATTTCTGAAAAAGAAAACATACTCCAAACTTCTTCCCAGGCTTTTTTTTTGAGTCGACCCTTTTATAAATCGGGCTTTTTAATTCCACAATTGCTCACTTTGTTGGTACATACCGAATTATTAAATTTATGGTATCACTTTGCGATAGGCGAAAACCAGCCATAATTGTATCCGCGCCCTTGTGTTCCCTAGAGTAACAAAAAAACAAATGATTTTTTGCTGTCAAATGCTGGTCTAAACTTTATATGTCAAATTTCAGTCAGAAGATCTGTCTGCAGAGATGACAGGACAAAAAGTCTGACTGAAAAGTCTAGATTTCTGTCAAGTCCGAAAAATCGCGGTCTACACGAGACAGATTGTTGTCGTGACAGAAGTCTTGCCTGAATTTCTGTCTCGTGGAGACTGGGTGTTAGGGCGTAGTAGTAATCACGATGTAGATGGGTGCTTAGACAATATTTCGACTGTTAATATTTCGACTGTCGTCGCTGAACCATTGCTTATTAACGGTACAGAAACCACATGCAGTAGTTCGAGGCGGTCACGCGTTACTAAAGTTTTTTTTGGTGGAGTGCATCTGTGGGTCTACCTTCCTATGATGAGCGTCGATAAGTAAATCAAATGCCCGTGACCTAAAAACCCGAAAAATCAAACCGAACCATAAAATCCCGAATTACAATATCCCCAAAATCATTGGATTTGATTTGATTTATTTAGCTATGTAATGCTATTTACAATATTTGCAGTTGTAATTTTTATTTTTTGCAAGTACATATTACATATCCTTATAAAAAAAAATCGATCAAAAATTTTCTTTAACATAATTCACAACGTTTCTTTTATATTCATTGAAATTTCTCTCAGACTATTCTATTCTATGAAATTAATCTTAAGTCAATATATGGCTTGATTATTGTATTGTATATATATATGACCGTACTAATAGATCTTCTTATGCGTTTTAATCGTATTGTCTTAGAAGTTTTTGGTGTGTACATAAAATATCAATTTGGTATCAATTATAATCCCCAAATATTTTACTTCTGTCACCATTATAAATTGACAAGTTTAGAGTTGCATTATCATACACACACATTTAGTATTTTGGACATTAAGTTTTAATTTGTTGTTGCTTAACCAAAGACAAATATTCTGGAGGTCTTCCATCATTAAGGCTGGTACACTGATCGAGTGAAGTGAAATTTTCACTCCTCTCCAAAAAGTGCTGTGAAATGGAGAGTGAAATATTTTGTTGGAGATTTTAGTTGGAGAAATTTATGCGGGTAAAGGATCATTCACATGAGCGCGAACTGCGAATAGGCGAAGTGCGAACAAATCAATTTATCGGTATTTATGAATTGAAAATTGCTATTTGTTTTACCACAAAAGCATTATATTCAATTAATATAAGACCTAATCTTGATTTGACTAAAATAACGAAATTTACAATTAGAGTAATTCTCCCACGAATTGAAAATTCTTGCCGCGAACTGTCACACTTTATTCACAATCCACATAAAACATTCGCGATCCACAAACCTGCGAATGAAAAATTCGTTCGAACTTAACCTTCAACAATACCTACAAATGATTCGCTGGTACCTGTGACTAAAAAAAGTTTTCATGTAAATGAAGTGTCAGAATCTACGAATATTCGCCAGTTCGTGGTTCGCAATTCGCTCTCATGTGAATGGTCCTTAACTGAGCTCAAAATTTTTTTTTTGTGGCAGTTAATCCAATATTAAACTCTCGCACTTTTATTTTACTAGACAAGAAAACAACTGGAAGAAACAAATTGGAAACTTCACTTTTTGTGAATCATGTGATACAGTAAAATGTATTGACTTATTGGAAGATATTCATCCGTGTTCAACCACAATAACAATATATATATGTATATGTATATATTTTGAGAGATAATGGAATCAGACTACCATTGACGGGTCTCTTTTCGTCTCTCTACCACTGTAAATCTTACCCAGCTAGACTCTCTGGATTTCTCCAGAGTTCTTCCCTGGGTTCGATTCCTAGTGTTAACGCTAGCATCTGTTTATGTGAGATCTGTTTCATCGACCGGGTCTCCACCCAATGATGTCCCAAGATCTTTATTCTTCTGCCAGCCAAAGCTGGACATTGACACAGTATATGTGCCGCTGTCTCAGATACCTCCAGGCATAGTTTGCAGGTATCATCCTCCCTAAGGCCCATCTTCCTTAAGTGATACCCGAAATTGCCATGTCCTGTAAACAAAGCCACCACCCATTTCAATGTTCCTCGACTCATGCTTAGAACCCTTCTTTGAGTGGAGCAGGTTGGCCACTTAATTGCCATTTTAGCCTGTCTACATTGTTCCACAGTTGACCACCTATTCAGGTGTTCAGCCATTCCTCTACCAATTGAAGCGAATGGTTCTGGTCCCCGCAACTTTTCAGTTGACCCCTGTTTTGCAAGGGAGTCCGCCTTTTCGTTGCCTTCGTGTGTTACTTCATTTTTAGATGAACACTTAATAGGATGCGATGCTAACGCCCACCATACAAATAAAAGAGGTGAGTCACTCCTGGAATTTATATATAAAAACAAACTTTAAGTAGTAAATTATGGGAACAGCCCAACTTTTATAAACAGAATTAGGGAAGAAGTTCTTGATCTCACCCTATGCACCCCATTTATAAAAAACTTCATTAAGGACTGGCATGTTTCCACTGAAACATCGATGTCAGACCATCGTCAAATCTGTTTTGACGTATAACTAGGTTCCCAGATTTATGAATCCTATAGGCAGCCAAGATCCACAGATTGGGAAACTTATAGCCTAGAACTCATGGACTCTACAACAAACTGCTACAAAAACATCAGAGATATTGACAGCCTAGAACTTGGTTGCGAAAATCTCAATGTTGCCATTAAATCCGCATATCATCAAGGGCTCCAGGAAATAACCCCCCAACCAAATAACCCCCCAAATAGAAAATGAAATAACCCCCCAAAATTGGGGAGTAAATTCACTGTGAAATTATACCCCAAATCCAACATGAAATTAGTCCCCAAAATGGTATGAAATAAGTCCCCAAGACGGTATGAAATAAGTTTCCAAATAAGTAAGAAATCGGCGCCCTTCTTTCGAATTAATATTAATTTTTGAGACAATGGTAATTTGCGCAAATTATGAAATGTGTATGGGGGGGCATGCTGCCCCCCTGCTTGGGTTTACTGTTGGATTACGGGGTGGGTGCGAGGTTTTTTCTTATATTTTTTGTTGAATTTTCAATTTGTTGGGTGGGACATATGGCCAAAAATCTCGAATTTACTTCAATTTGGGGAGTTATTTCACAGTGAAATAAATCCCCAATTTGAAGTATGAAATAAGTCCCCAAAAATCCATGAAATAAATTCCCAATTTTGGGGATTTATTTCATGTGAAATAAATCCCCACCTCCATACAAATTTTGGGGGGCTATTTCATTTTCTATTTGGGGGGTTATTTCGTTGGGGGGTTATTTCCTGGAGCCATCATCAAGCTTGCCCAGAAAAAGAAAAATCAGGCAATCGTTCAACTCCTTGGGGAATAACAAACTCGCTAAGTTAAGAAAAACTACCGGGAAGCTTTTTAACAATGCGAAACGGGATGGAGAATGGACAATATACTTTGAAACACTCACAAAGTATAACCAAGAAATTAGAAGAGCTAAAAGAGAATAGTGGAAAAAGTTCTGCCAAGATATATCTGATACTCGAAGCAGCGCTCGTATCCACATAATTCTATCAAAACAGCACACTAATAAAATTGGACTAATGAAAAATCAGAATAGGACTTATATGGAAAACGGCATACAGACGCTAAAGCTCTTGGCCGAAACCCATTTCCCGAACTCTATAATAACACCAGACTCACCCAATCATCCTCTTCAGGTTAGAATAAACAGGCCAACAAGAATGGACTGGATAAGGGCAAAAGAAATCTTTCATGAAGATAAAATAAAATGGGCAGTCAATTCATTTGATCCATTTAAATCCCCTGGAAAAGATGGAATATTTCCAGCACTCTTCCAAAAAGGCAGTGCACAAATAACCCCGCTGCTAATAAACATATTTAGAGTTAGCTATGCATGGGGTTACATACAAAAAGCTTTAGAGAGGTAACGGTCAAGTTTATACCGAAGGCAGGTCGCAGACCAACCGATCTTCCCAAATCTTACCGTCCCATTAGCCACCTTCTTCACCTCCTTCTTCCTTAAAACAATGGAAAAAATTATTGATAGACATATAAGGCAGGGTTCACTATACAGAAACCCTTTGCATTAAAACCAGTATGCCTATCAACAAGGTAAATCCACAACACATGCTCTTCAGGAACTCACCACCAGAATCGAGAATTCACTCAGGAGCAAAGAAGTTGCCGTGGGATGCTTCCTTGACATCGAAGGAGCTTTTGACAACACCGAACATTCCCAAATATACAGATGCATCCACAACACAGGCGTAGATAGTACTACATGTAACTGGATAAAGAACATGCTTAACAGTAGAAACATAAATGCTACATTAGGCAGTGACAGTATAAGAGTCACAGCTGCGAAAGGTTGCTCCCAGGGTGGTGTTCTATCCACCCTGCTATGGTCCATCGTAGTGAACGAACTACTAGACTTAAGGATCATTCACATGAGAGCGACCAACTGTCTACGAACGAACGAATATTCGCAAGTTTTGACAGTCCATGCACTTGATAAATTTAATTTAGTCGCAGATACCCGCGAATCCAATGACAGTCGCCGTCATTTGTCTTTTTTTTAAATAAAAAAAAATCGAAAATGGGAGGTAGCAGCATTCTTGTAAGGACAAAAAAAAATATTAGCCTATTTGTGGTGGAAAAAATTTAAAGCACAGCAATTAATGCATGTACATCCGCTTAACAGAACTCGAAAAGAGAAAGGAGAATATTCTACTATGATAAGCATGCTTGAAATGTATCCTGGTCGGTTTCATCAGTACTTTAGAATGTCCAAAGAAGTGTTTGACGAAATCTTTCAAATGGTTAAAGACGATCTAAAGCCTAAGCCATTAAGTTTCCGAAGAGATGTGATATGTGCCAAAGAGAAAGTGGTCATAACTTTCAGGTAATGGTTACAATTTTTATTTAGCCACAACAAAAAACGTTTTCTTTTTTTTGTTTATTGTTTCCAGATTTCTTGCTACTGGCACCAGTTTTGTAGACTTGGCGTTTAGATATCGAATGGGAGTGTCAACAGTTAAGAATTCAATCGACCAAACCATAAACGCAATTATTTCAAATTGCTTAAGAATTGCAATCCCTGACAAATTGACTGCAGCAGACTGGAAGGAAATATCCATAGAATTTTTGCTACGATGGAATTTTCCAAATTGTCTGGGAGCTGTAGATGGAAAAAATGCACTGACATTTGCACCGAAAAAAAGCGGAAGCCTGTATTTTAATTACAAAAAATCATTTTCATACAGTCTAATGGCTTTCGTAGATGCAAGTTATAGATTTTTGATGGTAGATATTGGCGCCTATGGAAGTAATGCTGATTCTACAGTTTTTTCAAATTCTCATTTCGGTAATGCTTGGCTAAATAATCCAAGTAGCCTAAATATACCAGAGGACTCACCACTTCCTGGTACCACGTCAAACCTCCCTCACGTAATTATTGGAGACGAGGGCTTTGCATTAAAGAAAACTATTCTTAGACCCTTTCCTGGTCACAATCTTTCAAAAAAAGAACGACTTTTCAACTACAGGTTAAATTGACATTTAAACGATAGTAACTAGGTAATTGTATTTCAACGGTTTAACTTGTTTTTACTTCAGGTTATCGAGAGCAAGGAGGGTGGTGGAAAATGCGTTTGGTATTCTGTCACAAACATGGAGAATCCTTTTAAAGCGCATGGAAGTGGAAAAATCATCGTCTACTAATATTATTTTAGTATGTTGTATACTACATAATTTATAACGAACAAACATTTCTGAAGCTCGATCAAAGCATAACCCAACTACTTCAGAACACAATGTTGATTTCAATGAAGTGATAACACCAATTCCAGCTTCATGTGCCTATGACATTCGAGACAAATTTGCAAATTGGTGTGTTTCTGAAGGTGTAGAATTTCAGCACAGAATGATCTAATGAAATATATGTACCTACAATGTTATGAATTCCTTCAAAGATCATTTTTAGTCAATAAAAAGACGTTACATTCAAACTCTGTATTTAATTCATTTTTAAAATATATTCCAATTCATTTAGGGGAAACGAAAATAAACTTGAAAACAATAACTAATGAAACAAAGCTAATAACAACAACAAACAAATAAATAATATTTAGTCCTTCTCATTTAAAGTATATAATAATATATATAGATAACTAATAACACAGATAATGTTCAAAATAAACAGATAACAAAAAACAAAAAAAGATAACATAAGTCTTTAAGGTTCGTCCTCGAACTCTATTGCATGAAACAATTGCAGCGTTCGCATTTCCAAAATTGGTTGCTTTCTGCGACTCCAGGAGCTGGCTCGGGATGCCAGAGAGCAAAAGAATTTCTTCAGCGGTGGCGAATCTGGAGGGGCATGTATTTGCGACAATGTTGCCAAGAATTAGTCGCACTCAGTGTCTTCTTTCCTCGTCCTCTTTTTTTTCGTAGGTGTAGGTTCTTCACGGTGTTCTTCATTTACTTCAGAATATTAAGGAAGTTGTGTTTCATTTATTGGATCGTCATCCTCAGCACAATTTAGTAGATCGCTGTTTTCTTTTCCGTGCTGAAAATTGCCAACAGTCCTAAATGAAATAATGAAAATAAAGCAAATACCTTATTACAATGTTCGCATTTAAGTTTCTTACCGTGGAACTTCAATAAACGGGATTAACAATCCCATCATCTCGTAGAATATCCACTGTTTTTTTGTGGAGCTACCACTTCCACTTGGAACACATTTATTCCTCTTATAATATTTGCTGAAAGTGTCCCTCAAATTCTTCCACCTATCCTTGCATATTTGTACTGAAATGTATATTAGAATTGATGTATTTGAATCTATTTAATGTGTGTATGAAAAACTTACCATCAATATTTAAAATGTACGATATATCTCGCCATGCCTCTTCCTTTTTGTACCGGTGCGCATAAATTTTTAACGATTTGTTGTAAATAATGGGGTGGGCTTCAACTTCCATAATGAGTTTCTCGTCAAATACCTGAATGAAGATAACATATACGTATATAATTGCAATAAGCACGATTCATCTTTTCTTTAGTAATATATTTACCTTTTTATCTGCTGATTCAGTCATGTTTCTTTTATTTTCTATTCGGACCAAAACAAAACAACACCAGAAAATTAGATAAGTACAAAAACAAAAAAATGCCAATGACATTTCAAGTTTGAGGTTAAATTCGAACGATTGTTTTATTCGCTAGTTTGTGGAACGCGAATTGAATGATGTGCATTGTGAATAAACTTTGACAATTCGCGCCAAGGGTGTATTCGTTCGCGGCAAAAAGTTTGTAATTCGAAATTTCGTTATTCAAACTGTTTGTTAACAAGTTTTCTTTATACATTTTGATGGGATAATTAATTATCCTCCACTTGGAATAGTGAAATATATAATTTTCTGTTCATAAGTGCATCAAAAGTGGTTTGTTCGCATTTCAGCAATTCGTTCGCTCGCTCTCATGTGAATAGTCCTTTACTCAGCAATAATAGGCGTTTTTCTTTTTTAGTTCAGAGCTGAGCTCTGAACTGAGCGCGAGCATTATGAGCGCGCTCTGAACCGAGCGTGCTCAGATCTCTCAGATGTATTTATGAAACACACTTGAGCACAATCTGTCAAATGTGACTGTGTGTATGCATATCTGTGTTTTCAACTTTTTATTATGAAAGTTGATTTACAAATTCGGCCGCGTAACTTTCAAACTTTTTCAAAAATCAAAAAAGGAAAATAAATAAAATGGATAAGCTAATTGTTGTGAAGGAAGCATTCAATTTATTGTTCGACGAAGATGAGGACGAATCTTGCGGAACAAATTGTTCGAGGAAAATTGAAAGAAATAGAAACTATTCCGAAGATGTTGTTCCAAGGTTTTCGGATAAAACATTTAAACAACATTTTCGCATCAATCCAGATGTATTTGAAAATTTGTGCATTCAATTACACGCTATTGAGGAACATAAATATGGGCCAGGCAGAAAGTCGACGCTGATTGAGAAACAATTAATGATAACCTTGTGGTATCTAGGAAACCCAGAATGTATGAGGTATGTTGTATGTAATTCCATTATGATTTATGTGACTAAAACCACTTTTATTATAGATCAATTGCAGACAGATTTGGTGTGTGCATTGCCAATGTTTGGAGGATTGTATCCAATAACTGCGATAATTTAATTCAATTGAATAGATCCAAAAGATATATTCGATGGCCGACTCCAGAAGAAGCTGATAGAACGTCTGCGCATTATTTAAGGCAAACTCGCTTGCCAGGTAAAGACATGGTTTATAATCATATACATAAATCCATATTGGTAAATATTTATTAACTCTAGGAATTATTGGATCTATCGACGGGTCACATATACCAATACGAGCCCCAATTGTTTCGCATAACTCTTATATTAATCGAAAGGGATTTCATTCCATTTTACTTCAAGGTATATGTAACCACAAAATGCAGTTTTTGTACTGCTACACCGGCGAAGCAGGCTCTATTCATGACGCACTACTGTTAAGAAGATCTGGATTGATAAATAAAATCACTTCAGGTAACATTTACTTCATTTACAATAACAACAGCTCATTACAAAATCCGAACTTTAATTTTAGGTGACTTTATTATCGGCGAAAGCCAACATTTATTGGGAGATTCGGCCTATCCACTAAAACCGTGGTTAATAACACCGTACAAGGATAACGGCAATTTGAGAGAACAACACAAAATTTTCAACAGGATTCATTCCAAATGCAGAGTAACAATCGAGCGTGCATTTGGTCTGCTCAAAGGCAGATTTCGAAGACTGTTCCATATTGATTCTTTGAAACCCACCTCAATTGTAAAATACATTATGGCATCCTGTATTTTACATAATATATGTTTACAAACCGATGATGTGGATGATGAATTCGTTATAGTAGAGGACGAGTTCATTGAGGATGACTACGACACAGATTCGACTGATATGCAATCCGCTCAGTCAAAAAGAGAAAGTTTGTTAAATGCATTATTTTAATAAATTATAATTTATTATACCATTAAATAAACGACTTCACTTTTAATACATAACACAAAACATAATCAGTCTTCAGTGACATTTGTTTAACATCTTAAAACTACAGAAAAAAAAATTCGCTTCAAAAAATATCTTAAACTTCTGCTGGCTCACATTTTGTCCACCATTTTTTGGAATAAATCCAAAAACTTATTGCTGGCTTCCATTCTCTCCCTATGTCGCCTTTCAGCTGGATCTTCCCTACTTCTGCGCCTTTTTTTTCTAAAATTAGTGGAAAATGTTGGCTGTGGATCGTCCACTTCATATTCAGCCTCAAAACTAGGAAAAGATTGATCGCAATGAACAACGCCTATGTCCTCCGATGAAAGGACGGCTGGAGGATTAATTTCCGGGGCTCGAAAAAGTAACTCGTCGATTAAATCGTAATATTCCCACGATTTCCTCGACTGACCTGTTGCTTTGTTATCTTCCTTAATTTTTTTGTACGTTCTTTTAAGTCCTTTCCATTTTGAGTCGACCTGTTCATAGGATAGAGATAGGCCGAACACATTATTTATCGTGTTTGCTATTTCTTGATATGCTGTTTTTTTGACTCCATTTTCCAGGCGTTCGTAGTTGTCCTTTATTGAACTAATAAGCATGACAATCATGCTTTTCGTCCATTTAAACCCTGTAACAAAGAATATGAATAAATTGAATATTTATTAATTGTTATTTATTAAATTTGTTTACCTTCTGTGCCAGAACAACAAGGTTCGTCCGCCATTTCAACCACAACTCCTGTTTTCTTGTCTGTCAAATGAGATTGAAGTGTGCATGTACATGTGTGCTCAGCTTTTTACTCAGGATGCCCAGTCAATTTATTCTGAGCTCATAGAGCGCGCTCTGATCATGCTCTGAGCGAAAAAAGAAACACAAATTCGAGCTCTGAAGTGTCTGAGCTAAAAAAGAAACACGAACTTTTTGTATAACAGTTCAGGTTGTGCTCTGAACTAAAAAAGAAAAACGCCTAATGGCTTTTATGTCCAAGGATACGCGGATGACATTGCGATCCTAATCAGAGGAAATTTCGAAGATACAATCTCGGAACTCCTGCAGAGGGCACTCAACCTAGTTGCTGACTGGTGCAAAAAAGTTGGTTTAACTGTAAACCCCAAAAAAGTACCATAGTTGCGTTCACTAAAAGACGGAGCAGGGAAAAACTAAAAAAGCCACTCTTCTTGGTGAAACAATAGAGTTCTCAAAAGAAGTCAAATACCTAGGTTTAACTCTGGACGAAAAACTCACTTGGAACTCCCACCTCATGAAAACCATAGACAAAGCCAGTATCTCTCTGTGGACCAGCAAAAGTCTGATTGGTAAGAGTTGGGGTATAATACCCAAAATGATGTTATGGCTTTATACAGCCGTAACAAGACCAATTGTCACATATGCAGTTCCAGCATGGTGGCAAAAAACGAAACAAAAGTCAATACAAGTCAGGCTATTCTAAACCTTCCAACTCTCCATCTTCAGATACAGAAACAAGCTATGACAAATGCCTTCATGCTCAGCTCATATCTGATAACACCGAAAACTCCGAAAACTCCAAGCTAATCCATCAAGACTTCGTTATGGAACTACAAAAAGATGAAATACTTGGAATTACCATAACAGACTACTGTCTACCAAGATTCAACTTCAGCCGAAACTTCAAAGTTACATTCCCAAATCGACAAAACTGGGAACAGAATAAGCCCACATTTGCTAACAATTCTCATGTATGGTACACTGGTGGATCGAAAACAAATGAAGGAGTTGGAGCTGGAGTATACGGGGTCAGCACAAAAACGTTCATTTACAAAAGCATGGACAAGTGCAACTCTGTATTTCAAGCAGAAATCTTTGCAATAGAACTATGTCTCAGAGAAATTCTAGAAAAATCCATAACAAACAAGAACATATATATTCTCTCTGATAGCAAAGCTGCACTCCTAGCCATCAATAGCTACGAGATAACATCTAAACTAGTATGGGACTGCTTGCAATTACTCACATCACTAGCCAGCACAAACAGAGTACATCTCATTTGGGTGCCAGGATACAGTGGACATGTGGGCAATGAAATAGCAGACATATTAGCCAGAATCAGCATCGACCTTCACGATGCCAAGACCATTCTGTGGATTACCTATTAGCACTGCTAAATTCTACACCAACAAATGGCTAACAAACAAGGCAAACCATTACTGGACCAACATTGAAGGTAACAGACAAGCCAAAATGTTCATGCCAACTATTTTCCCAACAAGAACAAAACAACTCCTAAACTTAACAAGGAGTCAGATCCGCACAGTCACAGGGTTCCTCACTGGACATTGTCAAGTCAAAAAACACCTCATGACTATGGGAATAACACAAAACAACACTTGCAGACTATGCAACGAGGACGAAGAATCAGCAGAACACACACTGTGTCACTGTGAATGTCTAGTCAGATTACGTTAACACCATCTAGGAAAACCTTACCTTGAGGCAGAGGACATATCTGACAGCACACTCAAAGACATAGTAGGACTCACTAAGTCCGGTATCATGAGTGAGCTATAAATGGAGGAAATCACAATAGGCCCACTCGTGGCCGCAGTGATATGGCAACCTGTTTCCACCTCCGCCAATTAATCTAATCTAATCTCTAGATGAACACTTATTGAGCACATTCCAGTGCCAATGATGTTGTAATGTTTGTTTGTTCCATGCGTCTGATCACCGCTTGATTGTCCAGTGCTATAAGGATATTTCTTCCCTCCACCTGACTCTCAAGCAAGTAGTCCAACGCATGTAGCAATGCAATCATCTCAGCCTGGTATACGGAAGTGTGTTTCCCGAGGCTAACGTGATGGGCTAGTTCCAGCTCTTTTGAATAAATACCGGCACCCGCTTCGCTATCCATCATGGATCCATCTGTGAAAATCACTATTTTACCACTCCTTTTTTCTGGAAGTAATCGGTCCTCAATACGAGTTTTGTGATTCCTTTCCATAATACGCACCCTTGTGATCCCATCCATAGGCATGTTCAGCTCCAGGATCTTCCTATGTCCATAGATGGTACCACGATTGTCCCATTTCGCATCTCGATGGAAACGAAGTGCCATTAGGGCCGCTGTTTTCTTAATAAATAAGTCTAGCGGTAAGATCCCCAGGATCACTTCCAATGCGCTTGTTGGTGTTGTCCGTATTGCACCTGTAATTCCTATACATGCCAAGCGTTGAACCCTATCCAAGTGCTTTCTCACAGTTTTCTTGGAGGCTTTCGCCCACCATACAACTGAGGCATATGTGATAATGTGCCTAGTTATCATCGTATACATCCAGTATGCTGACCTAGGCGAGAGTCCCCACCTCTGTCCAATAAACGTTTGCACTGATGTAATACCCTTTTTGCCTTTCTGACCTTCTCCTCAACGTGGTAGTTCCAAGTAAGTTTAGTATCTAGATAGACTCCTAGATACCTAACCTTCTTGGTCGTTGTTAGTTCCGATCCGAAAAGTGCTAAGGGCCGAAATTCCAAATTTTTCCTCTTTCTAGTGACGACTATTAGATCTGTTTTTCCCGCATTAATGGAGAGCCCTTGCTCCAAACACCACCGCTCAACCACTCTGAGTGCATTTTTCATGATATCTGCGGTGACGTCTATGAATTTGCCTCTAGCCATTATTGCTATGTCATCGGCATATCCCACTGTTTGAATGCCAGTCGCCTCAAGTCTATCGAGATGAGAGTCCACAGTGATATTCCACAGTGTAGGTGATATAGCTTGTCTGCTACCTCTGCTAACCCTTCCTCTGAGCTTTGAGGTTCCCGTCTGAATATTTATGGCCCTTGTATTCAACATATTGTCCATCCATCTTACCACTAGTGGGTTAACCCTACGTTTTTCCAAGGCTTGTTTCAGATTTTCAAAGTATATTTTATCAAAGGCACCTTCAATGTTCATTATAGTCGTCATCGCAATACCCCCGGTATTTAGCTCTTCCTCCGCAACGCGTACTACTTGTCTTGCACCCCCTTCGCTACGCCACCGCCGCTAGTGAAAATGTGAAAACTTCAGTATCTATCAGTCAACATGTTGTCTACACAAATATCAGCGGTCAACTAAATTATTGGGAAAATATTGCACTGTCTGGGGCGCCCAGCCAATAATATTGTGCATCATATTTCACAATAATATTGAGCGTCTAGAGGCCGCTTAAGAGTAATTTAAGAGTAAGCTAAAGTAAGAGCAACAACTGTACAGCTTTGTTTATTCATTGCGGTGGCTTTGAGTGCAACCGACAATGAATAGTCAGTTGCTTAGTAGACTCGCTTAACAGAAGAACTTTAATAAAGAACACCATTAAACTTAAAAGTAAATCTTTTAATATTCACACATTGATACAATGACTTTGCCTCCGTGTAATCCTTTTTCCCCGGCTTTGGAAGAAAGACCACATTTGTCTCCCTCCATGTAATCGGGATGTAGCCAATTGCTAGGCATGCAACGTATATATTCCTGAGCCTTGGTGCAATTACTTCTACTCCCCATTGCATTAGATCTGGAAAAATACCATCCGGCCCCGCGGTTTTGAAGGGTGAAAATGTTGCTATCGCACCCTTAACCGCCTCTGGCGTTACAATCCGTTCTGCATTCGTCCTATCCATCCTGTTCGCTCCTTGTTTCCTTGGAGCCCAGGGCTGATCTGACTTATAGCTTCGTGGAAAGTGTACCTCCATTAGGACCTCATTTGTGTAATCCAGTGTTTCCACCATCTCCCCCTCTCTATTACGAATGAGTCCGATCTTGGAAACTGGATCTTTTGAGACAATCTTTTGAAGTCTACTGACTTCAGATACTCCTCATACTCGAGCAAAAGTCCCTCCATGACTCCCTTTTACGTCGTCGCAGAGTAACATTAAGCTCTTTCTTTGTCGCCTTATATTCATCCCATGCTTCGGGTTCTCCCCTCCTCATGGCGTGATTGAAGGACTTCCTCACCGCCTTCTTTAGCTTTTCGAGTTCCCGGCACCACCAATGCGTAGAATCTTGTTTTTCCACTAAAGTAGGTGTGCAAGCCACTCGGTACGCATCTTCAACAGCTGACTGCAGATGCTTCAGTTGTGATTCTACATGCCAAGTGTTTTTCGGTATTTCTAGTGCCGTTACATTCAGTTTTTCCCTCAACACGTCACGGTATTTAGTCCTATCCGTGTTCTTCGGAATTCTGATGTATTTCCGATCATTTTTTCTTTTAGATCCACAACGAACATCAAATGAAATGGCTCTGTGATCCGACAATGTAGCCTGATCCATTACCCTCCAATTTGGTACTCTGTCAATTATCTGGCTACTGTGCAATAGTTACCCTATTCCCCTGTTTAAGATAGCTAGATCCTTGCATGATACAAATTCGAATAATGCTTCTCCTCTGTAATTATCGTACTGTCCCACACTGTGCTATGTGCATTGGCATCACAACCAATAATTAAGTCCTCATTCCTGCTCCTGCATGCATTCACCAAAGACTCTAACTCTCTTGTCGCAGGAGGTTCCGGTGAATCGTACTGCAACTATGCAGATGATATGACAAAAGCTCCAGCCTCTGATCCTACACGTACTGCTGCAAGGTCTGGGGCACATAGATCCAGCAATTTATATGCTTGAACTCCGTGCCTCACCAGGATGCAGGACCTAATTCTTTCGCTGGTTTGCGCATAATGCAAATCAGCAATGCTATTTTGGAGTCCTCTAATCTTTCCTCTAAAGATCCAAGGCTCCTGTATCAGGGCTATATCAAAGGAGTCCTCATCAAAACATTTAGTCATCATTGCTGATGCTGCTTTGCTGTGATGAAGGTTCAATTGAATCACCCTAAGCTTTTCGCGGTACGGTACAATAAGTTATTGCTATAAAACCAAATTCTGTAACCAGTATGGACCTACGGGCACCAGTTGTGGGTATGACCGCGCCAAACGTATTTATAAAAAATTAAGGTCTTTCAAAAATATTAGAAAGAAACATAGAAACATAGTCAATGCACTTTGGTACACGCACAACGCTGATCTACATACGGATCTAGATATTGAAACAGTGGAGAAAGAAGTCGAACAAGTCGCTTAAGTGCACAGAGCTTCTCAACCCTTTAGCTTAGGAACAAACCGAATTATTAAATACAGGCAGTGTAATCAGGAGATTAAGGCGGATAAAACATGTTGATCTATAAAAATTAGCTTAGTCAATATATTTTTTATCAAAAAGGTTCCGAAATTCTACAAACGAGGTATCTTTCGATTAGTCGAACGGCTAGGCGCAATCACATTAGGTTGGTAAAAGTCAGTGCCCTCGGGAGGTGTTTTAGATCGGCTGAAAGGCCCTCCCTATTGTCGAAGCATCTCTCGCGTACCTACTAGGTAGTTCTCGAATGACTTTCGATGATTTTCCCTTCCAGCGAACCTCCAAAAACACAAAAAAAAAATGGTTCATGACAATTTTAATAGTTTTCAATTTGGCAAATAATGCCCGATTTGTAAAATAGACTGGACAGTCGTCAAATTTAAATAATTAACAGTGCATGGAAATTACACATATTTTCAAAGATCATCTGCTGTTATTGCTTGAACAAAACTGGGTAAAAATATTCTTGAGGCACCCTGCTTATGGAAAAGGCCAGCCGTGTCACGAACTATTTGTACACCTAACATTATCGCACTATATTCAATGAAAAAACAATTTTGCAAGTGCGAAAAACGTATTATCCTCTTAAAGAAACATCTGAAAATCCAATAAATTTCTAAACCACTTCCTACAAATCATTTTTCACGCTGAAATGTCAAAAAATTAATGCGACGGACAATAAAAACCAAGTGAAATAGCTGCGGAGAGATTTTAGTATCGCCACCTACGACTCAATTTTGGAAGCGATATTTTCCACTCGAACTGCGTACCGCCTAGTGAAATTTTCATTTGGAAAATTCATTTTGACATTTCGCAGTGAAAAATTCGTAAGAAAAATTGGATTTCACTTGAACTGCGTACCAGCCTTTACCATGGAAACAAACCTTTTTGGGCAAAATGCCTGTGTTTAGTTTGGCTTTTTGGATAAATTTCTTACCAACTACAACTGCGTTTGTGTGTGAACTTTCACTGTGTTTGTTTTCACGCGTGCAAAGATTTAATTAAATTAGAACAATTTGTGGTAAAGTTCGGAAAAGATGACTTTTCCACCGATGGAATGGGATCGATAAGAAACTGCAAAAAGCAAAAGGACCAGTTGCTGAAGCTGTGGTGAAAAAATTCAAAGCCGTCTTTTCTGCAAACCAAAGACTCAACAGCATCCGAAAAATAAATTCTGTTGTGAATGGCGCTGACTCCAAACTCCCTTTAAATGATGCAGTCGATGACGTGACATCTTTTAACTGCGCTCCACTCGTCTCTGGACATGTCCTTCAGTTCTTTGAATGCTCTTTTGAGGGACAATCGCAGACGTTTGTTGCCAGAACATTTTAAAATGTATTTGTATATGGTAGTACAGTGTTATAATAATGCTTACAATTTTTTTTTTTTGCTTTTTAATAAAAGGCATTTATGCCTTTTTCCACAGATTAGTATTGCCTATTTTTGATTTTTTAGGTCAACAAAATCCGTTCTGGTTATGATCTTTTGTTATCTCAAATTTTCTGAAGCAAAAAAAAGGTCGTGTGTCAAATAAATTGAAATTTGAAAATTTCAGAAAATAAAATCAAAAATTCCCTCGATTTTTTAACTGAAATGTGGGGTTTGGACATTTTTATGATAGCATATTCTTCTACCTAGAAAATGTTGGAATTATGTCCCATGTTTGAAAAATAAATTATGGACTAATTTGACCAAAATCAAATTTTGAACTTAAGGCTGGTACGCTGATCGAGTGAAGTGAAATTTTCACTCCTCTCCAAAAAGTGCTGTGAAATAGAGAGTGAAATATTTTGTTGGAGATTTTAGTTGGAGAAATTATGCAGGGTGACTGAGTTCAAAAGTTTTTTTTTTGTGGCAGTTCAAGAACATCTTAGATTACCTACTTATAAAATAAAGAATACTCCAATATTCACCCTCGAACTTTTATTTTACTAGACAAGAAAACGGCTGGAAGAAACAAATTCAGAAACATGATTCAGTAAAATGTATTGACTTATTGGAAGATATTCATCCGTGTTCAACCACAATAACAATAAGTTATTGCTATAAAACCAAATTCTGCAACCAGTATCGACCTACGGGTTATGGCTATGACCGCGTCAAACGTTTTTCTAAACCATTTAGGTCTTTCAAAAATATTACAAAGGATCATAGTCATAATCAATGCTCTTTGTTACACGCACAACGCTGATATACATACGGATCTAGATATTGAAACAGTGAAGAAAGAAGTCGAACACGTTGCTTAATTGCACAGAGCTTCTCAGCCCCGTTAGACACAACCGAATTATTAAATACATTCAGTGTAATCAGGAGATTAAGGCGGGTAAAACATGTTGATCTATAAAAATTGGCTTAGTCAATATGTTTTCTAACAAAACAGTTTAGAAAACGAGGGATCTTTCGATTAGTCGCATGGCTAGGCGCAATCGCATTCTGTTTGCAAAAGTCAGTGCCCTCGGGAGGTGTTTCAGATCGGCTGAAGGCCCTCCGAATGACTTTCGATGATTTTCCCTTCCAGCGAACCTCCAACCACACAAACAAAAATGTTTCGTATTTTGTTCATGACAATTTTAATAGTTTTCAATTTGGCGAATAATGTCTGATTTGTAAAATAAAAAGGACAGTCGTCAAATTTAAAAAATAACAGTGCATGGAAATTATACATATTTTCAAAGATCATCTGCAGGTATTGTTTGAGCAAAACTGGGTAGAAAAATATTCTTGAGGCACCCTGCTTATGGAAAAGGTAATCCACGCCACCAACTATTTGTACACCTAACATTATCGCACTATATTCAATGAAAAAACAATTTGATAAGAGCGAAAAACTTATTATTCTCTTAAGGAAACATCTGAAATTCCAATAAATTTCTAAACCGCTTCCTACAAATAATTTTTCACGCTGAAATGTCAAAAAATAAATGCGACGGACAATAATAACCAATTGAAATAACTGCGGAGAGATTTTAGTATCGCCACCTACGACTCAGTTTTGGAAGCGCTATTTTCCACTCGAACTGCGTACCGCCTAGTGAAATTTTCATTTGGAAAGGTCATTTTGACATTTCGCAGTGAAAAATTTATAGAAAAATTGGATTTCACTTGAACTGCGTACCAGCCTTAACCGTTGACATTCTTCTCAAGAGTTTCCTTCTTCGATGAGTGTAGCGTGAGTAACTTTCTGCAAATCGTTTATATATAAATTTTAAATAAAAAATAATGTTTTTATTTTTCTAGAGCAAGAGCTCTTCTTTTATTTGAGTCCTTTTTTAAAACTAAACTACTTAAGCAAGAAACGCTGCTATTTATCTGTTCGAGGCGCGGTTTCTTGTTGGTGCTTGCATCGTCTCTTTTGGTGCATCTGCCGTTTTATGACTTCCGTGTGTTCGAAATCTCCCTTCTTGGAAGGTCGTCTTTTTGTTTTCACATCTGCCGTTTTATAACTTCCATATGTATGTGATATCCCAGTTTCTTATCTTTCTTGGAAGGTCGTCTTTTGTTGGCACATCTGTTGGGTTTTTCCGCTTAAAAGAGTCGATCCCTATTTAGTTGGGCTGCTGACATAACCTATATATATAATGAAAAGCAATGGCCGAAAACGGAGCCTTCTGGTATTCCTAGCATCATTGGTAAAGTCTCCGCATAGCTGTTATTAATTTTCGTAACTTGGAAACGATACCAGATAGCTCCTAAACCATTCCTTCTCCGGTCTATGCTCTCTTCAGGTCCAAGAAAACAGCAAGAATTTTTTTTCTCTAGAAAGAGATTCCTTCCACTGTGTTATAACCATGTTTAATGCTAATTCGCATGAATGTTATTTGCGAGACCGAGATGAGTTTATTATCTTCAAAATAACTGCTTGTGATCTTCTCGAATATTTTTTCTTGTAGCGGAAGAGTAACTCTCTTGGCCTAAAGTCTTTACATGAATTTGAACCTTTAGCCGTTTTTGATTGGTGTTATAACCGACGCTTTCCACTGCTCTGGAAAACAACCATTAGGGCAGGGGTTCCCAAACTTTTTTATACCGCGACTCCCTTTGCAGGTTGTAATTTTTTTCCGACGCCCTTGGGCACCAAAAGTGCGGAACACAGTCGCCCCCACTTAGGTCCCACTCCAAAAAGTGACGTTCCCGACCAATCTAGTTAGTTTTTGCATTCAGGTTTCGTCTTGTCCAGACCAATCTAGTCGACTTAACTTTTGGTCTGACAGCTGTGAAAAAATAAAAATAAAGTGATAGAAATGTCGACCTATGCGTACCGTCTTGCGACGCCCTTAGGATAGCGCAGCGACGCCCCAGGGCGTCGCGACACACAGTTAGGGAACTCCTGAATTAGGGTATAGTATAATGCACGAATTTAACATATTAAAATATCTTTTTTTTGCTCATATTTTTTAACAGCATTTTCAACATCCGCACGGCTAATTTCTTTGAACAAAAAATTGTTTGTCTTTCTGTCTTTTATACATATGTATGTCGTTAAATTGAACTCCTCCTATTTCGTTCACTCCTATTATACTTTTAAAAAGAAAGACCGAAACCTTCAAGAAATAGAACACTCTATTGAACGTTGATGTTGCTATAAAGGAAAACTGAAAACAAGATCGTTAACGTCCATTATATAGGCTTTCTTTTGGCAATAAAATTCATAAAAAGCTTTTAGTTTAAAAGAGAGGTAAATGAATTGAGTTAGAATATAGTAGTTAGAATATAAGTAATACATGAACCGGTCTTCTGGTACGGGTGCCATCTGAGTATCGAATTTCACAATCTCGTAACTTATTAAGCCTCCCAAAAAACTGAGCAAGCACGTGGATAGGGTCCAACGCTTGGCATGTATAGGAATTGCAGGTGCAATACGGACAACACCAACATGTGCATTGGCGCCACTCTACTTTTTGCACATAAAAACGAGATCTTGCTTTCTCCCATGGAATCAATATTTTTTATATATGCCACCGTACCATATGCTTTCCTAATCGTGTCATCAAATATGTGAACTTGAATACTACTTGCAGTAGAGTATGCTAAGACTCTCCGCGGAGTTGCTATGTTTTTTAATTGCATCAAACTTTTGTCACAACCGTTCCACTCTGAAAGTAATTCTAGACTAAGAGTTTCATCCCATCCTAGTTTTGCTTTCCAAATTGTTTGAAAGAGGATCTTCACCCTTACTACAGCTGGTGCAAGAATACCCAATGGGTCATATATTCTGGCAATAGCTTGAAGTACAATTCGTTTGGTGCCTTCGGCTAAATTCGAAGTCAGCAGATCCTCGAGCGACCGAACACAAGCGGCGATTTCGTCACTTAACGAAAACCAGAGCAGTCCCAAAACCTTTTGCACGGCTGGCGTTTCTGCAGAACAGAAAGCCTCACGAATTCTTGAACTGTTTGAGTTCCATTTGCGAAGGTTCATGCTAGCATTTTGCACGATGATTACAGCTTCATCGAGGATTGCTTTACCTTCGACTTCCGAATCAACGCTAATCACCAAATCGTTCATTTAAAACCCATCTTTTAGGACTTTGACTGTAGACGGAAAACGATGCTCTTCCTTAGAAAAATGTAATTGTAAAGTAGCCGTAAAAATAAATGTAACTCCGAAATAACCCTTGTCATTCTGAGGTCGATGAACTCTGGTGTGCTTTTGGAAGCTTGAAGAACATCTGAGTACCACATGAAGCGGTATCTGTCTCGATCCTTCTTATTAAGTAAAATCTATAGAAAAGCCTTCTCCACGTCGGTCACCATTCCAAATCGACCAATTCGAAAATTGATGAGCACTTCGTAAATAAAAAACGAGGTTCGAACTCTCATCGCCGTCAGAAAAAACAATTTCAGAAATTCCATCGGATACCATTTGTTTAATGGCTTTATCGTACTCACTCAGTCGTCCAGGAGCTGTTGATAATTGCTTCGTAAGAGAACACAATCGATTTTTAACAGCTTGCCTGTTGTTCATCATCGAAAACTGTGAATCTTTCCACGGTAATGATGCTTCGTAACGTTAACCATTTTTGCTGATGCAGGTGGCAATCAAACGATCAGATGTATGTCGTAGTCCGTGGAACAGAAAACAGGAGCTCTCCGGTGCTGGTAAGACATCCACGTGAATTTCAGGTACGTGAAGGTGCCTTTTCTTTGCTGCCGAAGGGAAATAGGTATATTGGCATCGTAGTCTTTTGTGTCGTGTTGGTCCGAAGTGCAAAAAAGGTTTTGTCCTTGTCATTCGCTGTCGCTGAGACTAAACTGGTTGAAGTGGTGGTGCAGTTTGTTTCAAGTTTGCTGTAACAGGAACAATACGACTTTTTTCGAGCGATTCAACTTCTCTTTTCAAGAAACGCCTTATGCCTTGAACTTGTTTGCCGCCGATTTGGGAAACCAAAAATGTCTGCTCTTGAGTGTATTGGCCGTAGTGAAACTAGTTCTTCCATGTACTTGTCAATTAAACGCTCGGTATCACCAAACTGCTCTCGCAAGAGTGATACAGCAGCAGAGAGGATCCATAACAAGAGGGCCAACTGAGAGCAGAAACGGTACATTTGCCTACAAGCTGATGTTTGGCTGCTGTCCTGCATAGGAATTACTGTATTAGTGTCTGTCTAAGGAGCCTAATCAAAGGAGCGCCATTGCTGCTGCACGCATACTTAGGAAATCCTATGCAGGGACTTTATGTCAATCGGGCGGCCATTATTATGGTGTGGGCGACTATGTTCGGCATTTTTTGTGCCCATTAGTTACACGGCGTTCACATCTCAGTTCAGTTTAATGTGGTATTCGATTAGGCTTCTTCAGATTTGCTCTCATATTCCATATGAATTGTGATAAATCATTTTTTATTTTCTGTTATTACTTATATATTGATGTAAACGGATTGATTCCACGCGTATACTTTATTAAGTGTAACTACAATATAAGTTTTGTAAACGAAAAATAAATAAATTTCATGTATTGAAAAGAGAATATTTGATATGATTTCGTATTGTTTGTCCAACTCTAGAATGGTGTGTGTCTTCTCCAAAATCAATTTGTATTGGTTCCCGTTGAACACTTTCATTAATATTAAGCAAAGCAGAGCATAGGTTTAGAAAATGAGCAACTTTTTCAGTTTGGTATATTCTTATTTCCGATATATAAGGACATTTGTGTTTGCACCTGTAACTCCGAATTTACAAAAGAGAGAAATAATTTAAAACCACTGGTGCATAAAGCATATCCTAACTTAAATAAAATAAATTCACTTAAGCGTTACTTAATAAAAAGCAATCAAAGTCAAAAAACGCATCCCTTTAGAGTTGCAGCCATATATGGGCTTCCCAACATCAACAAAACAACGGAAAACACATTTTCGCAAAGCACTCATCTGTGCCCATCCACATGAGTCACTACTTGTCAATTAGCAACAACAACCAATAAATAAACCCCGATTTTATCCAACAATTTTTTCTATTCCTTCGAATAACATTAAAACCTAACCCCTTTGAAACAATTTATAACAACAAAAATGCAATTTCTGCAAAGCCTGTATTCCTGACTATCTAATCCAATTAAAATTTTGTGATTTTATTACAAAGAAAAAAATTAAATGAAACTTAAGCGAACACTATAGTAGTCATTTTTGGAGAAACAGGTCCGTAGGGACCCTAGGCCTAGCTTCTCGCAACCATTCGTTTTGTGTGAGTTTTCATTTTTGGAACGAATGGAAGGGATCTACAATTTTATGCCGATTCCAAACGGCTAATTGAGAAGCTCTTTCATGACAGTTATACTCTCGGATGTCAGACGTTCGCGAGAGTTGGAAAAGCGAACACTACTTCGTCATATAAATTCATATCCATATTTCAGTTATTAAGCAACTCAAAATAGTGAAATCTATTTTTTTTCTAATGCTTACTGTTAGATGTATCTATTGAGCAAAAAAAAATTACCTCCTATCAATAGATAACGATTTATTAAAAATTTAGAAAATGGTTGAAATCGTCTTCGCAGACTGATTTAGAGGGACGGATGTTTCAAATGCTGGACAACTACAAACGACAAAAACTAGTTGGTTGTTAGAAAGCATGTGTGCTCTATCTAATAAAACCTTTTAATGTCGAAATTGACCAAACCAAAAAGAATTTATATGCAGCAGGCGATATAAGACCGCGTTACCTTCGAAACGGTACATTGCCGATTGATGAAATTTCCTATTTCAACAGTTTTCCACCTCACCAATCTAATAAAACAACAATTGTATCGATCGGCCTAACGGTTTGTGATTTATATGCAATTTAAGCGAATTTATAGCTTAATTTTTTTTGTGAAGTTAGTCCGCACTTTTTCTAGAATGAAAAACTGACTTTGCAGTTCGATAGGCATTCGTTTGTAGTTGTTTGTAGTGAATTTTTTTCGTTTGTAGTTCAACCGTTAGAAAGTTAGAACCATTTGAAAAAAAAAGTTCAATCCCTTAAAACCTTGTTATCTCCGAAACCGTGGCAAGCAGAGCGATGAAATTTTCTGTGTCGAAAGTGTTTGCCATTACTAATCTAATAGAATTCAAATTATACCAATCGGCATAACGGTTTATGATTTATTTGAAATTTAAGCAAAATTTGGGCTTCTAATTTAAGGTCCCCATAACTCAAAAACTGTTGAACTACAAACGATGAAACTTTGAATTTCTTTTCTCTGAAACCTTTACTACCTATGTTATCAAATAGAAGACAGCCCGCATTACTTTTTATTCGCAATTTAAGAGGAGCCTATAATGATCTAAATTGCCTCAAGGGTCCTGTGACCTTGGGTCATAAGGGTGGACAAGGTTGGTGGGAGGGTACGGCTGAAGCAGTCTTGCAGGATATTTCTACCGCCTAGGATTGTGCCTTCCCTTAGACGGGTGAAAGTGTAGGCGAAGGCATAGTCATAATTTCAACCGAAAGATTTTCGGTTATTCGTGCATTTCTGTTTGCCGATGTACACTTATGCACCTTACCTTGGGTGGTGTCATGTGCATAGGCATGGCCGTTCGTTACAAAATTAGCATTTTTACTGTTCCTAATTAACATCTTCACATTTCAGTGCTCACTCTAGGCGTCTTTTATTATTAGCGTGATCTGATCCGAATCAGATCACGAAAATAAAACAATAGGATCACACAAATTTTATTTTCGAGTTGTGGCAACAGTTGCTTTCAAAAGAAGACCATGCCACCAGCCATATTGCAAGCATTCTGTACAACGTGACGCCACAATATGATGTGACATTTCAGTTGCTTGTCGGGGGTGTTGCCATATGAATCAAATTAATAAATTTTATTTTTGAAGGTGAGAGTTTTTTAAGAACTAAAGTGTTAACAATCAGTTCGAAATATAATGAAAACCGCAGTTTGCACATTTGGTCTGATTAGATTGGAATTCTTAGACAAAGCATTATACTTTTCATAATAATACCATAGTTCTCTCTCTACACACACAAAATAAGTTTGATTGTTAAAATAAAATTGTCACTTCACATAAATTTAAAACTATTTGTCCAAAAAAACGGCGAAAACAGTTGCAGTTATATTTTTCTGCAATATTTTGTGATAAAAAATAAATATTTTCCCAATAATTAGTTTTGAAAATAATCTAAATTTATGCAGGCTGCTAGTTTACATTTTTCATTAGATATTTACATTTTCTGGACATTTGTAGATTTGTACGTTATGTAAAAACAAAAAACAACTCTCACCTTTCTGCCGGGAAACTCGTGAAACAATAATTATTTACGAACTGCGAAACATTTCATTAACATTTTTTGTTAAATAAATGTTTGTGAAACATTTACTTAAAAAAATATGCGATATTTTGCTGGGCTTGTCATAGGTTAGGTTAGGTAAGATGGCTGTCTAGAGAGACACACTTAGCCCAATTTGATTTAGGTCCTTTGTGATACCATATGAGTTAAAGGGGAAGGGGGGGGGGGGACGGCCAGAGTGTAATCTAGACCGGACGTTCTAATGGTCATTGTTGCTGTTTTGTGCGTGTGACTTTTGTCTATGACTCCTATGTCTCGTAGAGAGAACCAGGGGCAGTTTATCCTCACATGAGGGGAGGGTGGCCGAAGCAGCCATCCCTTCGCCTGTAATCCTCAGACAACTCCTTGAAGAAGTGAGACTGGGGATAACCATAGGACGAGATGTTTTCGGATGTGCGACGGGTGACCGAAACAGTGAACCCCTCACTTTTAATCCTCCGACAACTCGTAGAAATAAGGTGAACCGATATGTATTACCGGTACTGGTTGTATAACCGCCCTTACGTTATGTACCTTACTATGGTCCTAATAAGGTTGGTCAAGGGTGTGACCGGTGGACAGTATGCCTTCGAATATGCGAATGGTGACCGTAACGGTTAGACACTCGCTTAGTCCTCTGGCAGCTTGTCAGGAAAGGGCGGATGTTGCAAAAGAGCATGGTAGTAGTGGTGATTGTAACAATCGACCTGTTTGCTACGCATGATTGCAGGGTATTTTGACTTGGTCGAGAAAGGTGAGTTTGACCGAGTGACAGTTTGTTTTGAATGTAGTAAAGGATGACCGAAACAGTCTACCCCTCGATTGCAATTTGCAAAACAGCCCGTCTAAGAGATGGTGGTGCGGTCAGTGGTTAGCTGACGCTGAGTACTTATTGAAGATCATTCGAGCCATTTGGTCTTTGTAATGAATTTTCTTATACAGCGTATGTCCATACGAGACAAGTCACTGAGGTCCTCGAAGAAGAAATCCCCTAAGTAGCTTTTTCGCAGCTTTGCAAGAGCTGGGCATGTGCAAAGTAGATGAAGAACGGTTTCATGTCTGCCTATCAAACAGTGACCTGTTAGTGCACCCACTACGGAGCTGAGTCTGATTCTACTTATAGAGAGAAGTCTCTTAGTCCTTTTAGCCTCTAATTTCGGCCAGATTTTTTTGGATGTGACGCAGGTATCTATGCTGTTCCATCTGTTATTTGCGATCATTATTGCCCTTTTGAGAAGGGAGAATTTGATCGATTGCATAGGAGCGTACGGTTCACTGTTGTTGGTTGGGTGAAGGCCGCTTCCTTGTCTGGCTAGTTCGTCCGCTTTGCAGTTGCCCGGAATGTCGCTGTGACCTGGAACCCAGCACAGGGTTACTGAACATCTGTCCGCAATCTCGTTAAGAGATTCCCGGCATTGTTTTACCAACTTTGATCTAATTGTTGGTGTATTCAGGGCTTTTATGGCTGCCTGACTGTCTATGTAAATAGCGATAGCTTTCCCGTCTATCGCAGACAAGGCAAGTCTACAGGCTGCCTCTCTTATAGCCATTATTTCAGCCTGAAAAACGCTGCAGTGGTCTGGGAGGCGTAGGGCAATATTGATTTCGGGTGATTGAGAGTATACTCCCGCTCCTGTGCCCTCCGTCATTTTAGAACCATCTGTGTAGATTTCATGTTCATATCTACTGTCTACTGTGCCATTCTCCCATTCGGAACGTTCTGGGATTATTGCTTTGTACTTTATATTAAAGTCCTCGAAGGGAATAGTATAATCCGTTTTAGTTGGGATTGAGATAGGGAGGATACTCATATGGCCTGTCTGATAGTTAGTCCATTTCTGAGATTCCCTAAGCCTTAAGGCTGCCATAGATGCAACTAATTTCCCGTATATATCAACCGGAAGAAGATGTAGCATTGTGTCTAAGGCAGCCGAAGGGGTGGACCTGAGCGCCCCTGTGATGCATATACTGGCTGATCTTTAAATACGTTCAATAGATCTGGAATTGCATTTTTTCTCTAGTGCGGGCCACCAGACTAGGTCTGACCACCGCAGTATAGAGCCAGTTTGTTACCTTAGGCTGAAGGCCCCATCTGGGACCTAGGGCCTTCCTGCAGGTATGGATAGCTACCGCGGCCTTTCTTGTGCGGTCCTGAATATTTAGCTTCCAATTAAGCTTACTATCTAGTATTACACCTAGATATTTGACATGATTACTAAATTTTAGCTCCTTGTTCTTGAGTTTTGGAGGAACTATATCAGGAATTTTGTATCTGTTTGTAAACAAGATTAACTCTGTCTTGGATGGGTTGACATCAAGTCCAACAGTCTCCGTCCATTTGACTAATTTGTACAGAGAAGATTCCATAAGGTCTCTTATTATGTTTGGAAATTTGCCAGATATGGCAATAGCGATATCGTCTGCATAGGCTATAACTTTGCATCCCATGTTTCTCAGGATGGTGAGTGCTTCGTTAACTACTAAGATCCAAAGTAGTGGTGACAGTACTCCCCCCTGTGGTGTGCCCCTATGCACTGACCGAATGGTTTGACAGCTCCCTAGTTCGGATAAGACCACTCTACTACTAAGCATGTTTTCTATCCATACTCGTAGACAGTTGTCAACCTTCAGCTTGCGGAGTGCACAGGAGATGCCTTCTGCTTTGACATTATTGAAGGCGCCTTCAATGTCTAGAAAGGATACCATTACATACTCTTTGATTGAGAGCGATTTTTCTATGGTACCTACTAGTGAGTGTAGAGCTGTCTCCACCGAAAAACCCTTACGATAGGCGTGTTGGGAATCGGACAGGGAGTTAGCTATTAAGTTCTTTCGAATGTATGTGTCAATGAGTCTTTCCAATGTTTTTAGAAGGAAAGAGGAGAGACTGATTGGCCTAAGATCCTTAGGGGAAACATGTGAGGTCTTGTCACACTTTGGTATGAAGACTACCTTAACCTTTTTCCATGATGCAGGAGTGTAACCGAATTTTAGACATGTCCGGAAGATCACCTCGAGCCAGGGGGTTAATATATCTATAGCTTTTTGTATTTCTACTGGTATTATTTTATCTGGGCCAGGAGATTTGTACGGAAGGAAACTGTTAACGGCCCAATAGATATTACGGCTGTTGACAATCCCGACCGGTACTTCCCGAGCCATATAACAAGGTAATGTTGGTGTGACGACATCTATTGTATTACCCGGAAAGTGGGTATTTATGAGAAGATCTAGAGTCTCCTCGTTTGATGAGGTCCATTCCCCATCGGGTTTTTGAATAAAGCTAGGCATAGTTGGAGATTTGGAAATGATTTTCCTTAGCCTGCTTGAGTCGGTGCTGCTTTCTATGCTGCCACAGAAGAGTCTCCACGACTGCCTTTGGGCTTTTGTGATCTCTGCCTTATAATGTCGTAGACTGTTTTTGTATTTGTCCCAGTCCTCTTGTAGGCGAGAGGATTTGGCCGAATTGAAGCATTTCCTACTTTCTTTGCGCAACTTTGCTAGGTTAGTATTCCACCAAGGCGGTTTGCTACCTTTCACGTGCCTACTGATGGGGCAAGCTTTTTCAAAGGCTTCGTTCATCGATTTGGTGACTTTGTCAACTATATAATCAATGTCCGATGGTGAATTCGGTTGATTATCTAATTGTCCAAGCTTTTGCTTTAGGGCGGAATTATATACCTGCCAATTGGTTTTCCTGGGATTTCGGAATTTTTCAAGTGGAGGACTAATAAGGTCAATTTTAAATTGAATATAACGGTGGTCCGAAAAAGAGACATCTTTTGAGACCATCCAATTGCTTAATGTTAGTTTTAGAGAGTTAGTAACTAAGGTTATGTCTAAAACTTCCTGTCTTATCCTATTGATAAAGGTAGGTTCTGAACCTTTGTTGCATACTATGAGATTAGTTGTCATAATGTAATGAAAAAGACACTCACCCCTTTTATTTGTGCAGCTGCTTCCCCAGAGGGTGTGATGGGCGTTGGCGTCTGCGCCCATCACAAGGGGAATGTTGTCTCTCTCAGCTGCCTTTATTGCTTCACGTACGTTTGCTGCTGGGATAGGCCCTGTGTCGTCATATGGCATGTAAGCGGACGATATCCTTAGCTTGCTGCTGCACATGTCTGTTTCCACGCAGACAAAATCTGGATCGCTGAAATTGGGTATAAGGCGAGCTTTTAAACTGTTCTTTGCCAAAATACAGGATCTGGGTTTACCTTGGTTTTTTATATAGAATAAGGTGTAGTTTTTTGCCCTTAGTCCAACTATGGTGTTCTTGCCATCCACCCATGGTTCTTGGATAAGGACAATGTCTTCTCCGCCCGTTAGCAGGCGAAGCATTAGGTTAGCTGATGCTGTTTTGGAGTGGTGGAGGTTAATCTGTAGCAGCCTTAGCATCATTGCTGACCGATACAGACGCCTCTATCACTGTTCTATTGCTTTCCTCCGAATCAGAAGAAAGCTCGTCACTGAGGTTAATTGTGGAAGGAGGTTCGTCGTCTATCCTGCCGCCATCCGTAACAGCTGGCTGCAAAACCACGACCCGGTTACCTTCTTCTTCAGGGACAGGAGAGGGACCGTCCAACCCGGCATCTAAGCCTAAGTTGTTCAGCGTGGATACCACACCCGACAAAAGTCTCTCTTCTTTCTCCTGGACTCTTATGACAAGTTCGTCCATGCCATAGGAGAACTTGTAGCCTCTTCTGCTTAGTAGGTCTAGGGATTCCTTGTTCATGAGGAACGAAACTAGCCTGCCTCTCTCTTCCGGTTCACCGGCTTTTATGATCTTCCAGTTGCTAGTTGGAAGATCGGGGTTTTGCAGACGAATAAGTCTGAGAATGTCCGTTTCGGTTGATGGTCCTGGGGGTAGCCAGACACGTCCTTTGGGGCGAACTGGTATGTCGCTCCAGTGCATCACCTGAAGCTCTGCATCATTCCACAGCGGACTAATTTTAGGGACTTTAGACTTAAGAAAGTCAACCGCGCTGCTGTTTTTACATCTTACGAGTTTTACCCCGCTAGAGAACCAGCCACCATCCAGAAAGGACGGCGGTTCAGCCGTAGAATTCTCGTCCAAGAATTTAAGGACTTCTCCGGCTAAGATGGCTTTGGGCGCTAGCCAATTCTCCCCGCTCATTTTGCCTTCGTCGTTCCCGCTGTCGTAGATGCCGTATAGCATATTGTCTTTCGCGACTTCATTGAAGGGTCTGTGTGCCGTATCAGCATTCTTCGCCTTCTTTGATGTCGCGGAAGTTTCTTCGACAGATCTGGGTCGTTTGATCGTTGAGACCTTTTTGGCGGGAACTGCCGAGGGTCTTCCCGAAGCAGGAGGATTTCTCGGGTTACCGCGAACCGTGCTAATGGTAACTCCTGAAACAGGAGTTGAAGTTTTTGTAGGTCCAACCCTGCTAAGAGGGGGTCTCTTGCTAGGGTTGGACTTATTTGGGCCGTTTGAAGGTAAGGACGGTTGGGTGGTGCCGCTAGTGGAGGGATGCTGACTACCCGAAACAGGTTGAATTGCCTCCCCCTTCAGCACCTCGCCAGCCCAACGAATCGTGTCCCTGTCCTTTTGATCCCAGGAACTGTCTGGTTTCGCCAGGACTGCGGCAAGCTTGTGTTTAGCAGCTCGTATCTGCTTGTATTTGACTGCGCTCGGAGAGGTGTTTTTTCCGCGCCAGCCAAACGTCGAAGCAACTTTTCGTTGCCTTGACTCCGCGTCCGAAACAGACGCGCCAACGGATCTTGAATCCGAGTCAGACGGAATTGAGGAATCATCGTCCTTGTCGGAAGTAGGTTTCCTGTAGTTTTTTGTAGTTGTCGGTTCGTTGTCCTTGTTCTTAGCTTGAATGTCGTTTTTTGTTTCGTTTTTGTTTGGTTTTTTTGTTTTGAAAGTTCATAAAGATTCCCACGAGTAAGCCGGTGAAGAATGGTCCGCCCCAACATAGCCGGTTCTGCTGGGGTAGGGCAATTGGATACGACAGGCCCTGCCAGGGCACCTGAAGGAGCTTGGGCTTGTCATACCTTTACGGAATTGAAAATCAAAATCTCCAAGGACGGGAAATTTATTGGATGTGAAAAAATGCTTATTGAATTTTTGTGCTATGAAGTGTATTGACTTTTTTAGTCTGGCAACGCGACTGTGTGGTTATCGTTTACAGGCACACCAACATTCAAGAATGAAACAAACAACGCCAAACAGCGCTGCGAGAAATAGCAGAAATAATTTTCAGATCATGGTGCATGATCTCGATGAGAAGCAGGATCATATGCTGTTGTTGTAAGTGCATGTAAATCGATGATCTATATAGATCATGGCTGATAATAAAAAAGGGCTTCTTATTAAACCACAGAATTCCCAATCATATTTAGATTTTGTGCAAAAAAAAGTTGAAAACACCCACCAAGTAATAGAAATTTATGCAATGTTCGGGAATCGGAAATATTAAAAAATAAATCACTGTAGCCCTAGTGAAAACGTGGGTTTAACTTGCTTGGTATTAACCTATTTTTGGAACAACTCCCAAAGGTAACCTTAAGGAACAACCTTAAAGTGGATACACGACCAATGATTAATATTTTTTATCAAAGAAAAACATAAAAAATCAGTAATTGCTCAAGAAAAAAATAGGATACGTCATTTACACACACTAAATTTATTAATCGGCATTGAAAAAATAGAAAAGTGTTCTTTAAAATAACAATTTGTGGATCTGTGCCACTCCATCTAATCAAACGCGCGTGATAGTAGAAAGTAGCTCTACTCAGGCGTCGCGTTGAACTTTACGATATTTACGATATTTATATCTAAAGTCGACTCAACGCCTGAAGCTGTATTTTGTGTAGCAGCATATGAACGCTTTGTTTCTACATAATCTGTCAACGCACCAACGCGATATTGTGAATTCGGCATAAAGCGTCATAAGTCAAATGTACATGCAATGCATAGAGGCTCGTGCAAAACAAAAGCAGTGCAAGACAGTCGATTAATGAATGAACGAATTTTGCTTTTCGTTTAGGTAGTATAAATGGCTGCAGTTTCGTGCGGTGGTTTTTTTTTTTTCTAGTTTTAATTTGAACAATGGAGTTTTTTTTTATAATAAAAAAAATCATGAAATTTGTTTTTTTTTTTTATTTTAATTAAGAAAACAATAAATAAATCTGTATTTTTAAAAAACATATAATTTTCAAGAATTGCACACCCATCTAAGTAATTCACGCGACGCCGCTGGTATATATATATATTTTTTTTTTTTTGGAGGACAGTTATGTAGCGTATTCAAATAAATACACTCCACAATTCAAACTTCCCGCTTTATTGTGATCCACAATAAATAATACCGTATTTCCAAATTCCAAGCAGTAGCCATTGTTTACCGTCAAGTGAAATAGACACGAGTTAGTCGAGTTGCTGTAGTGATGTACACGGCGTTGGTCACGCGTTATCGCGCATCTTGTCATACCTATACATTTAATTTTTCATAGTAGTTATTAAAAAGTTGAAATTTATGCAATGTTCGGGAATCGGGAATATTAAAAAATAAATCACTATAGCCCTAGTGCAAACGTGGGTTTAACTTGCTTGGTATTAACCTATTTTTGAAACAACTCCCAAAGGTAGTTGCATGAATTTTGCTGTCAAAAATTCATGTAAAGAAAACTAAAAAAAACCTGAAATGTGAATGAATGAACATTTGTTGGCGCTAGCGTTCCCAACATTTTTCTACCTGATTATCGTATTTCCTAAGTAAAATATAGTACAATCCCTTAAAATATAGTATAGTAGTCTTTTTTGAATTTTTCGCTACCTGACCCATTTTCGTTGTCACTTCCCTTTTCCATTAGCACAACAATTAAAACTTTAAGGTGACTTTAAAAATGTTGTCAACAAAATTCCGATTGAAAATCAAAAAAATTAAACAATCTATTAATATTATAAAGCTGAAGAGTTTTTTTCGTTTGAACGCGCTAATCTCAGGAACTACTGCACAGATTTTGATGAAACTTTTTTTGAAATGTTAGTTAAGATTCTGAGAAGGTCATAGGCTATTCCTTTCATTGACAAGTCTATTTTTGGGAGCGTTTTTGACCAAAATGTGTTTTTTTCCTTACTTTACTGCCTTAAACTCGCCATTACTCAAACAATTCTTAATCAATGCAAACAAAATAAAATACTTAGGAGAGCCAACACTTTCATAGTTATTTCAAGCCATCAATCAGCTTTCTACGTCCTCTAGAAGCTGAGCTACAACCTAAAATCTAGCACGAAAAAAATAAATTTATTTTCTCAAATCGAACTTTATCAGCAGCCGAGGTTCTTGATCGTCGTTCTGCTTTGGGGTGGTTGGGTGGCGCACATCGCACAAGCACGTTCATATGAAAAAAAAAACTGCATGGTGTTTTCTCCGAATTAAGTGAAACGAAAGAGATAGAGAAGTATGCGACGTGAATGTGAATGTGTATGTAATCAACAGCGACAATATGTTTCTGAGGAAATGCGCAGGTGGCTGATGAAGTGCGCTGACGGACGTACATTATGGTGGTGTATATGGAAACTGAGTTCAAGGTTTTTGTTTTAACGGTTGTTATAGTACCTACGGCGATACCTACAGTAAAGAATTGAAGAATTCAAGAAGTAAAGACGATATATATGAATTGTGTTGTTTGATTTATTGTTGGTGTGGACTGTGGATACAAATTTCCGTTAAGGCTTTTGTTTTAGTGGCTGTTTTGATATTACCTACGTTGAAACCTACAGTTAGGAAGTGGAACTTTAGTAGGTACTTACACTGTTGAATTTAATTTTCTTAAATTAGTGTTTTAGGTACCTAAATAGATTTGTTTGATTTATTGTTTCACATTGACAATAGGCCTGTTTTTTTTTAACCTTCGATCACAGCAAAGTAAAGTGGGATTTTCAGCACGCAATTACAACAACTATTGCGGGTCTCGAAGTGTCAAGTATAGCGTAGAAGCTCAAAAAAACACGGCTAATGTTCACCGCTTTGTTTTAGCTAGAGTGTTGATTTGAAACAAATATGCCGTCAAGAAAACGGGCAAATCTTTCTCGAAGCTCAACAAGGTCTAGAAATATGAGACGAGTTAGATCACAGAAAACGGATGAAAAATGTCGGACCCCATCGTTACAAAGAAACACATATACCCCGTGAGTAAATTAAATCAGAAGTGGATTTTTGGAAATTAATTATGCCGAATTTGTTGGTATCGGTTGTTTGACTCAGGCCTGTGACGTTGTGCACAGCGGGTGTAGACCTCACCAACGACTGTTTCTCGCACGGTCGATTATAGGTGTCTCCTTCCCGAGTCAGCGAAAGTAAACATGCATACGTGTATGCTCTAGGCAACAGAACCTCAAATATTGTATTTCAAGAAGTTTGTAAAAAAGTTATCATAAAAAATATAACTATCTCATGTATTGAAACTTAACTATTATTATCTCTTTTATTGGAAATTACACAGTCTCACGCCGCGTACGAAGTTGCGGGCACCAGCTAGTATTTAAATATACACGAACACGAATCAGTTGTAATTTTTTTTTTATGTAATTTGAAATGATAAAAATAAAAATAAAACAGTCAAGAATCTGAACGCAAAAACTAGGTTGGTCGGGAAGTCACTTATTCTACGTCATCCACTGTCAACTTAGTACTCAGTCACAAATTGATTGAATAGATTCGTCGGTTACTTACTTACTTACTTACTTAAGGTGGCGCTTCAGTCCGGGGTGGACCTGGGCCTCAACCAACAAGCGTCTCGGTCTTCCTCTACTGCGCCTTCCCTCGGGTATGGATTCGAAGATCTTCCGGGCCGGAGCATTCGTGTCCATTCGCTCTACATGACCCAGCTACCTCAGTCGTTGAACCTTCACTCTTCTGACTAGGTCGATGTCGCTGTACAGCCCGTACAGTTCGTCGTTAAATCTCCTTCTCCATTCACCGTCAATGCAGACGGGACCAAAAATAACACGAAGAATTTTTCTCTCGAAACAACCGAGAGTTACCTCATCCGCTTTTGATAGAGTCCATGCCTCTGCGCCATATAGCAGAACTGGGATGATAAGGGTCTTATAAAGGGTCACTTTAGTTGTTCGAGAGAGGGCTTTGCTACTCAATTGCCTTCTTAGCCCAAAGAAACAGCGATTGGCAAGAGTAATTCTACGTTTAACCTCAGCGCTGGTGTCGTTGTCTGAGTTCATAGCGGAGCCTAGGTAGACAAAGTCCTTAACCACCTCAAAGTTATATCTGTCTATTGTGACGTTCTGTCCGAGCCGTCGGTGTTGGGTGTCCTTTTTAGTTGACAGCATATACTTCGTCTTGCCCTCATTAACCGCCAAACCCATCTTCGCCGCCTCAGTCTCAATACTCACAAACGCGCCATTAACATCACGCTGCGTTCTGCCAATTATGTCAATGTCATCGGCGTATGCGAGTAATTGGACGGACTTTTGAAAGATAGTGCCTCTGGTGTTGGCGTTTGAGTTTTGCACTATTCTTTCAAGAACGATGTTGAAGAAGTCACATGACAGCGCATCGCCTTGTCTAAATCCTTTTTTGACATCGAAGGTCTCGGTAAGTTCTTTACCGACCTTGATGGAGCAGCGTGCATTCTCCATCGTCATCCTGCACAAACGGACGAGTTTGGCAGGGATGCCAAAACTAGACATTGCTCTGTATAGTTCGTCCCTATAAATGCTGTCATATGCGGCCTTAAAGTCGATGAAAAGGTGGTGGGTATCGATTTGAAGTTCCTGGGTTTTCTCCAAGATCTGCCGCAGTGTGAATATTTGGTCTATGGTGGACTTTCCTGGCCTGAAGCCACACTGATATGGACCAATCAGGTTGTTTACGAAAGGCTTCAGGCGTTCACACAAAACGGCAGATAAGATCTTGTAGGCAATGTTTAGAAGACTGATACCTCTGTAATTGGCGCAGTTCAGAGGGTCTCCTTTCTTGAGGATCGGGCAAACAATGCTGAGGTTCCATTCATCGGGCATACTTTCCTCCGACCATATTTTACAGATGAGTTGGTGCATGCTCCTAACCAAGTCATCGCCTGCCGCTTTGAACAGCTCGGCGGCGAGGCCATCTGCTCCAGCGGCTTTGTTGGACTTCAGTTTAGATATAGCTATCTTCACCTCGTCCAGGTCGGGTGGACGGTATTGTTGATCCTCATCGTCCAGGTTGAACGGTTCATTCTGCCTGACAGCGGAATTTAAGTCGTCATCGCCGTTAAACAGTCTGCAGAAGTAGTTCTTCCATATCCTCAGCATCGACTGCGATTCTACTACGATGTTCCCTTGTTCGCCCTTGCAGGCTTCGGTTCGGGTTCTGTAGCCTTGTGAAGTTCTTTTTACCATTTGGTAGAACTTCCGAACCTCATTCCTGTTGTAACATCTCTCTATTTCATCGATCGCGCGCTTCTCATGCTCTTTCTTTTTTCTCCTTAGAAGCCGGTGTTCGTCTCTTCTCTTCTGCGCATAGAGCTCACGAGCAGCCGCTTTGTATGCCTCTTGCTTCGCTGCATGTGCTTGCCGGCACTCGTCGTCGAACCAGGGGTTTCGTTGTGGCGGTCGGGTGAAACCCAGCACATCAGAGGCGGCGTCTCTGATGGCTTTTTGGCAATGTTGCCACTGGTCTTCAATACTTGATGCTGGCTGCATAGGACCTCTTGAGAGATTGAGAGAGACTCGATCGGAAAAGGATCTGGTGATCTCTTGCGATTGTAGCCGTCCGACGTCAAACTTCCTCCCAGTATTTACTTGTTTTGGCGGCGTTCGGGATATCCGAAGGCGTACCTTGGCTACAACAAGGTAGTGGTCCGAGTCAATGTTGGCCCCTCGGAACGTTCGGACATCCATAATACTGGAGGAGTGCCTTGCGTCGATCGCAATGTGGTCAATCTGGTTGATGGTTGATTGATCAGGAGATCTCCATGTGCCTTTATGAATATCGAGATGCGGGAACCGCGTACTTGCTATGACAACATTTCGCCCCGCCGCGAAGTCGATCAGCCTAAATCCGTTATCGGAGGTGGTGTCGTGTAGGCTGCACCTTCCGACGGTACTAAAAAAAGTTGCCCTCTCTTCCGAACTTGGCGTTAAAATCGCCTAAGACAATTTTAGTGTCATAGCCAGGGCATTGCTCGTAAGTGTGGTCCAAGAGCTCGTAGAACCTTTCTTTGGTGTCGTCGTCTTTCTCCTCCGTGGGGGCGTGCGCGCATATTAAGCTAATGTTGCCGAATTTAGCCTTGATGCGGATTGTCGTGATGCGCTCGTTTACATATTGAAACTTAAGACTTCTTGCCCAAGTCTGGCGCCAACGACGAATCCCAATCCGAATAAGCGCTGTTTTTGTTGCCGATAGCAGTCGCCATAATAGATATCGCAGTTTTTCATCTTCTTCTTGCCCGGGCCATCCCATCGCACTTCTTGGATGGCGGTTAAATCTGCTTTATAGTGGTTCAGGGCTTCCGCTAATTGTTCGGCTGCACGCGGTCTGTTAAGGGACCTAACATTCCACGTACAGATCCGAAATTCGTTGTCCTTTAATCGTTTGCCAGGTTTGTCAACAGTTAGATCATCCGTATCCGAGGCTTGTTGGTGCTTCGCAACTATTATATTTTTTACGTAGTCGGGCAGTTACCCCGGCGTACAACCCCCAACCTGGAGGACCAGGCCCTTTTTGCGACCCCTTGGACAAAAGGAGCCGGGATATTCCGGAGTCAGTAACCCGCTGCGGGGATGTGAGAGCTGCCGTTGACCCATTAAGGGCTCTTCCGCCACCATCTCTATTTCAAGTTTAGCAAGTCAAGTCCGGGTGGACATAGACCAGTACCCGGTGGTGACCACGGGGAGGTAAAATAAGCACAATTGGTGAGTGTGAGATAGTTGCGACACTGGACATCGCCAAGTTGATGCCAATCAGATGTCCATCCCTATTCACACAACACCCAACCACCAGATTCGTCGGTTACCCCTCCATAAACGTCAACTGAAACAGCTACTCCATGACCGATTTCAGCCAATCAAAACCGAGATACATCTAGTCAGACAGCTGTCAGACTTACGAAACTAGATACTTGAACGTCCCCAATATCTCATGGCTGTCAACTTTTACATTGACAGGAAGACTTAGGTGAGATCGGTTCATCATGTATGATGAAGAGAAACCTTAAGGTGCAATCAAAATGAAAAATCTGTTTGCTATTGATTCACATATTTCTGCTCAAGTTGCATTTTTCATTGCATAGAAAATCTTCCCAATATGCAATAATTTTATATCGTTTCTTATTCGCATATCTCGCTTATCTATCATAATTCAAATTACCCGCCATGAGTCTGTCTACCTCTTACTTATCCTAACTTAAATTACCCGAGTGAACTGGTTAGTGGTCACTGCCAACGTTCTCAAAGGTATCATCTATCACCTTCAGCGTTCCTAATTAAAATAATTCAGTTTGAAAAAGTGACTCGTCGAAAGCGAAAGCAAGTAAGATTAAGAATTATCTCCCATATATAGAATATATTCTGTTAAAGGTTTTGTTAATCGCGCAAAATCTTTAATGAATTTACGGTAATACCCGACTAAGCCAAGAAAACTCCTGACTTCCTTTTGGGTATTGGGTATTGGAAAATCCCTAATTGCTTTTATACGGTCTGGATTTGGTTTAACTCCTTCTGTAGTTACCAAATGACCTAGAAATGCAATTTCTTTGTGCAAAAATTCGCACTTGTCTAATTGCATCTTTAAGTTAGCTTCTCGTAATCTGGTAAATATTTTTTTTAAGTTTTCTTTATGTTCTTGTAGTGAGGTTGAAAAGACTATAATATCATCAAGGTAAACCAGGCATATTTTGCCCAATAGTTCACCTAGTACATTGTCCATGACCCTTTGAAACGTCGAAGGGGCATTTTTAAGCCCGAAAGGCATTCGTACGTACTCAAAGTGGCCACCATCAACCGTGAAGGCTGTTTTTTGTATGTCGGCGGGATCCATCTCTATTTGATGGAAGCCGCTGGCTAGATCAAGTGTACAAGTACATTGATCTGCCAAGTTTGTCTAGTATATCGTTGATGTTGGGCAGAGGATATCTGTCACTAATAGTTTTCTCGTTTACCTTTCGGTAATCAATGACAAGTCGCCATTTTCTTTTGCCACTGGAGTCGAGTTTTTTGGGTACTATCCAGATCGGCGAACTCCACGGCGAATAACTTGGTCGGATAATGCCATTGTTCAGCATCTCATTGACCTGTTTTTTTACTTCTTCTTTATGTATATAGGGGTACCTATATGACTTTGTATATATAGGCAAGTCATCGCTAGTCTTAATCTTATGTTTAATTCTATTTGTAAATGTTAGTTTTGTTCCCTCCTGAAAAAATATATCTTCAAATTCATGGCAAATTTTAAGGTTTGTTTTCTTTTCCTCAGTGTTGAGGTGGGAGGTTCTTATAGAGTTTGAAATATCATCCTTTGTGTATATAGTTTCTTTCTCAAAGGTGGTGTTTATATTAAGGTTATTTAGTTCTATATAATTGCAATTTTCGTATTTTGTTGTTTTAAGTGGTTGATCTAAAACAATGGTTTGGTCTTGAGGAGAGTAATTTAGAATTTCTATAAAACTGAACCAGTTTTCTGCATGATAGATTCCTTCGGGTATGTAAAGTTTGGGTTTAAGTTCTATTGGTTCAATTAGTATATCTCCGTCTGAAATGTCTACTGGTAATTTTGCTGTAATTTTTGAATATGCTGGTATGACATATTCGTGTGAGATTAAATTCGGTTTGAAGGACAGGGGAATATTTGAGTTATTTGTTACTAATTGTTGGTTTTTAATATCGATTCGGGCTCCTATTTTTGTTAGGATATCCAGTCCTATGAGACCGTCGAAGTATTTATGAAACTTGAATAGTAAAAATTGTATGTAACCTTCTTGGTTAAATTCTAAAAACATACGAAGTGTGACTAATTTGTTAACATGGTGTTTATTCAAAACAGTAGAAATAACTGTAGGTGTAGTATACTGTATGTCCTTCGATTGGATGTACTCGGGGTTGATGAAAGAAGAGGAAGCCCCCGTGTCTATTAGGAATTTCAAATTACCAAAAGGTGAAGAAATGTTTATATAAGGTAGAGTGTTGCCATGTATATTTATGTCTATAAAGTTTGTTGGGGGTCCGAGGCTATTGGAAGAAAATTTTGGTCGTTTATTCCTTCGACTGTCTGAAATTGATCTAAGTTTGGATAGTAGCCTGGTGATGTATCGCTAGGTTCAATGACATGATGGGTCACGTTATTAAGTTCCCTGTTAATGTTTTGCAAATTTTGCCTAAAATTGTTATTGTTCTGCCTGTTCCTGCTATTTCCTGAATATGTATCCATTGGTTCTCCTTGGTTAGGTGGTCCATTCCGGATACGACTATTACCTGATGAAACTTCCATTGGTTCTAGCCTATTTTGAGTGTAGTACCTATTAAAATTGTTATGTTGTTGTGGTGTATTGTACCTTGGTGTATTGTTTTGTGCTCTATACTGTTGAGGAGTATGATTGTAATTAGGATTATTTTGGTTAATGGGTCTTGGTCGGTATTGTTGTTGGTAGTTGTTCTGATATTGTCTTTGAAGTTGGGGTCTGGGTTGTTGTCTGTCTTGATCATATTTTGAGTAGAAAATATTCTGTTCTGTGATACAGAATGAAAATGCTTTACTTAACGTGTCGGGTCTCATGGCTCTTACTGTTGAGCCTAAAGGTTCTTTTAAGCCTGAAAGAAATGAATTCAGGCACATTTCGTTATATAATGCTGTTTTGGCAGTAATAACGTTTTGGTTCAATTCATGAATTTGGACGTGATTGCACATTGCTGACAGTATTTCAATTATATTACTATAATATTTTTCGACTGATTTTGTACCTTGGGTTAGACCGTGAAGGTCTCTGATCAAGGACGTCTCGTTTCGCTTGTCTGCATAGTGCAGAATGAGATTGTTCTTGATATCATTCCATATCATGGGTGTCCCATACATATTTAATACTTCGTTGGCATTTCCTTCTATTTTATTTCTTATAGCACGAAGCAATATCCTGCTTTGCGGTGTACCATCAATGGGTCTCATTATAACAAGAATTTCTTCAACATTTTTTATAAATTCGAAAAGCAACCTTGGATTCCCGTCAAATTTCGGGAGGTCCTTAATTGCGTCTGGAATTTTTAGTGAATTAAACAGTTCAGGGGGATTAGCAACAGCTTGACCACCATTTGGTAAATTTATTTGAATGGGAGCGTTTCTTGCCTCCATATTTAAATCTCGAGCTATATCATTTGCTTGGTTAACAGCCATTTCTACCTCTAAATCTGAATCTTCAGAGCTTTCTATATCTATATTAATTTCTCTATTTATATCAAATTTATGCGTTCTCTTTACGAAATTCATAAAAAATTATTTAAGGAAAGGGACTTACAGGAAGATCAGCAGCATCCTTATCTGTATACGGGTCCTTGTAGTTACGATGATCCTTCGTAATGTTGGAACGTTTATTTGGTTCACGATATTTATACGTGGTGAGATTCTGTTTTTGCACTCAATTACTCAATTACATGAACTCCGACACACAACATTAAAAAAAAACAACTTTTAATTTTCGGGCAGAGCTTCTGCCTCCGATTTTTATTTGAACACGAATGACAATGACAAATATTTTCTTTGGGTTTTTATACAATATTAATGTTGACGCTGCGTTTATTCGCAGCGTGAGAACGGAAGGACAGGTTGATGTACATTGTACATTATGTATGATTCTTATGTATCTAATGTTACAGAAAAATGTGAAATATATTTGATTACAATGGAAGAAAAAAAATATGAAATGAGTATATTCAATTACAGTAAAGGAATTTTAATCAGATATGGATCGTGGTTTAGCAAGATGTGCTTATGGTGTATCTAAGGGTGTCTCTGTGCACGTAACTCGCGCGAGAGAGGGCTGTCATTCAAAATTTGCGGGGAAAATCGGTTAGGGGGCAGGGATGGGACAAGTCGATACAATTGTATCGAATTCGATACAAATGAGTTTGTTCTAGTACAAAAGTACAATTTGCCGTATTTCGATACAATTTATCAATCTGTACCTATCTTTCAAATTCTCTTGCAATTTGTGGTTCCGAAATATTTTGAATATGAATTGAATGTACCTACCTAGAGCTCAGGGATTAATATATAAACTACTAACTGTTTCCGCCCTGCTTAGCAAGGTCCCTTATTTTGACAATGCA
The DNA here is from genome assembly GCA_949126925.1 of Cheilosia vernalis. Taxonomy (NCBI): domain Eukaryota; kingdom Metazoa; phylum Arthropoda; class Insecta; order Diptera; family Syrphidae; genus Cheilosia; species Cheilosia vernalis. The sequence continues at coordinate 61,495,501 of OX421362.1, forward strand.
GAATCTTAGCTGCCACATTGAAACAATGTGAAGTTGCCGCTAATAGTTGTTGCATACTACCGAAAATCCAATTGCAAATTAGCACAAGAAATTATTTCCGTAAAGAAAATCTCCAAAATCATGAAAATCAGACAAAACTCTTGACAAACACGATCGCACTGTACCTATATTAAAATTTTTAACAAATCCCCTTAGGGAAAACAAATTTCTACCAATTTTCATAATCCCCGTTTAAAATTTTCTCACTGTATGAATCTTCCTTAAGGTAAGATTATACTGTATGCCAAGTGGTCATAAAATGCCAATTTCTGATAGTTCTCCTGTCAAAATATGTTCATACAATGTATGCTCTAGTCTCTAGTGACTTGAATGCCACATTTGATCAGGCTGATTTTGACAGCTAAAAATGCCGAAATAGCATAGTGTAATCGGACAATAACCACGAATGCCAGCATAAAGTCCCATGTGCCCATATGCACTTTATTTTGTTGTCATCGGTGTTTGATGAGTTCGTAGAATTGGGATTAATTTTCATTTTCTTTCTCTTTTTGTATTAATGAATTAATGAAGTCAAAACCAATGCGCAACCACAATCAATTTCGAGCAGTGAACACCATAAACAAATAAAATGAAATAATATCTATTATTTTACTACCAGCAAATTTCCAACTTCAACTTTTTTTTCTTTGTTTTCTTAACAGCATTACCCTTCCACAACATTGGGTAGTAAATAACAAATGTCATAAATTACCATCAAGGCAAATATGACTATATTAATAATTTTAGTCAATATGGTCTTATATACATCTTTGATAATTGATAAATTAATGTGAACGAAATGTTCATTTGACAGCTTATCTGATGGTAATTTGCATTTTTACATTTATATACATAATTGGCATACAGTCTAATCAAAGAAAAAATAGCTCAAATCGGACGACCCGTTCCCGAGTTTTGAGCGGCATTAGGCAAGCAACTTTTTTTTAAATACCTATATAATTTTTTTTAGGTGTGTACAGTTTTGTTAATAAAATATGTTGAATTCACTTTCTTATACGTAAAATTGTTTTCAATACAATTGGCTCCATTTCAGTACAATCTTACAACAGTTTTCAGTACAAATCTAAAATGGCATTTTCCATCCCTGTTAGGGGCAAGTAGAGTTAGCCCTCTAGTTGTAGATCCTCTTTGTACAACAGCATCATAGCACAGACAAAAAATTATACAGATGCCTTATGCCTGAACAAAATTTGGTCCCTATTTTTTCCTTACACGATGTCTCCACGTGCAATTTCCTTTGCATGAACATTTTCATGAAATGACAGACTTCTGGCTGTTTAGACAGCCTTTAGCCCACAATCCCACATCTCTAGTAATACCTGCCCATTGTCAGTGGCGTCTCGTCAGGGTGTGCAAGGTGTGCATTGCACACCCTGAACTAACCAAACAAATCACTCATCGAACACTCAAATAATAATAACACACACAAATTATGATGTGCTCAATTACACTTTACACATCCCATAAGCCCTAAAACCTCCATCACACAGCCTACTATAATAATACTCATATTCATGCTGCCTAATTTTTCTTTCAAAATTCCTTCATCGTTGAGAATATAATAATAATATAATTTTTGGCGCAACAGGTCCGTACGGACCCTAGACCTAGCTTCTCGCAACCATTCGTTTTGTGTGAGTTTTCATTTTTGGAACGAATGGAAGGGATCTACAATTTTATGCCGATTCCAAACGGCTAATTGAGAAGCTCTTTCATGACAGTTATACTCTCGGATGTTTGTCAGACGTTCGCGAGAGGTGGCGCAGTGAAAAAACCCTGAGTTGGAAATTGGGTTTTTGCGGGATTCGAACCTGAACCCCTCGCTTAGTAGTCCAACACACTAACCACTAAGCCACTGCGCCTACATCGTTGAGAAACAAAGAGAAAAACAATAAACTCGCACGAAATCTGGCTGTGATAAATAAATTCATCCAACTCCAAACTATATACCTTCCTTCAGCTACAAGAATTCATCCCCATCGTCATTCTTCACCCGCACGCCGGCCGTACCTTACCTGCTGTCGCTTTAGTTTGATGAACTTGTAGTGAACTCGTGCGACGGCTTTCTGTATACACGGAATATTCATTATTTTCTTGTTTTGTTCTGTTTCCGTAATGCCGAATTCACAATAGCCGTGTTTTATTATCAGCGTGATCTGATCCGAATCAGATCACGAAAATAAAACAATACGGATCATAGACGAGTTGTGGCAACAGTTGCTTTCAAAAGACGACCATGCTACCAGCCATATTGCAAACATTCTGTACAACGACATTTCAGTTGCTTGTCGGGGGTGTTGCCATATCAATCAAATTAATAATTTTTAATTTTTGAAGGTGAAAGTTTTTTAAGAACTTATTTAAAGTGTTTACAATCAGTTCGAAATATAATGAAAACCGCAGTTTACACATAACACATCTGGTCCGCTTAGATTGGAATAATTTTTAGACAAAGCATTATACTTTTCATAATAATACCATAATTCTCTCTCTGCACACACACAAAATACGTTTGATTGTTAAAATAAAATCGGAACTTCACGCAGTTGCAGTTATAAAATAGTTTAAATTTATGCAGCCTGCTAGTTTACATTTTTCATTAGATATTCCGAGATTTTCTGGACATTTGTACCTGATTTGTACTTTATGTAAAAACAAAAAACAACTATCACCTTTCTGCCGGAAAACTTGTGAAACAATAATTATTTTTATGAACTGCGACAGCGACACATTTCATAAACATTTTTTGTTAAAACATTACTTAAAAAATTATGGAATATTTCGCTGGGCTTGTCATACCTTTACAGAATTAAAAAGCAAAATCTCCAAGGGCGCGAAATTTATTGGATGTAAAAAAATGCTTATTGATTTTTTGTGCTATGAAGAGTATTGAATTTTTTAGTCTGGCAACGTGACTGTGTGGCTATCTTTTACAGGCGCACCAACATTCAAGAAAGAAACAAACAGCGCCAAACAGCGCTGCGAGCAATAGTAGAAATAATTTTCAGATCATGGTGCATGATCTCGATGAGAAGCAGGATCATATGCTGTTGTTGTAAGTGCATGTAAATCGATGATCTATATAGATCATGGCTGATAATAAAACACGGCTAATGTCGCGTTGAACGCGTGCGTGCGTCGTCGAGATTTGACACGCAACAATTTTGTAAAACGAAATGCTGCTTTGAAGCGAATGCGCGTTGAGAGAGTAGAGTAGGTATTCGCCGAAATGGAAAAAAATCATATATAACAGCATAACAAGCAAAGAACAACCTTAAAGTAGATACACGACCAATGATTAATATTTTTTATCAAAGAAAAACATGAAAAATCAGTAATTGCTCAAGAAAAAAATAGAATACGTCATTTACACACACTAAATTTATTAATCGGCATTGAAAAAATAGAAAAGGCATTGAAAAGGCACAGATCGTGCCACTCCATCTTATCAAACGCGCGTGATAGTAGAAAGTAGGCATATAAAAACCACCCCGCCGATGCTAATACCGACCTTCCATGTTTACTGTACTTTCAATAATATTCACTATAGTAGAACTCATAACAATTATCAAAAATCTACGTATTTACTTTGTCCTCTAATTCAACGTGTATTTTTTTATTTTCAGATTTTACTTTTATTACCCTTACGTTGGTGCTATATACCATATATCCACCGAAATCGCCATAAAGCTTGGACACAGAAAACACGTTACAATCGAAAAAATTTTCATCTACGGAATTATGTATAACTAGAAAAAATACTCATTAGCCATTATACTCGTACGTATCAGGCAATACACAAAAGGCATTAAAGCAGCCAACGCGCAAAGCCATTTCAAACACATGATAGTATCATTTTTAATTGTACCATTAGCACTGCAGTTTAATGCCGCGTATCAATCTAAACCGATATTAATCTCTCGCTCTCTATTTAATTTTTTTCTGCTCTAGAAAGCGTTCGTTTCAAATTTTAATAATTATCAAAGAGCGAATTCAGTAATTCATTTCGAACTCATGTATTTTGATTATTTTCTACTAAACTAGTTTCTGCACTTGCTCCTCCATCTCTGTGTGGTGTCAGATTGGATCACATTTAGTCTGATTTAAAATTTCCTCAGATCGAAAGTTCTCAGTGCACTGGATACTTGCTTGTCGTGGATTTATTGCAATTGAATTTGAGTTTTTCTAGTTATGCTTCTAATGCGTAGGCGAAAATTTATCAAAAGGTGATGATGATTGTTACTATTCACACAGAATTAACGTTTGTATATCACTAGACTATGTATACCTTTTATTATTATTTATAATAAATTTTCTGTTTTAGTTTTAATTATTATGATATTAAATAACTGACAAAACATTGTGTTTACATGAGAGACGAACACCACCAAGAGGTGTTATTGGTCGTGACACCGCATATAAAATTTCCTACAGACAAGGCAAGAGAGTGCAACGGCTTTGCACTTCACATTATGTACCTACGAGTACTGTATAAATTACATACTTTATCATTATTCACTTTATAATTTAATTGAGTTGTGACTTGTGTGAGCTGTATGCAAGTTAGCAAAGCTAGTTAACCAGTCGGACTGTATGTGGTTAATCATTTCATTCAGAAACGACAAAAACGAATTGAGCAACAATGCAAATAATAAACACAACAAAGAGAGCATTATCATATCCAATTTCATTACAAAAAAAAAATAAGTTCAGCTTGTGCCAAGTACCAGGTGACCGACTCAGTAGTAAAAATCTGGTTAATCACGCTTGACATGGCCTGAAGTATCAAGTTTACTCTATCGCATTTATTTTAGTAGGAATCTATATTTATAGTGTTATTCGTTTTGATTTGTGTATGGTTTTGGTTTAGTTGAAGACAGCGCTATGAAATTATTTTTTTGTATACATGCAGACTTACTTTCTTTTTGAGTTCCTAACGTTTCCAAAATGTATATTTAGTTTGGGGAGTGATTGATTAACGAATTTTTACCAAATTTAACCTTGAACAAAATATAAAACAAAATTACTAGTGCAAATTGAAAGTAAAACAAAAGAATAAAAAAATCTAATCGAAACACATAAAAAATGTATGAGACACACAAGTTTTTTAATTTGCTATTCCGTGCTACAATCATTCCTGGAGTATTATTCGTACCATGGCTAACTGGGTTGTAAGTATCGCTCCATTATTTTGTTTTTATTTTGAATTTTGTTGTTTTCTCATGGCTCTTTCTACTCTGTTTTTGCTGTTTGCAAACAATTGATGGATTGGTTTTTGTTTGTTTGATTGTTCACAGTGGGCCTTACTAATAATCATTTTTAACCTTCACACTAAATATTTTCTAGGTATATGCGATTTTGTATGAAAACTTTCGCCATTGTGAGCGCGAAATATTTAGCCTGGGCACTAAAAATGGTTATTATTGTCTAAAGATCAACTGTCTATATTGTCAATATTGATAAAAGAAAAATCGGCTTCTAGAGCAGGTGTTATATTCCCAAATTGGTTTACTTTTGTCGTTGTTTGGGAGCAATACTCAGTAGTTCCATGAGTTATCGTAAATATTCAAATAAAACTTATCATATGTTCCGATGAATAGCCCCCAACCTTATTTAAATGTATAAATGATAAAAATAAACTCATTGGGCCTTACCAATAATCAATTATAATCTTCATACTAAATATTTCCTAGGTCACAATATGCAATTTTGTATGGAAAATTTCGCCATTGTGAGTTCGAAAAACTTAACCTGGACACTAAGGCCCATTTTATTCACTCGAAGTTGAACACAACTCGAGGAGTTTTCCATATAAAAATCCCCAAGTTGTGTTCAACTTCGAGTGAATAAAACGGGCCTAAAAATGATTATTGGTACCGCGGATTAACTTAAATGGGCATATGCTATGAGTCACTTGTAATTCGCTATTGTAATCCCATTCTCTATAGTAACTTAGTAAATTGCTTATCGAGCTTTGTACATTTGTTATGTAGTAATATGAATCAGGAAGTTACAATACATATTTTGTCTTTTAATGCTTTTTACCTATGTTTTTGTTTTAAAGAGAAATATACAATTCACAATTGCATTGCACTAGATGTTTGTCATCGCTGTTTTTCATAAACGTGACAATGATTCCAGACCACAGCATTTTCTGTTCAAGGTAAGAATCATATGGTTGAGAACACAAATTCCTATTAGCATCTCCTCCAAAGTGTTTACATTTATATGTTTTGTTTCCTTTTATGTATATAAATATAATTGCCTATGTGTAATGTATACACTACAATTTAGGAATTTTCATCTATTTAGTTTGGTAAGTCTGACTTAACGTGTTCAGTTTTGATTAGCCTCGATGGCGTTACCAACCAATTTAGTGCCATTTTATTCAATATCGTTGAACTTGCCGATAACTCCGATGTTAGCCAACTTCGGAGTTTATTTGAGAGAGTTGAGGGGCAAGTTGAAAATTGCTTTTATTCACTATGTACTTTAATTCTCAACTCCGCTGTTGAAATTCAAAAGTTGCAATTTCTAAAATATCCCTGGGATATTTGTGACAGATGACACATAATAGGTCTGCTCCTTTATGAGCGGCTTGTGATAAAGCCGTGTTTTCCTCGAAAACTCGTCGATGTATTCACACCGACCACCAACTAGTTCGTTTGACGTTACAATCCGCATTGGATCGCATTAATTAAACAAAATTAAGTTACTGCATTTCAAAATATTATTAGCCGATCAATTAGTTGTGGAAAATGATTTTAAGTTGTGAGTTGTGATATTTGTTCGGTCAGCCATTTGGCTGAATATTACAAAAGGTGTGTTTGTTCCAACAGGATTGGAAGTCGGTTTTCGTGGTGTTTTCGTGGAAAACGAGTGCAAACGACTCGTTTTGAAAACTGAAATATGTATGGAAAAACTTCTGCTTTCGATTAAGTTTTCGTGTGTTTTGGCGAAAACCCGATTTTCAGCTTGGTGTGAAAAGCATATTACGATACCTAGCTACCAGGGAAAATTGTCGGTCCCTGCAATATCTGTTCGGAATTCTTGTATCAACGATCTCGTCCATCATTCCAGATGTGTTGGATGCAATCTACAAAGTGCTCGTGGACAAATATCTTCAGGGCACTCATTCCGTGTGTCGATTATCGCCAGACGATAGCGTTTTGACGATAGATTTGCTTCACGTAACTTCAATAATCGTCTATCGTCCAGGCGATATCGTTTTGACGATTGAACATTTACTTTACGTAAATCGACGATACAATTTGAGCGATACCTAATGAGGTATCGTTTTGCATATGTTTTGTATGTTTTGCAAACAACTGAAGAATTTTTATTGAACTTCAAGATGAATACTTGACTTTAGATATTTTTCAAATGCTACCAAATATATAAATAACGACTTATGTACATTCTAGATTTATTTTGTATGAACCTCACGCAAAAGTAAGAAGTATGGTGGAAGGGCTTATTGCTGTTTGCAAAGGTAAAAAAATTATATCAAAACATTAAATTACATATTTTCATAATACTCATTTGATTTGGAATTATAATTGGAAAACGGAAAAGTAGTTTTTGCAAATGTTAGTGCTGCCCTCCATAACATTTTTATTGATAGTGATAGTACAGCAATCGAAGAATACGAAGTGGACAAGTATCCCGACTTCCATGAAGCTGACTTATCAATAGTACCTACATATTTTCGATGTTATTTGTTATTATTAATAAACTATGGAACAAATTTGAAATAATTCCACTTTGCAATTTTTTCCGGCATCAAATACAAAACTGTTTGCCAAAAAACTCATTTATGACAATTTAAACGACCGACGTCTGATTGGAATTTTCATGTAGTTTGAGGATCTCTCACGATTTGTATGAAGTAAACGATAGACGAGACGATAGTGATAGAGTTACGGAAAGCAAATTGGTGACGAGATCGTTGACTACTATCGCTGAAACGATTATCGTTCTCAGAGTTACGGAATGAGTGCCCAGGTAAATTCATTTCCTTATGGAATTCAATGCACAGAACAAGGAAATATTTTTTTAATCTGTAAAAAGGAGAATGAGCTTTGCATATTTGTATGTCTGCTCAATGTATAAAAATTAGATGTTTAGTTTAGAAAATAGTTAAATTCGAATTTTGAAAAATTTACTATTTTACTGCATTCTCAATTTTGTTTCAGATTTCATGCAAATTAAACTTTTTGGTTTGAGTTTTAAATTTTAAAAAACTTTATTATTGTTCTCGAGTTGACCCCTTACCACTGGTGGGGGGAAGTCAACTGTCCGAACGTTCTGGGTTATAAAACTAAACTGAATCTACATCGAATGATTTCCTACTATTTATAGTGGAAAAAGTGCAGAGGTTGGCAAAACGTTCTTATCTTTATGCAATGCCTCAGATGGAAGCAGACAAAATTTATTAAGGATATTTGATATGCTTAAATGCAGTGCCTCAGAGGGAAGCAACTGTTTGTTATCTTTAGGCACCATATCCATATGAGAGATATGTGCTGCGTGCAAAGTTGCTGACGCTTAGTATATTTGTATCTGTTGGATTGTATATTCGGGTATCTTAACTCCCCTCTTTCTTAAGAGAAACGTCCCGTTTCTTCAAATTCTTTCGTTAAACGTTTAATATTGTCATTCATTTCTATAAAAATTATTTCATTGGATTCTTGTTTATACGCATGCCAACGTAACATAATTTTATACAATGCAACTGTTATAATAAAACTTACAATTAAAATTATAATTGTCCAAAAAATTGGACGTTTTTTAATTTCTATTTTCATTGAATTTATTATGTTTATATTTTCAAATTTTAATTCAATGTTATCAGATTCTATGTACTTAATGACTTTATATGTATTTAAATGATTTGTTTTTAAATAGTTTGAAATAACAGCTGTTGGGTTTTCATAAATAGTGTTATCGATAGTTGTGCTGTTTTCAAATGTTATTAAATATACGCCTTCAACATTATGGCCATCTATTGTATGATTTCCGGAAGCTAAAATTACACCATCTTTGATGATTTCTATATTTTTGTTGTTTTCTTTAATTTTAACACAATGTCCTTCTTCGTTATTCAAAATTTTGGATAAACATGTTTCCTTTAGAGATAGTTTACAAAACGTATTTGTTAATTCTAATTTACAATTTTCAATATTAAAATATTTTGTTTTACATTTTACAACTTCTTTTTCTATTAAAAATTTTCCATCTTTCTGGCTGATGGCCCTTGTTTCATATAGTTTACAATTGTTTTTTGTAATTGGATATTTAATGTATATTACGATAGTATCTTTATCCTGGATTATTTTAAATTTTGAAACGTCCATTAAGTCAGATATAGTCAGTCTTTCGTGTTCATGTTCAGTAATTGTTTTAATTTCTTGCAAATTTAGAATTGATGGGTTTAAAATTCCTACTTTAGACAATGTTATTGTTTGCAGAATATTCTGTAGTTCCGTAATAATTAGTTTATTTATATTAAATGTTACTTTAGTATATGTACTCTCTTCTAGGCTATTTACTGATTTTTGTAGGGATTCTATTGCTTTGAAAATCTCTGAATTAGTTGTAAATTGTTTGTTATTATTCTCAGATAGTTCATTCAATTTATTTGTTATTAGAACTAAGTCGTCATGATCCGGTGATCCTGCTAACCATTTCCATATGGTTCCTAATTCATTAATTCCTCTTCTGTTTCTATAATTATTTATTTCTAATTGTTGTAAGAGTGATTGTATAAGTTCTATTTCTATGTCATTATTCATATTGGTGTGAGTATTTATGTTAACATTTGTATATGCATTTTTGTTGCTGAGAAATTGTTCTTGTTCTTGTATCAAAAGTCTGTAGTATGTCAAATTAGTTATATGGAATAAATTTCCATAGTCTTCGAAGATTATTGTATCTCCGTTTTCTATTAGTACGTAATTGTCTCTTGTGTAATCAATAATTTCGGCGGACGCTATGCCAATTAGTTGAAGAATGATCATCAACATTTTCCTAAAAGGAAAAAACTAAGTCTTAATATTATCTTTATGTATTATCCTGTCATTTTTATAAATTCTGACTTTGTTTCTTAGGTCTTCTTTAACTTTCTGTTTTTTATATTTAGGCTGAAGCTTATTCCTATTTCCAAAAACCTTTTCATATATTATTTCATTTGGAGCATATATTTTCATGTTCCTCTTTTTATTATTTCTTTCTAACATTTTTTCTTGAGCTGATAAAAGTTTTGTTTGTATATCCTCGTGTGATATTTTATTAAAAAGTACTTCATGGGGTCTTTTATTTATAACGGAATGAATCGTTTTGTTATATTGTTGGGCTGCCCTAAAAATTGATTCTAGGTCACTTATCAAATAAAACTCTTGCTGAAGGCATCTTGAAATTTCGATTAGTGTGGAATGTACTCTTTCCACTTGACCGTTGGTGGTACTGTGCCTGGGATCACAGAAATAAATTTTTATATTTAATCTTTGCATTAAGGTCTTGAACTGTCCTGTAGTAAAACCAGGTTCTTTATCGATTGTTATGGTTTTCACGTCTGGAAAACTTTGTAGTAACTCTAGAACTTTTTCGTCTAGTTTTGTTTTATCATCAATTAATTTGATCACTAAGAATTTAGAATAAGAATCTATACAAGATAAAAATTTTAATTTTTGAGCAAAAAATAAGTCTAAGTGTAACTGCTCCCCCTCTTTCTTAGGAATTGGAGCCTCTCCAATTGGTATTTTGTTAGGATGTCGATCGTATTTATTTTTATTACAAATTTCACAATTTCGGACGTATTCTTTAAATTGTTTGTTCATTTCAGGCCAGTAATAAGAGGAATAAATTTGTTTGAGGTTTTCTTTATAGCTCCTATGTGCTCTAGTATGTGTTTGTTCTGTAATTATGCTTTGGTCCTCTCTATTAGTTATATCTATTGGGAAGTTCTTTGTATATAAAAAACGGTTACTAAAAGTTTCTTTTAGTTTTTGTTTCACTGCATATAAATCTTCTGGGGTGCAATGAATTGCAACAATTCCTGGTTGCAAGAATTCTTTAAGAATTGCAACTAAATTTTCTGGAGTATCATATTCTATAATATGTCTTGTTTTATTAAAGTTTTTAATTTGTTCGTGAATAGTAAATCGTCCCTTACTTAAAAGAATTTGTTGTTTAAATTGGTTAAGTGGCTTTGTAGTTTCTTGAATATATAAGTTCTCACTACTTTCTGCGGAATGTTGTGTTCCTGTGATGGATGAGCCATCCGATAGGTTATTTAAATATTGTCTAGAAAGGGCGTCAGCGACTACGTTTGTAGTGCCTGGTTTGTAAATTATCTTGGGGGCAAACTCTTCAATGAAAGCATGCCATCTTTTCATTTTTGCGTTTGGATTTCGGCTCGAGACGGCGAAAGTTAATGGCTGGTGATCCGTGTGGATTTCTAAGTCTGAAACTCCGTAAAGGTAGTTTCTCAAATTTTTCAAAGCCCATACAATAGCATAAAGCTCTTTTTCATTTGTGGCGTAATTCTGTTCAGTAGAATTTAATGTTTTTGATATAAAAATAATTGGTTTACTTTCTTGAGTTAAGACACCGCCAATAGCGTTATTAGAAGCATCTGTCGTTAAAATAAATTTTTTGTTAAAATTTGGTTGAACCAGTTCGATTTGGTTAATTAATAAATTTTTTAGTTTTGTACAAGCTAATATTCCTTCTTGATCCAAATTTATCGTAGTTTTTTTAGATAGATATTGAGAAATCTTACCGTTTTCTCCGGATAAATGTTTTGTTAATGGTTTTGTTATAGAAGCATAACCTTGGATAAATTTTCGGTAATATCCTGTCATACCGAGGAAACTTCTGAGTTGCCTTAGTGTAGTTGGTATCGGAAAATTACATATAGTTTCTATTTTGTTGGGATCTGTTTTTATAATATTGTGAGCCACAATGTAGCCTAAAAACTCAACTTCAGGCTCATAAAATTTTGACTTTTCTAACGATATTTTCATATTAGAGTCTTTAAGAGTTTTTATAATTATTTCTAAGTGTTTAGTATGGTTACTAAGATTATCCGAATAGACAATTATATCGTCCATATATACGTGGCAGAATTTTCCAACAAATTCTCGCAATATATCATCCATCGCTCTTTGGAAGATACCGGGGGCATTTCTTAAGCCAAATGGCATTCTTAAAAATTCATACTTGCCGTTATTCACAGCGAATGATGTCTTTTCAATATCTAAATCATTCATTTGTATCTGATGAAAACCAGATTCTAAATCTATTGTTGAAAAATATTTAGACTTTCCCAAATTTGAAAGTATAACATTTATATCGGGTATAGGGTATTTATCAGATATAGTTTTTTCATTGAGTTTCTTAAAATCTATGACCATCCGAAGTTTCGGTGTCCCATCTTCGTTAATACCTTTCTTAGGTACCACCCATATAGGTGAATTATATGGACTCTTGCTTGGTTGAATTATTCCATTATTCAACATTGTTTCAATTTCTTTATTGACAAACGAATTTACAGATAAAGGATAAGGATATTGTTTACTCCATATAGGAGTTTCAACAATTGTACGTATTTCTGCTTTCACGTCTGTTCTAAATAATGCATTCAGATTTATATTTGAATGAATTGATTCAATTTTATTTATAATTCGTTTTTTTAATACTTTGATTTCATGCGCTTCAGAGTTCTGTATTTCCAAAACATTATTAAATTCTTGAGCAGCATTTTCTTCTGCATTAATATTGTTATTCTCCCTAAGTCTTTCAGAATTCCTTTCTGAAGTAAATATTTTTTCATTTTTTCCATTATGGATTAAAATTCCCCTCCCTAAATCTAAAGTAACATTTGCATCTCTCAATAGGACATATCCTATCAGTAAATCACTTTCTAGATTTATTATCTCATAAAATCTTACTCTCCTATAAAACATTTCAACATCGTAATAATGTGTAATGATGGTATAACCATTTATGGTTCTTACCCTCTTCTTAATAACTAATTCTTGTCTATTAGACAAGGTATTTGGTCTACAATAACAGCTTGTAGCACCAGTATCGATTAAAATTTTTAATAATCTCCCTGTTCCGCCATTTCTTCTGTATATATGGGGAAGTCTGTCCTGTTCTCTAAAAAAGCACTTTCATTTATATTATTTATTCTAATGTTTTTTACTGGAGGTTGTTCTGTGTGTTGAACACTTTCGTGTGCTCTTTTTTCAACATAATTCTGTCTTGGCCCTTGGGGAAACTGTTGATGACCATTCATCTGTCGATTTGCATTTTGGTTATTATTCTGCCAGTAATTTGGCTGATAGTTTTGTTTTAAGCTATTTGGCATATTATAATATCTATTGTTATTATTTGCTTTCATTTGGTTACCCGGGTGGTAGCCATTAAAATTTTGTTTTGTATTGGAACTTCCGAGTTCCATTGGTTCTGGTTTTGGGAATTTATTATTGTCAAATTTCCTCTGAGGAAATCTTAAATTATTTTGGTTGTGATTTGGTTGAACATTGTTGTTTCTTGCATGTTGTAAAGCGAAACTTGCTCTAGTATTATTTGATTCTAGCTCTTGAGCTTTTGCCAAGGCATTCGGTAAGTCTTCTGGTGATAAAGAGAAGATTATATTTGAGAGTGGAGCGTTAAGCCCTGTTATAAAAATTCTTAGTGCATTTCGACGGTTTGCATTGTTTAATTCTTGAGTCAACTGGCTCTTTGTTCCATGTGTCATAATTGTTTTGTTTATTAGTAACGTAAGTTTCTTATTAACAACATTATAATAGTCTATAAGTGACATGGCTCCCTGTCTCAGAACACTAAGTTCTTGTTCTATTGTGTGAGCAGGACGCTTGTCAGCATAAGCAAAGTCTAATCTACTTATAATAGCGTCAAAATTTAGAACCGTACCGTGGTTCGTTAAAACGTCATTTGCATTTTCAGTGATTTTATTGCGCAATATTGTTAGCGCGGCGAAATATTTCTTACTGCCTTTTGTATATAAGCTGATTGAATTGTTAGCGGCTTCGCGCCAACTAACATACATATTTATATTCCCTGAGAAATCCGGTAGTGATTTTATTACATCCAATGTGTCATTACATTGAATGGAGTCGTCTATCGTTTGTTGTGTATATTCAGTTACGGAGTGTACTCCAGTAACCCTTGCGAGTTGATTCTTTAATGATTCTATTTCCACCTTTAAAGAGGCGGTATTTGTCACTATCAACCTAGTTATTAGGTCCTCAGTTCTATCTACTGTCGTCATATTTTTAAATTGAATTATTAATTGTTCCAGAATGGAGATAATTATACAATATTTATTTAATAAAATTACGATTATTATAGTTAAGCTTAATGTAACTATGACAAAAATATATATATTTATAATATTATAATTTGCTTACAATTTTTTGTTATTTTCTTTAAGGCGCCTTGCCTTGGATCTCAGCAGCAGGAAATGTCTTTGAAAATCTGCGGTCGCTTCTTCGTCACTTAAGGCTTTAGAGCTGTCTTCTTCGCCGGGTGTGAAGTTTCCAATTACTTCTGGTTCTGTTACTTCCTCTTCTTCTTCTGGTAGCATAGCACTTTTTCAGAAAAGGTTTTCAATGTTTTTCTTAGTACACTTTTAAAAATGTTTGGTTTTTACACTTTTTTTTTTTAGGATATATTTTTGTTTTATGTTGATTTTTTTTTTTTTCTTTTCTTCTTTTTGTAAGAATACTTGTTAGTTTTTTGGGGTTTTTTTTTCTTTTCTTCTTTTTGTAAGAATACTTGTTAGTTTTGGGGTTTTTTTTTTTCTTTTCTTCTTTTTGTAAGAATACTTGTTTGTTTTTGGGGTTTTACGCACACTTTTTAATTTGCATACATATCCTTACTTGATAAATTTTCAGGATTTTTTTTTGTTACAAATTTTAGCATGCCCCACGTTGGGCGCCAATTAAACTTTTTGGTTTGAGTTTTAAATTTTAAAAAACTTTATTATTGTTCTCGAGTTGACCCCTTACCACTGGTGGGGGGAAGTCAACTGTCCGAACGTTCTGGGTTATAAAACTAAACTGAATCTACATCGAATGATTTCATACTATTTATAGTGGAAAAAGTGCAGAGGTTGGCAAAACGTTCTTATCTTTATGCAATGCCTCAGATGGAAGCAGACAAAATTTATTAAGGATATTTGATATGCTTAAATGCAGTGCCTCAGAGGGAAGCAACTGTTTGTTATCTTTAGGCACCATATCCATATGAGAGATATGTGCTGCGTGCAAAGTTGCTGACGCTTAGTATATTTGTATCTGTTGGATTGTATATTCGGGTATCTTAACTTGCACACATATGCAATGTACAGCTAGGTTCCAGAAATCGAGTGAAATGAAATCGGAATCGAAATTGTAATCGAGTGAATTCATTTTCAGTGTTCTGCATTTCGACCGATTTGGTTACTCCGATTTTTTTCGAAATCACTTTTCGTAAAATTGAAAACAGCTCTCAAATGCATTTGGGATAAATTGTTTAGATAAAATTGTCTGTTTGGTAAACAGTTTTGTTGTTCACGGGTTTAAAGATTTATTTTATTATAATATATAGAAGAATCGTGATAATGTGGGCTGTGCTAATTGCTGCGGTATTGCGAAGAGAAAGGTATAAATAATATGAACAAAAAAAAAGACAAATATTCTTAAAAAAATTGTGCACTCCAAATGGTGCCGCAAATTGCCTTCTGGGCAGTATTTTTATGTTTACCCCCATTTAAAATGTATTTTTAGTGAAATGAACTATCATAATATATATCATCTCAACTCAGAATGCCCCACAATTGTCCCATTGCCATATTCTTCGTCGTCGCATGTCGTCTTGTAAGTAACGGGTGATTTTTTAGCTGGTTTGGTTTTGGCAACACTGGTTTTGACAGCTGACGTGTGTTTAGTACCTTGTGTCACTGTCAAACAGCTTCAGTTTGGTTTGCAATTTAACCGATCGTCTTAGGCCGTGTGTCAATTGCGCTAAATAATTATCCTCGGATAATTTTTTGACATTTCTGTGTGTGTTGAATAGAAATTTAGCTTTTATGAAATTTGGCTGTGTCGATTGGGCTAAATTTTTGAGATTTCTCAGAAAACTTTTGACGATAGCACAACACAATACGAAGCACAACACAAAGAACAGACATGCAACTAATTCAATAACAACAACTGATAATATGGATCATAAATTCGATGTATTAATTCCCCTTGATGTCAATGATATTGCTGCGGTATCAAAGCCTTATAAGCCACGACCACTATTACTTGCCCCCACGCAGAATACGAACAAGAGAAGTGAAATTTTATATTCAATCGGTATGAATTCAAACTCCGTAACCGAATCACTTTTTTTTTTGTCATCATGCGTCCCTATAAATTAAGCAAATTATATTAAAAACTTTATTAATTTTCCTTCATTATTTAGATACATGTTGTAGGTAGTACGGTTTGTTATTTTTTTTTTTTTTTTCGTTGATTTGCTGCCATTTGAAATAAAAAACTCGCACGTAAAAAATTTATCCTATGAAGATAAATTATTATCCTGCTCCCGGAGCAGGATAATTTTTTGACAGCTGAAGAATTCGTTTTCCACCACGATAATGCCAGAATATTATCCGAGGATAATTATTTAGCGCAATTGACACACGGCCTTACAAATGAACAACGCTTGCAAATTATTGAATTTTACTATCAAAATTCGTGCTCGGTTCGAAATGTTCATCGCGCGCTGCTTCCATTTTTTTATCGCAAAATTGTGTTCAGCGATGAGGCTCATTTTTGGTTGAATGGGTACGTAAATAAGCAAAATTGCCGCATTTGGAGTGAAGATCAGCCAGAAGCATTGCAACAGCTACCAATGCATCCCGAAAAAGCCACTGTTTGGTGCGGTTTATGGGCCGGCGGCATTATTGGGCCATATTTCTTCAAAGATGATGCGAATCGCAGCGTTACTGTCAATGGTGAACGCTACCGAGCGATGATAACAAACTTTTTTTTGCCCGAAATGGAAGTTCTTGACTTGCATGATATGTGGTTTCAACAAGACGGTGCCACATGCCACACAGCACGCGAAACAATGGCGCAATTGCGAGGCGAGTTTGGAGAACAGTTAATTTCACGTTTCGGGCCGGTCAATTGGCCGCCTAGATCGTGCGATTTGACACCATTAGATTATTTTTTGTGGGGGTATGTCAAGGCTAATGTGTATAGGGACAAGCCCGCTTCGATTGACGCACTGGAAGCCGACATCCATGCATTCATTCGTGAGATACCGGCCGATATGTGTGAAAGAGTATGCCAAAATTGGACTCAGCGGATGGGCTACCTGAGACGCAGCCGCGGTCAACATTTGCATGAAATTATCTTTAAACATTAAATTGCAAGGTTCAAACTATCGATTCAAATAATTATTTCATTCATTTTTTCGAATTTTTAAAAAAAGTTCTAAACCTCTTAAAAAATCACCCGTTATAATCACGTGCAGATGTCCTGCACTCAAATGCATGTTTTTGATTTCTTCGTGTGTGCCAAACCTACATGCAGATGTCCTCGCTTGCACGATCGTTCGTGAGTCCTGTCTCGATATCAGGACTGGGTGTTTGCGTGAATTTGCTTAAAAAAGTTAATTCAAAATTGATTTTTTATTACATTTTGGATTGCGGCTTTTGATTTTTTACTATTTTACATCGAATGACCAGGTCGATTTGAAATCACTTTGAAATCGGCAAAATCGAATTGAGGAACACAACAATTTCACTAAATCGAAATCGATTACAGTGAAATGTAGAACACAAAATCTATTTTCGATCGATTTCGACTTCATTTCGAGTGAAAGTGAAATGTGGAACCTAGTAGTTCACAAAACATCGGACATGTCGGTAGCGGTATTTCTTTTTTTCTCTAAATTTGCTCTCTATTGAGAATCTATTGTTTGCAGATTTTCGCTCGCTGGAGCTGTTCGAACAAGAAATGACAAAACATTTTTTATTTCGTTTTGTTTGGGTTTCTTATGGATACATACTGTTTGATAAAGTCAAGGGAGCAACAATGAGATAAATTTTGATAATCCGAGAAACATTGATATGAGAGTGGGTGGGGATGTAGGGTAAACTGTCCAACAGTGGACCAATTTGCGTTTGACTAGATGTAATTTATAAATTATTTGTTTAATCTTTAAACGGTTTGAAGTTACTTATTATATGCTTTATTAGCTTTGTATTTAACCACATACAGCTTTAGAAAGATCGCAGAAAATACTAAATTTTTAGTTTTTTAAGACGCATCTCAAATGGTTCCCTGTGTACTAGAGGGTGGACACAGTGAACCACCGGGTAGTTCACAGTGAACTTTTAGTGTTTAGTTTTTATTCCGTAAGAAAAATAAAGAACAAAAACAAGTAATTTTTACAATTCAGTTTTTATTTACTATTAACATTAGAAAAACAATACAAAAACATAAGTAAAAAAAGCAACGAAAAGTAATAACACCAATAAACAATAGAAAAACATTAACAAAAATGACTTTCAAGGGCTTCAGTAATATCACAAAACTTGTAACTAACGCAAAATAATAGTAACGAATGTTAAATGCTGTAAGGTCGTTGCTAAATGCTTAATAAAAATACGTAGTTCTGAAGCTGGGAAATGCTACCATATTAACCATTGTTCACTGTGTACCACTAGGAGCTCGTTCACTGTTGGACAAGTGCCTTTTTTGGAGAAAAATATTTTTATAAAAAAAACAGTTCCACAAATTTGATTGACAATTCATTTTAATTAATAATAATAATTAACATTTTAAATTGTATCCCACAAATCTCATAAAGCACAATAGTTTTTTAAATGGAACAGAAATAAGAAGCACGATTTCTAATTTACTTATAAGCACAACTGACACAGACGTGCGGACTACTTCAACTCTCAGGTAAATTCACAAAGGATCTTAACGCGGTTTATTTTCTCTTTACTTCGTTTTTCTCTTATAAGTAGAGATTAAGTAAATTTAAAAGGTTCACTGTGGAACGAGGGCCACTGTGGGACAGTTTACCCTAGATGTGTTCGAATTTTTTGCTTTGTTCAATTCAATTCAATTCAATTCAATTTATTTGGCAAAAGTACAAATAAGAACAATAATTGTCTTTTATAGTACACTAGCTGACCCGTGCTCGCCTTGCTTCGCCAAAGTTCCACTTCTCAAATTTAAAACAAAATAATTAGCGTTATACAAACCCACTCCCCGAAATTTGTTAATAGAAAAAGCATCATATCCATGGTTTAGCTTATATAAGTTTATAAGTGAAGTGTAGCCAGAAACAGAGGACACAATAACTTAGTTTTATAATAGTAGGGATAGAGACTTATTAAAAGAGATATTCATATTCAAATTTGTTTGGCCATTTCGTAGTAATATGTGTTTAAACCATATAAAATGGTCTTAAAAAATCTTATAAAATGGGTTTAAAGCCCAATAACGGACTTAGGATACTAAAAACCATCCTATGTAATACCGCTACTCACGACATATCGATTAATATAATTATATTACTCCTGTCCTTACTCGCGGACAAACATAAAAATGTGTTCTCTTTTATAGAGGTAGAGAAGAGTTAACATTTTTCAATGTGCGCCGGGGCTTCTCACGGTTTGACGGATCCGGAATCCGGTGTGAGTAGACAGGGTTGCCAGAATTTAGTTCGCTTTAAGCGCCCAAACCTTAAAAAAATGTAGCCCAATATCGTTGCCCATTGACATTTTGTGGCTTGTGTCGTTGTGTCAAATCAAAAGGTCCGCTCGATGTTAATAAATTAATTAAAAACGATCTAACAAACAGATATAATATAGATACCATAGAATTTATAATGTTTTCCAAACAATTACAAGGTGAATACACCTAAAATGCATACAAATTCCAAAAAAAATATTTAGAACACAAATGTATAATAAGAAAGTACAAATTACCCAATTCATTTATTTGTTTTTGAATTTTTTTTTTTGTACTAAATGAATTGTGATGTTAGTTTTAACTAAATATTTCGTTATTATTAATTTACGTTTTTGTTTCTTTAGTTTTTAATAAATTTATGTACATATTTGATCAAATAAAACGATATTCTCTTGTGAAAGGTGCATTTGATACATTTTTGAATCTCGAATTTGGATACTTTTGATACATTTTTAAAAAAAAAATAGATACATTTTTCAAAAAGTCAACGGCAACGCTGATCGCAATCCCATTCACTTCACTATAACTCACATTATCTTATATCTGTTATCTCATTCGATCCCATCCTCCGTCCCACTCAAACGCACAGCACACTCGTACTCTATCGCCACCCATGGTGACCGTGGAATGCAATGCAAATACCTATTGTAATTTGTAATGTCGTTTTCCATTGGTTTCACTCGGGCATCCACTCATTCTGTAGTCCAATGGAACGAGAAAACTGCTTCTGATTGAATCCACAAGAGTATTGGTGAAATGCCAAAAAATAATCTACGGCAGCCGTCAGCAGCGTTGCCACAAAGATACAATTGTATCAAAAAGATACATTTTTGCTTCCTTGCAAAGAATTTGATACTCAGATATTCAATTAGATACATTTTTCAATTTTCAAATAAGTCTGCAAAATCTCCCTTTTTCATATGTTTTAATTTTTTTTCAGACTTATTTTGAATCTATAGCAATATCAATATACATCAAAATATTGATTTTTGGTTCTAATGGAACATGAAAAGTCATTTAGAAAACGATATTTTCTTGTGATACATTTGATACATTTTTGAGTCTCGAATTTAGATACTTTTGATACATTTTTTTAAAAAAAATAGATACATTTTTCGAAAAGTCAACGGCAACGCTGGCCGTCAGTTGACTTGTATAAAATACACAAACTACACTTGTGTGAGTGCTTCTTGAGCGGATTCTGACCAGTGTTGCCAGATGAAAAATCTGAATATCTTGTTTTTCCGAGATCAAATATCTTTTTTTTCAAGATTTATTCAAAAAACAAAAAAAGTTGAAATGCCTTAAATAAAACTGATATTTATTTTTTCGAAAATATTGTACCCAGTAGGTATCACATAAATATCTATAAACAAATTATTTCTAGCCGATAGCCTCTGTAGCTAGTGCTGTAAATTTATATTAATATTGTAAATTCATTTAACTTATTAATAAATAATAATAATAATAAATTATTTCTCATAAATTATTGTTTTTGCTTTTTAAAATGTTGGAATGTATATAATTATACATATTTGAATTAAAAAGTCTTAAAACTTCATTGCTGACATCAAGATCATAGCAATTCACTTCATTAAAGCGCAACAAATCCTTTGTTAATATTTAAATTTCAACTGTTTCAGTATTCAAACGATTACGAATTTTAGTTTTATTTAAACTAACAGCTGGAAAAATTCTCTCGATATTTTCAAACGAATGTGGATGGGATAAAATATTGAAAATAAACACTTTTCAGATTGGATATGCGAACGTTCCATCCTCTGTTCTTACTCCTAAAACATTTTTCCAAAAACATACTCCATCATACTACATCCGTTATTTCATCATCACTTAAAGCACCAAGTGACAAAGAACAGAAACTGAAACAGAAACATAATCCTATACATTTGCAACAGAAACAGAATTAGGAACAAAATTTTTTTTTCAGCAACAGAATTTAGCGACAGAAAAATGGCAGAACGTAAACAAGTCTATATTGATTGTTTCTGTTGGTGCCAGCAACCCGCAATTCGACAATTAGCTTCAGGTATAATTTCCTTACTTTAGAGTTGATGGCAACTTAAGTAAAACCGAAGTTGTGCATGTACTCTGTTCAAATCACATTATACCTACAAAATAATGGAATCAATAGAAAAATTGTTTTAATTTATTAGATTTAAAAAAATTATCGATTTGAAAAATCTTGAAATTTGATGAATTTGAGGTAAAAAGTCTTGTACATATTTTGGAGCTCAAAAATCTTGGAAAAAAAGATATATCTTGTAATCTGGCATCGCTGATTCTGACTTCAAATCCAGAAGCGAAATTCTCTCCTTAGAATCACCAGAAGAGTATTTTTTGTGCCAATGGAACGGTTTCAGAAGTGATTTTTTCGATTCCGGAATCCGGACTCTCCCGGACGCTTCTTTTTGCCCAATGGAAAACGACATAAGATAGACGTCGTAGTATATACACACATTCATATACATAATCTACATCTACCCAAATGACAAAAAAAAAATTCACTCCTCAAAACCTTAAACATGAGCACTTGAGCAGACCAAATCCATTCGACACTAGTTCCGATTCCGAGTCATTTCATTATATGAAAAAAAAAACTCTCCCGCTCTCTCAAAAAATACGAATATACCTTGAAAGAAAACTAAAAAGAAACTACCACTGAGATCGATTTGAAAATCTTGGTCAATTAACAAATCAATAAAAAAATGAATTTCGCAAATGATTTGTTAATATTGCTCAGCTAATATAGCAAATAGAAACTAAATTTGGACTTAAAAGATAAGCGTTTTAGATATCTAAAATCTGGAATTAATTCCATTTAAATAGACGAAAGAGAAGTTTACTTTTTCTGTGCTCAAAGGCTAATTAATGAATTTCTTGGACTTCCACAATCAAAATCAAATATTTTTAAACGCACGAACTTGCTCCTCATAAAAACCTTATAAATAAAAAAAAAAATTAAAAGCTCCCGACAAAAAAATACTGACTTTGATTTATATTATTAGGGATTCACGCTCCACAGATATACATTAAAATTACATTAAATCACATAATGAGCAAATAAAAATATAGTTAACATTAAGTGAAAGTTACATTAATGAAATACAAAAATATAAAAGTAAAAAATTTAAATTTTGGGATTAAACTAAAACAGAAAGGAATAGAGGGGAGGAAAGAAGAAGAATACCTACCTAATAGAGTAAACATAGAATACATTAGAATCGTGCAAAATGTGCAAAAAGTAAACTTTTAAATTTATCGGCTCCCACTATTTGTTTGATGGTGACAGGTAGAGAGTTCCAAAGTCTGGTAGCGTGGACAAGAAAGAGGCGTGAAGTATTTAAG
This sequence comes from Cheilosia vernalis, assembly GCA_949126925.1. Taxonomy (NCBI): domain Eukaryota; kingdom Metazoa; phylum Arthropoda; class Insecta; order Diptera; family Syrphidae; genus Cheilosia; species Cheilosia vernalis. The sequence goes on from OX421362.1 coordinate 61,518,705, forward strand.
AAGTTAGAAGAAGGTATTGTGAGGTTGAACGTACGCGGTGACTGCACAAACTGCAGTTTCTGGAATAGGTATACTGGTGATCTATTGTGAATTAATCTGTGCATGAAAACACAGCACCTTATATCCCAAAAATTTTTAAATGAACAACCAAGGACATGTTTGTGGTAGGCGGATATGTGGTCATATCTTCTAATGCCAAAAATATATCAAACCATATCATTAAAAGCAACAAGAAGTTTGTTATGAGATTGAGAATCTAATTTAGGGTATATAACTATGGCATAGTCAAAGATCGGCACAAACAAGGACTTAATTAACCTGAGTCTCGTATCAATAGGTGTTAGATTTGAAAATAGCCATAGCTTACGTAAACCAGCATAAAGGGATCTATTTAGCTTGTAACCGAGGTTTGTGACAGTGCCCGAAAACTTAAGTCTGCAGGAATTCAGATAAATAGTTGAGTTTTAACGGGATTTAAAATCAGACCGTTACTGAGGGACCATTTAACTATAGAAGACATATCTGAATTGAATCTATCCGCCAGATCTTCCACCAATCCTATTGGTCGAGATAGGTAAATCTGCGCATCATCAGCATAAAGATGTTTAGATGCATTGCGGCACACTCGAGGAAGGTTATTAATATAAAGACAAAATAGTATAGGGCTAAGAATCGACCCCTCAGGTACCCCAGCAAGAATATTTTTGCTCAGCAAAAACCTTTTGAGAACGATTCGTAAGATAGTTCCATATAAGCTGCATTGAGTATTCACTCAACCCAAAATAAAGCTTTAACTTCATGCAAAATGTCATGACTTACAGTATCAAAGGCCTTTGAAAAGTCAAGCAAGCACAGCAGTGTAAGAAAGCCCTTATCATACTCAATTCTGATATCGTCAAGAACCTTAATCACAGCCGTAGAACAGCTATGTTGAACTCGGAAACCAGACTGCACAGGAGACAATAAATTAAAGTGATTAAGGTGGCTTGAAATGTGCTTAGCAAGGATTTTTTCAAAAATCTTTGAAAGGCATGGTAAGATGCTTATAGGACGATAGTCAGAGGTCGATGAGGGATTATTTTTCGTAGGCACCGGAATAACCTTAACTTGTTTCCCGCAATCAGGGAAAGTGGAAGACATAATGAAAAAATTAAACAAATGAGTAATACAACCTGCAATATGAGGAAGTATCATTTTTAGGAAACGTAGATGTATTCCATCTTCCCCAACTGCGTTCGAATTAAGATCTTTAAAGTGAAGTATAACATCAGCTTGTAGGCGCAGTGGCTTAGTGGTTAGTGTGTTGGACTACTAAGCGAGGGGTCCTAGGTTCGAATCCCGCAAAAACCCAAATTCCAACTCTGGGTTTTCTTCACTGCGCCACCTCTCGCGAACGTCTGACAAACATCCGAGAGTATAACTGTCTTGAAAGAGCTTCTCAATTAGCCGTTTGGAATCGGCATAAAATTGTAGATCCCTTCCATTCGTTCCAAAAATGAAAAACTCACACAAAACGAATGGTTGCGAGAAGCTAGGCCTAGGGTCCCTACAGACCTGTTGCGCCAACTATTATTATTATTATTATTATTATTATAACATCAGCTTCTGAGGCAACTTCAAAATCCAAACACCGAGAAGAACAAAAAAAAAAGGTAGCTGTCAGGAATAAAACAAGAGTTGGTACCAGGACAAGAAAAAAAATGAGTTATTAAGTTCTTCAATATCAGGTATTTTTTGTTAATACACAATTTTTACCAAGTCCAATGGACCTTAAATTACTCCAGAGTTCCTTTGATGGACGGTCAGCACTTAATTTAGACAGGAAGTACCTTTTCTTTGCTCTTCTGGTTATAAAAGCCGAATAGTTCCTGGCTCTACTAAATGCCACCCATCTTTCATTAGAAGGCCTTCGTTTCCATTTGGCATACAGTCTCCTTCGAGTTTTAATAGCATTATAAACCTCATCGGTGAACCAAGAGCATTTCTTATTGCGCACTACAACAGTCTTAATGGGAACATGCCAATATTATCAATGAGCTGATTATCAGCATTGAAATAACCACAAAGTATTATATGTTCATAGGATGCTGAAAATGTTTGAATAACATAAAACAAAGGGTCAAATGAACAATTACGGTTTGGACTATAAACAACAATAAGGACGCATTTCACATAGCCATTCGATATTTCAACGACTAAATATTTCGTATCGTTACCAACAGTTTCTCTAATATTTTACAGCTCAAAGAAGCCTTATGATAAATTGCAATCCCTCCGCCAATAGTGTCAGTAATTCTATTATGCGTAACCAATGAATATCCAGAGATACCATAGATCTTGTCATAATCATCTTCCTTATCGAGTGTTTTAAGCCAAGTTTCACTGACACAAATTATGTTTACTCCCGAATCTGCAAAAATATAACGAGCATAGTCCAATTTAGACAAATTGAGACTGCGAGCATTTAAGTGGCATACCTTAAAACCATCGTAAGTATTCGATAAAATATTGACTAACGTTCTCACCTCGACCCCATCATTCACACCACATTTTTTTTTATTTCCCAGTTTTTATTTACACCTGTCCAAGGACAATTATTAGTAATTGTTTTTACAGTGGATACAATGGGATGCAAACTCAGGCTTTAGACCATTGTCTAAAGCGCTTCGTTCTTACAGAGTAGTTATACAATACAATTTTTTAATTTTGGACGGCTACTTAAAATAGATTTAGGTATATATGTTAAATGACAAATATGTTATATCCTAGCATATATGTATGCATATGTTATACATATAGCAGATTTTGAATTTTATTGAAGATCTACTGGTCTGCGTCTTTTTAATCGTCTTCTTGAGTTTACTTCACTGTCCGGTAAATTACATATGTCGTTGTTTTGATGGTTTGATATTGTAATTTGATGTTTCCTACTTTGTTTTTTGATTTCGTCTATAACACTCAATATCTTAAGGTCACGATGGATGTCTTCCTTAGGGATATACCAGGGTGCATTGAAAATCGTCCGAAGTATTTTTCATTGCAGTCGCTGTATAATGTCGATATTTGTTTTGGCAGCGGCTCCCCATATTTGAATGACATAAGCCCATATCGGTTTTATCACAGTCTTGTATATTAATAGTTTGTTTTGCGTTGAAAGGTTCGATTGTTTTCCTAAGAGCCAAAATAGTTGTCTAAACTTGTTTTTAATTTGGTTGCGTTTTTGAATTATGTGCAGTTTCCATGTTAGCTTGTTAGGTTGTTGTACTTGGTTTGTAGCAGCTTGTAGACAGCTGTGTGAAGATAGGACCACTGTATCGTCCGCAAATGTTGCTAGCATGGAGTCATGTGTTACTGGTTTAGGTAGGTATATCCGATGTGTAAAGGAGGTAAAGAGTGGGACCTAACACACTCCCTTGTGGAACGCCTGCGTCGATTTCTCGTAGATCCGAGTATTCGTCGTTGTATTGTATGTAGAAATGCCGATCGCAAAGGTAGCTTTTAATGATTTGGTAGTATTCAGGTAGTATTGTCCTAAGTTTACATAAGAGTCCCTTGTGCCATACACTATCGAAAGGTAAACTGCGACACAGAATTTTTGCTCGTCCAAGTCGTTTAGTATTTTTTTTGTCACTCGATGTACCTGTTGAATGGTGGAGTGCTTCTCTCGAAAGCTAAATTGATGATCCGGGATAAGGTGTTTTTGTTTTAGTGATATGTCAATACGGTCAGATAGCAGTTTCTCGAATATCTTGGAGATGATCGGCAGAAGACTAATTGGTCTATATGATGAGGGTTTAGTTGCATCTTTTCCTGGTTTCGGGATAGCAATTATTTTCGAAACTTTCCATACTTTTGGGAAGTAGTTAAATCTTAAGATAGCGTTGAATACATTCCTCAGATAAATTATGGCTTTGTCAGGTAATTGTTTTAATATTTTCCCTGAGATTAAATCGTAACCTGGTGATTTGTTGCATTTTAGTCTGTTTAGTATGTAATGTTTTATTTCTTTCGTGTGGATTTTATTTATTACTTTATGCATTGTTATGTTGTTGTCTGGGAGAGGTATATTTTGAGCATCGTAGGAATTAGTAAAAGTTGTTTTGAAATAGTCTGCTAATGTTTTTGCTTTGTCAGTGCTTGTCCTGGACCACGTTCCGTCATTCTTCATCAAAGGCGGCCGGTGGGTTATTCCTTTCTTAAGTTTTTTGTTCAGCTTCCAGAGTGAATAGTTTGTAGCTTGGTTTGCTGTGAGTTTTGTCAGGAATGTGTTTATGTTTTGGTTATTGTTTGTTTTTAGAAGGTCTTTGAGTTCTTTAACTGATTTATTGTAATTTGCTTTGTCGAGAGGTGATCTGCTGCATTGCCAAGCCTTTCGAAGTTTTCGTTTTTCTTTGATTTTTTGTCGTATTAGCTTCGGGGTATAGGTCGATGATTCGTTTTGTGTAATATCAGGTGTTGCTTTATTTGCTGCTATGTGTATTAAGTCATTAACGTAAATTGTAGAGCTTTCAAGGTCTTTATGTGATTTGAGAGGAATCCTTACATCCATACTTATGTCAATTATTTTCCCGAAAGTATCCCAGTCGTTTTTATGGTTGGTTAGGGAAAGATTTGGGCGTCGAACTGTAATGTTAGTGGAGTATTCGACTATAATAGGAGAGTGGTCAGACGAAAGGTCAAGGCAAGATTTTGTTGTTAAGTGATTATGGTTAATGTCCTTAGTGCAATTGTTTGCAGTTGTTTTTCATTAAGGCTTCCATAAGATGTTTTCCTTTTTTACCCGACTGTACACAGGGAGGGTTATGTGTTTCGCGCGTATCCTATGTAAGTTCCTACGGGACACTTTGTAGCCCAAGCGGCGTGACCGATTTTAAAGAGTGGGGTGTCAATAAATTGGTATTCCTCCCCGGAGTGTCATAGGCTAATCATATTATAAAAATGTTAATTTACAAAAAAAAAAAAAAAAAAAACATTTTTCACACAAATGTCTGAGAGAAAAATGTCAAGATATGCAATACACTGAACTGTGAAACAAATTACTTTCTGATGTATTCACAATTGCGGTCTTGTGGAGTGTCTGCATTTAGTCATGAAATTATTTTAAATTCCGAAAAATATTCAACCCTATATATGTGTACCTACGTATTTATGAGTGAATATAACCTGCCTTTGAGGGACTACTCCTTTTCGCAAAATGGTTACAAAAAGCAAATTTTCAAATTTCGACGCAAATTTTCTTGTAATAACAAATAGTAACACTTATTTCCCACATAGGTACAGTTCGAACGATAAAGGTTAGTAGTAACCAGCGTTGCCGTTGACTTTTCAAAAAATGTATCTATTTTTTTAAAAAAATTTATCAAAAGTATCTAAATTCGAGACTCAAAAATGTATCAAATGTATCACAAGAAAATATCGTTTTCTAAATCACTTTTCATGTTCCATTGGGACCAAAAATCAATATTTTGATGTATATTGAAAAAAAAATTAAAACATATGAAAAAGGGAGATTTTGCAGACTTATTTGAAAATTGAAAAATGTATCTAATTGAATATCTGAGTATCAAATTCTTTGCAAGGAAGCAAAAATGTATCTTTTTGATACCATTGTATCTTTGTGGCAACGCTGGTAGTAACTAGTAAGGTAAGTGTCCAGTTGTTGAATTGAAATGTAGATGCCGCTAGGTGGGAAACTTGGCATAGGTTGAGTTGTCTGGGGATGACGGATGAGTTACGATGACAGCCCTTTCTCTGTGGATATTTTACTAGTTCTGCATGCTTCGACTTCATTGTTTTATTTAAAAAAATGGTGTTATCACGCAAAACTAAACGTGCTCGTGTATATATTACAAAATTTAAGTCTGAATCGCCAAATGCATGCAAAACATATCGTGAGAAAGAAAGAGAGAGGTATTTGCACTACTACACCAATCTGTCGCGTAGTTCACGTCAAATTCTTGTAAATGCAAAAATGATCCGAAAACGAAATAAGCAGGCACGAGAATCTAGAGCTGATAAAATAGAAAGGCACCACAAGCTCGCGACTATCACATTTCAAAAGAGATTGTGTGAAACCCCTATATCTCGTAGTCAAAGAATAACCAAATTACGAGATCATGCAAAAAATAAATGCTATTTTGTGTCTCCATCGTCTCAAAGACTTTGTTATATGAGGTCAGAAAATCGTGTTCGGCGTGAATTGCTTATTTGCTCTGATTCTACATTCGATGAAGCAATCTCGCAAGTAGCGGATGTTGTATGCTACGTATGTCATAAGCTTCTATACAAAAAGCAGTCACGTAGCATGTCAACTGTTAATATTTCAATCTTACCATCAAATATTTCTAGCCGCATAGATTGTTGCAATAGATGTGCAACCAAATTGCTTAAAAATCAATGCCCATCTAATGCATACTGGAATAATATGACTGTTGCTTCCTTGCCACCTGAAATAGAATGCCTTTCAGAAATGGAGATACGACTTATTTCACGTATAAAACCTTTTATCAAAATAGTTCGTTTGGCCGGCCGTTTCGGACAACAGGGTTTTAAGGGCCAGTCCGTTTTGTTTGCCCAGCAAGTCGAAGAAATTCCCGAACAGCTTCCAATCAATGCAGCAAATGCAGGATTAAGCATCATTACTGAACATTTGGAAAATGTTACAAGCATTAGAAGGTATTCGGTAGATATTGTAAAAATAAAAAAAGCCCTAGAATGGCTAGTACAAAATAATCATTTGTACAATAATGTACAAATGAATGTAGATATGACAACTGAGCAGCTGCAGTCAAGCGTTTTGGAGACTATAGTGACTTTAGAAAATACAGGTTTGGTTGTTAATGAACCACAAAATCATTTCAATTCATTAGGTGATGACAAACATATCTTGCGCGGTTCATTCCACCAAGGTAGTGAAATGTTTGAAGAAGATTCCCGCGGTCGCCAATGCACGGCTAATGCTGCCACAGCAATAGCGTATCTTTCTTCTAAACCATTTAACGAATGGAAATCTTCCGACTTAGACCGTGTTTTACTAGCTGGTAACACCTACTTCAATCAGTGCATGTCAAAACTTGAAAATAGGCCCCAATTTTTAAATACGGAAGAATCACTTCGTACCATTACCGTGGCAAATATTGAATTTCATCTGGACATCCAACATGACGTGGTCATCGGAGTGATTAATTCAAGTGCTCCCTTGAAAGTCCTTGAAGGATATTTCTCTACTTTGAGTTCAGGAATTCAGCACTTTTTCTCCATGCATGATAAAGGCATTATTACATACGAAACAAATATCGCAGTAGCAGTAATGAAAGGTACTGATTATTATTATTTATTTGATTCACATTCACGGGGACGTAAAGGTTGTGTTGCTTCTACTAGAGGAACTTCAATGCTGATGATGTTTTCTGACCAGGAAAGTTTGTGTCATCATCTTGGAATAGTATTGCAAGTGAGACGGCAAAAGGACATGCAGTATAGTATAACAGCTGTAAATGTATCCCTTCCTACTATCCACGATGTACTAGTAGATCTGCCAATAAGCCAAGATGGCATAGATATCCTCAATATTAGAAATATTCCATTTTGCGTTACCGAGAACCAAACTAATGATAACACCTCATATGACGAACACGTTTGTGTAACAACAGCCCTCATGCCAATAGACTGTAACATACCAGATTTAGCAGATGTTTTGAATCATGATGTGGAGGAAAGAGCTATTCCTATATATGAGTTGAGACGGAAAACTACGGCTCCCATTAGTGCACTGAGAGAGCAAAGAGCAGAAGAGCTCGCATGGGTAAGGTTATTCCCGGATGGCCGGAATGGGTTTAAAGAGCAGAGATTTGTTCCTATCACCCCACTTGACTACTTTCAAACGCGGGTGATGAGTAGCGATAGAAGATTCCACGTTAACGAATACATATTCTATGCACTATCAATTGTTGAACTATGCAAAGCGCAACAAAACGTCTCGGTATGTGGTAGATTACGACAGGATGGTGCGGAACCTGCTGATGTTGTGCAAAACGTGCATTTGGTGATGCGAAATCTTCGCGGAACATCTAGCTACTGGCATAAAGCATACACAGATCTCCTTGCAATGGTAAAAAACTTAGGCCCACCACATTGGTACCTTACACTTTCGTGTAATGATTTAAACTGGACTGATATGTTGAGAGCTCTATTAGTCGCTGATAACCGGGCAAGTTTTCCTGTCGAAGACTTAACCTTTTCCGAAAGAAAACGTCTCGTAGAATCATATCCTGTAACGTTGTCCAGACATTTCATGTTGCGTTTAAACGCATTGTTTTCCAGAATAAGACGGGAAGGTGATCCGATTTTGGGAAAAAAAGTAGTTGATTTCTGGTGGCGCGTTGAGTTTCAGTTAAGGGGTAGTCCACATGTTCACATGGTTTTATGGAGCGCGGACATGCCACCGTTTGACAGTATTGAAGGTAAAAAATTACTAGAGCGGATTGTGACTTGTGAAGTTCCTGATGCTGAGAGTGACCCAGAGATGCATGATCTAGTAATAAAGTTACAAACTCATCGACATACCCAAACTTGCTATAAAAATAACCCCAATATTTGCAGATTTTCCTTTCCAAGACCTGTTTCTGAAAGAACAGCCATTTTAGACGATCAACAGGCAATCAGAAACGGTGGTAGATTTTACGTTCTGAAGAGAAGGGCATCGGAAACAATGATAAATTCTTACAATACTAAGTTATTGAAATTGTGGCGCGCAAATATTGATCTACAACCTTGTGGTTCCGCGCTAGGGGTTGCATACCTACTACATATCTAAGTATATCTCAAAGGCCGAACCCGCAGACGTGTCTAAATCGATCAGAGATGCAATTCGAAATGTCCGAGAGAGAGGTGGGAATAATTTAGGGAGGATGGTTTTCGCAATACAAAATGCTATTCTTACTCACAGAGAAGTGTCCGCCAATGAATGTGCGTTCCGTCTATGCCATTTAAAACTAAGGGACAGTTCGCGTAAATGTGTGTTTGTTAACACTTGCATACCTCAACAAAGGTATAGAATGCTTAAGTTAAACAACGAAAGTTCAGAACCGTATAGAAATGTCTTCGACAGATACGTTCACAGACCACTTAATCTGGAAAATATGAGTCTAGGTGAGTTCGCGATATGGTATGAGGTTGCTTCTAACAGAAATGACGTTGAAGATGATGAACAGGATGCTGACGTGTACGATACTCAACTGGAAGACTTGCCAGTTCGTCGGTTCATTACTTTGCTTGACAATATGGGTAGAATGCGAAAGAGAACACGTCCAGCAATACTTCGAACGCGATATTTTACGTTAGCATCAGATCCCGAAGCTTACTATTACTCACTAATGGTCACACACATTTCATTCCGGTCTGAAGAATCATTATTGGATGGATTTAATACGGCAAAAGAAGCTTTCTGGGACAAAAAAGATCAATTACGCCCAATGCAAGAAGGGTTTGATGCCGAAACTATGATGCGATGGGAAAATGAAATTCAGCAAGCAATAAGCAGAATTGTTGCTGAAAATTTGGTAGCGGCAAATGTTGACCAGCATAATGGTGATATTAACGAGAATTTTGATCATGGACCCATGGCCCACGTTTTGGACGATGCTGATCATACTTTAATTGATGTCTTTTGTGATGATCCAACCGACATAGTTATGCCAGATGATCAATTTGAAACAGCTGTTGCTTCTCTAAACATGAGTCAGCGAGAGCTCTTTCAAAATATTTCACGCAAGTTATTGAACTTATCGGGTCCTGACCCTTTATTAGTTTTTATAACTGGCGGTGCAGGTACTGGAAAAACATTTACTTTAAAAATCATGACCGAACAAATAAGAAGATTAAGTTCCACAGATTCCGGTAAAACTTTTATAGTCACGGCACCTACTGGTGTAGCAGCAAGACTCGTTGGTGGAAGCACATTGCACTCCACATTTGCACTTCCTATTGAGAAGGGAAGATCTGAAGCAGTACGGCCTATAACTGGCGAAAGATTACAAAGGGAACGTACAAAGTGGAAGCACGTAAACTGGCTTATCATCGACGAAATCTCTATGGTGCCGTATACAACACTGCGGAATATTCACCTTCGTCTGCAACAGCTTAAACAAGATCAAGGTTGCTTTGGTGGAATAAATGTAATTTTATTTGGAGATCTTATGCAATTGCCCCCGGTATCTAGAATCTTAGGTGGCTCTTACTGCTTTCAACAACCAGCTAACTTATCTGGTGAAATTAACCTGTGGCAATTGTTTAGCTTCTGTGAATTACCACAAAATATGAGACAGGCAGGAGATAGCACTTTTGTTGATATACTCAACAATATTCGCGTTGGACAGTTGACGATGGATCAACTTGAGATCCTGGACAGCCGAAGAGTTCCACTAGAGGGCCAATTTGCTGACGGAGAGGCTGTACGAATATTTCCCACAACAAACCAAGTAGATTCGTACAACTCAAAAATGACGGAACAATTAGGTAAATCGCATAGGCATTACCAAATGAATGCTACTGACATTTCATTAGAAGCAAAAACGTATGGCCAGTATCCTAGGAAAGAGTACATACCCAATGATCCGAACAAAACAGGTGGCATTCTTAATACAATCAGCATTGGTCTTGGATTTCGAGTAATGTTACGTCGTAACATTAATGTAAACCATGGTCTCGTAAATGGTGCTATGGGTGTTGTCAAAAGTATTGAGTGGCCCGCTCTCCGCAGGGATCAGTTGGAATCAGGCGAATTACCACAGGCAGTCTACGTAGAATTCGACGACCACACTATTAAGGCAAACCTACCAGGCGTTGGAGTTCGAATAGAACCATGTACGATAGATTTTGATGCGTCGAGAGGACAAGGAAAAATTGAGAGAAGGATGTTACCTTTCATACTTTGCTGGGGTGTTACTGTTCATAAGCTGCAGGGCACTACATTGAACCAAGCCGTTGTTGACTTAGGTTCAAGAATTTTTGCAAAAGGCCAGGCATATGTAGCACTGAGTCGAGTAAAAACACTCAACGGGTTAGCTATAAGCACTCTTGTTCCCAAAAAGTTGCTAGTTCGTCCACATGACAAAAATTCCTTAAACGAACTTTTACGCTTAAGAAGTCTCAGCGCTACGAACGAGTAACAAATTTGTAATATATATTATATATAACCTATTTGGTATACTTTGGTACCAAAAAAAGATAAAAAAAATTTAATTTAAAATATAATAAATAATAATTAAATGTATAAATTAAACTAATTCGTACTTTTACTTTCAAAAAACTAAGAAAAAAAACATCATACTCTGGGAGTGCCGACAGATAAGTTATTACTTGAACAATTACGTGTGTATTTTTCGAATCGTCAGGAAATATTTTATTGCTCAGGAAATATTTAAAACTGTTTTTGGAGTAAAAACAGCGAACAAAAAAGTCGACAACAGCGCCACCTATCGGGTCCAAAGCTATCCTATCTTTCTAGCTGCATACAACCATGCACACAAACAAAGTTTCATTGAGATCGGTTGAGTTTTTCAGAAAATGGACAACAGTGCCACCTATCGGGTGTCGGTTTCTCGGAAGAAGTATAATAACTTCAAAAAACTTTAACGCTCAAAGAGTCTAAGCGTTACTAACGAACTCACAACAATAACGTACCTACTTACTCTCCGAATACATATTAAACAAAAAAGTTTGAAATAAAACAGTTAATTTAAAAAACCAAAAAACCCGACTGACTGTAAAAAGATTTGAAAAGATTAAAACAAGACACTTTCAAGTATAACTAATTGGCAGTCGGAGGCTGCGCATATTTTTGTCAGATTGTACGACTAGCCAATTTTAACCATTGAGATTGGTCTGGCCAGTCTCTTACTTCAGTTACTACATGACAGGTTAGATTCAAAGTGGTCATTCGGTTCGCTTTCGCTTTCAAAATTCATTATAGCTTTGCCTTTTAGTCGCCTTCGTCAATGTATGATGAAAATATATTTGCTGAAGAGTTTTGCAAAAGAAAAGCAAGACATAATCTGAAATATTGGGCCTGAACTCGTGATGAACAAAGTCTGACCTCCTAGTTCACTTAATTATTTGGTAAAGAAGTCACTTATGGAATACGAAAACATCAAATTCGTTAGACCTTACTTTGCCGTACAATCAACATTGCAGTATGTATGATATAAAAGGTCGAAAGGCTAGACTAAAAATCTGGAAGCTTATGAGCTTGTAGTGAATATAACCGGCTTTGAAAGACTACCTACACAATCTGACAAAAATATGCGCAGCCTCCGACTGCCAATTAGTTATACTTGAAAGTGTCTTGTTTTAATCTTTTCAAATCTTTTTACAGTCAGTCGGGTTTTTTGGTTTTTTAAATTAACTGTTTTTTGTTGGTTAGTTTTGAACCCCAGTCTGTATTTTTAGCGTTGAAGTCACATCCCGCAATAAATCGTGGTCCTATATTGTTTTTATGTAGTCTGAATATTGAATAGTACTAATTGTGTGTTTAGGTGGACAGTATAACGCAGATAATATTAATGGTCCATACTTGTCCTCTATTTGAAGTGACATAGCTTGTAGATGTTCCTTTTCGAACTTATCTAGTACATCGTACTTGATTGTTTCTCGTATTATTATTGCTGCACCACCGTGAGCTCGTCCACTAGGGTGGTTAGCATTATATGTGCGGTATTTAGGAATTTGTATGTGACTTTTATTTGTGAAGTGTGGCTCGGATATTAAGAGTATGTCAATAGAGTTGTCGATTATGAATGTTTTTTAGCTCCATAGCGTGTTGGCTAAGTCCGTTTGCATTCCATACTAGTATTTTCAGGTCGGTATTATTGTCCATTTATTTTAGTAATAAGTAAGGTTAGAATGATCATCATATTAGACATTTGTGTTATAAGTTGTTTCATCATGTCTTTAATTTCAGATAGGTCGTCTGGTTTGCCTTTTTTTTGCTGTTTTTGTATTTCGTGGTTGTTTTTGTTCCTTACAGAGTCTGCGGATGTCGAGGGATTTATATTAGTTGGAACATTGTTTTGGGTTAGTGCGTCATTATATTTCGTATTCTTTACGGTGTCAGCGAACGTTATCGAGGGGTTAGTTCTGGTTGGGTTTGGGTTTTGGACTGATGTATCAGTTAGTGTTTGTTTTACTTCAATGTTTTTTGTTCGAAGGGCTTTGTAAATTTCGCAGCCTTTGTTATTGGCTGTGTGTGATTCGCCGCACAAAGCGCATTTTATATTGGTACTTTCTGATTTTATTGTGCATTTGATTGTTTTGTGCCTTCCTGCGCATTTTACACAAATTGGCTCCAACGTACAAAAGTTTTTGGTATGTCCATATTTTTGGCAGTTAGAGCATTGTGGTATACTTCTTTTTTGGTGAGGCGGTTCGAAAGATATTTTGCAGTGTTGTAAGTGGCTTATATTATAGATGTCTTTATTGTTTAAGTTGGTTTCGAGTTCGATGGCGAAGAATGGTAGCGGTTTTTTTGTTCCTCTTTGTAATATGTTATGGATGTTGATTTCTTTATGATCGTGTTGAGCGAGTTCGGTTCTAATTTCGTTGAGGTCTGTCGAATGGTGCATATTCCTAAGGATGACGCGGAATCCTCGTTGTTCTTTGGGCTTAAATGTATAGTATTGTGTGTTTTTAAGTTAGAGTGTTTTTATAATTTTTGTATAGTTTACTGAGTCTGTTGGTTGAATTTTGATTTCGTCGTTTGCTAAAACTTTTAGTTCGTATGTGTCCTTAGTTGTTGTCGAATTTAGGGCATTTATTAGGTTCGGGTGTAATTGTCGTTACTTCTTTAGTGTTATTGCTTGCAAGTGGGATTTCGCATTCGTCGGGTTCATCATCCGTTGATAGTAACTCAAAACGATTTTGCGATTTTTCTACAGTTTGGTTTGGCCAGTATTTTTTTAAGGTGCTCTGGTTTTTTAGTTGAAGTAATTTTTAGTTCAGCGTCGGTCTTACTCTTCTTCACATAAACGAAACCATTGCGTGTTCTAGCAGAGAACAATAGAGTTGAGTTGAGTTGAAATTTATTAAGACTTTTTTCGTTTCGATTACAGAACTACTATAAATACATTTGTTTCGTTTTTATCTTAAAGATATAGCGAGAGAGAGGAGAGTGGCTGTATCGTATGGCCTACTCAGGAGTAATAATAATACATTAAATATATGTAAGGAGAGTAACCGCATGGTTTACAATTTTAAAAGTTGGTTAGGACTGCTCTTGCTTGAGGAGCTTAATACATTTGGTTGTAGAGAACAATAGACCCTCACGGCGAAGCTGTAGAGCATGGCGCAGCAAAGAGCTGTTCTCCTTGGTAAAACTCTGGTTGATGTAGATACGATTTGTGGCGGAAGTGGATGAAGATGAAGAGGTGGTGTTTTTGTCAGCAAGTGATCCACTCTCTACCTGCGAGAGTGTAAGGCCATTGTTCGCACGGAAAGCAGCTAGCAGTGCACTTTCCTCAGTCTGAGAAGAGAGCCTAATCAGCAATGGACTTGGACATTGGACTATGACCAACGCCGGCTCTATTTCTCAGTCGAAATGCTTCAAAGTGGGAAGAGATGTTGAACTGCATTTTTCCTGCGATGTTTTTTTTTTACCAAATCAGAGACATTTTCTCTCGGTTTTTGGGGGACACGACACCCCGAACAATCACATCACGTAGGCGCTCTTTTCGCTGAAAGTCAGCCAGTTCCTCTTTGAGTTTGCGGTTGTCATCTTGTAGATCCAAAATATCACTCTCAAATTTTGACACTCTGTTGTTAAGAGAAGCAACAGCTTCGGCCAGTTTGTTATTAAAGCTGCATTCGAATTCAGAAAGCAACAATTTATTTATTAAATTTATTTCCAAGTCATGAAGATGGTCCGATAACGATGTTTTTTTATCTGTTGTCTTCCCAGATGATGGTTGAGATTTAGGCTGGCTGGCATTAGAGAGATATTTATCTGGAGTCACTGCAGCAGACATAGCGGATTTCTCTTTGAGTGATTGTTGTCGAGTAGTTGACATGATTTTAATGGGCAAAAACACAGTTCACAAAATAATTAAATACTTTTGTACGTATATTTTGGCGAAAATTATGCATGCAGTATTGCAGTTCAAGTATTTTTTTATGATTTTGTATATTACCACTTTTTTCGGTTATTATAGCAAACAAAAGAAGGAGAAAAATGGTTAAACAATTGCTTTAATGACGGAGCGATTACAAGCACGTCTATTCACTTAACATTGCCAAAGAAAAAAAAAGTTTCAAATATTATTGTTTTATATTTCCTTGGTAAAGGCATACGTTCAATATTTGTGTTTTTGCTTACTATTTTCTACTGCTACGAGTTCAAATAGTAGAAAAAAAGCAAGATGCCGAAAGTGTTAAAAAGAAAAACAAATTAATTTGGCTTTCAAATATTAATTATTTTTGTTTTATAAATTCAAATAAAATAATTAAAATAAGGTAATTTATTATAACATTCCTGTATAGTGCATTGTCAACACTTAAACAAAATGAAAAGTATGGTATTATTGTTGAGTGGTGTGGACTTTTTATTGATAGAAAAATTAATTTTGACGGTGCCACAACAGATGGTTTGGTAGGTGATAGGGCCATTTGTGAAACTAGAATGATTCTCATCAGCTTGAGACTTAATAATTATGGAAGGTGTGGAAAAAGAAATTAATTGTTTGAAAATAAATTACATATGAATATTTGGAGCTAAAAGAAACTCACAGCTCAGAAACTCTTTTTAAAAAAATTGAGGGCAAGTTCATATTACCAAGAGATAATTTAGCTTACCGGTGTTTGGGCCCTATGATTTTGTGTATTTATGAAAATTATGAAAAAAAGAAGATGTACCTATTCTGAAAAATGTAAATGTAGAATCCGAGAATTTCTAGGGCAAATGCAAGTATCGAACACCTACCTAAAAAACAAAGTCCATTTCTGCTTAGAATAAATGCCCTGTTAGATTGTTCTTGTTTTTTGAATCTCCTTTTACGTTGCGCTGGTGGAGATGCTCAGTATGACTTTCCGACGTCAAAAAAAAAACTTATTCCTGTAAGCTGTCTGATTAGCAAGCATATAAGCTAAAATGTACCATTCTGTTTCTTTCCGCTCGACACCAGACTCTTAAAGAAAAACCGGTATATATATACCTAATGTAGTACCTAATCGGTAAGAGTGATATGGAACTGATTACATTATACGTACCTACATTTTATTAGGCTAGAATATTATGGTGAATTGAAGTTTTTAAATACGAATATAAATATAACTAAGAGAAGCTCTGATTTTCTAATTGGCAGATAACAAAAGTGCTTATCATGCTTAGCATTAGCATGACTTAAATTAGACTGCAATAATAAAGATCACAGTGTATATAATAATACACGTAATAACATATCGCTTTTGGTTCCTAGAAATGTGTAGATTACCCACATATCATTAAATTATTTTAGTGTTATTAGGCATCCCCTTAGTAGTACAGAATGCTAACAGCCAAACACTTTGATTTACTCACAAATGCTGAAACGTACAGTTAAAAATTGATACAACTCTGAGCTTGTTAAAATTTAAGAAAAAAAAAAAAATAATAAAAAATTTAAGAAAAAGGTCCCTTAATATTAGCGGTAAGAAAGATTGTGCAACCCCTTTGGTGTAGAATTTTGTAAAAGAACAATATTAAACACATCCATGAATAGTGTACCATCCCATCCCTAGTCTAGGGTCGGTGGGCGTTTCGCATAGATTCTAAGTTAAACTATAAAAGAAACCCATCCCGCAAACAAAACAAAAGCAACAAACAAGCCGAACCAATTTTATATAAAAATACTAGCTGACCCCGCGAACTTCGTTCCGCCCAAATTTGTTAATGTAATGAAAGTAATAATTTCGAGCATGCCCAATGCACAGAATGGCAAGCCGTTCTGAATAAGCGGAATCCGCAGAGGTTTGCAAAGTGCTTTATTTGGACAATGTCCATTATAATTTAAATTATGTAACTTAAGAAATAGCGCTTGATTTTATTTTTGAATGGGAGGTGCCACAAATCGTTTTCCTATACCGCTTATGTTTTGCAAAGTACCACCTATAGTGTGGTATCCTATCCTTCAGCGCCAGCTATCGGGTCCAGAACCCAAGTAAAAGTTGATGGTTATAGTGTCCTACATTTCAGACATATTTCCGTAACAGTATAACATTCCGTGGTACTAATAATATTTTTAACGTCCAGACTACATTTTTCCAGCTCTCAATGGAAAAATTTCCATACAAAATTGTATAGGTATTGTGACCTAGGAAATATTTAGTGTGAAGGTTAAAATTCATTATTAGTACGTCCCAGTGTGTAATGTATTTGGGAATGACTTGTGACTGTTAAATTGGTTTTCATGTGTTTGTAAGTTGGTTCGCACGAAACAGAAAATGTGAAATAAAAATACTGATACCATTTTCAAATCTTCCCATGAATCAGCCTATTTTCGGTCGTACTATGAAATATAGAGATTCCTTCATAAGCCGTACCACACGAATGTGGAACGCCTTGCCCGGCTCTGTCTTTCCCCCTCGGTTCAATTTGCAGACATTTAAAACCAATGTGCATCGGAATCTCCTATCTTCTCTATCCCAATTTCCTTAACGCCCGCGCTGTGTACTTCAAACTACACCATAAGAGTAGTCATAACCTCTTTAGCGCGTGTTTATTATAAAAAAAAAAAAAAAAAAAAAAAAATCATGTTTGTAATTATGACATCATGCAGGTCTACATCGGTTTCGGGATCTGGAACCTCGGCACATATGATGTCATCATCTTGGTCTGGTTGCATTCTTTCGACTAACCAAATGAGAATGTAAGCATGAGGTAAGCCTCTTTTTTGTCATTCAATCGAATACATCCAACATCGAGTATAACCAAAGACACGATGCTTAACAATATAGTTCATCAGCGACCGACGAAATATTTGTAACTTTAACAGAAATGAAGAAAACTAACCGCACCTATCAACTTGGTTGGTAAATTGTAAGCCTTTTCCCTTCTCTCTCTACACCGGTACCGAAGGTGTTATGGTACCTTTGAGTTGCATTCCCCATAACCTTATTCACTAATCAGCAGAATACCACAATTGTTACACGCTCATTTTTCGTAACAACCCCTAAGTGCAAACTCAAAACGCTCCACAACTCCTGTTGCCTGTCATCATTGTCCACGTCATCTTAGGCCCATTTTATTCACACGAAGTTCAACTTAATCCTTAATCACCCCTACATTTCAACTTACTCACACATACTTATGCAAGGATCCTAAAAATACATGTCAAACAAAAATGATGTATTCAAAAACCATGAAATAAAAAAGTATCTACTCCATTTCAAAAATTTACTTAATGTAACATAGTAAACATAAACAAACTTATATTGGTTATATTTAAAAAAAAATGTCAAAATTGTTGACAACAACAATTTGCTTGGAAAATAGTTAAAATAATTGACAACAACAATTGCTTTGAAAATATAAAATATTTTTTTTTTTGTATTTGAAGTGTCACTACTCGATTTCTATCCAGTTTATTTTTTTTTTCAAAGTGCTTTTCTCCATGAAAAACGAAATGTGTGCCGGAGGTACCACGCCCCTTTGTACAATCCCGCCCATATTTGCAGCAGCTCTTAAAAAATGCACACCAAACCGACGTACCAAATTTTGTGCAAATACCGTTATCAGGAGCAGAAATAATTGATTTTTAATTTGTGGTTTGTATGGGAGGTACCACGCCCCATTGTCCAATTGGACCGAATTGTAAATCTAAACCACCCGGGGCGCAACCCAAACGCATACAAAAAAATTTATGCAAATCGGTCCAGCCGTTTAGGAGGAGTTCAGTGACAACACACGTACGCTAGAATTATATATATAAGATAAATTATTGAATTTTGGATACATACGAGTATCTTGAAAAGTAGAAAATTTGCGATTGGATTTGTACGTTATTCATAGAAAACTGGATATCACACACACTAACATTTTCAGTCTATTCAGACAGAGTTTGCAGCTTAATACAGCTAACCTATCGGACTAGGCAGCCAGCTTGTCCGTTTTTTTGTTTTGATTTTTTTGTGCGAATTTTTTTTTTCTTTTTGTTTAGTGAACGTTGAGCGAGTTCTCACTTTACAGACTCTGTAGTCACAATTGTGTTTATGTGTGAGAATACCCTAATAAAAAGAAAAGGAAAATATAGATGTTATAGATGTTAGATGTTAGCATTAAAAAAATTGCGTAAAAATAATATAAAAAAAAATTTTAAAACTAAAATGAAGAAAAAGAGAGAAAAAGCAATAATATATGAAGAAAAAAAAAATATAATGAAGTAGTGAAAAAGAAAGACAATTACGAAAACAATAAACATAATCGGCCTTAGCGAGGTATCCTTCGGAACAACACTGTTCGGAGAGTTGTTTTTTTTTTTTTAATATTTTTCTTATTTTTATCTAAAAGCGAATTCGTATTTACAAATTAGTTGTAAATTTTGTAAATACATATGTAAATTTAATTGAAACATTTTTTTTTGTATCTAGTAGGTATCCTAAAGCGGCCTCTAGACGCTCAATATTATTGTGGAATATGATGCACAATATTATTGGCTGGGCGCCCCAGACAGTGCAATATTTTCCCAATAATTCAGTTGACCGCGCATAGCACTGCAAAAAGAAATTTAGTAGAAACTTGGTAAAATGTATCTAAAAATGTTACCAAGTTTTAGTGTGTGCAAAACTAATAGGGGCGGCATAAATTGGGTCTGCCCCGGGCGGCACTAACCCACGCTACGCCACTGACTCGCGGAGATGTTTCTTTATCGACACTTGAAATATAAATGAACAATATTACCCACAGACGATACAATCGGCCTTACCAATAATCAACTTTAGTCTGGCACTTTATGAAAAGACTCCACACTTTCCAAAATCCATTTACCAATAAACAAATATAGTTGCCAGACTATCGCTAACTGTAGGGTTAAATGTTAGTGTTGAGAAAGCCATGTTTATCTCGGACATTAGCTAAATAAATCCTCCCTTATGTCATTTTGAAGACAAGTGTTGCCCAACCATCCAAAATCGCGGTATTAAATTTCGAAATAGGAGAGAATTTAATACGATGTTGTTCAGCCTGAGCGTTTACAATTATTAATTAATTTTAGTAAATTGTGAATGCTTTCTAATTTTATTCGTTGTAATACAACAATGCAAATGGTTTCTAAGTTTATCACACACAAATTTCTACAAATGTATGCAAAATATTGAAAAATATTGCGTTTTTGTTTTATTTCTAAACACGTGAAGCATATATTTCTGTGTTTTTCTTTCTGTTGCTTTTTGATTGGTTTTCCCAGTTAGTTGCTTAATAAAAAATAAATTTTATATAAGTTTGGGATAATTCCAAGACTTTCTTGACAGTCGTCGCAAACAGAATAAAATATCTTCTTACCAAAGTTTGGACGGCTTATAGGTACCTTTTTGCAACAATTCTCAGTACCTTAGGCGACACAGGTAGATATTTTGTTGCAACCAAACCCTTTTGCAAAAGGAGTTTGTTTACCGAGAATGAGGATCTCTAATGAGACAATGGTTGGCGTGAAAAGGTTCCCTTCGCGGAAAATATAGTTATAAAAATAGAATTATCAGAACTCAGCAAAATACATGCAAAATAACAAGTTTATTAACTTCTGGGGGTGCAAGTACAGCCTAACAGGTAGTACGAGAATATGCGTTTTATATTTTTCAGTTCGAATTTCAACTTTTGTCGGATTCTAAGTTTCCCGAATTAAGTAATATATAAGCCATACAATTTTTTATAGGTTAAATTGTATTTATTTTCAAACCCGGAAGCGATAAGTTCTTAACACGCTTCCTACGTGCGATTGTTATTCATTCTGAAATGAATGAGCCGGATAATATTTCTATTTTCAAAAATATTCTCTTGCTAACGATGCAATTGTGATGTTTAGACCACTAATAAGTTTTGATTTGCATCGTCAGCCTACGAATAAAATGAAACCATTCGAATAAACTGTGCTTTGTTTATTGAATAATTTGAAAGGGATTTTACTACGACACAAATGCACTCATAAAGAAATCGCGAGGTAGTATTATAAAACAATGGAAAGCGTACCATAAAAGTACTGAAAATTGTGTCCGATCGAACGATAGGGCATTACTGATTTGCATATGATATTTGACAGATCAGCGGATATTTTGTGCATTTCCTATTTTGTGTTTTGTTTTTTGCTTATAATAAGTCTCAAAGAGCATTGGAAAGATATGTGTTGGGCAAATTTAATTGCAATTTATGTATTCCTTCTTTTAGAATAAAATCCTCCTTGTGAAAGAGACCATTGACCTTGTTTTTCACGAAAACAAATTATGAAATTTGAATTCTGCAATGACAACAAATGTAATAGATTCTAAGAAAGTTGTAGGACTAGTAAATGTGGAGGTCTAATTGTTTATTGGTACCATTTCACAAAAGCTGTACATTTTTACTAAAGCTGACATCTAACTAGTTGTCGACATTAGTGATTGATTATTAGTAAGGCCGAATTTTTCTAAATTGCGCAAAAAATTTCAAAGCATTTTGATTTTCTACAATATATTGCACAACCTTGCAATGTTATCTACGACGAACAATAATATTGTGATATATCAAATATTTCACAATAATATTGAGCGTCTAGAGGCGCCTTAAGATTCTAGAATAATTTCCTTTTTTTTAACAATTGTTGTTGTCAACAATTTTAAATTTTTGTGCAATACATATAAATTTTTGTTGTCAATAATTAAAAAAAAAATTTTTTTGTATTTTAAATTTTCGGTAACAAATTGTTGTTGTCAATAATTTTGAATATCGTCTTGTGTTTGTTCTAATAAATATTATGTTTACTATGTTACATTACGTAACTTTTTGATATGGAGTGATTTTGATGGTGTTTGATTGTTTTCAGGATCCTTGCATTATTATGAGTGAGTAGGTTGATGAAAGTGGGGGTGACTGATGTGACGTGGATGACAATATCGGACAACAGGAGTTGTTGAGTGTTTTTAAGAACAAGTAGGGGTTGTTACGAAAAAGCGAGTTACAACCATGGTACTCTGCTCATTGGTGAGAAGGGTTATGTGAAGGGCAGAATCAAAGGTACCGTAACACCTTCGGTACCGATGTGGAGAGAGAAGGGAGAAGGCTTACCAACCAAGTTGATTGGTGTGGATAGTTTTCTTCATTTTGTTTTAGAGTCAATCTTTTCCCTATTTTCTTCCTACCCGTTTAATATTCCCAATTTTAAGACTTCCCCAATAAAATTTCTAGGCATGTAAAAGTACGGTAGTCCGTAAGACAATCAGAAGATCCCACACCTCCGACCAGCTAAGCACTGGCTTAAACAAGCATGCCTGCCTTGCTTTGTTGGCTGGACAGCCCTTCCACCATTTCAGGTGGCGCCCAACGTGGGTGCAAAGCTTACTAAACTTTGGTTCCGCAATATCTTTCTTCATAGTTCCGACGCTGGACCAAAAACTGTACTTAGGTGTAGATTTCTGGAAACGCTTTAACATCTCTCCGCACATCATCTCGGAGTTGTCTCAAATTTTCCAAACCGAAACAATAGATCCAAATATTTATCAGCTAACACAACACCAAATAGTAGCTCTCGAACAAGTAAATTCTTCATTTCCCTCCTTTTCAAAACATGGGCTAGGGCAGACTAAATTAGAGGAGCATGGCATTGACCCTGGTAAATCAATAGCAATAAAACAAAGACACTATCCTGTTACTCCAGCGATTCAAACCCTTCTATATGCGGAAGTGGATCGCATTCTTCAAGTGGATGTGTTTGAAGAAAGTTCCAGTTCTTGGAGCTCTCCAGTAGTTCTAGTGTAAAAACCGACTCTACCTAGACTTTAGGAAAGTCAATTCCGTCACTATTGAAGGTTTGCTACTGCGTCTATCTGGCTCCCGCTTCATTTCAAGTGTGGATTTGAAAGATGCTTTTTGGCAGATTCCGTTAGAGACAAGCTCAATGGAAAAGACTGCGTTAACTGTTCCGGGAAGACCATTATATTAGTTCAAGGTAATGCCCTTCGGCCTCTGCAATGCACCACAACGCATGTGCAGACTTATGGATAAGGTGATTTCCCACGAAATGAAAGAGAACATCTTTGTTTACTTGGACGACCTACTCATAGCTTCAAAAGACTTTGAGGAATATTAAGCAATGCTTAAGCTCGTAGCTGGTAGATTAGCAGAGGCTGGATTAACCATTAATGTAGATAAATCCAAATTCTGCCTTAAAGAGTTTAAATTTCTTAGTTTTGTTGTAGGTGAGGGATGTTTGAAGGCCAACCCCGATAAAGTAGTTTCCATTGTTGAGTTTCCTGTACCAAAAACACCACCCCAAGTCGGTAGATTTGTTGGACTCTCAGGTTGCTACAGAAGGTTCGCTTAAAACTATTCGACACTTGCCGCACCAATCACCAACAAATTCAAATTCGATTTGAGTTTGGACCTGATGCACTAAAATAGTAAAATCATTTTATGAATTGAAGATCGCTCTGTCAACTGCGCCAGTTCTTGTTAATCCAAATTTAAACAAGCCTTTAATTTTTTTGTGCGATGCTTCAAACTCCGGTGTTGGATGTGTGCTTTGTCAAATTAATGAAGAAGGTATAGAAATACCTATATACTATTACTCCCACAAACTCAACTCTGCACAACGTAACTTTTCTGTTACAGAGTTGGAGTGTTTGGCTGCGGTCCTTGGCATCCAAAACTTCCGACTATACGTGGTAGTCCAGAGCATTAAGGTAGTAACCGACCATGCAAGTCTAAAGTGGTTAATGAATTAGAAGGATTTGAACGGTAGGTTAGCTCGGTGGAGTTTAAAGTTACAAGGCTTTTCGTTTGAGATCGAACATCGAAAAGGTTCTCAGCACATTGTTCCTGACACGTTATCGCGAGTATATGCTGTTGATGGCCTTGGCGATGTTCCTTCTCTTCAAAGCCACACGATGTCCTTCATATTGATCTTGCAGATCCCAGTTTTAAATCTGATGAATAGCCAAGATAATAGAAACCATACTTAAAAACAAAGACCAACTTCCAGACCTTCAAGTCTCGGAAGAGTTTGTATATAAGAAGGTTCGGCATTGCACAGGTCATCCTGTTGAAGACGACATGGTGTGCAAACTTTTGATTCCATCAAATCTTACTGAACGTTTCATCCTTTTGGCTCACGAACCACCGAAAGCTGCGCATGGTGGATTTGCAAAAATCCTTAACCGTCTACGTGATCGTTTTAACTGGCCCAATATGGCGGCTGAAGTAAAATTGATCATCTCCAACTGTGACGTGTGCTAAAGCACAAAGACTCCAAACTACACACTGAAGTTGAAAATGGGAAGAGCTTTTGTTGTTGAACGACCGTACCAACATCTGAATGTGGACTTTCTAGGACCGTATCCCAGGTCGAAAAATGGTAACAGCTACACGAAGAGCGACGAGTTGCAATGCGGTAAAATTTCTTGAGAGCAGTTATTCTCAATATTTGGAGTACCAGAATCAATCCTTTCGGATAATGTGAAACAATTTGTGAGTAAGGAATTCGCCAAGTTCCTCAAAAATTATGGTGGCACTCACATAAGAACCACTGTCTACTCGCCGCAAGCCAACGCAAGCGATAGAGTCAATCGATCGATCTTAGCTGCCATAAGTTCTTACATCGACAAAGACCAACTTACTGGGATATCGACAGTTCATTCAGCTATCGGCATGTCACCTTACAAATCTTTATTCGGGCAGAGTAAAGTTGAACATGGCTCCGTCTATAAACACCTGAAGTTTTTGAGAGCTTTGAATAGTGCTGAATTCGATCTTCTGCCGAAATCATCTAAAATGAACGTGTGAACCACCACTTGAAAGAATCCCTTGCTAAAGCACACGATGTATACGCCCACACATATAATACACGTACTAAGGATATTCAATTCAAAGTGGGTGACATCGTATTCAAGCGAAATTTTGTTCTTAGCGATGCAAGTAAACATCTAAGTTCAAAACATTGCCCAAAATTTATAAAAGCTAATATCAAATCCGTTCACGGCAATAATCTCTTTGAATTGTAAGATCTTCGAGTTGTTAATTTGGGAGTTTTACATAAAAAAGATATCCCACATTAACACTCTTCCTGTGTCTGTTTCTTTTCCTTTTTCGCAAGCTGGCTTTGCTCCAAATTAAAAGTTTTGTAGGGGCGCTGACGAACTTCCCACAGTACACCTATACACTGCCCTCACATCATCAAAACCATACCCATCATTACCAATTAACCAAAACATTCTTACTTACATATTATTATTTATTATTATTATTATTATTATTATTTTAAAAGGTAAGTAAATTACAAGTTAAAATTGTCTTACAGCACTAGCTACCTGGGCCTTCGGCTAATTAAAAAAAAACTAGATACTATTTTCTAACTTAAGTTCTGTGAGTATTTTAGAAACTTCTTTAATACTTGATTCTGAGGGGTATGACAGGGCTTGCATAAAAGAGCTGTTTGGAAAAAATTGTTTGTATATCATCACGACTTTGGGACAGTCCGTTGTTAAATGTTTTAAAGTTAATTGAGTGCTGTTTCGGCAAATGTCGCAGATTTTTAAAAAAATTTCGACTATCCTGAAAGTCATCGAAGAGTAAATTTCGAGAATTTTTTTGTAGTAATAATAAGTACTTTTTTAATTAAATTACTAAAAATAAAAGCCCTGACTTCCCCTGTATTTTTGACATCATCCATAATAAAAAAAGACAATTATATTAAAGATTGTGTTAAGTGCATGTGTTTCGTAATTTTTTTTTTGTTTGTGTATCTGTGCTACCATTACCAAATACCAGCATCCAGCACCCTAATAAAAAGAAAAGAAAAATATAGATGTTTATGTCTTACCACCCCCAAACCATAAAGGTGAAATAAAGCATTAAAAAAAATAATAAAATGTAATATCAAAACTATATATATGTTAGCTGATATAAATAAATCAGATTCTGTGCCAAATTTGTTATTGGCTTACTCCCTTCACAGTCCCAAACTGATTGTACTCCAGGAGAACAGATTCCTTCTTTTTATACTTTTCCTTAATGACTTTTCATAAAATATAATTCAAGGATATCCTAAATTCAGTGAGTTGTTTACTACAAGGTACTTTTCAACTATAACACGGCCATCCTGTAATTTTCATCGTTCTCGATGAAACCAATTGAACTCTCATAATAGTTCACAGTGAATACCAGTAATGATCCTCATAGCTCAGAGGTTCAGCTCGTAGGCATAAACTTGTCTATAATCATTCTTATTCAAACAACATCAAACTCTTCTAGATCAGAGGCAATATTCAGCTTGTCTACTTGATCATTATATTTGAGCTCAGAGGTTCAACTCAAAGGCATTAACTTGTCTCTTACCATTACAGTACCAATGATACAACAACAGTAGCCAGAGGTTCAGGTATCAAACCTGAACTTGTCAAAAATAACGTTCACCAATACATAGGATTTGAAATTTATTATATTTATTGAAACAATAATATGTCAAATTCAATAAAATGTAAGCAAACTTACATTAATAATAATAATGGCGCAAAATTATAGACATCGTGTATTAGGAGAGATTAGTAGATACTAACTAGCACCACTCTAACTTCAAAGCCCATGTCTAACTTTCTAGAAAATTATAAACGCTTTGTAACCTGCCTACAACTAGTTCCAACTTTAGAGCGGGCGCGACGCAAATTTTTGTCAAACAGACCGAAAAATGTACAGTTTGAGAAACTAAACACAGTTTGGGGAATTCTCCTTAAGCAATTTTTAATGAAATGACAGTAAAAGAGAAAAAAAAAAAACAAAAAATTAAAAATGCAGAAATGGAATGAACAGATTTTTATTGAATCTGTAGCTAGAAGGCAATCTTCCTTATTAAAAATCTTAAAAAGGATTTGCTCGGGTTTTATTTTGCTTTTTTTAGAAACACAAAATATTTAAACATTTCGAGATCTTAAAAAGTATAAATATCCTGGGAACATTTCTTTCAAAATAAAATTTCAAATTACAACTATTCAATAGAAATGACAGATGGGAATGGGAGAGGGATTGAGAGTCTATACTAAGGGATAATATGTACTTTTGTTGGTTTTAAACTTATTACCAGGTTATAACTATAAAGTGGGTATTTAGGCGACTATAATTATGGGCTTTATGATTATTTTAGTACGTGACAATGTCCGTATTAGTATTTTTCTAATTATAGTCGACAAAATACCCACTTTATAGTTATGACCTGGTAATAAGTTTAAAACCAACAAAAGTACATATTATCCCTTAGTATAGACTATAGGCTCTCAATCCTCTCCCATCTGTCATTTCTATTGAAAAATTGTAATTTGAATTTTTTTTTTTGCAAAATTTTGAAAGAAATGTTCCCAGGATATTTATAGTTTTTAAGATCTCGAAATGTTTAAATATTTTGTGTTTCTAAGAAAAGCTAAATAAAACCTGAGCAAATCCTTTTTATGATTTTGATTAGGAAGATTGCCTTCTAGCTACAGATTCAATACAATTTTTTTAATTCCATTCCTGCATTTTCAATTTTTTGTGTTTTTTTCTCTTTTGTCATTTCATACAAAATTGCTTAAGGAGAATTCCCCAAACTGTGTTTAGTTTCTCAAACTGTACATTTTTCGGTCTGTTTGACAAAAATTTGCGTCGCGCCCGCTCTATAGTTGGAACTAGTTGTAGGCAGGTTACAAAGCGTTTATAATTTTCTAGAAAGTTAGGCATGGGCTTTAAAGTTAGAGTGGTGCTAGTTAGTATCTACTAAGCTCTCCTAATACACGATGTCTATAATTTTGCGCCAATAATAATAATAATTTGGCGCAACAGGTCCGTAGGGACCCTAGGCCTAGCTTCTCGCAACCATTCGTTTTGTGTGAGTTTTAATTTTTGGAACGAATGGAAGGGATCTACAATTTTATGCCGATTCCAAACGGCTAATTTGAGAAGCTCTTTCATGACAGTTATACTCTCGGATGTTTGTCAGACGTTCGCGAGAGCAACTTACATTACTTCATATTATCTATATCGTATTTTATAACAGGTCGAATAACTTCTTTTGCGGCAACTATTATAGTGTTAGGATTGTTTTTCTTAAGCTTTTACCGGTCATTTGGCAACAAGCCTATAACTTCGTATGGTCCTCTGTAATGTAGGTCGAGTTTGGACTTGCGTATTTGATTTTTTATCTATACGACAGTTGTTCCTATTTCTAACCTTGTTGGAATACATTTTCATTTATCAAATCTGGTTTTCATTCTCCCAGCATTTTCACGAATTCGTTCATCTGCTAATTCACGTATAGTATTAACATTTTCATATTCAGGTTCAATTTCTAAGTCTGCAAACAAAGCACTTATTTCAGGTGTTCGTCCATGACTCCAGTTAATATTTTTAAAGGTGAAAATCCGGTAGTTTTGTTAATTGTTGTACTTCCAAATTAGTCCGTGAAAGATTAGCGACTGTATCGACGTATCTCTCTACTTGTCCGTTAGCTCGACTTGTTCCAGGTGTAATTGTGTGATGTTCAATTCCATAAGACTTACAAAGATTTTGAAAATGTTCGCTCGTAAAGTTCGTTCCTTTGTCGCTGATAATTTTCGCCGGAACTCCAAAGAGCATTACAAAGTTGTTCAAATGTTGAACAGTCTCTATTGCTTGTAAAGTTTTGCAAGAAAATAAAATAA
This sequence comes from Cheilosia vernalis, assembly GCA_949126925.1. NCBI lineage: Eukaryota > Metazoa > Arthropoda > Insecta > Diptera > Syrphidae > Cheilosia > Cheilosia vernalis. The sequence goes on from OX421362.1 coordinate 61,547,574, forward strand.
TGAATTTAGTAAATGCATCAAAAATTACCAAAATGTAACGGCTATCTTCTTTGTTGTTTCCATGAAATGGTCCCATATAATCAATATGAATGGTGTGAAAAGGAATGTTTTTTTTTTATAGGATGTAACTCACACTGCTTCTTGCCTGAAGGTCTTTTTGCTACCAAGCAAATTAAACATGATTCAACAAATTTTCTTACGTTTTTCGTCATTTTTGGCATCCAAAAGTGTTCCTTCATCTTAACTAACGTTTTTTCCCATCCAATATGACAGTTGTCCTCATGATAGCGTCTCAATAATGCTAATCGGCAATTTTTTGGTACAAATAATTTATTACTTTCACCTTGAATTTTTCTGTACAATAATCCGTTTTGTTTGACGTATTGAGAAGTGGTATCCAAATCTCCCCCTTGATTTTTTCGATTATTTCAGTAGATTCAGAGTCAGAATTTTGCTCTATATTAAGCCAATTTTTGGACAAAGTGTTTAGCTGGTAGCACGTTTTCTGAGGTGAATTACGGCTGAAATAATCGGCATGCTGCATAGTTTTACCTTTTCGGTAAACAATGTTAAACTCAAAGTCCTGTAGTAAATAGATCCACCATCTAGCAATTCGGGGTAAGAGATCCTTTCTTTCTTTCGTTGCTTTCAATGCATTGCAATCTGTAACAATAGTAAACCGAATTCCCAGCAAAAACTGTGGTATTTTTCCTCATAGGGCTTCGTGCTCTGACTAAAATAAGCTACCACATGTAATTTGCCATTAGTTCTTTGGAACAGGATGGCACCATATCCTAACGAACTAGCATCGGTGGGCAATTCTGTAGGTCGGTTTAAATCGAAGAACACTAATACTGGCCTGTTAGTTAGCTGTTTGATTATGTATTGCCTGACTCACTTGTCCAATTGAAATTGACATCGTTTTTTGTTAATGCAGATATGCACCTGGTTTTGGCAGCAAACTGCACAAAAAATTTTCGAAAATAACTGGACAATCCCATAAATTGTCGAACTTGTTTCACATTATTCGGAGTAGATGATTTAACAAGAGCTTGTATTTTTGACTTTCCAGGCCTTATCCCTTCAGCAGAAACCTCTCGCCCAAGATATTCGATTTCGGTCTGCAAAAACTTGCACTTTTCAATGTTTAGCGAAAATCCACCTTCAGTTAATGCCTTCAACACCAAATCCAAGTTTTGAACTCCTTCTTTAATACTTTTTGATGGTATCAATACATCGTCCATATAAACGAGAGCTGTTTTATCCTTTAAGGTTTGTAGCGTACACCTTAAACCTAAGAAAGAAAATATGAAGTACATTTTTTTCGTTCAGTTTCTAAAGAAACTGCCGATTCCCCATAGCATTGACACCAACCGGACATTTAACGAACATACCCTTAAAATTCCCATTACCGCAGTTCAAACTTGGTTACCACTGAACTATAGAACTCCCGCTCAGTAAGCACTTACATTGCAATTCATAATTGCATACTCGTTCTTTTGCGTGCTGATAGTGATCGTGGTAGGGTGCTAAACTCCCAAAAGTACAAGCCAGACATTTTTTTGAGAAAACTCTATATACATTATATATCTCCGGAGAAAAATACCTGAGGTAAGCGTTATCTTTTCTTTTGAGTTCCCTTATTAGTTTCTAACCAATTTTATTTGCATAATTTGCATACATTTTCATCATCCAACTATATCCCACCCCCAAACCATAAAGGTGAAATAAAGCATTAAAAAAAATAATAAAATGTAATATCAAAACTATATATATGTTAGCTGATATAAATAAATCAGATTCTGTGCCAAATTTGTTATTGGCTTACTCCCTTCACAGTCCCAAACTGATTGTACTCCAGGAGAACAGATTCCTTCTTTTTATACTTTTCCTTAATGACTTTTCATAAAATATAATTCAAGGATATCCTAAATTCAGTGAGTTGTTTACTACAAGGTACTTTTCAACTATAACACGGCCATCCTGTAATTTTCATCGTTCTCGATGAAACCAATTGAACTCTCATAATAGTTCACAGTGAATACCAGTAATGATCCTCATAGCTCAGAGGTTCAGCTCGTAGGCATAAACTTGTCTATAATCATTCTTATTCAAACAACATCAAACTCTTCTAGATCAGAGGCAATATTCAGCTTGTCTACTTGATCATTATATTTGAGCTCAGAGGTTCAACTCAAAGGCATTAACTTGTCTCTTACCATTACAGTACCAATGATACAACAACAGTAGCCAGAGGTTCAGGTATCAAACCTGAACTTGTCAAAAATAACGTTCACCAATACATAGGATTTGAAATTTATTATATTTATTGAAACAATAATATGTCAAATTCAATAAAATGTAAGCAAACTTACATTAATAATAATAATGGCGCAAAATTATAGACATCGTGTATTAGGAGAGATTAGTAGATACTAACTAGCACCACTCTAACTTCAAAGCCCATGTCTAACTTTCTAGAAAATTATAAACGCTTTGTAACCTGCCTACAACTAGTTCCAACTTTAGAGCGGGCGCGACGCAAATTTTTGTCAAACAGACCGAAAAATGTACAGTTTGAGAAACTAAACACAGTTTGGGGAATTCTCCTTAAGCAATTTTTAATGAAATGACAGTAAAAGAGAAAAAAAAAAAACAAAAAATTAAAAATGCAGAAATGGAATGAACAGATTTTTATTGAATCTGTAGCTAGAAGGCAATCTTCCTTATTAAAAATCTTAAAAAGGATTTGCTCGGGTTTTATTTTGCTTTTTTTAGAAACACAAAATATTTAAACATTTCGAGATCTTAAAAAGTATAAATATCCTGGGAACATTTCTTTCAAAATAAAATTTCAAATTACAACTATTCAATAGAAATGACAGATGGGAATGGGAGAGGGATTGAGAGTCTATACTAAGGGATAATATGTACTTTTGTTGGTTTTAAACTTATTACCAGGTTATAACTATAAAGTGGGTATTTAGGCGACTATAATTATGGGCTTTATGATTATTTTAGTACGTGACAATGTCCGTATTAGTATTTTTCTAATTATAGTCGACAAAATACCCACTTTATAGTTATGACCTGGTAATAAGTTTAAAACCAACAAAAGTACATATTATCCCTTAGTATAGACTATAGGCTCTCAATCCTCTCCCATCTGTCATTTCTATTGAAAAATTGTAATTTGAATTTTTTTTTTTGCAAAATTTTGAAAGAAATGTTCCCAGGATATTTATAGTTTTTAAGATCTCGAAATGTTTAAATATTTTGTGTTTCTAAGAAAAGCTAAATAAAACCTGAGCAAATCCTTTTTATGATTTTGATTAGGAAGATTGCCTTCTAGCTACAGATTCAATACAATTTTTTTAATTCCATTCCTGCATTTTCAATTTTTTGTGTTTTTTTCTCTTTTGCTGTCATTTCATACAAAATTGCTTAAGGAGAATTCCCCAAACTGTGTTTAGTTTCTCAAACTGTACATTTTTCGGTCTGTTTGACAAAAATTTGCGTCGCGCCCGCTCTATAGTTGGAACTAGTTGTAGGCAGGTTACAAAGCGTTTATAATTTTCTAGAAAGTTAGGCATGGGCTTTAAAGTTAGAGTGGTGCTAGTTAGTATCTACTAAGCTCTCCTAATACACGATGTCTATAATTTTGCGCCAATAATAATAATAATTTGGCGCAACAGGTCCGTAGGGACCCTAGGCCTAGCTTCTCGCAACCATTCGTTTTGTGTGAGTTTTAATTTTTGGAACGAATGGAAGGGATCTACAATTTTATGCCGATTCCAAACGGCTAATTTGAGAAGCTCTTTCATGACAGTTATACTCTCGGATGTTTGTCAGACGTTCGCGAGAGCAACTTACATTACTTCATATTATCTATATCGTATTTTATAACAGGTCGAATAACTTCTTTTGCGGCAACTATTATAGTGTTAGGATTGTTTTTCTTAAGCTTTTACCGGTCATTTGGCAACAAGCCTATAACTTCGTATGGTCCTCTGTAATGTAGGTCGAGTTTGGACTTGCGTATTTGATTTTTTATCTATACGACAGTTGTTCCTATTTCTAACCTTGTTGGAATACATTTTCATTTATCAAATCTGGTTTTCATTCTCCCAGCATTTTCACGAATTCGTTCATCTGCTAATTCACGTATAGTATTAACATTTTCATATTCAGGTTCAATTTCTAAGTCTGCAAACAAAGCACTTATTTCAGGTGTTCGTCCATGACTCCAGTTAATATTTTTAAAGGTGAAAATCCGGTAGTTTTGTTAATTGTTGTACTTCCAAATTAGTCCGTGAAAGATTAGCGACTGTATCGACGTATCTCTCTACTTGTCCGTTAGCTCGACTTGTTCCAGGTGTAATTGTGTGATGTTCAATTCCATAAGACTTACAAAGATTTTGAAAATGTTCGCTCGTAAAGTTCGTTCCTTTGTCGCTGATAATTTTCGCCGGAACTCCAAAGAGCATTACAAAGTTGTTCAAATGTTGAACAGTCTCTATTGCTTGTAAAGTTTTGCAAGAAAATAAAATAATGAATTTAGTAAATGCATCAAAAATTACCAAAATGTAACGGCTATCTTCTTTGTTGTTTCCATGAAATGGTCCCATATAATCAATATGAATGGTGTGAAAAGGAATTGTTTTTTTTTTATAGGATGTAACTCACACTGCTTCTTGCCTGAAGGTCTTTTTGCTACCAAGCAAATTAAACATGATTCAACAAATTTTCTTACGTTTTTCGTCATTTTTGGCATCCAAAAGTGTTCCTTCATCTTAACTAACGTTTTTTCCCATCCAATATGACAGTTGTCCTCATGATAGCGTCTCAATAATGCTAATCGGCAATTTTTTGGTACAAATAATTTATTACTTTCACCTTGAATTTTTCTGTACAATAATCCGTTTTGTTTGACGTATTGAGAAGTGGTATCCAAATCTCCCCCTTGATTTTTTCGATTATTTCAGTAGATTCAGAGTCAGAATTTTGCTCTATATTAAGCCAATTTTTGGACAAAGTGTTTAGCTGGTAGCACGTTTTCTGAGGTGAATTACGGCTGAAATAATCGGCATGCTGCATAGTTTTACCTTTTCGGTAAACAATGTTAAACTCAAAGTCCTGTAGTAAATAGATCCACCATCTAGCAATTCGGGGTAAGAGATCCTTTCTTTCTTTCGTTGCTTTCAATGCATTGCAATCTGTAACAATAGTAAACCGAATTCCCAGCAAAAACTGTGGTATTTTTCCTCATAGGGCTTCGTGCTCTGACTAAAATAAGCTACCACATGTAATTTGCCATTAGTTCTTTGGAACAGGATGGCACCATATCCTAACGAACTAGCATCGGTGGGCAATTCTGTAGGTCGGTTTAAATCGAAGAACACTAATACTGGCCTGTTAGTTAGCTGTTTGATTATGTATTGCCTGACTCACTTGTCCAATTGAAATTGACATCGTTTTTTGTTAATGCAGATATGCACCTGGTTTTGGCAGCAAACTGCACAAAAAATTTTCGAAAATAACTGGACAATCCCATAAATTGTCGAACTTGTTTCACATTATTCGGAGTAGATGATTTAACAAGAGCTTGTATTTTTGACTTTCCAGGCCTTATCCCTTCAGCAGAAACCTCTCGCCCAAGATATTCGATTTCGGTCTGCAAAAACTTGCACTTTTCAATGTTTAGCGAAAATCCACCTTCAGTTAATGCCTTCAACACCAAATCCAAGTTTTGAACTCCTTCTTTAATACTTTTTGATGGTATCAATACATCGTCCATATAAACGAGAGCTGTTTTATCCTTTAAGGTTTGTAGCGTACACCTTAAACCTAAGAAAGAAAATATGAAGTACATTTTTTTCGTTCAGTTTCTAAAGAAACTGCCGATTCCCCATAGCATTGACACCAACCGGACATTTAACGAACATACCCTTAAAATTCCCATTACCGCAGTTCAAACTTGGTTACCACTGAACTATAGAACTCCCGCTCAGTAAGCACTTACATTGCAATTCATAATTGCATACTCGTTCTTTTGCGTGCTGATAGTGATCGTGGTAGGGTGCTAAACTCCCAAAAGTACAAGCCAGACATTTTTTTGAGAAAACTCTATATACATTATATATCTCCGGAGAAAAATACCTGAGGTAAGCGTTATCTTTTCTTTTGAGTTCCCTTATTAGTTTCTAACCAATTTTATTTGCATAATTTGCATACATTTTCATCATCCAGCTATATCCCTCCGCACCGTATATATATGTATATAATATATAGTTTCCCTACCACGTTATCCAAAGCAAAGCTGAGACGCATCAAAAATTGCACAAGGATAATTGTTTGTGACTATTGGATAATCCAAAACTATCCTGAAAATCCCACACATATATTCTTAAATTATTTCGCCGAATATTTAAAATTAAAGGTACGTAATCGTATATTACTTATTTTCAAAATGTGCATATGGTAATTCTTATCATTTGGTGTCCACAGAAATTTGCGGACGCCCAAATAACCATCGGTTGCTCCGAAAATCTGCTATCTACATAGAACATATATGTATAGCAGCAGCCGAAAAGGGAGCGTCCGCAACCTTTATCATTAATTTTTTTTTATTCTCTGGGCATTGTACCAACAACGATCGAGAATCACATCGATCACCACAACGCAACGCCGTGCTCTCAACCAGTTTAGTTTTGGCGAGAAAAAAGGAAAACACGCGCGGAAAATTCATCCCGACATCACACGTGCGCGCGAGATAAGTTAATCTCCCGCAGACACCATCTTCATCATCCCCACCATTACCCCATCGCCACAAGCGCCTCAACAAGTGCAATCAAAAATAAAGAAAAGTGCTCATAGTTTTTTTATTTGCCTAAATTTTCCTATACCTAATCTAATGTTCATACTTTGATTGAACTTTGCATAACCTAAAATCAAATATTTTGCATTGAAAAGTGTCAATTTTTATATACTTACTATTACCTTTCTTAATTACATTAATTTACACTACCTAAATTATTGCCTAAGAAATTCTAAATTATCTAAAACCTAAGTGAAACATAAAACACCTACACATTAAGACATCACATCACACACCAACGAAGGAAACTTGTGGCCACAACTTTCAACGTATGGACAAATTTGTAAGTACATGCACATTTAAATGCATTATTAAATTTCTTTGGCAATAACTATATACATATACTATACTATACATAATACATAAAACACATATTATGTACAATTTCGTAAAAACTTAATTATATATTACGTTAATTCTCTACTTATAAAAAAAAAATACTTAAATCTATACATACTTATATAAAACGTGAAGTAAATACCTATACATAAAATTAACTAAATCTAAATACCTACCTAATTAGTTTCATACATTCACACTTAAACAATATTGGCACACACACTTAATATTTTTGAAATACTATATACCTATACTATGAAGTTCGTTAAAACAAAATGCACTAGATATACTATGAAACAATAAACTTATGATTGCACTTCCTAACAAGTAATATGAGCATATTTCCTTTTTGAATCATTTGATAAAACGATGTCATCACGCGTTTAATCCAAAGCCATTAGGGTTGTGATCTGGTAGATACTTAGCAAGGGTTTCTTTTGGGACTATCTTAACAGAAGTGGACGAAAGATAGTCATGGTGTACCTCGACTCACCAGGTACATAGGGGAGGGCTTGTCCAAAATGTTTCGCAACATCTGAAACAACATCAGCTTCCATCGTTCATATACATCTTTTTTTTTCGTTTTACCAATTCGTTCTCGAATCTTTTCCTCCTCTCTTCCTCTCTCTTTATTAAATTCTTACCGACGCAAATCTATAATGATCTAGGCACGATAATCATGTGTGCATAGGGAGGCAGCAAGATCCCACCCCACCGACGAGCTAACGCCGTGCGATCGCAAGCGTGCCTACTGCTGCCAAGGGGCATAGGTCAACCACCAGCTATTTTTACCATCCCACCTAGCTATGACATACATTGGCGCCCAACGTGGGGCAGCGACATACACAGTCACCCCCACCGTGAATCAATTTTGGATTTCACCCTAATCCACAAATTAGATTCACAAACATAGCAAAATTATTAAAGAAAAACTACCTTTTCCACCTAAGTAGATTACAAAAACAAATTTTGCCAAACAAGTTTTCTTGCGTCAGCTTAAACTTTTACTTCCTTTTTCTTTTAAATTTCCTTTCATCAGGTAGATTATCATACTGTAATACCAAGGAGTCCGATTGCTGACTTAATAGTAATTTAAGCATCGTTGCACTTGGTATACAGCATTTGAATCGACTTGTGTAGAAAGTAAACCTATGAGTCCATATATCACATCACTATGCTTTAACTACATGATAAAATTGATTATGCTGCCATAGGAGTTCACCTACAACATATGTATGCCTTTCTGAGTCATCAACTTTTCAGTTTATCAATCATAATGATAACAAGTTGCAAAGTCCAGAGAAGCATATTACGTCAATTAAGTTTACCCGCCTTTTTTTTCAATACTTCTTTTCATACGAAATTTCTCTTATCATGAACGAACAGCTGATATCCCCTTGCAAGTAAAAACCGATCACACCTTACCGCGAATATTACATCACCCAAGTAAACAACTCAGTTACTCTTTATTTGTAAATTTTAAATAAACACCCAAACCAAAACAAATCCATAACGCATTTCTCCGTCTTACTCTTTCCGTAATGAGTAAAAGCATCTCTTCAAAGGGAGCAGTGCCGAAGAAGAAACCTACACAGAGTGAAATTGTCCTTGCATCTAATCAGAACACGTATAATCTGCGGCACAATTCCTCGCGCCATCGCCTTTCTGATTTTGGCAACAACACACGACCTGTTCGACATTCACCTGTAAGAGCTGATAAGAACAATTTATCATTAAGCTCAAACATGTCTCTTAATCACTCTTTTCAGAACTTAAGCGAGCATCCCAACAATGCCCCAAATTCTAACGTAGTGACACTCTCTCAGCCTTTTGTGAATGTTGTGTTTACAACTGCTGCAGTTAGGCCAACTACACTAACAACAACAACAAGTGTCGCTAGTTCTATTCCAATCGTTTCCCACTCGATAAGAGCAGCTGAAACGGTAAGCAGCAATGCTGCGAACGATTTTGTCTTACCCAGCTGTTTTGTTGACAACTTTTCTAATGTTGCTGAAAGTGCAAGCATAACAACCGCTTCTAGCCATATGTTACCAGAGCCAACTATGCAACATAGTCAACCAACGCAGTTTATTTCTAGCAATTCGTCGAGGATGAAACAACTCGACGAACATATTAAAGACGTTGTTACCTCTACGTTAGGTGAACTGATACCTGACTTGATTAAAGTTAATGTGCAAAAGGCTATGGCAAATGTTCCAATACAAAATAGCAATGCCAACAAACATAGTGTCCCTGCAAATGAATACAGAGATTCGGTTACCCATCCAATAGGTGCTGCTTCAGCGTTGCCCAATAGCAACAATGTTCATGAATCTTTTGAATTACCAAGCCATTCACAGCCGCGAAATAGTTTTGGAAATCATAATGTAGATTATGGAGCTAATTGGAATTTTAATCCCAATTACAATTTTCCAAATGATAGACCGTATATATACGAGAACAATAATGTGCGTGGGAGCGAAGGTCATTCACTTCAACTTGATCGATGGGGAGTTAAGTTCGATGGTACCTCGAAAGGGATGTCCATCGAAGACTTCGTGTTTAGAGTTGAGGTACTGAAGAGCAATCACAACTGTTCTTGGGGAGACGTGATCAAAAGTTTCCATCATCTTTTGGCAGGTACTGCTCAGGACTGGTTCTGGCAGTATCTCCGAAATAATCCCAGAGGTGCTTGGTCGATTCTCCGCCATGCTCTTTTCAAACAATTTCGAAGCCATGAGAATGACTTTGAAATTATCAAACAAATAATGGACCGTAAACAGCATCCTCAAGAACCATTTGAAGATTTTTTCAATTCGGTTTTACATCTCAAAAGCCAGCTCAAACACTCTATGCGAGATATAGACCTGATAGCAATTCTTAGAACTAACATTTGCACTAAGCTAATGAATTTTGTTTACCCGATGCGAATAAACACATTAGAGCAGTTTAGAGACGAATGTAGGAGAGTAGAGCGGATGTTACAATCGAGGTTTCCGATTATTCAGAATCGAAATTTGCCCTACAGAGTCCACGAACTGGAAGTAGTGGGTGATGAAGTCGACATAGGGGTAGATGCATACAATATTGCAGCTGAATGTGATGCACACCAACCCTATGTAAGCAACACTAATACTTCCAAGACAATTAAATGTTTTAATTGCAAAAAGTTAGGACACTTATTCATAAACTGTCGGTCACCAATTAATAAATTGTTTTGTTATCGCTGTGGTACAGATGATGTAACAGTGCTGAATTGTCCCAACTGCAAACCAAGTCGGGAAAACTTCAAACCGAACTTGACCGTAACCGGGAAGTCTTGTTCGACACAGACGCTCCCGGAATAACTAAAGTAGATGCTTCTACAAATACTTACCCAGACTTTCCACTTGAGTTACAAATAAAACCCAATACTGACTCTCAATCATTTTCAAATCAAGCTAATTTGGCTCATATTAATCAGCCTAAACGCAATCAGTTTCGTAACCAATCATACGATGAACGGTTAAGACTGTATACAGAGCTGCGATCAAAGATTTTTAATATAAATGAAATAAACGCGGATACTTCGCGAAAATTGCAAAAACTTCGCCGTCGGCACAAAAAGCGACAATTTTATAAATCAATGATCAGCAGCTGTGTACTAAGTTCAAACTTCGATCCTCGACCATATGCTACCATCGAAATTTCGGGAAAAGAAATCACCGGACTTTTGGACAGTGGTGCGACCATCTCATGTCTAGGAAGTGACTGTGTAGAATTTGTAAAGAGTTTGAAAGTGCCAGTTACTGATTTCGTGTCGATCGTTAAGACAGCTGACGGTAAAGCTCAACCAATCGTGGGTCGAGTAAAACTAAATGTCACCTACAATGGTCAAATAAAAAGCCTTGATTTGTACCTAATCCCGTCGCTTTCACAACCTCTTTATCTTGGAATAGATTTCTGGCAGAAATTTAATATCGCACCAAACATCATTAGCGAAATATCTGAGCCAGTAGTTTGTGAAAACACAATTAAGAAACCGGATGTAAACGTTTTAAGTGCGGAACAAAATCTTAGACTACAAGATGTGATAGACAAGTTTCCTTCCTTCTCTAAACTTGGTCTTGGCAAAACATCAGTAGAAAGTCACATTATCGATACAAATGATGCCGAGCCTGTGAAACAAAGGCATTATCCTGTTTCGCCACCTATTCAGGATCTAATATATACGGAATTGGATCGCATGATTTCTTTGGGAGTCATTGAAGAGAGTTCTAGTGCATGGAGCTCACCGATTGTTTTAATCAGGAAGCCTGGTAAGAACAGGTTATGCCTAGACTCTCGGAAAGTGAACTCCCTTACAAAGAAGGACGCGTATCCTCTTCCGCATATTGAGGGTTTGCTAAGCCGTCTGCAAGAGACACACTACATTAGTAGTGTGGATCTTAAAGATGCGTTTTGGCAAATCCCGTTGGAGGAAAAATCTAGGGAGAAAACGGCCTTCACTGTGCCAGGGCGACCGCTTTATCAATTCACCGTCATGCCTTTTGGACTGTGTAATGCAGCCCAAAGGATGTGCCGGTTAATGGATAGGGTGGTCCCCAGCGCACTTAGAGAACAAGTTTTCGTGTACCTAGATGATCTTCTCATTATTTCCAAAGACTTTGAATCACACATTTCCATGCTAGATAAAGTTGCTGACTGCCTGAAGGAGGCAAACTTGACTATCAATGTCGAAAAGTCCCATTTCTGTTTCCAAGAGTTGAGATATTTAGGCTACATCGTTGGTCAAGGCCATATTAAGCCTGACCCAAACAAAGTTGCTTCGATAAAGGATTTCCCAATACCAGCGTCCCAGAAACAGGTTCGACGATTTTTAGGACTATGCGGATGGTATCGGAGATTCATAAGGAACTTTGCTTCGATAGCTTCTCCTCTAACAGATACTCTCAAAAAGGGCAAAACATTTAATATGACTCCTGACGCACTCACGTCTTTCGAAACGCTTAAAACAGCTCTAATCTCCGCACCATTATTAAGCAACCCTGACTTTAAGAAGCCGTTCACAATCCAGTGTGACGCATCTAGTTACGGTATTGGCGGGGTATTATATCAGTTTGACGAGGACGAAAACGAAAAGCCTGTCACGTTTTTCTCAGAGAAGCTGAATGCCTGTCAACGTAACTATAGCGTCACGGAACAGGAATGCTACGCGGCAGTGCAAGCAGTGAAGAAGTTTAGGCCTTATATCGAAGGATTGCCTTTTACGATTGTGACCGACCATGCGAGTCTAAAATGGCTCATGGGCCTAAAGGATCTAAGCGGTAGACTTGCACGGTGGTCACTTAAACTTCAAGCGTATACGTTCGATATTAAGCACAAAAGGGCTCACAAAACGTTGTACCTGATGCACTGTCGCGTGCGTTTGCTGAGGAGCTTAACGCAAATTTGTCTTCTTATGAGTCAGTAAATTTAAATGCACCAGAATTCGTTTCACCAGAGTATTTGAATTTGATTTCTACTATCGCAAGTAACATTTCTAATTTCCCGGACCTTAAAATTGTTGACAACAAATTCGTCTACAAACGAAACTTTTCGAAAAACGATTCGATGAGTACCGAGTGCGAATGGAAGCTGTGGATACCCATAGGGTTGACACAGACTATCATTCAAAATTCTCACGATCCACCAAATTGTTCGCACGGAGGAATGATGAAAACGTTAGATAGAGTCAAGCGATTTTATTACTGGCCGAATATGACTTGGCAAATACGTTCTTACGTTCAAAACTGTTCGGTTTGCAAGGAAACCAAAGCGTCAAATAAAACATTGAGGCCCCCTATGTTAGCTCAACAACAACTAGATAGGCCATTTCAAAAAATATACATTGATTTTATGGGTCCTTATCCAAGAACCAAAAATGGAAAGGCTTTTATCTTTGTTGTACTAGATGGGTTTTCAAAATGTGTCTTTCTAAAAGCAATGCATAAAGCAAACGTGAAGTTGGTCATTGAGTTCTTAGAACAAACTATTTTTAGTCAATATGGTGTTCCGGAGTTTGTACATAGTGACAACGGAAAACAATTTGTCGCAAAAGATTTCCAGCATTTTCTAACTAAATACGGTTGCAAACACATTCGAAACGCTGTGTACTCTCCACAGGCAAACGCGTCTGAGAGAGTAAACCAGTCAATCCTCTCAGCCATTCGAAGCTACATAAAACAAGATCAACGAGAGTGGGATAAACACTTGTTTGAAATCCAGCAGGCACTATGGACTTCGGTACATCAGTCGACTGGAATGACACCATTTTTCATTCTTTTTGGGCGTCATATGACTACCCATGCCAGCATGTATAAACTTCTTCGTAATGTTAAAGCATTAAATGATAGTGAACTGGAGTGTTTGCCTAACCACAAGAAACTCGAACTTATAAGAGAGCATGTTAAACAATACCTGAAACAAGCTTTTCACAGGAACGAACAAACATACAACCTTCGTAGTTCTAAACGATTATTGCAGCCAGGAGATGAGGTATATCACCGGAACTTTGTTCTCAGCGATGCTTCGAAAGCACTTAATGCAAAGCTTTGTGACAAATTTGTGAAATGCAAAATTGTGAAAAAAATTGGTAACGCTATGTTTGAAGTTGAAAACGATGATGGCAAGAGAGTAGTGTATCACGCTAAGGACCTTCGCAAATAACATCGTCATAGTTTCAGTCAGTTTGGGTATATACAGTTAACATTTCAGGGTCATGGGTCGAGTCGAACTATTTCTGATGAGTATAGGTTTAAGCCATCCGATTTTCATATCTTTTCGATACAAAGATTGAATCGAAAATTCATGACTTTGTAGCGTACACCTTAAACCTAAGAAAGAAAATATGAAGTACATTTTTTTCGTTCAGTTTCTAAAGAAACTGCCGATTCCCCATAGCATTGACACCAACCGGACATTTAACGAACATACCCTTAAAATTCCCATTACCGCAGTTCAAACTTGGTTACCACTGAACTATAGAACTCCCGCTCAGTAAGCACTTACATTGCAATTCATAATTGCATACTCGTTCTTTTGCGTGCTGATAGTGATCGTGGTAGGGTGCTAAACTCCCAAAAGTACAAGCCAGACATTTTTTTGAGAAAACTCTATATACATTATATATCTCCGGAGAAAAATACCTGAGGTAAGCGTTATCTTTTCTTTTGAGTTCCCTTATTAGTTTCTAACCAATTTTATTTGCATAATTTGCATACATTTTCATCATCCAGCTATATCCCTCCGCACCGTATATATATGTATATAATATATAGTTTCCCTACCACGTTATCCAAAGCAAAGCTGAGACGCATCAAAAATTGCACAAGGATAATTGTTTGTGACTATTGGATAATCCAAAACTATCCTGAAAATCCCACACATATATTCTTAAATTATTTCGCCGAATATTTAAAATTAAAGGTACGTAATCGTATATTACTTATTTTCAAAATGTGCATATGGTAATTCTTATCATTTGGTGTCCACAGAAATTTGCGGACGCCCAAATAACCATCGGTTGCTCCGAAAATCTGCTATCTACATAGAACATATATGTATAGCAGCAGCCGAAAAGGGAGCGTCCGCAACCTCCATCATTAATTTTTTTTATTCTCTGGGCATTGTACCAACAACGATCGAGAATCACATCGATCACCACAACGCAACGCCGTGCTCTCAACCAGTTTAGTTTTGGCGAGAAAAAAGGAAAACACGCGCGGAAAATTCATCCCGACATCACACGTGCGCGCGAGATAAGTTAATCTCCCGCAGACACCATCTTCATCATCCCCACCATTACCCCATCGCCACAAGCGCCTCAACAAGTGCAATCAAAAATAAAGAAAAGTGCTCATAGTTTTTTTATTTGCCTAAATTTTCCTATACCTAATCTAATGTTCATACTTTGATTGAACTTTGCATAACCTAAAATCAAATATTTTGCATTGAAAAGTGTCAATTTTTATATACTTACTATTACCTTTCTTAATTACATTAATTTACACTACCTAAATTATTGCCTAAGAAATTCTAAATTATCTAAAACCTAAGTGAAACATAAAACACCTACACATTCAGACATCACATCACACACCAACGAAGGAAACTTGTGGCCACAACTTTCAACGTATGGACAAATTTGTAAGTACATGCACATTTAAATGCATTATTAAATTTCTTTGGCAATAACTATATACATATACTATACTATACATAATACATAAAACACATATTATGTACAATTTCGTAAAAACTTAATTATATATTACGTTAATTCTCTACTTATAAAAAAAAAATACTTAAATCTATACATACTTATATAAAACGTGAAGTAAATACCTATACATAAAATTAACTAAATCTAAATACCTACCTAATTAGTTTCATACATTCACACTTAAACAATATTGGCACACACACTTAATATTTTTGAAATACTATATACCTATACTATGAAGTTCGTTAAAACAAAATGCACTAGATATACTATGAAACAATAAACTTATGATTGCACTTCCTAACAAGTAATATGAGCATATTTCCTTTTTGAATCATTTGATAAAACGATGTCATCACGCGTTTAATCCAAAGCCATTAGGGTTGTGATCTGGTAGATACTTAGCAAGGGTTTCTTTTGGGACTATCTTAACAGAAGTGGACGAAAGATAGTCATGGTGTACCTCGACTCACCAGGTACATAGGGGAGGGCTTGTCCAAAATGTTTCGCAACATCTGAAACAACATCAGCTTCCATCGTTCATATACATCTTTTTTTTTCGTTTTACCAATTCGTTCTCGAATCTTTTCCTCCTCTCTTCCTCTCTCTTTATTAAATTCTTACCGACGCAAATCTATAATGATCTAGGCACGATAATCATGTGTGCATAGGGAGGCAGCAAGATCCCACCCCACCGACGAGCTAACGCCGTGCGATCGCAAGCGTGCCTACTGCTGCCAAGGGGCATAGGTCAACCACCAGCTATTTTTACCATCCCACCTAGCTATGACAGGTTCCCAATGCTTTATTGATAGCTCGCTGAAAAACTGCTGGAGCATTGGCAAGTCCAAATGGCATCCTTAAATATTCGTAATGACCATCTGGATTAACAAAAGCAGTTTTTTCAATAGAGCTTTCTTCAATTGGTATCTGGTGGAATCCTGACGCCATGTATGGTAAAGGATACCGATCTTTGATAGTAGTGCGATTCAATGCTCGATAGTCGACACATGAACGATATTGTCCATTCTTTTTCTTCACCAATACAACTGGACTTGCGAAAGGTGAATTACTGTCGCAAATTATATTCTGATTTTTCAGTTCGGTTACTATTTCGCTTACTATAATTCGCTCTGAAAATGCCATTAGGTATGGTCTATAATGTATGCCAACTTCCTGATTGAGTCGAATGTTCAGTGAGCCTGTCTTAACTTTTGTAACTGGAAATCCTTTCACAATAGATGTCGAATATTTCCTTAACAATTCTTCCACTTGCATACTATGGTTAGTAGAAGTTTCGCAGATCCACTTCGTTAACATATTTGATGAGTTAATAGGAGATTCCTTTCGTTTTAACATCGAACCATGTTTATCAACTCGTATTTCTAGTGATGAATCATTTAAAACATCGCGACCAATTATAATTACGTTCTTTAAATATATTTCGTCAATGATGTAAAAGGTAATTTGAATGTTAAGTTTTTCAAATTCAACCAGTAATTCAACTTTTTCTGTCAAAGGAATTGGATCTTTAGAAATACCTTGCACACTTAGAAAATGCGTAATCCTTTTACACGGTATTTGATTTGCAATATCAGCCCTCAGTAATGAGCAGTCAGTACCGGTGTCCAAAAGGCAATGGTACAGTCTTCCATTAATAAAGATAGCGGTAGTATTTCCAGATCGTGAAATATCATTGCACAAATTGACTTTCCTTTGATGAGCTCGTTATTTAGCCCAACAGGTTCTTTCCTCATGCACATCTTTGTTGCAATAAGTACCTACATCTCTTGGTGTCATCAGTTTTTTCGTACTTGAAATTATTTTTTTAAGCTCGTTTGTGGAAAATTTACCTTAATGTGACCCACTTTTCCACAACCAAAGCATTTTTTATCTGTTTCTAAACGGGGGTGTTTATTGGGATGCACAAAGTTATCTCCACTTCGTCTGATGCTGATGTGTACTCTTTTACTTGAACCATAATTTTCCTTATTTTGTTTATTAATTACGTCGAATTGTATTTGAGGTGATTCACCAATAGACGATAGATGATCTATTAAACATTGTACAGAGTTTAACATGACAAACATCAACGAATTTTTTAGCCCAACCCGCTGATCTGTCAAATATCATATGCAAATCAGTAATGCCCTATCGTTCGATCGGACACAATTTTCAGTACTTTTATGGTACGCTTTCCATTGTTTTCTAATACTACCTCGCGATTTCTTTGTGAGTGCATTTGTGTCGTAATAAAATCCCTTTCAAATTATTCAATAAACAAAGCACAGTTTATTTGAATGGTTTCATTTATTCGTAGGCTGACGATGCAAATCAAAACTTATTAGTGGTCTAAACATCACAATTGCATCGTTAGCAAAAGAATATTTTTGAAAATAGAAATAATATCTGACTCATTCATTTTAGAATGAATAACAATCGCACGTAGGAAGCGTGTTAAGAACTTATCGCTTCCGGATTTGAAAATAAATACAATTTAACCTATACAAAATTGTATGGCTTATATATTACTTAATTCGGGAAACTTAGAAACCGATAAAAGTTGAAATTCGAACTGAAAAATATAAAACGCATATTCTCGTACTACCTGTTCCTGTTAGGCTGTACTTGCACCCCCAGAAGTTAATAAACTTGTTATTTTGCATGTATTTTGCTGAGTTCTGATAATTCTATTTTTATAACTATATTTTCCGCGAAGGGTACCTTTTCACGCCAACCATTGTCTCATTAGAGATCCTCATTCTCGGTAAACAAACTCCTTTTGCAAAGAGTTTGAAAAGGGTGTGGTTGTAACAAAATATCTACCTGTGTCGCCTAAGGTACTGAGAATTGTTGCAAAAAGGTACCTATAATCCGTCCAAACTTTGGTAAGATATTTTATTCTGTTTGCGACGACTGTCAAGAAAGTCTTGGAATTATCCCAAACTTATATAAAATTTATTTTTTATTAAGCAACTAACTAGGAAAACCAATCAAAAAGCAACAGAAAGAAAAACACAGAAATATATGCTACACGTGTTTAGAAATAAAACAAAAACGCAATATTTTTCAATATTTTGCATACATTTGTACAAATTTGTGTGTGATAGACTTAAAAACCATTTGCATTGTTGTATTACAACGAATAAAATTAGAAAGCATTCACAATTTACTAAAATTAATTAATAATTGTAAACGCTCAGGCTGAACAACATCGTATTAAATTCTCTCCTATTTCGAAATTTAATACCGCGATTTTGGATGGTTGGGCAACACTTGTCTTCAAAATGACATAAGGGAGGATTTATTAATTTAGCTAATGTCCGAGATAAACATGGCTTTCTCAACACTAACATTTAACCCTACCGTTAGCGATAATCTGGCAACTATATTTGTTTATTGGTAAAGGGATTTTGGAAAGTGTGGAGTCTTTTCGTAAAGTGCCAGACAAAAGTTGATTATTGGTAAGGCCGAATATATCTATATATATATAAAAGAAAGTATCCGAAGCGATGTTATCCCATAACTCGAGATTGGCCGAACCGATTTTGATGATTCATACTTTGTTGGAAAGGTATTTTCTCAGCAAGGGTTTTAAAAGAAAAAAATTCAAAATTTCAAAATGTCTTATTTTGACCACCCAGCGTGTTACGACAGTTTTTTTTTCGATTTTTTTTTTTTTTTTTTCATTTTGTATTTATTTATTTTGGCAACAACCAGAAAAAGAATCTAACTTGAATGTAACATATCGTATCACAATTAAACTGTCAGATAGACACGCAACGTAACGCCATCTATTATCGATCAATCGAGAAGCCAATTTTTATTCATGTGTGGTGGAGCTGTCCACGTTGACTGTGCCATTTGATTTAGTTGCGCAGTTTCTTCATTCGTTGCTGTTTCGGCGTCCATATTGCACTTTCCGAATTCGGCCATTGCGCATTTCTTCATTGCGATTTTGTGAGTTTTTATAAATTAAATTTGATAATCTTGTAAGGAATTTAGTGTAGTTCTTTTCGACTAAGAATGATTTTGACTGCCTGTCTTTAAATGCAAAAATCTTAGAAACTTCTTAATATATTTTGGTGCAATTTTCACAGGCCTATAGAGGATACCTAGGCCCACAATCTCCAGTTTGTTTCAACATATATAACTAAATAAATTCCGGAAAAAAATGCACAAGAGTAATTTATTTTTTCGTTTCGTTTCGCTTTTTTCTTTGTCACGCTTTTCGTTCGAAAATAAATATAGTAAATGCCACCTTACATCTGCAGGTACAACATAGGATATCCAATAACTCGATAACTTAAATGGTATTTTAAATAAATACTAGGCGAAATTTGAGACATTTCTACGATATTCACCTGGGTGAGTTTAATACATATTTACTAAGCTCGTGATTTAAAAAACAAATATGTTCCCTCCTTGGCCTTTAAATAAAATAAGTCGATATTTTGAAAACATAATTGGTGACATAATATTATGACCATAATAAAAAATACATTGTTTTTGAAAACAAAGGAATTCAGACTTTCAAAGGATAAAATAATAATAATAGTTGAGTCTTACCTAAGGATTGAGGCTTTTTAGTCCGCCTTATCACTATTATTTGTGAGTTCTTTTGTAAAAGAAAGCTTTCAATTTTAAAATTATGATATGCGTTTCTTAACAAATTCTTAGTTTCAATACTTCATTGAACATGTATTAACTGACACAATTGTATCCGCTTTTGGCGTGTAAGAATGTGGCGTGAGGGGCGTGTGATTGAAAGAGATAGGGTGCGAAATGTATACGGGACTGAAAGAAAATGATTTAACATTTGAAACGAATACCTGTTAAAATTACGGAAGGAAGACAAATTATTTTATGCAGTGGGAAGAAATATCCTGTTTTTGGCCAACTCAAGCGTTATGAGAATATATATTTTTTGCCCCCTACAAGATAGCAAATTTCTTAGATCTTTTTTCTATCAACTGTTCTGAAACCACATTTTGCAAGGGCGAAGCCGGGGGGTACAGCTAGTATATATATATAGTTGGCGCAGCAGGTCCGTAGGGACCCTTTGCCTTAGCTTCTCGCAACCATTCGTTTTGTGTGAGATTTCATTTTTCGGAACGAATGGAAGGGATCAACAATTTATGCCGATTCCAAACGGCTAATTGAGAAACTCTTTCATGACATTTTATACTCTCGGGTGTTTGTCACACGTTCCCGAGAAGTGACGCAGTGAAAAAACCCTGAGTTGGAATTTGGGTTTTTGAATGATTCGAACCTGGGACCCCTCGCTTAGTAGTCCAACACACTAACCACTAAGCCACTGCGCCTACCACTCTCTGGATTATGATATCAAAAAGAAGTTGTGAGAAGACAATGAGTATTATTTTGAAAAGTATAATGTTTAGTTTAAACTAACTTCGGTTTGTTCTTCTGTAATTTCGTTCTTTGTCTAAGAATTCCAATCTAAGCGGACCAGATTATTGTTTATATGTAACAATGGTTGAAAATAACATTTTAATAAGCTCTTAAAAAAACTCTTATCTTCAAAAATAGAAATTATTAATTTGATTCATATGGTAACACCCCGACAGATCATATTGTTGAACGGAATGATAATAAAATACGGCTAATGACTAAATGAACATTTTAAGGAAATCTCAAAATTACAAACTTATCTTCATTACATTAAAATATTTTTTTTTAATTGGATTATTCTTTTGTTTATTTGCAGGATATCCCTTGTAACAGTACAGTTATGCCTGCTATCATTTCTAATAATATTTGTAGTATTTCCAATAATCTTCAAATACTCCTATACACTACAAAGAGGAATACTCTTCCTAACGTTCAGTAAGTAAATTTATTATCTTCTCTATCTATATATATCAAAAAAAATGTCGCCCGTCATTTTCAACCAATTTAGTTGATTTATTTGTAAGATGTCGTCAATAACTGACATTCTGATTTGTTAAAAGCGACATAATAAAATGAACATATTTACATGTATGATACAGCTTAATAAATATAGCGTTTGTAGTTCGTACGGGAATATTTTCTTGCCACCGAAATTTGGTGTACTAAATCGGTGTAGAAAGTCTATTATATCATGGAAGGAGAGAATCTATGGTTGATCGGATAACTCACAATACAACGTTACGGGGAAAAGAAGCTACGGTTGATCGGATAACTCACAATTTAACGTTACGGGGGAAAGAAGCTACGGTTGATCGGATAACTCACAATACAACCCTACAATTTCTGAATACGAATGGCCAATTCTGCTAGCAGAATTCAAGCAAAAATACATTTGGCAAATTGTAACTTTTTGGAGTGGATTGTATCTGTGTAACTTTATTTTCTGATTGTATCCAAAAGATACAATTGTATCCGCTTTTCCATCACTGTGTCAGATTCCTTCAGTAGGATCTGATGCTCTTTAGTCGATTATCGTGAACCAACTATTGTCACAAAGGTTGGCGAGAACTTCGTTGATTTCAGGAATTGGATATCTGTCTGAATTTAATTTCCTGTTGTCGATCACGAGACGATAATTTTTTTCCATGGATGCGTTTTTTTTTTGGGGACGATCCAAACCGGCGAGTTGTATGGTGACTTGGATGGTCTAATGATACCATCTTCGAGTAACTTACTAATTTGTTTGTCGACTTCTTCCCTTAATGCTCTCGGGTAGGGGTATGATTTGGAGTAAATTGGTTCGGAGCTTACGGTATGAATTTTCCCTTTTACTGTAGTTGTATAGGTCAGTTTTTCGTCCGGGTCGGAAAAGAGGTTAGGGTAATTCTTAATGGTTTTAATTAGGTTGGTCGAGTCTTCTTTGTTTAAATGGAAAGTTCTGATGTTTGCGTGATTGACGCTTTCTGTAACATGTTGCTTGAGAGGTATAATAGCGTTCGAATGAATAATCATATAATTTTCTCTCGTATGGATGACAGCGTTAAGTTTTTGTAGCGTGTCGTTACCAATAATGCCATCAAACGAGATAAGGCTGGGAAGGATGTAAAATTTGATTTTGTTTATACTGGGGTCGAAAAGCTGAACGAAGCAATGGTGAGTAATTTTTATGTTTCCTCCTACTGAAGTGGCGTAAAAGTTTTTTTTCGATCGGAAGGGGATTTCTAATGTGACGGGGTTGAATATAATTTCTGTTGGAGCCTGTGTCTATGAGGAATTTAAGTATTTGCCCGCTCCTCGCGACGTGTTCAAAGTACGGAAGCGAAGAGCTTTTCAGTCTAAAAAATATATGTCGTCTAATTGTTCTGGTAGGTCAAGGTTTGTGTTTTCGTTCTGGTCAGTATATTCAGTTAGAGTCTGTTGATGATGAAGTAACGAAAACAATCGAGAAATCCCTAGGAAACAAGGAATTTACGTTGGCGGCCTTTCTGGACATAGAAGGTGCATTCAACAACCTGAACACAAGTTAATGGATATATTGTATTACATTATTTTATTAGATAAGTGTGGATCGTAAGAGGTATGCTTAATGGATATATTGTATTACATTATTTTATTAGATAAGTGTGGGATCGTAACTTCTCCTCCCTTAGCGGAGCGGTTGCCAGAGGATGTTTTTCCTCGAAGGAGCATCTGCCATTTCCCTCGTGCTAGTGTTATTTTCCGTTACATGGTCTTCAAGGGTTCGTTTTCTTTTGGTTCTTGTTCTGATGAAAGCTGCTATTATGATGATGATTACTGGGGTCAATATGGTCCAAATAGATATGAGATGCGTTTTTGAATGTATGGCGAGTAACTGGATCTTCTGCTTCTCGTTGTTTTTTAGCTGGTCCAGATGGAGTCTTGTTAGTGAAAGGTGTTGGTTGATAGTTGAAGAATTTATTAAGCTGCGAGTCGGTTGGTGTATTACTACACTATCCCAGAAGATATCTGTTCTAGAATCATAAGTGATATTATTAATGAAGATAGTGCAGTTTTGGAAATGTAATGGTGCGGTGCCATTATGTTGTATCTGCTGATACCACAGGTTGTTTTGACGGTCATGTTGCGAACATCGGTGAGGAGGATGTAGTTCGGTTCGGGCTGCGATATCGGGTTAGGTTCGAAACCAACTGTAAGGTTACATACTGCAGGCTGGTTGTTGATAATATTTCGTACACATTCAGGAAATTTGGTTTATCTTCTTTGTTTCTTTTTACAGAGATAGATGCCTTCTATGATATCGCATACTTCCTCAAAATAAAGTTCGTCAGATTCATGCATAGCAAGGTAGGGGTAGGTGGATATGGAAATAGTTTTATTGATCGGGAGAGGTATAAGATGGAAGAGGGAATATGTTTCTTGATATGTAATAGGAATTCCAATGCTAAATACAATATTCGAATTATTATAATAAGCTTGTAACCGTAAAATTTCATATATGTGTTCATCTGAAGAAAAATTAATGGATTGGTTTTGTAAAATGGCTCTTATTTCGTCTAGTTCGGTTTTGCTTAATATCTGTTTAGAAATTATGTGTAATTGAGCAAGAGTAACCGCTTCGGCAATATTTACTAAATGGTTGTAAAGTAAGTCTATATTGAAATTAATTCTGTGAATATATTGAAGGTGTTTTAGAGCTTCCTGATCTGTTTGGAGTGCGTTACTTATATTATTATTGTAAAGCTTCAAAAATGTTTTTATTGTAGTTCGTTTATGTGACGAGTAATATTATCAAATCTCTCTATTATATTTTTATTGATACTGATTTGGTGGTTAGCTTCGTTTTTTAAAATATTCTGATTCAAGTTTAGAGTTTTTAGTTCTTTATTAATGGCTATTGCATCGTTCGTGTCCATATTTCCTGTTATAGCTTTTATAACAGTACCTAATCCATCTATAATGCCTCTCTTTTTCTTTGTTTAGGTAAGAGTGTCTGGAGTTTGAGTACAAGTTCTTTAAATTTAATGTGAGCTATATTTATTGTGTCAATATTTTTTTTGTTGATTTGCCAAAGCTTTTACTGATTTACGAATTTTTTTCGATACTTTCTACGTAGTTATTTAGATTTACGATGTGGATGCATTTTTTATAAGTTTCTATTACCTTGGTGGGTCCTAGTCGAAGGGGTAGTAGTCCGTAATTGTCAGTCAGGTTGTGTATTTCCAGTTCTTGTCCTTGTATTGTTGTCACTATTGTCGTCAGTAACCTGAAATTTCCTTTTCTTTTTGATGTGTAAACATTTATGCGCGCGTTATTGGATTCTGGTAGAGTAATTCCAAACATAGGACTTGATGCAACGGATATGCGTAACGGATATACTTATACATATATATATTGCGCGCTGTTGGAATCTGTTGGAGTAATTCCAAACATTTAACTTTCTGTAACGGAAATGCGCCATTGCATATATTTTATCATTGCATATGTTTTTTGCATATGTTTTTATCATTGCATACATTTATGAGCTGAAATAAAGCATGTTTTTGAAGTTATTACTTCTTTAGGCGCGGGCGCGTTGGGCACTTTGGATGGAAAGAAACCAATAAACTCGCGTCACTGTTACCATCACCGTCACTGTTACCGTTACCGTCACCGTCACCGATCCCAATAAAACGTTGTATGTGTGCATGGTTGTATGCAGCTAGAAAGATAGGATAGTTTTGGACCCGATAGGTGGCGCTGTTGTGGATTTTTCTGAGAAACTCAACCGATCTCAATGAAACTTTGTATGTGTGCATGGTTGTATGCAGCTAGAAAGACAGGATAGTTTTGGACCCGATAGGTGGCGCTGTTGTCGATTTTTCTGAGAAACTCAACCGATCTCAATGAAACTTTGTATGTGTGCATGGTTGTATGCAGCTAGAAAGACAGGATAGTTTTGGACCGATAGGTGGCGCTGTTGTCCGTTTTCTGAGAAACTCAACCGATCTCATTGAAACTTTGTATGTGTGCATGGTTGTATGCAGCTAGAAAGACAGGATAGTTTTGGACCCGATAGGTGGCGCTGTTGTCCGTTTTCTGAGAAACTCAACCGATCTCAATGAAACTTTGTATGTGTGCATGGTTGTATGCAGCTAGAAAGATAGGATAGTTTTGGACCCGATAGGATTGCGCTGTTGTCCGTTTTCTGAGAAACTCAACCGATCTCAATGAAACTTTGTATGTGAGCATGGTTGGATGCAGCTAGAAAGACAGGATAGTTTTAGACCCGATAGGTGGCGCTGTTGTCGATTTTCCTGAGAAACTCAGCCGATCTCAATGAAACTTTGTATGTGAGCATGGTTGGATGCAGCAAGAAAGATAGGATAGTTTTGGACCCGATAGGTGGCGCTGTTGTCGATTTTTCTGAGAAACTCAGCCGATCTCAATGAAACTTTGTATGTGAGCATGGTTGGATGCAGCAAGAAAGATAGGATAGTTTTGGACCCGATAGGTGGCGCTGTTGTCCGTTTTCTGAGAAACTCAACCGATCTCATTGAAACTTTGTATGTGTGCATGGTTGTATGCAGCTAGAAAGACAGGATAGTTTTGGACCCGATAGGTGGCGCTGTTGTCCGTTTTCTGAGAAACTCAACCGATCTCAATGAAACTTTGTATGTGTGCATGGTTGTATGCAGCTAGAAAGATAGGATAGTTTTGGACCCGATAGGATTGCGCTGTTGTCCGTTTTCTGAGAAACTCAACCGATCTCAATGAAACTTTGTATGTG
The DNA here is from genome assembly GCA_949126925.1 of Cheilosia vernalis. Classification (NCBI taxonomy): domain Eukaryota; kingdom Metazoa; phylum Arthropoda; class Insecta; order Diptera; family Syrphidae; genus Cheilosia; species Cheilosia vernalis. The sequence continues at coordinate 61,573,692 of OX421362.1, forward strand.
AGCACGGTTGGATGCAGCAAGAAAGATAGGATAGTTTTGGCCCGATAGGTGGCGCTGTTGTCCGTTTTCTGAGAAACTCAACCGATCTCAATGAAACTTTGTATGTGTGCATGGTTGTATGCAGCTAGAAAGACAGGATAGTTTTGGACCCGATAGGTGGCGCTGTTGTCGATTTTTCTGAGAAACTCAGCCGATCTCAATGAAACTTTGTATGTGAGAATGGTTTGATGCAGCAAGAAAGATAGGATAGTTTTATCCCGATAGGTGGCGCAGTTGTCGCTTTTTTGAGAAACTCAACCGATTTCAATGAAACTTTGTATGTGTGCATGGTTTTATGCAGCTAGAAAGATAGGATATTTTTGGACCCGATAGGTGGCGCTGTTGTCGATTTTTTTGAAAAACTCAACCGATCTCAATGAAACTTTGTATGTGTGCATGGTTGTATGCAGCTAGAAAGATAGGATATTTTTGGACCCGATAGGTGGCGCTGTTGTCCGTTTTCTGAGAAACTCAACCGATCTCAATGAAACGTTGTATGTGTGCATGGTTGTATGCAGCTAGAAAGATAGGATAGTTTTGGACCCGATAGGATTGCGCTGTTGTCCGTTTTCTGAGAAACTCAACCGATCTCAATGAAACTTTGTATGTGAGCATGGTTGGATGCAGCAAGAAAGATAGGATAGTTTTGGCCCGATAGGTGGCGCTGTTGTCCGTTTTCTGAGAAACTCAACCGATCTCAATGAAACTTTGTATGTGTGCATGGTTGTATGCAGCTAGAAAGACAGGATAGTTTTGGACCCGATAGGTGGCGCTGTTGTCCGTTTTCTGAGAAACAACCGATCTCAATGAAACTTTGTATGTGTGCATGGTTGTATGCAGCTAGAAAGATAGGATAGTTTTGGACCCGATAGGATTGCGCTGTTGTCCGTTTTCTGAGAAACTCAACCGATCTCAATGAAACTTTGTATGTGAGCATGGTTGGATGCAGCAAGAAAGATAGGATAGTTTTGGCCCGATAGGTGGCGCTGTTGTCCGTTTTCTGAGAAACTCAACCGATCTCAATGAAACTTTGTATGTGTGCATGGTTGTATGCAGCTAGAAAGACAAGATAGTTTTGGACCCGATAGGTGGCGCTGTTGTCGATTTTTCTGAGAAACTCAGCCGATCTCAATGAAACTTTGTATGTGAGCATGGTTGGATGCAGCAAGAAAGATAGGATAGTTTTGGCCCGATAGGTGGCGCAGTTGTCGCTTTTTTGAGAAACTCAACCGATTTCAATGAAACTTTGTATGTGTGCATGGTTTTATGCAGCTAGAAAGATAGGATATTTTTGGACCCGATAGGTGGCGCTGTTGTCGATTTTTTTGAAAAACTCAACCGATCTCAATGAAACTTTGTATGTGTGCATGGTTGAATGCAGCTAGAAAGATAGGATAGTTTTGGACCCGATAGGTGGCGCTGTTGTCGATTTTTTTGGGAAACTCAACCGATCTCAATGAAACTTTGTATGTGTGCATGGTTGTATGCAGCTAGAAAGATAGGATAGTTTTGGACCCGATAGATGGCGCTGTTGTCGATTTTTTTGAGAAACTCAACCGATCTCAATGAAACTTTGTATGTGTGCATGGTTGTATGCAGCTAGAAAGACAGGATAGTTTTGGACCCGATAGGTGGCGCTGTTGTCGATTTTTCTGAGAAACTCAGCCGATCTCAATGAAACTTTGTATGTGAGCATGGTTGGATGCAGCAAGAAAGATAGGATAGTTTTGGCCCGATAGGTGGCGCAGTTGTCGCTTTTTTGAGAAACTCAACCGATTTCAATGAAACTTTGTATGTGTGCATGGTTTTATGCAGCTAGAAAGATAGGATATTTTTGGACCCGATAGGTGGCGCTGTTGTCGATTTTTTTGAAAAACTCAACCGATCTCAATGAAACTTTGTATGTGTGCATGGTTGTATGCAGCTAGAAAGATAGGATAGTTTTGGACCCGATAGGTGGCGCTGTTGTCGATTTTTTTGGGAAACTCAACCGATCTCAATGAAACTTTGTATGTGTGCATGGTTGTATGCAGCTAGAAAGATAGGATAGTTTTGGACCCGATAGATGGCGCTGTTGTCGATTTTTTTGAGAAACTCAACCGATCTCAATGAAACTTTGTATGTGTGCATGGTTGCATGCAGCTAGAAAGATAGGATAGTTTTGGACCCGATAGGTGGCGCTGTTGTCGATTTGTTGGTATTTCATAATATATTAAGAATACGGTTATTACAATTCCCTCTTTTCTCAATGACGTGTATCAAGCCACACACATACCGCACGCACGGTGTTTACACATACATATTTCGGGACTGTTGGATACAGTCGCACAGTTTTTTTATTCTAGCTTTATGAAGTTTCCTTGTATCATTATCATTAGTAATAACTGTGAATCTATTGTTAGTTTTGACTTTCTGTGTTTTGAATCGTGGGGTCATTTTGTTACGCCTACATTCTTTCCGGTACATTATCTCTCCTTCTTTAAGATCATGAGGTTCTTGCCTATTTTTATTTCTTTTTTCTAAATATTTATCTCTTTTTTTATCTAGGAGGTTTTTGATAGATTGAAAAAGTTCGGTCTGAAAAGCGTAAAGTTTTTGTAAGTAGTCATGTTGGTTATGATATGTCAGGGTTTTGTCAAAGTCGTATGTGCGTCCGTAAAAGAGTTCCTATGGTGTATGATTTGTAGCAGAATGGATCGCGTTATTGTATGTAAAGATAGTTTCATTTAGTATATCGTCATGATCTTTCTCTTTATATTTATCATGAATGATTCTATATACTTCTGTTAATATAGAATGCATCCTTTGTACAGGAGCGTTACTGGTTGTTTGTTGAAAGGATGTGACATGGAGGTCAATATTGAACTGTTTGCAGAAGTTTTGGAAGATGTTTGAAGTGAATTCTGACCCTTGGTAACAAACAATCTTCCGAGGTATGCCGTGTAAACTTATGAAATGTTTGATTTGCTTAACTATGTTTAAGCTATTTCGGGTTGCTAAAGTATTTTGAAAATTTATCGATAATAGTGAGAATACTTTTGTTATTAATACTATATACGTCTATGTGTATAATGTCTAGAGGTTTTATAGGTGTTTCTGTTGTTGTAAAAGCTATTTTGGGAGGTTGTCTGTCGTATTTTTGAGTCTGTCAAGTAGTGCAATTATTGATTGTTTGAGTTATTTTGCTCTTCATATAAGGGAAAAAATAGTCTCATTGTAAGTGTTGGAGTGTTTCGGTAATGCCCCTGTGGTTAGATTTTGAATGGTAGTCGTTAATGATTTGGTCTTGCTCGTCGCTTTCTGTTATGTCTGTCAAAGTTTTGTACACTTTAGTAAACGGAAGGTTTTATTCCTGGCAAAATATTTTGAATAAAGTTGTTGTATTAATTTAAATGTCTCGTTGTCTGTCATTATTGCAATTAGTCTGTTTGGGGGAAGGTATTCTTTAAAAATATTAATTATATCGTTTTCGGAGAATGATTTTCTGGTGATTGTTTGTTCCTAAAAACAATTTTTAGCACGTTTTTAGGTGGGTTATTTGATATTTGCAATATTACTTGTAGATTAAATTCATTGAGTGATTTCTCTGAAATAGGGATTCCATCACCTAGGTTTTCTTCTGCAGAATGTATGGTTGCAGCTGTTGTATCGTTCAAGTTTAATTCTGCTTGGTCAGGTAGTTTAATGCGACTAAGCGTGCGTTGGCATTTTGAATTCCTTTTTTATAAACGATTTCATAATCGTATTCTTCGAGTTTTAATCTCCAACGGACAAGTTTGGAGTGCTGTTCTTTCAAACTCATGAGCCACTGCAGGGGTTTGTGATCAGTGACGATCTTAAATTTGTTACCGAATAGGTAGGGGCGAAAATAGTTCGTAGCCAGACAAGTAATTCTTTCTCTACTGTCGAATAGTTTTGTTCCGATGTGTTTAATGTCCGGCTTCCATAGCAGATAGGCTTGTCACTGCCAATGGGTCCCTGGGACAGGACGGCACCCAATGCTACATTACTGGCGTATGTGGTTAACACAAATGGTTTGGAAAAATCGGGGTACTGGAGAAGTGGGTCGTTGGATAAAATATCCTTACATAATTCAAACGCTTTGGTATAATCTTCATCAAGAGTGATCTCTGCGCCCTTTTTTAAGACAGCGAGTAAGTGGTTTGGTTAATTTCGCAAAATCGCGAATAAATTTACGATAGTAACCTACCAGACTAAGGAAGGATTTAATTTCTTTCGTTGTTCTTGGTATTGGGAATTCTTTAATAGCTCGAATCTTGTATGGATTCGGTTTCACGCCATTTCTGGTGATTATATGTCCGAGGAATGCGGTTTCTTTGCGCAAAAATTCTGACTTGTTTAATTGAATTTTCAGATTTGCTTCCCTTAGTTTATCAACTATTTTCTGTAAACTCTCTATATGTTCTTACAGTGATGTTGAGTAGACAACTATGTCATCTAAATATACAAGACATGTTTTACCGATGTGATCTCTTAGAACATTATCCATCACTATTTGGAATGTGGAGGGGGCATTTTTCAGCCCAAAACGGCATTATTACAAACTTGTATAACCACTTTCGACCGTGAAGGCCGTTTTGGGAGTATCTTGCGTATCCATCTCGATTAGATAGAAACCGCTGGCCAAGTCTAAAGTCGTAAAATAGTGACATTTGCCTTGTCGCTTATCGTTTTGTCGTTAAGACGGCGGTAATCGATTACAATTCTCCATTTTTGTTTGCCTGTGGAGTCAGGTTTTTTGGGTACTACCCATACAGGGAAACTCCATGGGGAGAAACTGGGTCTGATTATGCCTTGGTTAAGCATGTCTGAAATTTGAATTTGTACCTCCAGTTTGTGGACGTAAGGATATCGATAAGTTTAAGTATAGATTGGTATCTCATCAGTAGTTTTAATTTTGTGTTTTATCGTATTTGAAAAAGTTAGACTTTGTCCTTCTTTGTAGAAGATATCATTATAGTTTATGTTTAAATGCTCTGATCGGATTTCTTCAGATATGTCATTAACGTTTTGACTCTGAAGACTATGGTAGTCTTGAATTGGGATTTCCAAATTGTTAAATTCTCTGGTTTCAAAATCTGTGAGTGACTGCACTCGAAGTGGGTGTTGCAAGAATAGAATTTGATTTGCTGGGGTATTGTTCTGCACTTCGATTTCAGCGTGCCAATTGTTTGCATTATAAATGCCTTCAATTATGCCTATATTTGAGTCAATTTTTGCTGTGGGAACAAGGATGTCACCATTTTGGGTATCAACTGGTAATCTAACAATTTGTCTAGAGTGGGAAGGGATACTAAATTTCTTTGACATGAAATTGGGTTTGTATAGAAGTGGGATTTTTGCATTTGGTGTGACTAATGTTTGATTGGGAAGATCTATGCTAGCTTTCAGCGCACTTAGGGCATCTAGGCCTAATAGTCCATCAAAATATCCGTGGAACTTGTAAATTAGAATACCAGGCTGTTGGGATTCATAGAAATTCGGAAGTTTTACTTGTTTGTCTACACTGGTGCTTTCGTAAAATAGTTGTAATTATTGTTGGATCAATTATATTAATATCGTCGGGGTGAACGTATTGTGGATTTATGAATGACGATGAAGCTCCTGTATCAATAAGGAATTTCAACGGTTTGCGAAAGGGTGACGAAATATGTATATATGGAAGTGAGTGTCCATGTTTATTTATATCTAAGTAAATTGGTGCCCTGAGGCTAGAAAATGAAAATTTGATGCATCTTCATATTCAGGGTTATTGAAAGAGGTAGCGACTGGGTTGTCAAAGAATTGGTCTAATTGTGGAAAATAGTTCTGTTGGTAATAATTTTGAGCATTATTGGGGTATGTGAGTTCTTGTAGAGAAGAATTGTTTTCATCCTCTATAGGTTCTGTTCTATCTGTTTCAGGTATGTCTGGTTCGTCGATATTGTGAATTTCTTGTGTATTTTGCCGGAATGTATTGTTTTGTTGTCCGGAGGTGGGTCTTCTTACTAAAGTTTGAGCCGAAGTTGTATCCATTGGTTCATGCTAAATGTAAGGTGGTCTTGACTGGCAATTGTTTGGATTTTGTGTGATTGCTCTCTGGTAATCAACTTGTTGTTGGGGTCTATATTGTTGTGGTTTCTGAAAATTATTTTGTTGTTGGGGCTATATTGCTGCGGTCTCTGAAAATTATTTTGTTGTTGGAGTCTATATTGTTGCTGAATAAATGATGGTCTCATGTTTGGTTGATTAAATCTTGGGTAGTATAAAACTGGTTGTATAGGGTTGTAATGAGGCTGTGCAATTGGTATGCCTTTAATTTGGGGTTTGGGGGTCATAGATGGGTTCGATTGAGGTTTAACGCCCGCGCTGTGTACTTCGAACTACACCATAAGAGTAGTCACAACCTCTTTAGCGCGTGTTTATTATAAAAAAAAAAAAAAAAAAAATATCTAATGTATGACATATTTTGTTCCTTAATGCAGTTAGCAAATGCTTCAGCTAAAGATTGAGGTTTAATTGATCTTACTATGGAACCTAAAGGTTCTCTTAAACCAGTTAAGAAAATATTTAAACTCATTTCATTATACAGTTCTCCCTTTGCTTTAATAACATTATGATCTCTGTTGTGGATTTGAATATGGTTTCTTATTGTGGAGAAAATTTCAATCACTTCGCTGTAAAATTGTTCTGTCGTTTTATTGGCTTGTCGAAGATTATGTAAATCTTTGATCTTGGAAGTTTCATTACGCTTATCTGCGTAATGTAACATAAGATTTCTTCTACATTTGTTAAAAAATCGTAGAGAAGACGCGGATTGCCATTGAATTTCGGCAAATCTTTAATAGCGTCGGGAACTCGTAGAGAACTGAAAAGGTCATTTGGACCGAAATTATTAGAGGGGTTTGATGTATCACTCGTCGCCATATTAATATTATTTATTGTAATAGCTGAGTATGATTCACTATTAACTTCAATATCACTTTCTCTATTGTTTATTTTGATAGGTGGATTTGTTTCACTATCAATTTCGATATATCTCTCTTCGTCGCTATTGCTCAATTCACTATTTATTTCACTATTTATTTCACTCCGTATACCGAGCGTGTAGTGTATACAAAAAATGCAATGAACAAAACGAAAAGATTAATTACCCCAGGTGGCAGTCCAGCTTTACTGGAAAATCCACCCTCTTCGGAGGTCGGCTCTACGGATTCTGGGGAGAGCCGCTTATTGCAGTCCATTAACCCTTTTATTAAAAGTTCAAGGGTATCTCGATCGCCTCCATCAAGATCGAATAACCCCGGGAAAAGAAGTCCGCCGGGAGCGCCAGCGCGTGAAAAACGGGACTCAGTGAAAGATATAAGCTCTGAGGAAGAAATTAAAACACTCCGAATCAAGCTTAAGGAAATGGATCTACTCTATCAAACTCTGAAGAAAGAGATAGAACTGTTAAAAGAAGAAAATAATGTTCTAAGGAACACTAATTCTCAGAAAGAACGCGAATGTACTCCACCACGCTTGCCTAGTCAGGAATACCACACTGACGAAGAAGAGCTAGCACGCGAAACGAATCGGGTCCCTAAGAAAAGACCTAGTAAGAAAAGGAGAGCCGGTTCTTCGCCTGAAGTCGAGCCTCTAAGAGAAAAAACGCGTAAAGTACCGCGAGGAAAACAACTCCGAGGGCAAATTCGTCCACCACCTCCAATAAACGTCGCTGGGGTAACGGATTATAATAAGTTACACAGCCTCCTTAAAGGAACGATAACATCGGAATTTAAGGTAACATCTTTGAGGAATAATGCGTGGAAAATTAACGTCGTTAACCACGAAGACTACCGGGCAGTGTCCCAAAAGCTAAACACCGAGAAGATCCAGTGGTATACTTTTGAAATAAAGTCAGAAAGGCCACATCGTGTTGTAGCGAGGGGACTCCACCCCTCATGCACCAAAGAAGAGGTTATAAACGACCTCCGTTCCAAAGGGTTTAAAATTCTTGATGCCGTAAATATCATCAAGAAAGAGAAGCAAAAAACGGAAGAAGATAAGGACATCCTGGTAAGGCGTGGACTTCCGCTCTTTATGCTTACCTTCGATAGGTCTGATAATATCGAAGATATCTACAGAATTAAAACCATACTTAATATTGTGGTAAAAATCGAGCCCATGCGCAGAAATTTAAAAACAATTCCACAGTGCAAACGTTGCCAAGAATTCAATCATACGCAAATGTATTGCAAAAAAGAGCCGCGATGTGTAAAATGCGCCGGAAGTCATTTCTCCCAAGACTGTGGAGCAAATAAACAATCCTCCGCTACCTGTGCTAACTGTAAGGGAAAGCACCCGGCAAATTATAGAGGCTGTGAATTAGCTAAGGAGTTGCAAAAACGGAGAGATGCGCTACTCAAAAGCCAAAATAAAAAAACAAAGCCGCTTACCAAGGTAAAGCGTAGGACCGCCCAGGAGGTAGTAGGCAATATAAAACCTCCGGTTCAAAAGCGTAGCATTGTCAGAGAAAGAGAGACAATTGAAAGGCCCTCGACCTCTGTTATCAAAAGAAACGCTACTGAAAAGTTACCACCAGGAAAGCCATCGAATAGTGGCCCTCGGACAGCTAGAGTACAGACCTACGCTCAGGCCGCGGCATTCGAAGGAGCGAAAAACGTTGAAACTTCGCCGGACCCTGTTTCTCATGTTTTCTCAGTTGTTCTCGAGAAACTTGAAGAACAAAGCAAAATAAATAAAATTATTTTCGATCGCTTGGTTAAGCTCGAAAATAATTCACGGAAAACGCGTGCTCCAAAAATAACATGAATGAAAAACCAATGTTAAAAATATGCACTTGGAATGCAAACGGGCTTTTACAAAAACTCGGCGAATTGGAAATATTCATACGCGAGAAAGATATTGACATTTGCTTGATTTCTGAAACTCACGTGAAAAAGGGATCGAATTTAAAAATAAAAGGATATAATGATTTCCACGCTTGTCACCCATCGGGGAACGCCAGAGGTGGATCATCATTGCTTATTAAAGACTGCATTGAACAATACGAAGACCTCAAGATAGAGCTCGAAACTATGCAACTGTGCACGATTCGAGTTAAAAATAGTCAGCGTACTCTTAGAATTTCATCTATCTACTGTCCACCGCGTTCCGCGCTTGAAAAAAGTGATTTCACCTGCTTAAATCGCTCAAACCAAACTTCATTATTGGCGGCGATTTTAATGCGAAGCACACGTTCTGGGGCTCCAGATACATCTCGCGAAAAGGTAGAATGCTCTATGGGGCAGGTATGGAATACAGTTGCGATTTCCTCTCGACGGGCAAACCGACCTACTGGCCAACTGATACTTCAAAACTACCTGACCTGATAGATTTTTTCGTTGTGAAAGGAATATCTACCAACCACATTAAAGTTGAAGAGAGCTTTGATCTATCATCTGACCACTCACCGGTTATATTAACATTGAGTGTAAAACTAGTCAATAACCTAGAGCCAGCGAGATTAACTGGTAAAAAAACCAACTGGGAAGGCTTTAGGAACGAAATAGAAGAGAATGTTGAACTGAGTGTTCCACTTACGACACCCTATGAACTTGAGGTTGAGGTTGATCGCTTCGTCGAGATCGTACAGATCGCCTCCTGGAATAATACGCCTAATCCAAGGAAAACGCCGGCCAAATACGGGCTACGATATCCTCCCGAAATACAAGAATTGGTCAACGAAAAAAGGAAGGCGCGTAAGAAATGGCAACAGAGTCGCGCTCCGCAATATAAAGCACATTTGAATTATTTGTGCAATTTGTTGAAGACAGTTATTAAGGATTTTAAAAATCGTGAGATAGGTTCTTACCTTGAAAGTTTAACAGCGAAAAAAGATTCCAATTATTCACTTTGGAAAGCTGTAAAAGGCACCAAAAGGCCCAAAATTCCCGCGCCGCCAATTAGAATTAATCAAAATTAATGGGCAAGGGAAGATAAGGAAAAAGCGGACGTTTTTGCCGCTCATCTAGAAGAAACTTTTAAACCGTACGATGGTCAAGCGATCCACGACAATACTAATAGGGCGGAATCACAATCTGACGATTCAACACTCACTAGTGCAACGCTAAGTGAACTAAAACGTGAAATCGAATCCCTAAAACCTAAGAAAGCTCCTGGTTATGATTTGATCACCGGAGAAGTTCTGAAAGTTCTACCAAGAAAAGCATTAATTAAGCTTCTTCATATTATAAATGCCGCGCTCAGACTAAAGCACGTGCCGAGTCAATGGAAAGTCGCGGAGGTCATAATGGTTTTAAAACCAGGAAAACCGCCAAATGAAGTAAAATCGTATAGACCGATTTCACTTCTTCCAGTCATTTCCAAAGTCTTCGAGAGAATATTGCTTAGGCGCCTACTGAAGACAATAATCTTATCCCTGACCACCAGTTTGGGTTCAGAACCAAGCATTCCACGATTGACCAAGTACATAGAACTACTGACGTAATCGAGAAAGCATTTGAAGAAAAAAAGATTTGCTCAAGCGTATTCCTTGACGTCTCACAAGCCTTTGATAAGGTGTGGCACGACGGCTTGAAATTTAAATTACGACAAGTTCTTCCCGCAAGCCTATATGATATTCTAGAATCATATCTCGGGAATAGGCTCTTCCGTGTTAGAAATGGAAACGAATACTCGGAGCTAAAAGAAATTTCGGCCGGGGTACCGCAAGGAAGCGTCCTTGGTCCGCTTCTCTATTTGTTATATACTCGCGATATTCCAAGGGAAGATGGCACTACCCTTGCTACGTTCGCCGACGACACAGCTATCCTAGCAGTAGGTAATACAATCGAAGAAACGACTACAAAACTGCAAACCGCAGTGAATAAGATAAATGAATGGACAAGGAACTGGCGGATCGCCTTGAATGAAACTAAATCTGTACATGTGAATTTCACGTACAAGAAAACCAATGACTTGCCAATTTTCCTAAATATGGCCCGAATACCCTTTGCAAACGAGGCCAAATATCTGGGAATGACACTCGACGCAAAGTTGAAATGGAGTTCGCACGTGAAAATGAAACGTAAAGAACTCGATATCAAATATAGAGAAATGTACTGGTTACTCGGAAAACATTCCCAGCTCAGTACTGAGAACAAACTGCTTTTATACAAGCAAGTGCTAAAGCCGGTGAAAACAAATGTCAATATTCTACAAACTTTTCAAAATAAAGTTCTTAGAGAAATTGTACAAGCACCATGGTATATTAGAAACGACGATATCCATAGGGATCTCGGAATTCCAACAATCGAAGCTGAAACTAGAAGCTTCGCGAGAAAGCATAGAAACCGACTAATCGGACATATCAACAATACAGGCCGACAAATCTTGGACGAGAGCAATCTATTGCGCCGACTACAAAGAACGAAACCGTTCGACTTGGCAAGATAAGATTAACCGCGTTTAATTTGCGGAACACGCAGGATCTTTCATTGGAAAGTAACCTGTCAAAAGTTTTTATTTAATGATAGAAAAATTGCTTGATAAGTTATATCTTAGTTGCAGTATCTAACAATCTTTAGAAGGGTGGTGTTTTTAGTCAGTAAAAATCTGACACTACTATGAGAACGCGCTTGCTATTCTCATAGTGTCTTTGGAAGATTTTCACCTACCCTCGGTAAATAAAAAAAAAAAAAAAATTTCACTAATTCTTTGATACGGTTTGGATCTTATTCTATACTTAATTGTATTGGGCATTGAATTTGTGATTAGGTTGTGGAACTTTGAAGAAAGGTTGCTAAACTATCTTAACTAACATGAATCTAACTTATAGTATAATAAGGGTAGCCATATTCTCTGGCCTGGTTGGTCCTGTTTTCCCTGTTTCCCTGTTTACGTGGATTGAAGGTTCTGGAACTAAAGAGTTGTAACTCAGCCAATTGGTGTTTTCTGCACTAGAGTGTTGTACTTCAGCCAAATTGTGTCCCATGCACTATTCACTATATACCTACATTCAGATACAGATTTACGCCACTACAGTATACAGTATGCTCCTGATATTGAATTGTTTATTCGAACCGGAAAATGTCACATTACCAGTATACCTACCGCTGGTATTTTATTTTACCGACACTCTAAACATTCACGACGTAAAAAAGTTTCGGATGTTTTGCATCCTACCGACTGCGCCAATTAACTTTGTCAAACCGACGGTTAATAAAAAAAACACGATTTTAGTTGGGCAGAGCTTCGCCCTAGGGAATTTTATTGACAAAACTGAACATCATTTTAGTTTTACAATGGTTTATACAATTATGAGAACGGAAGGTAATTGGAATATGATCGTAAGAACAATAAAGGTGGATGGAATGTGAGTATTATAATATTACGGTACGGAATTTAGAACATGATATAATTAAAGAGGTATGCTTAATGGATATATTGTATTACATTATTTTATTAGATAAGTGTGGATCGTAAGAGGTATGCTTAATGGATATATTGTATTACATTATTTTATTAGATAAGTGTGGGATCGTAACTCGCGACTCTGTTGCCATTTCTTGCGCGCCTTCCTTTTTTCGTTGACCAATTCTTTTATTTCGGGAGGATATCGTAACCCGTATTTGGCCGGCGTTTTCCTTGGATTAGGCGTATTATTCCAGGAGGCGAGCTGTACGATATCGTCGAAGCGATCAACTTCAACCTCAAGTTCATAGGGTGTCGTAAGTGGAACACTCAGTTCAACATTCTCTTACATTTCGTTCCTAAAGCCTTCCCAGTTAGTTTTTCTACCAGTTAATCTCGCTGGCTCTAAGTTATTGGCTAGTTTTACACTCAATGTTAATATAACCGGTGAGTGATCAGATGATAGATCAAAGCTCTCTTCAACTTTAATGTGGTTGGTAGGTATTCCTTTCACAACGAAAAAATCTATCAGGTCAGGTAGTTTTGAGGTATCAGTTGGCCAGTAGGTCGGTTTGCCCGTCGAGAGGAAATCGCAACTGTATTCCATACCTGCCCCATAGAGCATTCTACCTTTTCGCGAGATGTATCTGGAGCCCCAGAACCTGTGCTTCGCATTAAAATCGCCGCCAATAATTAAATTTGGTTTGAGCGATTTAAGCAGGTTAGTAAAATAACTTTTTTCAAACGCGGAACGCGGTGGACAGTAGATAGATGCAATTCTAAGAGTACGCTGACTATTTTTAACTCGAATCGTGCACAGTTGCATAGTTTCAAGCTCTATCTTCAGGTCTTCGTATTGTTCAATGCAGTCTTTAATAAGCAATGATGATCCACCTCTGGCGTTCCCCGATGGGTGACAAGCGTGGAAATCATTATATCCTTTTATTTTTAAATTCGATCCCTTTTTCTCGTGAGTTTCAGAAATCAAGCAAATGTCAATAACTTTCTCGCGTATGAATATTTCCAATTCGCCGAGTTTTTGTAAAAGCCCGTTTGCATTCCAAGTGCATATTTTTAAAATTGGTTTTTCGTTCATGTTATTTTTGAAACACGCGTTTTCCGTGAATTATTTTCGAGCTTAACCAAGCGATCGAGAATAATTTTATTTATTTTGCATTGTTCTTCAAGTTTCTCGAGAATAACTGAGAAAACCTGAGAAACAGGGTCCGGCGAAGTTTCAACGTTTTTCGCTCCTTCGAATGCCGCGGCCTGAGCGTAGGTCTGCACTCTGGCTGTCCGAGGGCCACTATTCGATGGTGTGGCGTCTCGTATTATCATTTCATTCGTTATTATTTTGTATTTTACTACTAAGTATTAACCACTATGGTATTAAGCATACTTTTATCATCTCATCTCTATTTCGCTTTATATTATGTACAATGTAGTTACATACATACTCATACATTCGAGAGTTTTCCATTAACCGTTCGGGTTAATAAGTTAGCAGAGTTGCGTTAGCCTTTAAATCGACCAGTCACCTACTCTTCGCTCCGCCCAACACAAATTATCTTTGTTAGTTTTAAGTTACTTTTATAATAAAACGTGAATTATATTACAAACTGTTTCGTTATCCATTCGATCTCCACAATTGGTGACCCCGACGTGATTTTTTTTGTCAAAAAGTGTGAGATTGCTTTTAACTGTAATCGAAAACAAAATTTTAACTTATGTCCAACGACGAAAAGCGTGAGAATGACGGCGGTGGTAGTATCGGAGCAGCGGGTAACGGGAGGACGATAACGGGAAGCCAAGACGTCGATTCTCTCGAAACGGTTTCTAGAATCGCAGTAAAAATTCCTCCGTTTTGGCATGAGAAACCGGAAATTTGGTTCGCGCAAATTGAGGCACAATTCGAGATAGCTAGAATTCACCGCGATTTGTCAAAATTTAATACTGTCGTTAGCGCTATTGAATCAAAAGTGCTGACACAAATTTCGGACGCAGTGCTCTCACCGCCCACCAGCGACAAGTACGAAAACTTGAAAAAAGCCATCATCGAACAGTTTGGCGACTCCGACCAAAGAAAAATCAAGAAACTCCTCTCGGAAGTGGATTTAGGTGATAAACGCCCCTCGCAGTTGCTCAATGAACTCCGTAGTTTGGCTGGAACTCAAGTAAATGGCGATTTCCTAAAATCATTGTGGCTGCAAAGACTCCCCGGGCAGGTGCGCGCAATTTTGCAAGCATCTAGTGAAGAGCTAACAGCGCTTGCCAGACTGGCTGACAAAGTGATGGAAGTTGGAGACTTCAAAGAGATAATGGCCGTCAACTCTCCACAGCGAAGATTCGAACCATCGCCTACAGCGGCTGATGAAATGTCACTTCAACGTCAAATCCACCAAATTTCGTGTCAGTTAAATGAATTGATGAAGAAACAAACGAATAGCATACCGCACCGAAGCCGCAGTCGTAGTCGCAGTCGTCCGCATCGCCGCCGATCGGAAGTAAACGAGGATTATTGTTGGTTTCATCAGCAGTTCGGAGTGAAAGCAAGAAATTGCCGCGAACCCTGCAAGTTCAAGTGCCCTACTTCAAAAAACTAATTCGCGGCGCATTGGTCGACGACAACATGAGTGAACAGCACGTTGGCCAATGTATTAGTAGGTTAGTTGTTCACGACAAATCATCAAAAAAGAATTTTTTAATCGACAGTGGGGCAGATATTTCCGTGCTTCCTCCAACTTACAACGATCGTTTTTCACCCTCTAAATCAACACTTTTCGCGGCGAACGGCAGCGAAATAAAAACGTTTGGCAACAGGCGCTTGACAATTGACTTGGGACTTCGGCGTGGTTTCACTTGGACGTTCATGATAGCAGATGTATCCAGGCCAATCATAGGAGCGGATTTTATAAAACATTTTGGACTCTTGATCGACCTAAAGAAGAACCAGTTAATTGACAGCAGTACACAAATTGGAGCGCAAGCAGTGGCCACAACCGGCAACACAGTAAGCATTAGTACGTTTAACACTAATAACCCTTTCGCTGTAATTTTCACAGAGTACAAACATCTTACTGAGCTCAACGCCAACAAACCCGTTTCCGGTACCAACACGACTCATCACATAGAAACAAACGGCCCACCTGTGTACGCTCGGCCACGACGACTGGATGCTGCTAAGCTCAAGGCAGCGCAAGAAGAATTTCGTTATTTGATGGAACAGGGGATTTGCCAACCCTCTAAAAGCAATTGGGCAAGCCCTCTGCACTTGGTCCGAAAAGCGAATGGTGATTGGAGACCATGCGGGGACTACAGGGCTCTTAACTCAATAACGAAGCCTGATCGATACCCCATACCTTTCATCCAGGACGTCTCGAACATACTGCATGGGCGAACAATCTTTTCGACGATCGATCTCCAGAGGGCGTATCATCAAATCCCCATCGAACCTGCCGATGTTCCGAAGACGGCCATAATTACACCTTTCGGCCTATTTGAATTTCGGTATATGACGTTCGGATTGCGCAATGCTGCGCAAACATTTCAGCGTCACATGCATGAAGTACTTCGAGGCTTAGAACATTTTGCTTTCCCCTACCTGGACGACATATGTGTGGCATCACGCGATCACAACGAGCACGAGTCTCACCTTCGAGAGGTTTTACAGAGGCTGAGCTCTCATGGCCTTACAGTTAACGCATCCAAATGCATGTTAGGGAAGGCCGAGATACGATTTCTAGGCCACCAAATCAGCAGCGAAGGAATCAAGCCACTGGAGGATAAAGTAAAGGTTATTCAGGACTTTCAGAAACCAACGAAAGCCAAGGAATTAAAGAGGTTTTTGGCAATGGTAAACTTTTACCGACGTTTCTTGCCCGATACGCTCAGTAATCAAGCAGTTCTTCAAAAGCTCGTCAAGGGTAACAAGAAAAACGACATGAGTCCCGTCGTTTGGACCGAGGAAGCAGAAATGGCATTTCGCCGATGCAAGGCAGATCTGGCTAACGCTACGCTTTTAGCGCACCCGGCGATCAATGCGCCTCTTTCGCTCAGTTCCGATGCTTCGGATTTTGCAGTGGGCGCCGTGCTTCACCAGATCATCGATGGAGTTTCGCAACCATTGGGTTTCTTCACTAAGATGCTGATCGAAACGCAGAAACGGTACAGTACATACGACCGGGAGCTGCTGGCGATTTATTTGGGAGTGAAGCATTTTCGACATCTAATTGAGGGCAGAGAATTCAGTATAAAAACGGACCACAAGCCACTTGTCTTCGCTTTTAGGCAAAAATATGAGAAGACTTCGCCGCGGCAAAGCCGACAACTCGATTTCATTGCTCAGTTTAGCACCGACATTCGTTTCATCAAAGGTGCGGACAACAACGTAGCTGATTCATTATCACGAGTGGAAGAGGTCAGCACACAAGCTATCGATTTGGACGCTATCGCTATGGAGCAAATTAAAGACGGAAAATTCGAAGAAGAAGTCAAAACAGGTAACTTTGGTTCGAACTCACTAACCGTTAAGCTACTTAGTCTTCCAGAATCCAAATCACCTGTATACTGCGATGTGTCGTCGAGCCGCATCCGGCCAATAATCCCAAAAACCTTACGTCACATGGTCATGAAGTCTTTGCACGGCCTATCACATCCAGGGATAAGAGCAACAGCGCGAGTCATCTGCGAGCGTTACGTATGGCCAGGTATGCGGAAGGATATCGTTATCTTCGTACGCTCCTGCCCAGGTTGTCAGAGAAGCAAAATACAAAAACATAACCGTACACCGTTGGCAACGTATGCGCACCCCGAAGGTCGATTCGAACACATTAACGTTGATCTTGTTGGTCCACTGCCATCATCACAAGGTAATCGATATCTTCTTACATGCATCGACAGATTTTCTCGCTGGCCAGAGGCTTTCCCTTTGCCGGATATCACAGCCGAAACCGTGTCAAGAGCTCTGGTATCTGGTTGGATTTCGCGGTTTGGAGTTCCTTTGCGAATTACGACAGACTTGGGCCGCCAGTTTGAAAGCTCAATCTTCAGGGAACTAACACGACTTCTTGGGATTAAACACTTGAAGACAACCCCCTACCACCCCCAGGCCAACGGCATGATAGAGCGATGGCATCGGACACTCAAAAGTGCCGTCCGTTGTTATCAAACACAAGATTGGTGCGAAGTTTTGCCATCAGTACTGCTTGGTCTGCGATCGGTGTACAAAGAAGATTTAAGGTCAACGCCCGCCGAAATGCTTTATGGGACATCGTTGAGACTTCCAGGCGATTTTTTTGGTTGCCAACAGTCAACATACATCGAGTCAGACTTCGTAAAAGGCTTAAAACGTTCCATGGCAAAAACAGTTTCGACAACACCGACTGCACATGATGACAGCAGATGATTCCTACAACCAAATATAAATTCAGCGACACATGTTTACGTCCGAAACGATGCAGTCAAGTCGCCACTAACACACCCTTACGAAGGTCCCTATGAGGTGCTGGAAAGAAGTGACAAATATTTCAAAATCCAACTACCCAAACGAACAGCCAAAATCTCAATAGACCGTTTGAAAGCTGCTTTCGTGTACAAAGACGTTTCAACATATTCAACAGCAGTTTCACCAGATACAAAACGCCCGAAACAACATCAACCGCTAATGGCTTCGAGGACGTCTACAAGCATACAACAGCCCAGTTGCACAACTCGATCGGGAAGAAAAGTTCGAATCCCGAATAGGTATCAATAGCTTGTTTGAATAATATATCTTTTTTTCATTCGTTAACCTGTTAACTAGGAGGGGAGTAGTGTGGCGTCTCGTATTATCATTTCATTCGTTATTATTTTGTATTTTACTACTAAGTATTAACCACTATGGTATTAGGCATACTTTTATCATCTCATCTCTATTTCGCTTTATATTATGTACAATGTAGTTACATACATACTCATACATTCGAGAGTTTTCCATTAACCGTTCGGGTTAATAAGTTAGCAGAGTTGCGTTAGCCTTTAAATCGACCAGTCACCTACTCTTCGCTCCGACCCAACACAAATTATCTTTGTTAGTTTTAAGTTACTTTTATAATAAAACGTGAATTATATTACAAACTGTTTCGTTATCCATTCGATCTCCACAATGGCTTTCCTGATGGTAACTTTTCAGTAGCGTTTCTTTTGACAACAGAGGTCGAGGGCCTTTCTATTGTCTCTCTTTCTCTGACAATGCTACGCTTGCCTACTACCTCCTGGGCGGTCCTACGCTTTATATTGGTAAGCGGCTTTGTTTTTTTATTTTGGGTTTTGAGTAGCGCATCTCTCCGTTTTTGCAACTCATTAGCTACTTTACAGCCTCTATAATTTGCCGGGTGCTTTCCCTTACAATTAGCACAGGTAGCGGAGGATTGTTTATTTGCTCCACAGTCTTGGGAGAAATGACTTCCGGCGCATTTTTTGCAATGCATTTGCGTATGATTGAATTCTTGGCAACGTTTGCACTGTGGAATTGTTTTCAAATTTCTGCGTATGGGCTCGATTTTTACCACAATATTAAGTATGGTTTTAATTCTGTAGATATCTTCGATATTATCAGACCTATCGAAGGTAAGCATAAAGAGCGGAAGTCCACGCCTTACCAGGATGTCCTTATCTTCTTCCGTTTTTTGCTTCTCTTTCTTGATGATATTTACGGCATCAAGAATTTTAACTCCTTTGGAATGGAGGTCGTTTATAACCTCTTCTTTGGTGCATGAGGGGTGGAGTCCCCTAGCTACAACACGATGTGGCCTTTCTGACTTTATTTCAAAAGTATACCACTGGATCTTCTCGGTATTTAGCTTTTGGGACACTGCCCGGTAGTCTTCGTGGTTGTCGACGTTAATTTTCCACGCATTATTCCTCAAAGATGTTACCTTACATTTCGATGTTATCGTTCCCTTAAGGAGGCTGTGTAACTTATTATACTTCGTAACCCCAACGACGTTTATTGGAGGCGGTGGACGGATTTGCCCTCGGAGTTGAACCGACTCTCCTTTTCTCGTGCTAGCTCTTCTTCATCGATGTGGTATTCCGTACTAGCCAAGCGTGGTGGAGTACATTCGCGTTCTTTCTGAAGATGAGTGTTCCTTAGAACATTATTTTCTTCTTTTAACAGTTCTATCTATTTCTTAAGAGCTTGATAGAGTAGATCTATTTCCTTAAGCCTGATTCGGAGTGTTTTAATATCTCCTTTCACTGAGTTCCGTTTTTCACGCGCTGGCGCTTCCGGCGGACTTCTTTTCCTGGGGTTGTTCGATCTTGATGTATGCGATCGAGATACCCTTGAACTTTTAATAAAAGGGTCAATGGATTGCAATAAGCGGCTCTTCCCAGAATCCGTAGAGCCGACCTCCGAAGAGGGTGGATTAATCTTTTCGTTTTGTTCATTGCATTTTTTTGTATACACTACACGCTCGGTATACCTACGGAGGTTGGACAGGCATGCCTACCTCGGGTAAATTCTAACCCCTACCCGTGTTTTCCTCGAAAACTCGTCGATGTATTCACACCGACCACTAACTAGTTTTCGTTTGATGTTTCAATCAGCTGTGAGACACTAGTCTTTAAACTTCGGTGCAAACTTTTATGGTTACAAATTTTGATCGCTTTAATTAATAAACAAAATGTGCATTTCAAAATAATTTTAGCCTATCAATTAATAATTGTGAAAAATGATTTTAAGTTGTGAGTTCCGACATTCGTTGGGTCAGCCATTATGCTGAATTTGCTGAATATTGCAAAAGGTGTGTTTTTTCAACAACCCATTGGATAGGAAGACTCGTTTTGAAAACTCAACTTCTGTTTTCGTAGATGTTTTCGAGAGTTTTCGGCTCTGTGTGAATAGCCTATAACATTTACTTCTTCCCGTCTTTCCAGTAACATATCCAAAGAATCTAGATTTGAGAGATCCCAACAGTGTGAATCTCTGCGCAACGAGGAATTTCTATTTGAGAGTCAAAGATCCAGATGTTGAAAAGGATGATGGCGTTAAAATCGGCGTATGGCATGTGCTGCCAATGCATTTGGTTAAACGATTTGCAAAAGAACTGAACCTTAATGAGGTAATGCTTAGTTTCTTCTTGAAAGTAGTATGAGTATTAATAATTTATTTATAAATGCATGTGTTTTCAGAAATCTCTAGAGGAAGTTCAAAATTCTACTGACATCGATGATCCACATTTGGATAAAATGGAGCCGATAATAAAAGCCGAATTCCCAGACGTAAATGCTAAGAACGAGCAAATGTTTTACGAACAAATGCTTAAGCATCCGGGGACAATTATGCTGTACTTGCATGGCAATACAGCGTCTCGCGGCTCAGGGCATCGTGTTGATATTTACAAAGTTTTTAGAAAGTTGGGGTATCATGTACTTACATTGGACTATCGAGGCTACGGAGACTCGGATAAAATTGCGCCAACAGAGGAAGGTGTAATACGCGACGCAATGACAGTATTCGATTATATAACAAATCGAACAAATAATCCAGTAATTATTTGGGGTCATTCTTTGGGCACTGGCGTTGGAACACATTTAATGGCACAATTGAGCTATATGAATATACCAGGACCACGTGCGTTAATCTTGGAAAGTCCGTTTACAAATATTAAAGATGAAATCCGAAGGCATCCCTTTGCTAGAGTGAGTATTAGTTGAATGTTGAATGTTTTTGGTTTACAAAAGATATGTAACTTAAAGTATAAAATAAGTATCGGTTCTACTACATAACTACATAAAGTATATTCTTGTATCCTTGAAGCCGATACAAACCATTAACCATTAGAATATAGAAAGATCTATGATGACTGTTACTTAAAATTTTTTACTTGTTTTTTTTTTTTTTTTGTTGATATAAATGAACTTTTCAATGCGAAAGGAAAATTGTTATAATAAAAAGTTAGTTTCGAAAAAAAGTATAGTTTTGCAGGCATTAACAGTCCACACTACTTGCCGAGAGATCTGAGCCATTGAAAAACATGGTCCATCGATGCCGGATTTAAGATCAGTTTAAATTTTTTAAATGAATCCTAATTTTTTTTAAGAGAAAAGGAAAAGTGCATAATGAGGCGAATAATTTTATCGGAAGAGATCAGTGAAGATAGCGATGATCAGATGAATTAAGGAGAGACATGCTGTTCATACAACAGCAGTTCACGCGTTTCAGAACATTGTTGCAGCATTGTAGAATTCTCTAGTTTTATATGTTTCGTGCGAAATAAGCGCACTGCACGGAACGCACCGTTACTATTACATTTCATGCGAGCACGCGTGCATATCTTCTAAACAACAAGGAGAAGTATATGCAGAAGTAGTGGCACAACAATCCAATAAAAAGAATCGGTCCAAGCCGCTGACTTCCAGAGCCCCAGTTCCGCGCAGTCCATGCCGCTAGTTGGAGATTCGGTTGATGAAATAGTACCGCCAACGATGCTGATGAACTTTACGACTCATATGAAGCCAAGGGCAGTAAACGAAGATTGTCATCTATCCGATTGGTTAATCGAAGAATTGATCGTAGGCATGGAGCACTTGGAGAGTGTATGGCGGACATTCGAGACTTTTTGGTAGACACTGAGCGCTTGGTCCAGGGCCAGCATTGTTGGCGACGGAAGTCGTGCGTTTGCAAATAGGAGACCAAATTTCTTCCCAATTACGGGCATTATGCGATACTTGTGCACAAATGAATCTTATAAACGCGCCGTCAATACAACAATTCCTATGGCCAACGCAACGCTGTAATATTCATTTGCTTGACATTAAAATGTGCCAATTGTTAGCCCGATTCAGCGACAAGCCACTGGCGACAACCGAATTAGTTATTGTGAAACAAGTCACTAATATGTGGCAACGGCAGTCACCAATATTATTGAAAATCATTCCACCGACTTTAAGCGAACAATTGGCAGATACGAAAGCATATAGGCCAGCACCGATTGATGTCCTCTTGGACGCAGGCGTTTGAGCATCCATAATTCGAGACGGCAGTTTTGTTAATGAATCAAGCATTGGTTGTCAACAATCACAACTCTGTTGGTTAATATTTGGCGGTGGAATTCGAGCTCAAAAGAACAAAAACAAGTGGACAGAAAGACAAATTACTGCAACGATTTTGGGAAGGAGAAGAAGTGTAATTGGTACGAGCTCGCACAACGGAACAAGAACAACGCGAGGAAACATTAATGCTAAGCCAATAGACTCCCAGGGCAGCTTTGCTATCATATTCCTCATCATGCTATACAAAAGGAATTTCGGATAGTCAACGATGCTTCATGCCCGACCTACCACGGCCTATCACTAAATGAAGCACGATTAGTAGGCGATAATGCGTTTTCGATGCCATTCAGTGGCCAAACCGGCAGATATTAAGAAAATTTACTTTCAAGTGCGCATTATTCCAACTGAAGATAGCAACATTCAAGAATATTGGCTGAAAACAGTAACTTTTCGACTTTTTTCGGCAAAACATTGTGCAATACGGGCAATGATTCAGGGAGCATGTGAATCAAAGAAGACATGGCCACTGGGCGCCAAGGCAGTTGAACGCGATTTTTACATGGATGAATGATTGACGGATGCAGCTAATCGCGTAGATGCGCAGCAGTTATGTCACGAGATGGATGCACTAATTCAATCGTATGGATTTGTACTCAGCAAGTGGTGTTCAAACAAATTGGGAGTAGTTTCGAGCGTCGGGAAAAATCAAGACATTGATAGACTCGATCTCGGTGAATTTGGCGATACCACAGTACCTACTCGGTTTAGGTTGGATGCCTGCCATAATGAACTTATGTTTAAATTCCGGCCGCCGCTGGTACTCAACACGAGAGAAGCAACAAAACGTCGAGTATACCACATTGATCAGTTATTTGATCCCAACGGATATGTTGGGCCAGTCGTGATCATCGCGAAAATAATAATTCAATAGATAATATCTATCGCAGATGGCAACAATTTCAGTAAAAGTTATTTCTGATTACAGAAATTCGGCTCCCGCGATGGTTGGGTATATTAAAAAAATTTTCGCTGCATGGTTTTGCTGACGCTTCCTTAGTAGCATACGGTGCAGTCCTGTATGCACGCATTGAATCAGAAGATCGCATTGAAAGCATACCAATCGCAGCAAAATCGCGTATAGCACCCGTAAAATCAATTACAGTACCAAGGCTAGAGTTATGCGCCGCAAGTAATGTCGTTTTCGATTTGTCAAAAATCATTTTTTTTTTTTATCGAGATTGCTTTAACGTTTGATTTGCAACAAAAATCAATCTGTTTTTGATCTCAGATCACTTTTGAATTTGAAATCTAAATTTTTTTTTCAGATTTTACACATACTTTCACCAACATCAATGTTTATGCCACACAGCGTCGGTTACGAATTGTTTATTATTCGAAGGATTGCTTTTTTAACTGAATTATTTATTTTACGCGAATGGGATTGAGTTTTGGTATTAAAATGAAATGCATTGCTATAAATGTGTGAAAATCAATTGAAATGAATTTCGAGTGTAAGTGCAGAAATGTTTTTTATGCCCCCAACTCACTACACACAAAAACCAATACAATTCAGATTTTATGTTCGATTTAGCAGCAGAAATCTGAAATTTGAAATCAAAATCTGAAAAGCCAAATCGAAAACGACATAAGTGAACTCAACTATTCTTTCAAATTGACATCAAATTTGGTGCATGTTAAAACAACACTGTTGTCGGATTCATAAATTGTGTTGGCCTGGTTGGTCCAAAAAATTCAACGTTTGACATCGGACTCTGATTGGCGTTATGTGCCTTCCGCAGATAACCCAGCCGACCTGCTCAGCCGTGGCGCATCGGTATGTACCTAACGGATGAAGTCTATGACCCATTTTATTCACTCGAAGTTGAACACAACTTGGGAAGTTTTCCATATAAAAATCTCGAAGTTGTGTTCAACTTCGAGTGAATAAAATGGGCCTAAATCACTTCATTTATTCAGCTGTAAAGTACGTCTGACAATTGTAGAATCTGACATCGATTTCTAGTCGATTCTACACATTTTTTTTTCTCCTTCGCGTTGCCCTAAAACAGCATATTGTACCGTGCCAAAAAGTCATACCACGAATCCCCATGTATTTTATTACAGCAATGTGGAGGATCTCCTAAGCATATCTCATGGACCTAGATCGAGGAGGGGTGACCATCCGACGGGGAAAAGAACAACGATATGCTAATCATCGTGCTGCAAGTGCATGGCTAGCAAAATCGGTGAAAGTCCCGAAAACCCAAACTCTCTCTCTCCATGTAGAAGTTAGATAGCGTCAGTTAGATCACGCCATGGGAACGGGCGACCACGCTATATAGACAGAATGGTTTTGTTGGCCTTTGAGAACGGCGATCTTGATAAACGTTGGTCATTTGGTTCTTAGTCTTACAAGCGGTCGGCGAATGGTCTTGGCAAGGGGCGATGCAAATATCGCCGCGTGGTTACTGGTGTGAAACCAAATATTTATAATAGCGGCGGGAGTTTTTTTTAATTAATAAACTTAAGCTAGAAAGCAGTGAACTCGTTAAGCGATTATCGAGCCCATGTGGGAATGGGGCCCTCCAGTGACTTTAAAAATCTGCGTGACAGTGACTACTCTGCGCCATAAGTGAATTGCCGTATCTGCGTCACGCAGGCACCCTGTTAACAGCACGAACGGTCACTCATAAAAACTTTCCAAATTTTTTTTTATTATTACATTAAGTGACCGCCACCCCTTCCTCTCCCATGGTAATAGATTCCGACATAATTATTGTAATTGTAACTGCTTAATCAAAAAAAAAAAAAAAAAGAGAAAAAAAAATTTAAGTTTTTTTCGACTGTGGAAGAGAGTGCGTTTTGGTTGCTAAAAGTAAAAGAAAAAAACCGGCCAAGTGCGAGTGTCACTCGCGCACCGAAGGTTCCGTATTTGGCTAAAGTCAAACACATCAGATATTATTTGAAATCTATATCATTCAATCTTTCCCCTCTTCATGAATTCATCACAATTTAGTTTAATTTAATTACTTAATATTTTTACTCTCAAAAATTACTCGCACATGAATCTCATTTTCTAATTATTACCTAGTACCCAACCCACGCCAATTTTCCATTCTGTATGCGACCTGTCCCAATTAAAAACTATTGACTAAAAATATATTACTTTTATTTTGTTCTGTAGGTACTCCCCAAAAAAATGTATTATACATTATACTCCCCAACGAAATTAGCAAGCGGGAACCCTTCTGTCTTTGATGGGGTCAATTGTGCACAACTGCGTAGTAGAGATTAAAACTTATGAGAGCAACGTATTTTACATGGTAAAATTATCTTTATTGAAAATATCTTGTAAACTATTAACTTTTCGGCAAAACAGTATTCAGCACATATATAGATAAGAACATGATCTACAAAAAAGGAATTTATGTATTTTTTTGTGAATCAAGAAATAAACCGTTTTTTGGGCGAATGAAAATATTTTTTTCACCAGATTACTAATTAATCCAAAACCAATCGATGTATTCCTTCCATTGGTATTTGTCGTTTAACTAGAGGTTATACCGGATGTTGTGTGTAAATTTTAGCCTCTTTTGTCAATCGGTTCTTGAGATAGACCTGGTAACAAAATTGGCTTAGTGGGTTCGGACAGACAGACAGACAGACAGACAGACAGACAGACAGACGGAGAGACATCCGAGCGAAACTAATAAGGTTACGTTTTTTCCCTTTGGGTACGGAACCTTAAAAAACCGGCCAAGTGCGAGTGTCACTCGCGCACCGAAGGTTCCGTATTTGGCTAAAGTCCAACACATCAGATATTATTTGAAATCTATATCATTCAATCTTTCCCCTCTTCATGAATTCATCACAATTTAGTTTAATTTAATTACTCGCACATGAATCTCATTTTCTCATTATTACCTAGTACCCAACCCACGCCAATTTTCCATTCTGTATGCGACCTGTCCCAATTAAAAACTATTGACTAAAAATATATTACTTTTATTTTGTTCTGTACTCCCCAAAAAAATTTATTATACTCCCCAACGAAATTAGCAAGCGGGAACCCTGGTGGTCTTCTGTCTTTGATGGGGTCAATTGTGCACAACTGCGTAGTAGAGATTAAAACTTATGAGAGCAACGTATTTTACATGGTAAAATTATCTTTTTTGAAAATATCTTGTAAACTATTAACTTTTCGGCAAAACAGTATTCAGCATATACATAAGAACATGATCTACAAAAAATGAATTTATGTATTTTTTTGTGAATCAAGAAATAAACCGTTTTTTGGGCGAATGAAAATATTTTTTTCACCAGATTACTAATTACTCGAAAACCAATCGATGTATTGCTTCCGTTGGTATTTGTCGTTTAACTAGAGGTTATACCGAATGTTGTGTGTAAATTTTAGCCTCCTATGTCAATCGGTTCTTGAGATAGACCTGGTCACAAAATTGGCTTAGTGGGTTCGGACAGACAGACAGACAGACAAACAGACGGAGAGACATCCGAGCGAAACTAATAAGGTTACGTTTTTTCTCTTTGGGTACGGAACCTTAAAAAAGGAGAAAAGAACTAAAAAAAAAAAGGAAAAACCTAAAGAGATCGTCATTTTGTGTGTATAGTAAGAGAGTTGGTGAGCTGCTTTTTTGTCGCTCCTCCCACTTAGTGGACATTTCCAAATTTTTTTTACAGGTACACCATGGAATCCACATCGACAGGCCTGACGACGCGGAAACACAAAAAAAAAAAACTTCATTCATTATTATAACCAAACACACAAACGATGATATATTTATATAATAGCATTTTCCGTAGCTACCTATTTGAAAATTGAGTGTCATATTATTTTTTTTTGTTCTCCCTCTAAAGCAGTGTCTGGAAATTAATTAGTTATTTATAAAAGAAAAACGGGAAATCAGAGTATAAAATAGGGGTCGGCCTTATCTAGGCTCTCACGATCGCTGATTATTATCGATCGGCATAAAAATAAACTAGCTTGAGGGTCAGCTTTTCTTTAGTATTTAGTTTCTTTTATTGTTAGCTTTCATTTTAAGATGATTACTTGCAATTATCCCGGACCTTCCTTTATCACTTTTCTCTCGTAAATATATAGAATTGCCAAAGGATAATATTTTGAATTTGTATCCTCTTATCACATTAATAGTTTAAGTTCGTTTAATATTAATAAATAAATAATGTATCGTTATTAATTAAAATATAAAGTGTCATATTCTAATGGTTTAGCTGGTAGGTCCTTGTAAATGAAAGCATAGGGCTTTTGGGTGCAAGGAAAATTTCGGCGGACACTTGCACATGGCTGGGAGGGTAAACCCGCTTTGGAGGAAGACCATCCGTTCCTCCAGTGGTAGTGATAGGTCATCATCGTATACAGTTTTTCCCGTGTTAAGAATTTCTGAACATTTATTTTTTTTTGCAATGGATTCT
Organism: Cheilosia vernalis; assembly: GCA_949126925.1. Taxonomy (NCBI): domain Eukaryota; kingdom Metazoa; phylum Arthropoda; class Insecta; order Diptera; family Syrphidae; genus Cheilosia; species Cheilosia vernalis. The sequence goes on from OX421362.1 coordinate 61,601,616, forward strand.
TTGGGTGATTTGGGCTTAGCATTTTTTGTTGATTTGGCAATGGAGCAGTTAGGCGCAATGGAAATATACATAATTCAAAACACAAACCGTTATTTGAAGTATTGAAGTGTCAAACTCACAAATCCGTATGCGAGGCGCAAATCCGCATGGAAAATGGAGACGAGTACAATTCGAAGAGAAATTCTCGTATGCGGATTTCGAGAATTGCAATTTTCAGTTTTTCGCATAGCATCGGAGATTTTGACTGATAAACGCATGCGAGAATTTTCGAGAATTGGGGTCCAGTTCGGAAGCCCAAGGACAATGATGTGGTCTTTCTATGACGTTCACTATCACCTGTTCTAAGATAATCAGATCTCCCCGTTGTAATAGCGCTGCCTAAACCGCATTGATGGTTTGCAACGACCAGGGTTAAGCTTCTGATCCTTCTTGGGTACAGTCCATATATTTTGACAATAGTTAGGCGACAGTTGTCTTGGAATTACGTTACATTGAGGACCTTAATGCTGATATCGCGACCTCGACAACAATACGCCAAGAAATACCCCAATCATCAATAGTATTATTCGTATCTTTTTTTTGTTTCCTCTATCACTACCTACATTTCGCCAGGACCTAATGCGACCAAACCGTCGGAATGAGACCACTTATTTATGAACTTAAATATTAACATTTACTTTATTATTAACTAGCTGACCCGTACTCGCCTTGCTTCGCCAGAGTTCCACTTCTCAAATTTAAAACAAAATAATTAGCGTTTTACGAACCCACTCCTCCAAATTTTCTGATAGAAAAAGAATCATATCCATGGTTTTGCTTATATAAGTTTATAAGGGCCACTTGCACCAAGTTACTGGATAACTAAATAAACTTCTGAATACCTAAACCAAGATAAACAAATAAATGGATAAGCCCCTGCCTTGCGTAGCACAAGTTCTCAGATTATATTAATTTTGACAATACTTCTTACGGAAAAAAATTTAATTGTCAAATAAATTCTAATTCTAACGTAACAAAATCGGTAAAAATAATATTTATAAAATAGATAGCGGTTATTCCATAAAGCGATCCGATCTCCAATTTCAAACGGCTGAAATATTTAATATTGTAGTTTTCCCATTTAAAAAGGTTCAGAAATGCTTGTGTAATAGAAAAAAATATCAAGCAACCATAAAAAAAAATCAATACAAAAATTAAATTTTTAAAATGATTTTTTTCCAATGCTGCTTGGTTATTAAAAATCAATATGAATGAAATTTCTAATTTCTTCATTCAAATCCACTGTCGACATTTTTTTAATTTTACTATTTGACGTTTGGACTCAACTCTCCAGAATTTAGAAAATGAATAAATATTTAATAGTTTATCCATGGATAGATGAATAAGTGTCGTCCTGCAACACAACTTATACTTAATCTACGGAATAGGACTAAACAGAGGATAAATGTATAAATACTCTTGTCAAATGAGTTTGGTGCAAGTGTAGCCAGAAACAGATGACACAATAACTTAGTTTTATAATAGTAGGGACTTATTAATTATGTAGTTGTAGCATTTTTTTACATGAAAATCAGTAAAGGAATGGAAACTATAGATACAAAGTGGAATCACTCTAGCGCATTTTAGATCACAATTGAGTGTGACTCTCTCTCAATCTGCTCTCAATCTCAATTACATTTCATACGCTATCTCTCTCAATTCCACCATCAACATTCACGGTGGTAATTTGTGACCAAATTTGTCCATACATTTTTCTCTTGGTCACATTGTCATTTCTTATGCCATTTGGTAATTTTTTTACGAAATAAAAAAAGACAATCGGCTTCAATTTTTATGCAACTTATAGCTCTGCGTCAGATTGTTCTGTGTTTACAAATATTTCGGACTTCAATTATTTTGGTAATTTTTAGTTACATTTGCTCATTTTTATTTTCAATTTTCGACACAAACATTATTTGCAAATGGCAACCGTGGCCACATTCGCCATACTACTCAATTCATATTTATAATACTCCAGTTCAATTTAAATAAAGTGCACGACTGGGTCGAACGAAACTTTCTCGATACTAGACAAAAGAAAACAAAATCCTCTATTGGATATTCATCTCATATGGCAGTTATATAAAATAACAATATAAGTGTTTAAAGGTTAAAGCTCTCAGTAACTGGCAATGTCGCAAGCGTCTACTGTACTATTTTATAAGGTCTTACTCCTCACTTGATTTTTGAGTACAGGACAAGCGTACCTAGTAGCAGTTTCTGTTTTTGACCTAAGGATATGTTTTTAATTTTGATTGGAATATGATTTAAGTTTTCAATTATTGGAAGTATTGCTCGTGATAGACCGATATCTTTAGAAAGATTATGTAATAATTCAGGCGTTTGTGAATTTGCATTAGTAGCTATAAATTGAATATCCCGATGCTCGTGTGTGCGGTGCAAATGAAGTTTTTGTTTTTGTAAAACTATCCAGACATTACAGTTGCAAATATTGCAATGTTTATTTGGAAAAATACAACTGACTGTATGATATTGTTCCGGATTATAGAAATACTTCGTTTTTGACATTTTATCGAAATCAAAGATGGGGTTTTCGCGATATGAGCATTTTCTAAAATTAGCGTTTTCGGTGTTTCGAATTGAAAATTAAGGACACAATAGTTTTGAAAACATCAATTTGACAATTTGACATCAATTTGAAAACAGCATTTTGGTCAAAATCGTTATTGCCGTTTTAAGTTAACTAGACAAAACTATATTTTTAAAAAATTACTCCTTTCATAAATCCATTGTACGATAATATAGAGAAAAACTGAGGTTGCTATTAAGTTATAAATGACCACATAACTTAAAAAATTAATTTTTGCTACAATTGTATAGACCGTTTTTGAGATATGTCGAAATTTCAAAAGTTCCGTTGCTCGAATTTTTAGCCAAAAACTGGGTACGCAGTCCTGGTAACCTCACCTCCTTAAGCTTAAATATCGATTTTGGTTGAAATCGTTAGAGCCGTTTTCGATCAAATCAAACTGGTACGAAAATGTTGTATGGGAAGTACCATTAATATGAGGTTACATTGAAAAAAAAAAACACCTCCCGAACTGTAAGCCCAAAAACTCCAAATCCGAGGTTTGAACGTATTCCGGGAAGCCGTTTAGACTGTAGGCCCGTGGAAGGACGGACAGACGGACAGACCGGACAGAATTTTGCGACCCACTTTTTTGAGTTCCTCTATCATCGTAATATCAGAATTGATTAAAATCTCGAGTTCGAAATTTTGTACGAAACCAATATCTTTCTCTTACTACGTAATGGAGAAAGTTAGAAAGAGAGCAACACAAAAAACAAAGGATGCATTAAAAACAAAAAAAAAAAAAAGTTTATTTAAAATCCAAAACACCCGACTGACTAACTGTAAAGAAAAAAACTAAAAAAATATTAACCAGACACTCACACTATATACCTACGGCTACAATACATAATAATCCAAAAAAAGAAGAGAGAAAAAAAATTGTTTGATAAACGTGTATGTGCCCGCACTCCACTGGTGGGCTGTTGATTGCAATGATCTACGCATATCTGTGAAATATGTAAGTCTCAAATAATTACATTTTTGCTTATTACTTCCGTTACACGAATCAGAGAGTAATGAATGATACATCAATCTCTTCATTGGGAAATGTACCTACTAATCGAAGATTAAAGTCATACTCAAATTTGTTCAGCCATTTCGTTGTAATATGTGTGTAAACCATAAAAAATGGTCCCTTTTTTAGTTAGAAAATCATATAAAATGGTTTTAAAGGACCAATAAGAGACTTAGGATAACAAAAAACATCCTATGTAATACCGCTACTTACGACAAATCGATTGATATCTATATTGTTGAGGTTTAATTACGAACCTACTCTTTCTTCGCGGACAAACAGAAAATGTGTTCTCTTTTATAGAGGTAGAGAAGAGAAGAAGAGAAGATTATTATTACTTACCTTTTTATTTCTCCATTATCTATATTCACAGTTCTGAGAATTTAAATGAACTTGTAGATCCGGTAGTCATAACTTGCGCAATATGCCAAGAACCACTTAACCCCGGAAGTGACACGGACTCAACGGTTTGTGGTCCTACTTTCCACAAAGTTTGTCTAGCTGGTTGGTTAAAGAACTCTGACTCTTGCCCAGTTTTCCGACAACCTGCTGTTGAGCACGACCAAGAGATCAGTCTTGTTGAAAGTGAACCCCCATCTCGGAGTAGTCACCGAAATCGCGGAGCAATTCCGAGAGGGCAGAGATATAACACTCGGTAAACCGCACACAATGCAAATTGGATCCTCCAAGATCCAAGTATTCTTGACAGTAGAGTCTCATCTGCCACTAAAAGGCCCTCCTGTCCACCGCAAATGCCTCATCTTTCCGCTCATCCCCAAATATTAGCTCTCCCGCTCATCCCCCTAATATTAGCGCACCTAGCCCTAGTCTGATTGTACCGGCTAGACACTCGGCTTCACTCAGCAATATGAAGTGAATGTTCGTCAAGTCGTTAGGGAAGAAATGGAAGAAGAGAGACGCAGGAATGTTAAAACCATTAATCAGTCTATTAAGAACATGTTTCGGAGATGTCTTAATCTCAACGGTAAACCCTCAACCATAGCACCCCCAAACACTCCAATGACAGATCACGACAATTGGGTCCAGCCCAACGATCAACCTTCAGGTCGAATTTTCCAACCAAGCCCGGCGAGAACTTATCACAACCCTACTACCCAACCAGACTCAAATTCTAGTAAAATTTAAAATATAATGCTGAACTGGAATGTCAATTTCGATGGACCTAGCGACGGAATTAGAGCCGAGGAGTTTATTTTCCGCGTGCAAGCCTTGACCAACCACAATTTGAACGGGGACTTCCAGGTACTTTGCAAAAACATCCATATTTTGTTTTCGGGAAAGGCTAGGGACTGGTTTTGGCATTACCATAAGCGCGTTCAGTTAATTGAACGGAATGCTCTCTGCCAATCATTGCGTTTCAAGTACTCGGACTGCCGTTCCGATTACGATATTATCGAAACTGCTCGGAATAGGAAGCAACGAGAGAGAGAGTCATTTGATGACTACCTAGACGTTATTGGCACCATCACTGATCGGCTGGCAGTACCTCTGCTGGATTCCCAGTTCTTAGAAATTTTGATACGCAACTTAAAACCAGATCTGAGGCAGATCAAACCAGATCGGATTATATGTTGGAATTGTCGGTCGGTAGGTCACACATATTTTGATTGTCTTGAACCAAGAAAAGTTTTCTGTTACGGCTGCAATGCCCAAAATATTTACAAACCCCAATGCCCTAAGTGTTCTCCTCAGTTAAACTCGAGAGTGGATGTGGCCACCAAATCCCCGTTCGCATCCCCATCAGATAAATTAGTAATCACTACTAACAAAGAAATTCAGACAGTTAACCAAGAAATCTTTCCATATTTACCCTACCAGCCTATAATGCAACCCCGCAGTATAGATCTTTCTAAGCCGTATCACCAAAGGTTACAAGAATACAACCAACTTCGATCCGAAATCTTTGCCAAAAACAGTACGTATACGCCCAAGAGATCAACAAAACGTCTCCGCTGCTTCTGGAAAAAGGTACATACGACAAGAAAACGCCTCTTATGCTCAGAACTTAGTGGAAACAGCCGCGATATTAAACTCTACGCGGAGTTTCAGATTTTGGGAAAATCTATGAGTGGATTGTTGGACTCTGGAGCTTCTATTAGTTGCCTCGGCGCTAGTGCGGCGGAGGAACTACTGTTATCAGGGGTTAATTTTAAAAAGTATCACGCATATTTGTTAAAACTGCTGAAGGTAGACTGCAAGCGGTGCGGGGAAGTATCTTGGTAGATGTAACTTTTCGTAATGTCACAAAACCCTTAAACCTATTTGTAGCCAGAATTTGTACCTCGGCGTGGATTTTTGGAGAAGTTTCGAGCTTGCTCCAGACATAATCGGTGAAATAGATGTCTTACCTCCAGTCGACTCCCCGTTACATGATTTTACACCCTTCCAGTGTGACCAGCTTCGCCACGCTAAGTCGTTTTTCCCCTCGTACGAAAGGGAAGGTCTGGGAAGGACGAATTTGTTCCAGCACGGCATTGATGTGGGGAAAGCTAGTCCTGTCAAGCAACGGCACTATTCGATTTCACCTGCAATTGAAGCACTGATGTTCGCAGAGATAGACCGGATGCTAGCAATGGGTGTCATTGAAGAATAGTTCCTGGAGTTCTCCGGTTGCGCTCATCCGGAAGCCAGGGAAGGTAAGGTTTTGCATTGACTTCCGCAAGGTCAATTCTCTTACCCTAAAAGATGCCTATCCTCTTCCGCACATTGACGGCATATTAAGTCGTTTGCCACGAGCGGAATTAATTTCAAGTATCTATCTAAAGGATGCCTTTTGGCAAATTCCCTTAGAAATGGATTCTCGCGAAAAAAACTGCATTCACTGTTCCGAATCGGCCGTTTAATCAGTACACCGTTATGCCATTCGGACTGTGTAATGCCCCGCAGACAATGTGCAGGTTGATGGAAAAGGTCATCCCTTGTCATCTTCGCGAAATGGTATTTGTTTATCTCGACGACCTCTTAGTGATATCGAAGGATTTCGACTCGCACATGCGTGCGTTGCATGAGGTGGCCTTGCAGATCAGGAAAGCTGGTCTCACTATCAATGTTGAAAAGAGCAAATTCTGTCTTAAGGCTGTAAAATACTTAGGACATATAGTGCGATATGGCTCGGTACAAACAGATCCAGATAAGATAAGCGCGATCAATAGTTTTCCTCCTCCCAGATCGGTACGGCAGCTCAGGCGATTTCTCGGTATAGCAGGCTGGTACCGCAAATTCAATCAGAACTTTGCCTCTCTTACAACACCACTTACCAATCTACTCAAGAAAAGTAAATCATTTGATTAGAACTCTGAAGCGCAGACAGCCTTCGACACGCTAAAGACCAAGCCTACTACTGCTCCAGTGCTGACAACGCCTGATTTCACGACCCTTTATCATACAATGCGATGCCAGCCAGTATGGCGTCGGAAGCGTACTGGCTCAACTGAATGATGAAGGGGTTGAAAACTCTATCGCGTATATGAGTCAGAAATTGAATAAAGCTCAAAGGAATTATTCGGTTACTGAGCAAGAGTGTTTGGCCGCTGTCTTGTCAATACGAAAATTCCGCCCGTATGTCGAAGGTCATGAGTTCATCATCATAACTGATTATGTGATTGATGCCTCAAAAAGATTTGTCTGGTAGATTGGCAAGGTGGGCGTTAAAATTGCAAGGCTTTAGCTTTTGTATAAAACATCGAAAAGGCTCTCATAATGTGGTACCAGACTGCCTATCCCGAAGAGACACCGTCGATTTGTGCTCGCTAGAGAAAGTTTCGCCTATTATCGATTTCCAGTCGCCACACTTCCGTTCTAATGAATACACGAATCTCAAAACTCACAGTGCAGCCAACCAATCCCGACTTCCCGATTTGAAGGTACTAGACGAGGTGAGCAGGAGGGGGAGTCATGGAAATTGTGGGTGCCGAACGAGTTAATTCAAGAGATTCTCCTTAACTTCCATAATCCGCCAACTGCAGCCCACTGTGGAATAGCGGAAATGCTCGAAAAGATTAGGAGACATCTCTTTGGCCATCACTGGTTAAGGATGTGAAAATGTATGTGTTGTCGTGTGAGACATGTAAAACGACCAAAAGCTCGAATGTCGTGCTAAGACCAAAAATGGGCCAACCCGTCAAAACAACAAGGGTGTTCCAGATGCTCTTAATTGACTTCCTGGGACCCTATCCTCGATCCAAGTACGGAAATGTCGGCATTTTTATCGTTCAGGATCACCTATCAAAATATGTCTTCCTAAAAGCGGTAAAGAAGTTTACAACGAAGCCCATATTAGATTTTCTTGAGAAAGACATTTTCCATTCCTACGGTGTTCCAGAAACGATCATTAGTGATAACGGTTCTCAGTTGAAGTCAGGAGAATTTAAGAGTTTTCTTATACGAAATATGGAGTCGAACCTATGTTTACCGCCATACATTCCCCGCAATCCAACTCCTCAGAACGAGTCAATCGATCTGTGATTGCGGCTATAAGAGCTTATATTCAAAAGAGTCAAAAGGAGTGGGACACCCAACTCAGCAGCATAGCTTGCTCGTTAAGAAGTACGCTTAATAGCTCAATCCGATGCAGTCCATAGTACGTTTCGTACGTTGTGAAAAGGTTAGATATGATTAATGGCGAGGATATACCAATAGTCAGCAGTGACAAACATGCCGCTGTACGTGATCGAGTTCAGGAAAACGTTCAGCAATCTTTTGTCAAAAACGCTACTAAATATAACACCAGGGCAAGGGCTGTCGACTTTAAAGTTGGCGATGAAGTTTACCGACGCAACTTCGCACAAAGCAGTTTCGAAAAGGGCTTTAATGCCAAACTCGCTCCAGCGTTCCCAGCGTTCATAAAAGCCCGAAGTTTACCGACGCAACTTCGCACAAAGCAGTTTCGAAAAGGGCTTTAATGCCAAACTCGCTCCAGCGTTCCCAGCGTTCATAAAAGCCCGAATCAGAGAAAAACAAGGTTCCTCGTACTATTTACTAAAAGACCTGAGAGGCAAGTCATTAGGGACATATCACGCAAAGGATATACGCCGTTGACTCCTTCCTTTTATCAGCTTAGGATTCTGCTTCAAATATCGATACACCTAACCTGTGTTGTAACGAAGGAAGTCTATATAACTTCATTTATTCAGCTGTAAAGTACTGCTGACAATTGTAGAAACTGACATTGATTTCTAGTCGATTCTACACATTTTTTTTTCTCTCCTTCGCGTTGCCCTAAAACAGCATATTGTACCGTGCCAAAAAGTTATACCACGAATTTGGTAAATACTTCTTCGCTCCCCATGTATTTTATTACAGTAATGTGGCGATTCTCCTAAGCATATCTCATGGAACTAGATCGAGGAGGGGTGAACATCCGACGGGGAATAGAACAACGATATGGTAATCATCGTGCTGCAAGTGCATGGCTAGCAAAATCGGTGAAAGTCCCGATAACCCAAACTCTCTCTCTCCATGTACAATTTAGAAGTTAGATAGCGTCAGGAGGCATCACGCCATAGGAACGGGCGACCACGTTATATAGACAGAATAGTTTTGTTGGCCTTTGAGAACGGCGATCTTGATAAACGTTGGTCAGTTGGTTGTTAGTCTTACAAGCGGTCGGTGAATGGTCTTGGCAAGGGGCGATGCAAATATCGCCGCGTGGTTACTGGTGTGAAACCAAATATTTATAATAGCGGCGGGAGTTTTTTTTAATTAATAAACTTAAGCTAGAAAGCAGTGAACTCGTTAAGCGATTATCGAGCCCATGTGGGAATGGGGCCCTCCAGTGACTTTAAAAATCTGCGTGACTGTGACTATACTCTGCGCCATAAGTGAATTGCCGTATCTGCGTCACGCAGGCACCCTGTTAACAGCACGAACGGTCACTCAAAAAAACTTTCCAACCATCTCCCTTACCCCCCTGAAAAGCTTAAGCAAATCTCCCAAGGAGGACCAATACCCCCTCTGTCAGCACTCCGTAAATGCCCGCCAAAAAACAGATAAAGAAGAAAGGAACCCACTTGCCCACGCCGCAAAAATTGAGCGATAAGCATACCGCCAAACACCGAAAGAAATCCTCCGGGGGGTGTTTTTATTTCCAAGACCACACTACCTCGACCACGTCATCAAATTCGCCTCGTGAAAACCCCTTCCCACCTTCGCATCATCATCATCAAGAACACCGAACCCAAACCAGGAACTATTGCTATCAGCAAACCAAGGCGCCGAATTAAGAAGCTGCTACGATCCCCCTTGTGGAATCTCCATCGCTTTCATCCAGTCCCCGCGTCATCACCATCTCTAACAGCAAGGAAGAAAGTTTTTTTTATTATTACACTAGCTGACCCGTGCTCGCCTTGCTTCGCCAGAGTTCCACTTTTCAAATTTAAAACAAAATAATAAGAGCTATACAAACCCACTTCGGTGCTGTAAGTGACGTGTAGCAAGAAACAAAGGAAAGAATGACTTAGTTTTATAATTGTAGGGATTTTTTAATTATGTAGTTGTCGCACACAAAAACGTCACCTGCTCTTTTTTGTGTTGATACCTATTCGTGCGATTTGAATATGTACAGTCTTCGACACTTTTCTAAGCGATTTCCATTCAATGGTTAAATTTTGTATTAAAACATTAGAAATATCCGTCGTCCCGATTGATTATTATATTTATACATAAATAATTTACAAAAATTGATTCACTCGATGCAATGCCTTTCTTTGCTGGAGAAAAAAATCACTAAAATGTAAACAAACTCTACCAGTTGTCAAATTCAAACGCACTTGTTATTGATAAATCTGAAAAAATATCTTGGTTCGCAAAAGTGCTCTGAAATTTGAAAAAGATTGCTTTATTTGTACCAAGCGAACATATAAATTGCTCTGAGAGAAAAAAAAGTGCTCTCAGAGCGCCCAATCGAATACCACATTACATTCAAATTATTAAATTTCCCTAGCGAACAAAAAAATCGACAACAGCGCCACCTATCGGGTCCAAAACTATCCTGTCTTTCTAGCTGCATACAACCATGCACACATACAAAGTTTCATTGAGATCGGTTGAGTTTCTCAAAAAAATCGACAACAGCGCCACCTATCAGGTCCAAAACTATCCTATCTTTCTAGCGGCACACAACCACAAACACAAACAAAGTTTCATTGAGATCGGTTGAGTTTCTCAAAAAAATCGACAACAGCGCCACCTATCGGGTCCAAAACTATCCTATTTTTCTAGCTGTATACAACCATGCACACAAACAAAATTTCATTGAGATCGGTTGAGTTTCTCAAAAATAGCGACAACAGCGCCACCTATCGGGTCCAAAACTATCCTATCTTTCTAGCTGCATACAAACACAAAGATGCACACGAACAAAGTTTCATTGAGATCGGTTGAGCTTCTCAAAAAAAAAAACGACAAAAGCGCCACATATCGGGTGTCGGTCGCTCGGTGTCGATGACGCGGTTTCGTTTTCAAAGTAACCCAAATTCATTAATTTCTTCTTATCTAAAAGTGCCCAACGCGCCTAAAGAAATAATAACCTCAAAAAAACATAAGGCAGAAAAGGTGCAGTTGCATATGCATGCATACGAAAAAAAACAATACCGAGCACAAACGGGATTCGTTCGTGGCATGCATCATCAGATCACAATCAATATAGCGCATTTTAAATCACAATTGAGTGTGACTCCCTCCCAATCTCAATTACATTTTATACCTGACCTGACCTATCTCCCTCCCACCCATGCACCACATTAATACTCCACCCATAAGGCCACAACTCCACTCTCTCCACTATCACCAGTTCAATATCAATTTCAATTTAAAAGAAGTGAGAAAAAAAAAACAACATAAAGCACAAAAGGTGTATGAAAAAAAAGAGAAACAAAAAGCATACAGCATACAGCATTCAGCAGAGAGAGAAACAGGTTTTGCCGCACACACACACAAAATTTCCTGCACTGAATGCCGGGCAAATCCAACGATCTAGCTTCAATCGAACATTTTACTTTTTTTGAGCTGTATAAAATTTATAGTTTAATGCTTATTGTACAGCTTCAGGACTACGTACAAAGATGATTTATATCTTAAAATCTTTGTACATAATTGAACTTTATATTAAAAAAAAACCTATTTTATTCGGTTGAGTCATTCCAAAGCTAGGAGCTTGAAGGCATTCGAGAATTACAACTTTTGTTAGATATCAGCTTAAATCTCCGCTTCCGGACAGCGGATAATGATTAAACATTATCCTAAATTCTAATATCGACAATTTCCAATGCAATTGTGAAAACCGAAATCAATTTCGTGCAGTACTTCTTGTGCCTTTAGCACACAAACTATTTAAAGCCTGAAAAAAGTTACAGTTTTATTATTAGTAAGGATAAGGATAAGGATTAAGTGACCGCCACCCCTTCCCTCACCCATGGTAATAGATTCCGACATAATTATTGTAACTGCTTAATAAAAAAAAAAAAAAGGGAAAAAAGATTTAAGTTTTTTTCGACTGTGGAAGAGAGTGCGTTTTGGTTGCTAAAAGTAAAAAAAAAAAAAAAGAGAAAAGAAATGAAAAAAAAAAAAAGGAAAAACCTAAAGAGATCGTCATTTTGTGTGTATAGTAAAAGAGTGGGTGAGCTGTTTTTTTGGACATTTCCATATTTTTTCACAGGTACACCATGGAATCCACATCGACAGGCCTGACGACACGGAAACCGGGGTAAGCAAAACTTCATTCATTATTATACCCAAACACACAAACGATGATCTATAAAAGCAAATGAAGTCCGTGTGTGCGCGCATAACTCAATAACGGATCGTTGGATTTCAACGATTTTGGGCTTGACGGTTTCGATTGGGCCCAAGGAAGGCCATAGACTGCTTTGTGTTTCGAAAACAAAACTTTGGCAGGATGATATAGGGGATGAAAGTTTATGTGGGATTCGGCGGTTCCAAGACAAATTTGATCATGCCGCCAGTGAGAAGGTCAAACGTTTCGCCGGAAATCAGAACGAAAAGTGAGATCGGAACTTCGGGAAAGAATATCATGCAGTCGTCCATACTGGAGACCGATATAGACAACAACACAATCGTCATCAGCATAGCGTTCCACGTTTCTCACATGGTCAATTGTATGTGGCGTGCTCACGTGTCGGCAAACCTCTCGCTTTGTACGTGTACGCACCCGTAAATGGAACGAAAAATGCTATGTACCATAAAGCACTTCAGTGAAAAAGCGGTAGGTTGGCCGACAAGTAAATCGCTGCGGTTATTGCAATTGTAATTCGCCGGGCCAGCTGAATCTGAATCCTGAATATTTCTTTAGCGCGTGGTATTTGTAGTACCTAAAACAAATTTTCGTTAACATATTTTGCACTCGGGTACGAAGATATGCAATTATTAAATTCGCAATTATTAAATTCGCATTATATAACCTCCATTACCATTTTCATAAAACTTTGTTCGTTTAGGTACTTTAGCATCCCCATAGAGGGAAGGTTGTGTGCTTACGTTTTATACTGGTACCAGTATTTCTATATCACATTTTCTTTTTCGTGCGAACCAACTTACATACACATGAAAACTGATTTGACCGCTCACTAAAATTCGGGAACATTCCGGTAACAAGTCATACCCAAAATACCATTATATGTGTTTCCCGAAATAGTAATTTTATAAGCTAAAACTTTTTCCTCACTTTGGCCAACGTTCCATTCTGCACTAGAAATAGTAAGCAAGTAAGCACTCTGATACACTATGCACACTGTTATCTACTGTTACGGAAGCATGTCAGAAATGTAGGAACATCGCTTACACCTTACACTATAACCAACAATTTCCACTTGGGCTATGGACGCCAGCGTTGCCATAAGTGCAGATTTGTCTGCATTTTGCAAATTTTCAACCTTGCTGCAGACTTTTAACAACCATAAATCTCCAGAAATCTGCGCTTCCGATCTTGTATTTATAACAATAATATATTTTGTTCTGTTTGAAAAATAATATCAACATTTTTGAACACTTTTTTTCGCTGTAGTTGTCATTTTTGTATTCCGCTCTATTTTTTCCTTACAAATCTGCATTGCAGATTTTTTTTGTCATAACTGCAGATTTGTCTAAATATTTTTATGGCAACACTAATGGACCCGATAGCTGGTGCTGTCGTCCATCTCCGAAACCACACAACTCTTTTCAATGAAATATTGTGCATGTTTATGGCTAGTTCCCGGTTGAAAGATAGGACACCATCCTAAAGGTGATACCTTGCAAACCATAAGCGGAAAACGGGTTGTGGCACCTTTCATTCAAAAATCAAATCACACGCTATTTCTAAAGTTGTATAATTAGATAAAATCATAAATGGACATGGTCCAAATAAATCACTTTGAGAAATCTGAGCAAGACTTAAAACGAAATGTACGGTCAAAGCCGGGTGGTTACAGCTATATATAAAAAAGACTGACGTCCGTATGTGCACTCATAACTCGGGAACAAATCGTTAGATTTTTATGATTTTTGGTTTAAATTCTCATTGGCACAAAAAAGAACATATAATGCTACTTTTTTGTCGAGAAAACAAAATACCTTATGGATCGAATTTAGTATGGAGAAAAAAAGTTAGGTTAGGTTAGGTTTATGGGTGGGCGCGTCAGAACGGGTTCTGCCGCACCCCACTTAGGTCCATGTGGTCCCATTGTGATGCCCTTATTGGGGGGTTAGCCGGTGTTGTTGGCTATAGTGTTTCCTCTTGGTTACTCGACCTTGTCCAGCCATCCTGATGCGTTTATGTACCTGTAAAGATTAGATAAAGATATATCTGAAAGTTCATGTAAATCATGGAAGTAGTATCTTCCAAGTGTCCTATTCCTCAAGTGACAGAGACTTGGGCATTGACAGAGGAAGTGAGGTGTGTCCTCGTGTACCTACTCGTCGCCGCAACCACTGCATATATCGTCATTCTTGAGTTTAAGTTTCATTGTGTGGTATCTTAGGAAGTTGTGACACGTTAGGGCTCCTACCAGTTTATTCATCGACGTTCTATCAAATCGCAAAAGCTTGATAGTCCGACTTGGATTGTATTCCGGCCATAACTTCCGTGGTATTTCGCAGGTAGTTAGTTTTTTTCCACCTGTTGTTGGCTTTCATCCGGGTCTTATTTTCCACCCTCTCTCTCAGATTACAGAGTGTTGGTTTGATTGAATTAATCGCCCGATCTTGATCCATAGCAGAACCATTTCTTGCCAATTCATCAGCCATCTCATTGCCGGTTTTGTCACTGTGTCCAGGGACCCAGCAGAGACGCGTGGTGTGCTGCGAGCAGAGAACCTTAAGTTCTTCACGGCAGCGGTGAACTAGCTTTGATTTAATTTCGATAGCAGATACTGCTTTTATAGCCGCCTGGCTGTCAATAAATATGGTAATATCATTATTTGGTATTGATAACATTGACGCCATATGGGCAGCTTCAGCGATTGCCAGAACCTCCGCCTGAAATACACTACTGTAATCAGGTAGTCTGATTGAGTGGTGTATATTTAACTCTTCAGAGAAGATTCCAGCACCTGTTCCACGGTCCATCTTAGAGCCATCTGTGTAGATGGATATCGATTTTCCTTTTGTGGGTTCATCTGTGTTCCATTCCTCCCTGCTGGGGAAATAGCAGGAGAATGGTATGTCGAAGTCAAGATGGGGAGACAAGTAGTCAGAGATGACCGCATCTCCCACATATTTATTCAGAATCTGTGTGTGTCCCGTTATATAGGTTTTCCAGATTTTTATTTGGCTGATCCTGAGAGCACTTTTGGCTGCAGATTCTTGCATGTATAGATCTAGAGGTAACAAGTTGAGGATAGCCTCCATTCCAGCAGTAGGTGTTGTCCTTATTGCGCCGGTTGTACCTATACATGCTAGTCTTTGTATTTTGGTCGTTAATTTAAGATTCGAAGATTTGTTTGTGGCTTGCCACCAGACTAAGCTACCGTACGTGAGTTTTGTACGCACAACAGCCGTATACATCCACAGAATTATTTTGGGGTTTGGTCCCCACCTTTTGCCGAAGATTCGGTTGCATGCGTAAAAAGCATTTGCGGCTTTTTTTACTCTTTCATTGACGTTTGGTTTCCAATTGAGCTTCCTATCTAAGATTATACCCAGATATTTGGCACTCTCAGCAACCCTAAGGGGTATACCCTCAATAGTTGGAGGATCGAAGTTTGGAATCACCCTTTTGTTACTGAACAAGACTAGTTCAGTCTTCTGTGGATTGATTCCAAGACCGCATTGGTTTGCCCACATGCTAAGTGTTCGTAATGCGTTTTCTAGTAGTTCGCTTATGGTCGGTAGGAATTTGCCTGTAGCAAGTATCACTACATCGTCTGCATACGCAGTTACTTTGACCCCTCTGTTTTCGAACTTTAGTAATATTTTATTTATGACAAGGACCCAGAGTAGTAGGGAAATGACACCTCCTCACGGTGTACCTCTTGAGGCTGTCACTAAGTTCAATGCCACCTAATTCTGCGTTAATATATCTTTCATTGAGCAAACTCTCAATCACATTGGTAAGCGTTTGGTCTACGTTGTTATTGAGTAGTGCTCTTTTCACAGCACACGTCTTAACATTATTGAATGCTCCTTCAATGTCCAGGAACGCGGCTAGTTGGTATTCTTTGTCATTTAGGGATTTTTCTATGATGCGAGTGACCTCATGCAACGCAGTCTCAACTCCTTTACCTTTGATGTAGGCATGCTGAGCCGTTGAGATCACGTTATTGTCAAGTCGACTGCGGATAAAAACGTTCAAAAGCTTTTCCAAGGTTTTCAGGATGAATGAAGTTAAACTTATGGGCCTGAAATCCTTAGCAGTCGTATGGCTGGACTTTCCTGCCTTCGGAATGAAGACAACCTTTACTTCACGCCATGCCCTGGGAATGTGACCACATTCGAGGCAGCGCGTGAAGAGTCTCGTCAGAGCTGGTATAACAATTGACCTGGCTTTCTGGAGCATGATTGGAAAAATCCCGTCCAGCCCAGGAGACTTAAAAGGGGAGAAAGTTTCAATTACCCAGTTAAGTTTTTCCTCGGTTATTATACCAGCTGGAACTGTTGCTGCTGTAGTTGCACTGCTTGGTGCAGACTGGACGGTTGTTTTGATATAACCCGAAAAGTGCGTTTTTAGAAGCAGACTTAATGTCTCTTCTGAAGACTGTGTCCAGTTGCCCATATTGTCTTTAAGATAACCTGGAACTGCAGGTTCTTTCGATAGGATTTTCCTAAGTCTAGCTGATTCCCTGGTATCTTCTATTTCATTGCAAAAGGTATGCCAGGCTGTACGTTTAGCACTAGTGACAGCAGCCTTGAATTTCCGTTGACCAGCTTTGTATAAGTCCCAGTCTGACTGTGAATTGGTGCGTTTGGCTAAATTGAACAGGCGTCTGACTTTCCTTCTAATTTCAAGGAGGTCTTTGGACCACCACGAAGAACAATTCCTTTTCTTGATTGTCCGTAGAGGACACGCTTTATCATATGCTTTACTTAGAATTTTGTTTAAATTCTCTGTGAATGCATCGATTTCGGCTGGTGTCCCTATTTTTTGATCATTCAGGATTTGGCCATTTCTCACAGCCTCTGAGGCAAAAGCGTCCCAATTGGTGAGTCTTGGGTTCCTGAATTTACTTGAAACTACTGTCTCTTCATCTATTGAAAACTCTATAATCCTGTGATCTGAAAAGGATGGCTCAGAAGTGACCCTCCAATCTTTCACAGTTAGAGTGGGCGAGTTACTGTGAAGAGTAATGACCAATACCTCACGTCTATTCCTAATAACGAAGGTTGGTTCATTGCCAATATTTGCTATCAGGAGATTATTTTTTATTATAAATTCTAAGAGGGACTCACCTCGTACATTGATGTCCGTACTGTCCCAGAGCGTATGATGGAAGTTGGCATCACAGCCAGCGATCAGATCCCATCTTTCCTTTTCTACTGTTCTGGCTAGAGAACAGGATAGCTCTGAGGGTGGATTGTCCGACTCGAATGGCATGTATATCGTCGCCATTAATTGCGCGCCTTTTCCTGCCCTGTCCCATTTGACAGCCGTTTGGTCCGAATCACTGAGACTAGGTAGAAGAAAAAGTTAAAGCTGTTTTCTAGCGACAATACATGTTCGGGACTTACCATTTACTGGAGTATTGTGGTAAGTGGTAAAGTCCTTGGAGTTCAGCCCACTTATCTTTCCCCGGTGAATCCACGGTTCTTGAACCAGGGCGACATCTATATGTTTCGTTTCCATAAGGAGAACGAGATTGGCGCTGGCCGCCTTACTGTGATGAAGATTTATTTGCGCTATCTTCATCACGAGTAGTCGGTTGCTCTCCCTTGTCTTTCGCTGCTAATACCCGGAGTTTGCATCGCGTTATGCCTACGCGAACCTTAAACTCCTGTTTCCGGAGTAGCGGCAACGATTTGTGACTAAGCAGTATAGTCACGTCCATGCCATTCTGGGTATATTCACCCGTTTCAAGGACTTTCCATTCCCTGCTTTGTAGCTCCGGGTTAAGGAACTGCAGGTTCCGTTCTATCCTTTCCACGGGTAGATAAGGCCCCCTCCAGCGCATAAGACCCTTAGGCCTGGTCAAATTTAGGATTTCTTTCCTGTCAACCACGCGCAGGTCAGCATTTGACCAAGGTGCGTTTATGTTGGCGACGAAACCCTTTAACCATTCCAGAGTCTCTTGGTTGTCACACTCCATAGTCTTAAATCCTTTAAAGGTGGATAGCTGGTCAAACAATGGAGGCTTGCCATCTGCCCTCACGATAGCATCGTTGACACCATCAAGGATTCGCTGTTCTATGAGCTCCCATTGGTTCCGGTCGGGGTTGCCGTAGTCGACGATTGCGACGCGCAGACTTTCCTTCACCTTATCGGCGAATTTCACCCTTTTTGCCTGCCTACCTACCACTGGGGAGATCGTGTCGTCATTGCGACCTCTTTTGGAGACTACCGGAGCGTTCCCTGGTTTTGACGAATCCTTGCCAGAGACAACCCCTTGGCACCTTGAATCAGTCGCAGACGAGGTGAAAGGCAATCGGCATTTCGCCCCCGCTACGGCCGATCTCATGTCGGCTCCTCCAGAAGTCCTAGCTAGCTTCCTACCTTGCAGAACCTTTACCAAGTCGCATTTTCCGTAGCTATTTGAAAATTGAGTGTCATATTATTTTTTTTTGTTCTCTCTCTAAAACAGTGTCTGGAAATTAATTAGTTATATATAAAAGAAAAACGGGAAATCAGTTATAAAATAGGGGTCGGACTTATCTAGGCTCTCACGATCGCTGATTATCGATCGGCATAAAAATAAACTAGCTTGAGGGTCAGCTTTTCTTTAATATTTAGTTTCTTTTATTGTTAGCTTTCATTTTAAGATGATTACTTGCAATTATCCTGTACCTTCCTTTATCACTTTTCTCTCGTAAATATATAGAATTGCCAAAGGATAACATTTTGAATTTGTATCCTCTTATCACATTAATAGTTTAAGTTGGTTTAATATTAATAAATAAATAATGTATCGTTATTAATTGAAATATAAAGTGTCTCATTCTAATGGTTTAGCTGGACACTTGCACATGGCTGGGAGGGTAAAGACCCGCTTTAGAGGAAGATTATCCGTTCCTCCAGTGGTAGTGGTAGGTCATCATCGTTTACAGTTTTCCCCGTGTTAAGAATTTCTCTCTACAGATACGTAGGTATCTTAAATATTATATTGAATGCATGCAATTCTTTGTGTAGTGGTGTAGTTTCGGTTTCCCAGATGCAAGATCCCTGTAGAGATGCAAGAGCGCTGTATTATCTGTGCTCGGGAAAATCAACAAGCAACGCAACAAATGATGGGTGAGCGCTGACCATTTCGCCACACTTGAATATGCTGGGCCTTTTTTGCAAAAAGCACGTAAAATATTTGAAAAAATAATATGTCGCAGTATTTGTATGTATTGCCACAAAAGCGGTGTATTTGGAATTGGTTGACAGCTTATCCACGGCGGATTTTATCCATAAGGTTTCCATTATTTTATTACCGTGGCGTATGCATGCGCTTATGGAGTAACAACGGTACAAATTTCAAGGGCGCAGAAAAAAAACTGGCACGAATGTTACAAAATTATAATAAAATGGATACGGCAAAAAAATTACAAGAATATGATACATGGTGATTCATTACACCAGCAGCACCGCATCAAGGAGGGCTATGGGAAGTCGCTGTAAACCATGAAATATCATTTAAAAAGAATCGTCGGACAACACAAATTGTCGAGCAGCGCTTTTAGAGTAATTTTATCTCAAACTAGCGCAGTGATGAATTCGCGACCATTATCGGCACAGTCTGACGATCCTGAAGACCTATCATTTTTGACGCCCGCGCATTTCCTCATTGGTGAGCCAATCATCCAGCCATTCATCATTTTTTTACTTGTTTATATTTTTTGATATTTATGAATTTTCATTGCGGAAAGAAAATTATTAAAATAAAAAGTTTGTTTCAACAAAAAAAGGAGATTATTATTACAAAAAAAAAAAATATTTATACAGTTTGCAGGTATTATACAGCCCACTCTTGCCGAGAGATCTGAGCCATTGAAAAACACAGACCTTGGAAAAGGGATTCTTAGGAAACGGACAGAACATGATGCTGGCCCACTAGTATCATGACGAAACGATGTCTTTCCAAATTGCATCTCAAAATTAATTTTAATTTATGTTCTAAATAAGCCAGATTTGATTAAAGATGGATATGAAGCGTTCCAAGAGTTTTTTCTTTATCGACAGGCAGCATATTAGTGCAACAATAGCAATTGCCATAATATAGGCAATAATATTCCAAGGTTTGGCGTATTTTTAAGCGATTTTTGTAGAAGCCGTATATGGACACAGAAGAAGAGAAAACCTTTCTTCAATTTATGTGTACTTGACATTCTCTTATGCTTTATTAAAAGCTTCATCTGTGTCGTCTTTTTCAAAACTATAGTCACTTTAACCTAATCTAATTCGGAAGAACAAACCACAGCTCCGTTGACCTTAATGTTTCTATAAGCATTATACATTAAATATATATGTACATTAAAGTAAATTTTCCATCAAAACATAACACTATTTTAATTTGAATGACAGTCAATCTGTTTAAAGGGAAAACTAACAGACATTCCATAATTCTTTTAAAATCTACAGTAATACATTTTTGTATATATTTCACAGCCCTTCAAAGATCTTCCCTGGTTTGACATCACCATAGCCAATCCAATGTACTCAAACTCATTGCGATTTGAGTCCGATCAGCATATTAGTGAATTTCGTCAACCAGTTCTGATATTGCATGCCGAAGATGACTACGTTGTTCCATTCCAATTGGGTTATAAGTTGTACCGAACCGCATTGGATACACGCGGTAAATCATGGGGTCCCGTCGAATTCCACCGTTTCGATGGATCACTGAACTACGGACACAAATATTTGTGTAACGCACCGAATCTACCAGAAATAGTTAAGAGATTTGTTGACAGCTATAAGAACGATATCTTTTAGAGACCACATACATATTATGTATATGGAAACAACAAACCAAACCAAATATTAAAAGAGATGTCGATTGTGGGATAATTAATAGTGATACAGAGAATTTGTGAATGAGAAATGTTAATTATTGTCAGTTTATCAATGTACGTAATCATAATAATTGTAAGTTAGCGAATAATAAATCTAAAGTATTAATATAGCTGAAAGGACAAGAAGAATCAAGAGCTAAAATACGTTGGCTATTGAACTAGGTAGTGTTTTAAATTTAATTTAACAACAAAACGCTTAAGTAATTTATTTATGTTTTTTTTCTAACTTTAATTTATTTTTAGTTTTGTTTTAGTGCTTTTCAACTCAGACTCAATCAAAAAAAAAGTTTGTTTAAACTATAGAAAATTTTGTATGGTCAACCATATCGAATGCTGACATTAAAATATCAAGATCACACAAAAAGCCGTTTGGAATTGATGTTTTTAATTATAATAAATGTTCTTTTACGTTGCGTGAGATAATATAAATTATAGTTGTAAGAAATTGTACATTGAACGGATTAAGGTGGGTGTATCTTTTATGTCTGTTTCGATCAACATAACGATGAAAGGTTGCATTGTGGCAACTTGCGAAACGAGATCAAGTAATTAGCCAACTATACGTGTCCTTAGACTCAATGTAATTTCAATTTGATGCTTAATAAAAAGAGAGAGCATTCCGTAGAGCATGCTTGCAATCTTCTTCTATATCTTCTATATCTATCTATCTATATAAATAAATATAATAAAACTGTAGCCGTTTTCATATGTTCGCGGTTGGCGTGAAAACTACTGCACAGATTTCGATGAAACTTTTTTTTAAATGTTAGTTAAGATTCTGAGAAGGACATAGGTTATTCCTTTCATTGTCATGCCTGTATTTGGGAGCGTTTTTGACCAAAATTTGTTCTTTTTCTAACTTTACTGCCTTTATCTCGCCAGTACTCAAACAATTCTTCATCAATGCAAACAAAATAAAATCTTTAGGAGAGCCAACACTTTCACAGTTATTTCAAGCCATCAATCAGCTTTCTATGTTCTCTAGAAGCTGAGCTACAACCTAAAATCTAACATGAAAAAAATAAATTTATTTTCTCAAATCGAACATTATCAGCAGCCGCGGTTCTTGATCGTTGTTCTGCTTTGGGGTGGTTGGGTGGCGCACATCGCACAAGCACGTTCATATGAAAAAAAAAACTGCTTGGTGTTTTCTCCGAATTAAGTGAAACGAAAGAGAAGTATACGACGTGAATGTGTATGCAATCAACAGCGGCAATGTGTTTCTGAGGAAATGAAATAGATTTGTTTGGTTTATTGTTTCACATTGACAATAGGCCTGTTATTTGAGCTTCGATCACAGCAAAGCAAAGTAAAGTGGGATTTTCAGCACGCAAATAAAACAACTATTGCGAGTCTCGAAGTGTCAAGTATAGCGTAGAAGCTAAAAAACACGGCTAATGTTCACCGCTTTGATTTAGCTAGAGTGTTGATTTTAAACAAATATGCCGTCAAGAAAACGGTCAAATCTTTCTCGAAGCTCAACAAGATCTAGAAATATGAGACGAGTTAGATCACAGAAAACCGATAAAAAATATCAGATCACATCGTTGCAAAGAAACACATAGGTATGCTTCGTGGGTAAATTAAATCAGAAGTGGATTTTATTACACAAAAGAAATTATTTATGCCTAATTGGCTGGTATCGGTGGTATGACTCAGGCCCGTGACGTTGTGCACCGCGGGCGTAGACCTCACCAACGACTGTTTCCCGCACGGTCAATTATATACGTGTCTATTTCCCAAGTCTGCGAAAGTAAAAATGCATACGTGTATGCTCCAGGCAACAGAACCTCAAATACACAGTCTCACGCAGCGTACGAAGTTGCGGGCACAGCTAGTAGCAAATAAATTTCGTCTTATTCTTAATAGGATGCAATCATTATTATCTAGAATGCCTTTAATTGTGTAATAACCGAAGTCATTTAGTTTAAAAACCAAAATTTCGGTAAAAGTACAAAAAGGTTTGTTTATTATTGCTTCTAAAAATTCTAAATGTAAACTAATCAGGCTCTGAGCTTTCATAGTTCAGATTCTCATAGATGTCATCATATCATATCATATCATATTATCATATCATATCATATTATCATATCATTTATCATATCATATCATATCATATTATATTATATATTATATATTATATATATTATATATTATAATATTATAAAGCTGGAGAGTTTTTTCGTTTGAACGCGCTAATCTCAGGAACTACTGCACAGATTTTAATGAAACTTTTTTTGAAATGTTAGTTAGGATTCTGAGAAGGTCTTAGGCTATTCCTTTCATTGACAAGTCTATTTTTGGGAGCGTTTTTGACCAAAATGTGTTTTTTTTCCTTACTTTATTGCCTTTAACTCGCTATTACTCAAACAATTCGTAATCAATGCTAACAAAATCAAATACTTAGGAGAGCCAACACTTTCATAGTTATTTCAAGCCATCAATCAGCTTTCTACGTCCTCTAGAAACTGAGCTACAACCTAAAATCCAACACGAAAAAAATAAATTTATTTTCTCAAATCGAACTTTATCAGCAGCCGCGGTTCTTGATCGTCGTTCTGCTTTGGGGTGGTTGGGTGGCGCACATCGCACAAGCACGTTCATATGAAAAAAAAAACTGCGTGGTGTTTTCTCCGATTTAAATGAAACGAAAGAGATAGAGAAGTATGCGACGTGAATGTGAATGTGTATGTAATCAACAGCGACAATATGTTTCTGAGGAAATGCGCAGGTGGCTGATGACGTGCGCTGATGGACGTACAATCGTACATAATATGGTGGTGTATATAGAAATTGAGTCCAAGGTTTATTTTTTTAAGTTATTACTTCTTTAGGCGCGTTGGGCACTTTTAGATGGGAAGAAATTAATGAATTCGGGTTACTTCTAAAACGACACCGCGTCATCGACACCGAGAAACCGACACCCGATAGGTGACGCTGTTGTCCATTTTCTGAGAAACTCAGCCGATCTCAATGAAACTTTGTATGTGTGCATGGTTGGATGCAGCTAGAAAGATAGGATAGTTTTGGACCCGATAGTTCCAATTAGTGGAAATAATAGTTTAAGGGGATTAAATTGGGAATAGAAGTTAGTATGGGAAACGCACTTTGTGAAAATTAGACTGGATAGGAAAACGGGTAGTGCTACTTCCAATACAACAAAATTTATTTCAAATGTTTAATTTTTAAATTCTTTGGATGTTCCGTGCTCACCGCTACACAATTCGAAATCGAAAGTCAGCTGAGTTATAATTTTTATAAACTTTTTTAACGGATCGCGTTTGATTTGATTGTGAAGAATCTCAAATCAAATGTCATGGAAGCGAATATTTAGACTTAAAAATGTAAGGCAAATAATTTCGCGGATTTTGATGATTTGCCATTGGTTTTTAAGCGCCTTCAATTTCCCTTGCGTATCCGCTTTCACTATGAAAAATAATAAGTCGCAAGGACAATCGCCGGATATCTGTGACATTCATTCTTCAATATTTTAGTTATTTTTTTTGAATTTATTATAACTTATATACAATACAGAATTTCAATTGACCGAATTACATAAATCAGCATGTGCATCGTTCATTCTCGGAATTATTATTTTCATTACCGAATTTGGGCGGAACGAAGTTCGCCGGGTCAGCTAGTATATGATATATAGGTAAGTTGAAAACGAAGAACTTTTTATAGCTATCGATAAATTATTCACCAGAAATCGAGCAAAAGTGCAAAAAAGTTGTTTCTCTGACTGATAAATTATCACTGGACGATTGAATTAAAACTGAATGCATTTAAAAGAACAGAATTTCCTCTTCAAAAACGTCGGTGGAACTTCCACTTTCAAAATATCTCAGTCATATTTTGTTTAAAGAATTCCCAGATGTGTTTGGGCAAATTTAGCATATTACTAATCTTTGCAATGTTCCTATTGAATTGAAGCTTATGTCGTGTTCCATTGGGACCGAAAAAACAGTTTTTCTGCTCTCGAAATCAGGGGCCCTACTATGAAACTCGATTCTACTATTGATTCTATTCGAAAGATATTTGCGATTCTACTTTTAAATGGTACTCTCTATGAAAGTAGAATCGAATGCCGGTAATGCCAAACTATTTGCCCACAAATTTGCGATTTTCGAACGATTCTCGCATTAAGGTTGACATAACCCAAACGAGTCTCGCAGTTGGTTTGGAATATCACAACAAAATTATCGTGAAACAATAAAATAATAATAAATAAACATGGACAGTGTCGCAATTTCGTTGGAGTCTGGAGGAAATCAGGAAAAAAACAACAAGTTGAACGAAGGCTAAGCGAAAAAAGGTTTTTCTATTGAGTATCTATTTATTTAAAGACATTTCGAATCGAATAACATAACTTTTGTTTCGGGCAAATACCTGTTTTGATATTACCCTTTTGATACAATAACGAATGCGACACAACACTTTTGATAATAGAGGTTTATTAGGTATTTATGAGTAACTAGCTGTCTTGTAGGGGGCAAAAAATATATATTCTCATAACGCTTGAGTTGGCCAATAACAGGATATTTCTTCCCACTGCATAAAATAATTTGTCTTCCTTCCGTAATTTTAACATGTATTCGTTTCAAATGTTAAATCATTTTCTTTCAGTCCCGTATACATTTCGCACCCTATCTCTTTCAATCCCACGCCCCTCACGCCACGTTCTTACACGCCAAAAGCGGATACAATTGTGTCAGTTAATACATGCTCAATGAAGTATTGAAACTAAGAATTTGTTAAGAAACGCATATCATAATTTTAAAATTGAAAGCTTTCTTTTACAAAAGAACTCACAAATAATAGTGATAAGGCGGACTAAAAAGCCTCAATCCTTAGGTAAGACTCAACTATTAATATTATTTTATCCTTTGAAAGTCTGAATTCCTTTGTTTTCAAAAACAATGTATTTTTTATTATGGTCATAATATTATGTCACCAATTATGTTTTCAAAATATCGACTTATTTTATTTAAAGGCCAAGGAGGGAACATATTTGTTTTTTTAAATCACGAGACGGAAAGGTACGGGTAGTATCAATTCAAACAAAAGGAGGCACTCTTAAGCGTCCAATTCGTAAGGTAGCATTAATTCCTATTGATAGATAGAACACGTAACTTCGTAAAAAGCAAATATGCGCAATTAATCCTAGGTTTCATATCATACATTTAACTTTTTCACACTTCATTAAAACAAAAAAAAAATATTTTATTATTCTATATAATTAAAAGAAAAGTTAGAAATCAAAAGGCACAATTACTTGGTTATAATTCAATCATATATTTTGTATTAAAAGTTAACAAACTTTCAAGGGGGCCGGGATGTTTAGATCTTGTGTGACTAAACAATTTATTGTATGTAATTTTATACACATGCATTCCGGCATACCCATTTCATTGTACTCATTTTTCATTATAGCTAAACCATTTATCGTATCATTAGGACTACAGGCAAAGGAATTTATATCAGCTCCTCAAATATCCAAAAGTCATCTTATTATTCGCTGACCTAAATTGGACACTAATAAATAGCCAGCGCAAATGCAACCAATAAAAGTAACATTAATTATCGCCGGAATTTGCTGCGCTGGATTTGTAATCCATATCGCATGCAAACTCTGGTCTGCATATCGTATCATGAATACTTTTTTTCTTATGGGACTGGATTGGATAAGTTCTTTTGCCTGGAGTCGTCAGTCAGTTGGTTTTTCTATCGCATCGAGCTCACATCTAAAAGAATTGTGTATTAGATTAATCTATATTTATATAAAAGAAAGTGTCCGAAGCGATGTTATCCCATAACTCGAGATTGGCCGAACCGATTTTGATGATTCATACTTTGTTGGAAAGGTATTTTCTCAGCACGGGTATTAAAAAAAATTTCAAAATGTCTTATTTTGACCACCCAGCGTGTTACGACAGTTTTTTTCGATTTATTTATTTATTTTTTTTTTTTCTTTTAGTATTTATTTATTTTGGCAACAACCAGAAAAAGAATCTAACTTGAATGTAACATATCGTATCACAATTGAACTGTCAGATAGACACGCAACGTAACGCCATCTATTATCGATCAATCGAGAAGCCAATTTTGTTTCATGTGTGGTGGAGCTGTCCACGTTGTCTGTGCCATTTGATTTAGTTGCGCAGTTTCTTCATTCGTTGCTGTTTCTGCGTCCATATTGCACTTTGCAAATTCGGCCATTGCGCATTACAGATTCGGATTTCTTCATTGCGATTTTGTGAGTTTTTATAAATTAAATTTGATAATCTTGTAAGGAATTTGGTGTAGTTCTTTTCGACTTAGAATGAATTTGACTGCCTGTCTTTAAATGCAAAAATCTTAGAAACTTCTTAATATATTTTGTGCAATTTTCACAGGCCTATAGAGGTAGAGGATACCTAGGCCCACAATCTCCAATTTGTTTCAACATATATAACTAAATAAATTCCGGAAAAAATGCACAAGAGTAATTTATTTTTTCGTTTCGTTTCGCTTTTTTCTTTGTCACGCTTTTCGTTCGAAAATAAATATAGTAAATGCCACCTTACATCTGCAGGTACAACATAGGATATCCAATAACTCGATAACTTAAATGGTATTTTAAATAAATACTAGGCGAAATTTGAGACATTTCTACGATATTCACCTGGGTGAGTTTAATACATATTTACTAAGCTCGTGATTTAAAAAAACAAATATGTTCCCTCCTTGGCCTTTAAATAAAATAAGTCGATATTTTGAAAACATAATTGGTGACATAATATTATGACCATAATAAAAAATACATTGTTTTTGAAAACAAAGGAATTCAGACTTTCAAAGGATAAAATAATATTAATAGTTGAGTCTTACCTAAGGATTGAGGCTTTTTAGTCCGCCTTATCACTATTATTTGTGAGTTCTTTTGTAAAAGAAAGCTTTCAATTTTAAAATTATGATATGCGTTTCTTAACAAATTCTTAGTTTCAATACTTCATTGAGCATGTATTAACTGACACAATTGTATCCGCTTTTGGCGTGTAAGAATGTGGCGTGAGGGGCGTGGGATTGAAAGAGATAGGGTGCGAAATGTATACGGGACTGAAAGAAAATGATTTAACATTTGAAACGAATACATGTTAAAATTACGGAAGGAAGACAAATTATTTTATGCCGTGGGAAGAAATATCCTGTTATTGGCCAACTCAAGCGTTATGAGAATATATATTTTTTGCCCCCTACAAGACAGCTAGTTACTCATAAATACCTAATAAACCTCTATTATCAAAAGTGTTGTGTCACATTCGTTATTGTATCAAAAGGGTAATATCAAAACAGGTATTTGCCCGAAACAAAAGTTATGTTATTCGATTCGAAATGTCTTTAAATAAATAGATACTCAATAGAAAAACCTTTTTTCGCTTAGCCTTCGTTCAACTTGTTGTTTTTTTCCTGATTTCCTCCAGACTCCAACGAAATTGCGACACTGTCCATGTTTATTTATTATTATTTTATTGTTTCACGATAATTTTTTTGGGATATTCCAAACCAACTGCGAGACTCGTTTGGGTTATGTCAACCTTAATGCGAGAATCGTTCGAAAATCGCAAATTTGTGGGCAAATAGTTTGGCATTACCGGCATTCGATTCTACTTTCATAGAGAGTACCATTTAAAAGTAGAATCGCAAATATCTTTCGAATAGAATCAATAGTAGAATCGAGTTTCATAGTAGGGCCCCTGATTTCGAGAGCAGAAAAACTGTTTTTTCGGTCCCAATGGAACACGACATAAGCTTCAATTCAATAGGAACATTGCAAAGATTAGTAATATGCTAAATTTGCCCAAACACATCTGGGAATTCTTTAAACAAAATATAACTGAGATATTTTGAAAGTGGAAGTTCCACCGACGTTTTTGAAGAGGAAATTCTGTTCTTTTAAATGCATTCAGTTTTAATTCAATCGTCCAGTGATAATTTATCAGTCAGAGAAACAACTTTTTTGCACTTTTGCTCGATTTCTGGTGAATAATTTATCGATAGCTATAAAAAGTTCTTCGTTTTCAACTTACCTATATATCATATACTAGCTGACCCGGCGAACTTCGTTCCGCCCAAATTCGGTAATGAAAATAATAATTCCGAGAATGAACGATGCACATGCTGATTTATGTAATTCGGTCAATTCCAATTCTGTATTGTATATAAGTTATAATAAATTCAAAAAAAAATAACTAAAATATTGAAGAATGAATGTCACAGATATCCGGCGATTGTCCTTGCGACTTATTATTTTTCATAGTGAAAGCGGATACGCAAGGGAAATTGAAGGCGCTTAAAAACCAATGGCAAATCATCAAAATCCGCGAAATTATTTGCCTTACATTTTTAAGTCTAAATATTCGCTTCCATGACATTTGATTTGAGATTCTTCACAATCAAATCAAACGCGATCCGTTAAAAAAGTTTATAAAAATTATAACTCAGCTGACTTTCGATTTCGAATTGTGTAGCGGTGAGCACGGAACATCCAAAGAATTTAAACATTTGAAATAAATTTTGTTGTATTGGAAGTAGCACTACCCGTTTTCCTATCCAGTCTAATTTTCACAAAGTGCGTTTCCCATACTAACTTCTATTCCCAATTTAATCCCCTTAAACTATTATTTTCACTAATTGGAACTATCGGGTCCAAAACTATCCTATCTTTCCAGCTGCATCCAACCATGCACACATACAAAGTTTCATTGAGATCGGCTGAGTTTCTCAGAAAATGGACAACAGCGTCACCTATCGGGTGTCGGTTTCTCGGAGTCGATGACGCGGTGTCGTTTTAGAAGTAACCCGAATTCATTAATTTCTTCCCATCTAAAAGTGCCCAACGCGCCTAAAGAAGTAATAACTTAAAGTGCGTTTCCCATACTAACTTCTATTCCCAATTTAATCCCCTTAAACTATTATTTTCACTAATTGGAACTATCGGGTCCAAAACTATCCTATCTTTCTAGCTGCATCCAACCATGCACACATACAAAGTTTCATTGAGATCGGCTGAGTTTCTCAGAAAATGGACAACAGCGTCACCTATCGGGTGTCGGTTTCTCGGTGTCGTTTTAGAAGTAACCCGAATTCATTAATTTCTTCCCATCTAAAAGTGCCCAACGCGCCTAAAGAAGTAATAACTTAAAAAAAAAACCTTGGACTCAATTTCTATATACACCACCATATTATGTACGATTGTACGTCCATCAGCGCACGTCATCAGCCACCTGCGCATTTCCTCAGAAACATATTGTCGCTGTTGATTACATACACATTCACATTCACGTCGCATACTTCTCTATCTCTTTCGTTTCACTTAATTCGGAGAAAACACCACGCAGTTTTTTTTTTCATATGAACGTGCTTGTGCGATGTGCGCCACCCAACCACCCCAAAGCAGAACGACGATCAAGAACCGCGGCTGCTGATAAAGTTCGATTTGAGAAAATAAATTTATTTTTTTTCGTGTTAGATTTTAGGTTGTAGCTCAGCTTCTAGAGGACGTAGAAAGCTGATTGATGGCTTGAAATAACTATGAAAGTGTTAGCTCTCCTAAGTATTTGATTTTGTTAGCATTGATTACGAATTGTTTGAGTAATAGCGAGTTAAAAGCAGTAAAGTAAGGAAAAAAACACATTTTGGTCAAAAACGCTCCCAAAAATAGACTTGTCAATGAAAGGAATAGCCTATGACCTTCTCAGAATCTTAACTAACATTTCAAAAAAAGTTTCATCAAAATCTGTGCAGTAGTTCCTGAGATTAGCGCGTTCAAACGAAAAAAACTCTTCAGCTTTATAATATTAATTCCGGGGTATAGTGGATGTTGTCTTCGTATAACAGCACCAATTCGTCTATTTTTATGTTGGGCGAGTTTGAGTTCCATTTGCTCCTGTTTTGAAGGATATTGAGATATTCATGGCTCCACTGCTTCCAGAACAGGTCACGCATGTGTTGAATTTGATGATAATGCGTGAGTCTGTTGAAATTGGTGTGTAATTGTGGTTGAGGAAGATCTGTTAATGGACCTCCGACTAAGAAATGCGCTGGTGTAAGAGCCTCCATATCCATAGGATCGTTAGATAATTGATATAACGGTCTGGAGTTCATTGCAGCTTCAATTTGGCATAGAAGTGTTTTCATTTCATCGTATGTGAAGGCTCGGGGTCCTATGCTGGCAAGTGATTTTTGCATAATCCGCTTGGCAACCTTTACTGCGGCTTCCCACAGGCCCCCGAAGTGGGGGGCCCTTGGTGGAATGAAGTGCCATTCGATTCCTGTCTTTTGGCAAAATTCCTGCACCTCTTCGGAATGAATAGCGGCTCCTAGGCTTCGACTGATTTTTTCAAGTTCGTTTTTGGCACCTGTGAAGTTAGTTCCGTTATCAGAATATAGTTTCGAACATTTACCTCTACGTGCTAAGAATCGCCGCATATATAAAGACACAACCGTACGCCTTTGTTGGAGATCTCCCTCGTACTCTCTGCGTCAAGTAGACCGGACCGCAATAGTCGATTCCAGTAACAGCGAACGGCTTGACCGGAGTGGTCCGATCGGCTGGTAGATCACCCATGAGTGGGCTGATTAAGATGGGATTGAATCGTTGACATATTACACATTTTCGTAAAACCTTTCCAATAGTGCGTAAGATCCAGAATTGCCTTCGTATGATGCCTAGTGTCGTTTGGTTACCTGAGTTACGATACATTATTAATGAAGAAGTAAATGGATGTGAGTTTGGTAATATCATCTGGTGGCGGGTATCGTAAGGAAGAGACGAGTTTCGCAATCGCCCGCCGACACGAAGAATGTTTTCATTGTCCAGAAACAAGTTCAGTCGTAACAAGCAACTGTCCCTTATACTTTGTCCTCGTGAAATAGCCAGAATTTCCTTCTTGAAATGAACCATCTGGATATTGCGTACGATGGCCTTTGTTGTGCTGTTTATTTCTTGACACGAGATTCGTTTGGTTCGATTTTCCTTCTTGATTTTCCATCTGCGTACATAACAAAAAACTAGTATTAATTTATAATAAGAGTTAAGAAATTTGCAATTAAGCGTTAAATCTACGTATTCATCTGATGTGTTCGATATGAAGGAAAACGTTTCCTTCTTTTTCTCCGAACATTGAATGGTGGATTGAATTTCTAGCCTTGGTCATTCCTCGCTATGCCTTTGTAAAAAGTTCGGACCATGCAACCAGTCATTGTGCTTGAGAAGCTCATTGGGCAGGCAACCTCTAGAAATGAGGTCAGGAGGATTCATCTGCGAGGGCACGTGGTTCCATGACTCCTTTGCAGTCATCTGTTGAATCTTGGATATGCGATTTGAAACAAAGATGTTCCATTGGTTTGCTTCTGATTTTATCCATGATAGTACTATAGTTGAGTCGCTCCAACAATAGGATGCGTCTAGGTCCATTTTCGTTGAGTTTTTTACTCTTTGGATTAATTCTGCGAGTAGTAATGCTCCGCAAAGTTCCAGTCGTGCTAAGGATTCACATAGTATTGTGTCAATTTTTGATCTTGCGCATATTAAATTAGAACGAAAGCTTCCATCAGGAAGCATGCTTCGAAAATAAATGCAGGCACCGTACGCCCTCATGCTGGCGTCAGAGAAGCCATGTAACTGTACCTTTGTTTTTGGTGTTATAACTAACCTGCGTATTCTCATTGCTTGAAGGTCCTTGAGCTGGTTGTGGAACCCTTGCCATTGATAGTTGAGCTCTTGGGGTAAACTTTCGTCCCAGTCCAGGGGTGGGATTCTGTAAATAACGAAACGAAAACCACTTTCGCGTTTCAAAAAACGAAATAAATCACGCGAAAGCGAAAATCTGCTTCATGTAACTCCAAACGTTTTTTTTGTTTACATTCGTTTAGGTTTGAGAAACTGTGTGACAACAAAATTATAGTTTGGCAGTCTCAGTATGTAGCATTATTTTCGTTAAGTCGTTTTGACATTGAGAAAAGCTTTGAAAAAGGAGGCACGTATGTATTTCGTGTAGGGTAAAACTTGGTAATGCCGGTCAGTCGGTAATACCGGTCACCCTTATATCTCGAGAATGGGAACATTGACTCACCAACTCTTTGCATGTGTTAGTGCCCCCGAAGATTGTTTTCATACCAGACAGATGTTTGTTTAGTTTATTTGTGGTCTTTGGAAGTGACAGATCTTTTAGTGTTTTCGGTCAATTTCTTATAAGAAAAGGTCATCAGAAAATAGACAGTAAGTACTTTTTCTTATTTCTTATAAATACAGTGATATTTTACATACTTTATGTTGTGTTTTATTAACAATCTGAACCGGTTTTACTTTGTTTTTCTTAATTTAAAATTTCACTGTAATTTTTTTTTTCCTTGGCGCTCCCGTGTGGGTAGTCCCGGTCAACTGACTCTTTAGGAGATGGTAGCAACAAATGTTTAATTTGTGGAGAATTTGGACGCAACAACGAGATGTAGTACATATGCACACGCTGTGCAGGTTGGGCTCACGCTGAATGCTCAGGTTGGGACAGTCCATCTGGCTACATATGCGATTTATGCGAAAACTAAAAATAAATATTAATACAATTATTTAAATATTGTATTTTATTGTAAAACATTAATGACCGGCATTACCAGAATTGTTGACCGGAATTACCCGACCATGCGTCTAGTCCCGGTCATTTTAGACCTTTTTGTTTTTTATTGCAACTTTTTTCCGTCTAGTTCATTTAGCTTTATTAATGTTTATAATAATAGAAAAATATATGAATTTAATAGAAAGTGAAGTAAAAGTATTATTAAAAGAACGAATTTCGTTTTATTTGAGTTTTTATTGAAATGACCGGTATTACCCAGTTCTACCCTACCTAAGTATATGCAAATGAAAGGCAGCTATGTTTAACCTACAACGTTGAACAAAACTAAAAGAAAAAATAAATTTCTAACTAAGAACCAAATTTAAATAAACCAATCTTTTTTCAGGTAATGTGAGAGGATTCGAACGATCCCGCAGATTTTTTCTAATTTTTTTTAAGTTTACGTGTTCATTTTCCATTTCACTTTCGTCGTTTTCGCTGGTCAACAAAAAAATATTTTGTTTGCATTTCTAGTAAAATATTCAGCACAATCTTAAAACCACCACATATCAATGAAAATAGGTTAGGTTAGGTTAGGTAGGCGGGCTGGCGTGGAGTACTCCGTGCCACACTCAGGTCAATGTTGACCCATTGTGATGCCCATTGGGGGAAAGGGGTTGTCCCTTACCCATGTCGACCCTATCTATAAAAATGTGTGATTAATTACTCACTGTGCTGTTGGATACAAACCATCCTGTGGATTTGATGAAGCCCATTATCTTGTCTACTGGTGTGCTAGATAGCTCGTCTATGTCGTGAAAGAAGTGTCTCCCTAGGAATCTGTGCCTATTGTGTTGGAGGCTCGGGCAGTGGCATAGGAAGTGGGTTGTGTCCTCAAGAGCTTCCTCATCACCGCAGCCTCTACAAAGTTCTTCTTCAGTCAAGCGTAGTTTCTTCATGTGATACCGCAGAGTGTTGTGCCCCGTTAGGATACCTACGATGATGGAGAGGGATTTCCTATCCTTTCGTATTAAACTCTCGGTTCTTGCTTCATTGAAGCTTGGCCATAGCATTCTAGTAGTATGGCAAGTCTCTAGTGTGGTCCACCTAGCGTTCGCCTCCCTTGTGGCTTTTCTCCCTGCTTCAAGCTTGAGTAAGCAAGGCGGGATATTCACAGAGGGATCGGCTTGTTCTAATACAGCTGCTGAACCTTGTCTAGCTAATTCGTCCGCTTTCTCGTTGCCTGGAATACCTTCATGTCCCGGAACCCAGCAGAGCAATACCTTATGCTGAGTGCCAAGAGCCCTGAGCTCTTCGCGACAGCATTTCACAAGCTTTGATTTTATTTCTGTTGCAGTTAATGCTTTTATAGCTGCCTGGCTGTCGATAAAGAAGGTAATACCTTCAGGTGGTATTGCCCTTATCGCAGTCTCACGGGCTGCCGTTGTCACTGCCAGGACCTCTGCTTGGAAAACACTGCTATGGTCGGGGAGGCGTATCGATTTAGAAATACCCAGCGATTCGGAGAAGACGCCTGACCCCACTCCGGTTTCCATTTTTGAACCGTCTGTAAAAACGGCTATGGATTGTGCATTAGGCACAAGTCCGTCTTTCCATTCCTCTCTGCTGGGATAGGCGCACGAGAATGGTCTTGTGAACTCCAGATGTGGTGTTATATAATCAGTGTTTGGTACATAACCAAAATATTTCTGTAGGATCAACGAATGTCCCTTTTCATTCAGTTTCCAGTTTACTGATTGGCTTATTCTCATGGCACTAATGGCGGCTGAAAGTTGTATAAAGATATCGAGCGGCAGCAGATTGAGGATAGCCTCAAGACCTGCGGTTGGAGTTGTCCTCATCGCACTGGTGGTGCCGATACACGCTAGTCTTTGTACTTTCGTGATAGCCTTGAGATAGGTGGCTTTGTTTGTAGCCGGCCACCATACGAGGCTGCCATAGGACAGTATAGGTCTTACTATAGCCGTATACATCCACAGTTTAATTTTGGGGGATGGTCCCCATGTTTTACCAAAAATTCTGCTGCAGGAGTAGAAGGCTATAGTGGCTTTTTTGATTCTCTCAAAAGTGTTCAGTTTCCAATTTAGTTTTTTGTCCAGTATAAGTCCCAGATATTTAGCACTATCAGATATTCTGAGGGGTGTACCGCCAACAGAAGGTGCGACAAACTGTGGTATCTTCCTTTTATTTGTGAATAAAACCAGTTCAGTTTTCTGGGGATTTAAAGAAAGGCCGGAGCTCCGGGCCCAGATATCGAGGGTTTTAAGAGCGCCATCAATTAGTTCAGTGAGTGTTGGAAGGAATCTACCTGTGGCCAATAACACTACGTCATCGGCATAAGCCGTTGTTCTGACGCCACTGTTTCTAAGCTGCATAAGAACCTCATTTAGAACTATGACCCATAGCAGTGGGGAAATTACCCCACCCTGAGGAGTCCCTCTAGAGGCATAAGCTTCTCGTTTTGAGCCCCCAAGTTCGGCTATGATATGCCTTTCTTCGAGCATGCTAACAATCCAGTTTGTAATGGACTTCTCAATGTTAAGCTTGCTCAGCGTTCTGCGTACGGCATCCGTTTTGACATTATTGAACGCCCCTTCAATGTCCAAGAAAGCCGCTAGGGTGTACTCTTTTTCGTTTAGGGACTTTTCAATTGTACCCACAACACTATGTAGCGCGGTTTCCACACTTTTACCTTTTGTGTAGGCATGTTGGGCCGGGGATAAGTCTTCCGGGCGTAACCGACTACGAATGTGTATGTCTAACAGTCGTTCTAGTGTTTTCAGTATGAAGGAAGTGAGGCTTATAGGTCTAAAGTCTTTGGCGTTTGTGTGACTTGCCTTGCCAGCCTTTGGTATAAAAATAACCTTCACTTCTCGCCATGTTCTTGGTATATATCCCTGTGTGAGGCTACCAATGTATATTTCTTTTAATACTGGAATGACAGTCTTGGCGGTTCTTTGCAACATAATAGGAATGATTCCATCGAGCCCTGGGTACTTGAAGGGAGAGAAGGATCGGATAGCCCATTCAATTCTGTCCTCTGTAATCAAATCTCCAGGAATGCTCGTTGCCCTAGTAATGTTGGTGCTTGTATCGATGCATGACTGGGTACTGCAACCCGGAAAATGCGTTTTCAGCAGCAGCTTTAAAGAATCTGAACAAGATTCAGTCCAGTTGCCTTCGGGGTCCTTGAGAGATCCCAGGGTTACTGGTTTCCTGGTTTGGATTTTCCTCAATCTCGCGGTTTCTGTAGTGCCCGTTATTTCATCACAGAAATTTTGCCACGATTGGCGTTTGGATCTCTGAATTTCATTCTTGAAGTTTCTCTGACTTGTCCTGTACATATCCCAGTCAGAGTTCGATTTTGTCCGGTTGGCCGTATTGAGAAGTTTTCTTGTTTCCTTCCTTAAAGCGGCCAGTTTCTTATTCCACCATGGAGGTGATATTTTCTTTTTACGTTTTGCCTCTGGACATGCTATTTCGAATGCCTCTTTGAAAACGGTGACTATTTTCTCGGCTTTCAGGTCGATGTCGTTCGGGCAGTTGAGGTTTCCATTTTGTAAGAGATCCTTTCTTTTCTCAATCTCATTACTAAAAAGAACCCAGCCGGCCTTTTTAGGGTTTCTGTATGACTGGGGAGGGTCACAGTAGTTACCCACAAGAATTTCTATCACTTTATGATCCGAGTAGGATTCTACATTAAGAACGCTCCATTTATTGATGGTAAGGGTGTTGGAGTTATTGTATAGTGTTATATCCAATACCTCCTGCCTATTTCTAACTATAAATGTTGGTTCATGGCCTCTATTAGCTACTAAAAGATTGTTTTCAATAATAAATTCAAAAACTGACTCACCTCTTTGGTTTATATCGCCGCTACCCCATTGTGAATGATGGGCATTTGCGTCGCATCCCATTATAATGTCCCATCCCTCCTCTTCCACTTTGTGAATTAAGGCGTGGGTAGATGGAGCCGGTGGTCCTTCATCTTCGTAAGGCATATAAACGGCTGATAAGATCAGTGGGGGGAGCCCCCTCCGTTCAAGCCTTACTGCGGTCTGGTCTAGGTTGCTGTAGGTAGATAGAAGTAGTAAGTTAATATGTTTTCTAGCTACTATACACGTTCTGTTCTTACTCTCCGCATTAAGCGGCGTTATGCTGTAGGTTACTAGATCTTTATGATTTAGCCCACATATTTTGCCACGGGATATCCATGGCTCTTGTACCAGGGCGACATCTATGTCTCTAACACCTAAGAGATAGATAAGGTTAGCGCTAGCGGCTATGCTGTGGTGTAGGTTTATTTGTACAATCTTCATACTGGACTTACCTGATCAACCACCACCTTTCTTTCTCTCTCAGTTCTTTCCGTAAAGGGTCGAACCTTGCACCGGGTAATTCCAGTACGAACCTTGTTGTTGAACTTCCTCAGCAAAGGCATTGATTTGTGGTCTAGCAAAACCACAATTTCAGTGCCTGCTTCGGAGTGTTCACCTACCTCGAGCACCTCCCAGTTCTCACTATGGAGTTCGGGATTTAGATGCCGTAGGTTTCTCTCGATCCGTTCTTTGGGGATATGTGGTCCGGGAACCGAAATCCGACCCTTAGGTCTCGTGAATTCTAGCAGGTCCTTCTTTACGACAAGTCGTAAGTCGGCATTAGCCCATGGAGCCTGTGTAGTTTCCACAAAAGTCTTCAGCCAGTTCATTGTAAACTCGTTATCGCAGGATAGGAGCTTAAAACCTTTGAAGTTCGAGAGCTGCTCAAAGAGGGGTAATTGCCCCTCCTTGTTAACGATAGTTCCGTTAACATCAATGAAAATAAATAGGACGTCAACAAAATAGCTGTCGTTTGTTTTCTTTCGTGGAGACGATAAAATCTGTTCGTTTTTAAGGTTACATGAAGCAAGAAAAGCGAAAACGTCAAAGAAAATGTGTTCGTTCGATTTGTTTCGCGCCCACGAGAATTTCTTTCGTTTTTAATGTTACATGAAGCAAACTGTTCGTGTGCACGAAAACGTTTAAACGTTTTCACCTTACAGAATGCCGGCCCAGGCCTTTTGTCCAAAGGTGCCGTAGGAATAATTTGGCACTCACTACCTCAGGATTTATGAAACCTAATGGATCAAATAAACTGGCAACCTGCGAAAGAATTTCGAATTAGCTGTAGTCGGACTAAAGCAACTAAAGGATAAGTTGTCTGTTGATGGGTTCCACAATAATCCTAATACACAAACCATCCTGTGGATTTGATGAAGCCCATTATCTTGTCTACTGGTGTGCTAGATAGCTCGTCTATGTCGTGAAAGAAGTGTCTCCCTAGGAATCTGTGCCTATTGTGTTGGAGGCTCGGGCAGTGGCATAGGAAGTGGGTTGTGTCCTCAAGAGCTTCCTCATCACCGCAGCCTCTACAAAGTTCTTCTTCAGTCAAGCGTAGTTTCTTCATGTGATACCGCAGAGTGTTGTGCCCCGTTAGGATACCTACGATGATGGAGAGGGATTTCCTATCCTTTCGTATTAAACTCTCGGTTCTTGCTTCATTGAAGCTTGGCCATAGCATTCTAGTAGTATGGCAAGTCTCTAGTGTGGTCCACCTAGCGTTCGCCTCCCTTGTGGCTTTTCTCCCTGCTTCAAGCTTGAGTAAGCAAGGCGGGATATTCACAGAGGGATCGGCTTGTTCTAATACAGCTGCTGAACCTTGTCTAGCTAATTCGTCCGCTTTCTCGTTGCCTGGAATACCTTCATGTCCCGGAACCCAGCAGAGCAATACCTTATGCTGAGTGCCAAGAGCCCTGAGCTCTTCGCGACAGCATTTCACAAGCTTTGATTTTATTTCTGTTGCAGTTAATGCTTTTATAGCTGCCTGGCTGTCGATAAAGAAGGTAATACCTTCAGGTGGTATTGCCCTTATCGCAGTCTCACGGGCTGCCGTTGTCACTGCCAGGACCTCTGCTTGGAAAACACTGCTATGGTCGGGGAGGCGTATCGATTTAGAAATACCCAGCGATTCGGAGAAGACGCCTGACCCCACTCCGGTTTCCATTTTTGAACCGTCTGTAAAAACGGCTATGGATTGTGCATTAGGCACAAGTCCGTCTTTCCATTCCTCTCTGCTGGGATAGGCGCACGAGAATGGTCTTGTGAACTCCAGATGTGGTGTTATATAATCAGTGTTTGGTACATAACCAAAATATTTCTGTAGGATCAACGAATGTCCCTTTTCATTCAGTTTCCAGTTTACTGATTGGCTTATTCTCATGGCACTAATGGCGGCTGAAAGTTGTATAAAGATATCGAGCGGCAGCAGATTGAGGATAGCCTCAAGACCTGCGGTTGGAGTTGTCCTCATCGCACTGGTGGTGCCGATACACGCTAGTCTTTGTACTTTCGTGATAGCCTTGAGATAGGTGGCTTTGTTTGTAGCCGGCCACCATACGAGGCTGCCATAGGACAGTATAGGTCTTACTATAGCCGTATACATCCACAGTTTAATTTTGGGGGATGGTCCCCATGTTTTACCAAAAATTCTGCTGCAGGAGTAGAAGGCTATAGTGGCTTTTTTGATTCTCTCAAAAGTGTTCAGTTTCCAATTTAGTTTTTTGTCCAGTATAAGTCCCAGATATTTAGCACTATCAGATATTCTGAGGGGTGTACCGCCAACAGAAGGTGCGACAAACTGTGGTATCTTCCTTTTATTTGTGAATAAAACCAGTTCAGTTTTCTGGGGATTTAAAGAAAGGCCGGAGCTCCGGGCCCAGATATCGAGGGTTTTAAGAGCGCCATCAATTAGTTCAGTGAGTGTTGGAAGGAATCTACCTGTGGCCAATAACACTACGTCATCGGCATAAGCCGTTGTTCTGACGCCACTGTTTCTAAGCTGCATAAGAACCTCATTTAGAACTATGACCCATAGCAGTGGGGAAATTACCCCACCCTGAGGAGTCCCTCTAGAGGCATAAGCTTCTCGTTTTGAGCCCCCAAGTTCGGCTATGATATGCCTTTCTTCGAGCATGCTAACAATCCAGTTTGTAATGGACTTCTCAATGTTAAGCTTGCTCAGCGTTCTGCGTACGGCATCCGTTTTGACATTATTGAACGCCCCTTCAATGTCCAAGAAAGCCGCTAGGGTGTACTCTTTTTCGTTTAGGGACTTTTCAATTGTACCCACAACACTATGTAGCGCGGTTTCCACACTTTTACCTTTTGTGTAGGCATGTTGGGCCGGGGATAAGTCTTCCGGGCGTAACCGACTACGAATGTGTATGTCTAACAGTCGTTCTAGTGTTTTCAGTATGAAGAAAGTGAGGCTTATAGGTCTAAAGTCTTTGGCGTTTGTGTGACTTGCCTTGCCAGCCTTTGGTATAAAAATAACCTTCACTTCTCGCCATGTTCTTGGTATATATCCCTGTGTGAGGCTACCAATGTATATTTCTTTTAATACTGGAATGACAGTCTTGGCGGTTCTTTGCAACATAATAGGAATGATTCCATCGAGCCCTGGGGACTTGAAGGGAGAGAAGGATCGGATAGCCCATTCAATTCTGTCCTCTGTAATCAAATCTCCAGGAATGCTCGTTGCCCTAGTAATGTTGGTGCTTGTATCGATGCATGACTGGGTACTGCAACCCGGAAAATGCGTTTTCAGCAGCAGCTTTAAAGAATCTGAACAAGATTCAGTCCAGTTGCCTTCGGGGTCCTTGAGAGATCCCAGGGTTACTGGTTCCCTGGTTTGGATTTTCCTCAATCTCGCGGTTTCTGTAGTGCCCGTTATTTCATCACAGAAATTTTGCCACGATTGGCGTTTGGATCTCTGAATTTCATTCTTGAAGTTTCTCTGACTTGTCCTGTACATATCCCAGTCAGAGTTCGATTTTGTCCGGTTGGCCGTATTGAGAAGTTTTCTTGTTTCCTTCCTTAAAGCGGCCAGTTTCTTATTCCACCATGGAGGTGATATTTTCTTTTTACGTTTTGCCTCTGGACATGCTATTTCGAATGCCTCTTTGAAAACGGTGACTATTTTCTCGGCTTTCAGGTCGATGTCGTTCGGGCAGTTGAGGTTTCCATTTTGTAAGAGATCCTTTCTTTTCTCAATCTCATTACTAAAAAGAACCCAGCCGGCCTTTTTAGGGTTTCTGTATGACTGGGGAGGGTCACAGTAGTTACCCACAAGAATTTCTATCACTTTATGATCCGAGTAGGATTCTACATTAAGAACGCTCCATTTATTGATAGTAAGGGTGTTGGAGTTATTGTATAGTGTTATATCCAATACCTCCTGCCTATTTCTAACTATAAATGTTGGTTCATGGCCTCTATTAGCTACTAAAAGATTGTTTTCAATAATAAATTCAAAAACTGACTCACCTCTTTGGTTTATATCGCCGCTACCCCATTGTGAATGATGGGCATTTGCGTCGCATCCCATTATAATGTCCCATCCCTCCTCTTCCACTTTGTGAATTAAGGCGTGGGTAGATGGAGCCGGTGGTCCTTCATCTTCGTAAGGCATATAAACGGCTGATAAGATCAGTGGGGGGAGCCCCCTCCGTTCAAGCCTTACTGCGGTCTGGTCTAGGTTGCTGTAGGTAGATAGAAGTAGTAAGTTAATATGTTTTCTAGCTACTATACACGTTCTGTTCTTACTCTCCGCATTAAGCGGCGTTATGCTGTAGGTTACTAGATCTTTATGATTTAGCCCACATATTTTGCCACGGGATATCCATGGCTCTTGTACCAGGGCGACATCTATGTCTCTAACACCTAAGAGATAGATAAGGTTAGCGCTAGCGGCTATGCTGTGGTGTAGGTTTATTTGTACAATCTTCATACTGGACTTACCTGATCAACCACCACCTTTCTTTCT
The DNA here is from genome assembly GCA_949126925.1 of Cheilosia vernalis. Classification (NCBI taxonomy): domain Eukaryota; kingdom Metazoa; phylum Arthropoda; class Insecta; order Diptera; family Syrphidae; genus Cheilosia; species Cheilosia vernalis. Next base: position 61,644,400 of record OX421362.1, read on the forward strand.
CTCTCAGTTCTTTCCGTAAAGGGTCGAACCTTGCACCGGGTAATTCCAGTACGAACCTTGTTGTTGAACTTCCTCAGCAAAGGCATTGATTTGTGGTCTAGCAAAACCACAATTTCAGTGCCTGCTTCGGAGTGTTCACCTACCTCGAGCACCTCCCAGTTCTCACTATGGAGTTCGGGATTTAGATGCCGTAGGTTTCTCTCGATCCGTTCTTTGGGGATATGTGGTCCGGGAACCGAAATCCGACCCTTAGGTCTCGTGAATTCTAGCAGGTCCTTCTTTACGACAAGTCGTAAGTCGGCATTAGCCCATGGAGCCTGTGTAGTTTCCACAAAAGTCTTCAGCCAGTTCATTGTAAACTCGTTATCGCAGGATAGGAGCTTAAAACCTTTGAAGTTCGAGAGCTGCTCAAAGAGGGGTAATTGCCCCTCCTTGTTAACGATAGTTCCGTTAACATCAATGAAAATAAATAGGACGTCAACAAAATAGCTGTCGTTTGTTTTCTTTCGTGGAGACGATAAAATCTGTTCGTTTTTAAGGTTACATGAAGCAAGAAAAGCGAAAACGTCAAAGAAAATGTGTTCGTTCGATTTGTTTCGCGCCCACGATAATTTCTTTCGTTTTTAATGTTACATGAAGCAAACTGTTCGTGTGCACGAAAACGTTTAAACGTTTTCACCTTACAGAATGCCGGCCCAGGCCTTTTGTCCAAAGGTGCCGTAGGAATAATTTGGCACTCACTACCTCAGGATTTATGAAACCTAATGGATCAAATAAACTGGCAACCTGCGAAAGAATTTCGAATTAGCTGTAGTCGGACTAAAGCAACTAAAGGATAAGTTGTCTGTTGATGGGTTCCACAATAATCCTAATACACGTATAGCCTCATCATTTTCTATTTTGAGAAGTTCTTCTTTATCCTCTGGTTTTACGTCGTCTAGTACCTCGTCTACGTTAGAACACCATTTCTTTAAGGGAAATGCCCCACTTAGTAGAAGCTCTGTTACTTCCGTTTTGATTGCCTTAAGCTCATTAAGAGTGTTCGCTCCTGTCATCATATTGTCTACATATAAGTTGTTTAATACATGGTGTGATCCGATTGGATAGCGTGATGCTTCAATTTCAGCTAGCTGCTTCATACTTTTGATGGCAAGATATGCAGCTGATGTGGTCCCATAGGTGACGGTCTGAAGACGATAAGTTTGTACAGGCTGCTTGATGTTGTCCCGCCAGAGGATACATTGCATGTCCTGGTCCTGTCCATTCAACTGGATTTGACGATACATTTTAACTATATCTGCTGTAATGGCGTAGGTATGTAATCTAAATCAAAGTAATATTTCGACTATATCATCTTGCAATTTTGGGCCAGTCATGAGTAGGTCATTTAGAGACGATCCATACGACTCTAATTTTGGTCGATGATTTATCAGGTTTTATGACCGGGTGGTGGGGTAGGAAATAGTTGGGACTATGAAGTTCCATTTTTGTAATTCTCTTCATATGGCCTAATGAAACGTATTCCTTTAGAAATGCAGTATAAGATTTTCTTAACTGCGGATCCTAACTTAGTCTTTTCTCAAGGTAAAAATACCTTTTTAGTGCTATTTGATAAGACTCACCAATTGTTTCTGCGGGTCTACGAAATGGAAGGCAAACGACAAAACGGCCATTGCTGAGCCGGCTATGAGTTTCCATAAAGTGTCTTTCACATGCATTTTCTTCCATGCTCATTGGCTGCCTTTGCTGCTTGCAAGTGTCCAGCTCTCAGAATTTGGCGACTAGCTGGTTCAATGCGGTATCTGCCTCGTACTGGGACCTGTCTTGAGTAGATAGAAAGCATGCGTTAATTTGAGTCTTTATTTCACCTGATATGATCCATCCAAAAACTGTTTTCTGGAGTATGGCACTAGACTGCTGACCTAATCTGATTTGACCTATTGATAATAAACTGAAGAATATGCCGGCGCCTATCAATAAATCAATTTTTTGAGGCACGTTAAAGGTATGTTGCTTGGAACTTGTAAGTGATCTATGTCGAATCGAAGCACTGGAATATTTCCAGTGATGTTGGGTAATATATTGGCTTCAATGTTCGTATGAAAATCGTTAAGGCGAGATTTCAGTGTGATCTGCGTTTTGTAATTTGAATTTATATGGCTGCAGATCCTATCCCATTGATAGCAATATTGGATGATGAACGTTGTAGTCCCAATATTTGCACTAGGCGACTAGTGATGAAATTCGATTAAGAGCCACTATCAAGTAAGGCGCGGCAAGTGATGAAGGTATTGTTCGAGGCCTTTATTTCAATGAGAGCAGTGGACAAAATGACCTGGTCTTTTGGAATGTCCGTGATAGTTTTGGAATCTGTTTCATCTGCGAGTGTGTGGAGAGATTGCCTTGCTTGGCAAGAGGAGAAGAGCTGGGATAATCTGCCGCCTGTTGAGGCGAGCTTGTTGATTGCTCCGCTGTATGATATGAATTAATGGGTCGGGGGTTGTTTCCACCGGATAGCGTGCTGGTCGTGGGTTCCTTGTGTAAAAGCGTATTGTGGATCCCCTGACACTGTCGGCATTTACCTGATTGACAGTTGCGAGCGCCATGACCAGGCTTTAGGCAATTAAGGCATAACTTAAGAGATTTGGTCAAGTTAAAGCGGTCATTTTGTGATTTTGATAAAAAGAAAGAGCATTTTGATGGAGCTTGGCAATGCTTGGAACAAAATGGACAATTAGAAGTTTGCGTTATTGGAAAAGATTGATGATTGGTTTGATAACGAGTAGTTTTGAGTGGATTGAGTTGTTGTTTGCCAAGAGTTTGATGCCTTTTGTTGACCTCGATCAGTTCCAATGTTCTGCACCTTTTCTAAACGAAACTTGAAAAATCCTCCCATGGGGGAGATATGTATTGCCTTCCTCAGGTTGCTGAGAATCTGCTAATGTAGTTACGTGCTCCTCCCAAAGAGCTGCTGTAGAGGCGTCAAGTTATGCTGTCACTAAAGCTAATAATAAGCCATCTGCGACTTGTTCTTTAGTCGAGAGGGAAAGAAGAACCCTCATATTTGCGTTAATTGTATTATTTATTTATTTATTTATTTATTTATTTATTTATTTAAATTAATTTAATCGCTGCACATTGAGAATAATATCTTATAGTAGTACAGGTAGTATATATATGTCTATTTTGAAAAATTGATGAAGAGACATGATCTGGAGGTTTGTTTAGATACTCAAAGTTAACTAAAAATTACAATTTCAACAAAAATTAAATTAAAATTAAATTTAAAGAGAACTATCCAGCGATAAATAAGAAAACACGGCAGGTAAAAACTGACTATGTTCGATTTTTTTCCTTAAAGAAAGGGGGAGATGATTCCAAAGGCTAACAGTGTAAATGAAAAACTGACGACGCGTTGCCAGACAGGTGAACGTAAAAGGTCTTAGGGAAATACCTCTCCCTGACTGTGAAAACGTTAATTTTTCAAACAAGTAATTTGGCATTTTTCTTTTTATGATTTTTACAAGAAAGGCAATGCATTTGAAACGAAGGTAACACTGTAAGTTGCATCCGAGAATTTGTCGCGAGTATAAAGAAATGTGATCAAACCTGCGGAGGCCAAAGACAAACCTGGTAATGGAATTAAAAGCTAATTGTAGTTTGCGTAGCGAGGCAGAGTCTAAATCGGCAAAAATTTCGCAGCCGTAGCTTAGAATAGGTACAATTAATGCTTTTACCAGCCTTGTCTTAACCTCTACAGGTAAGAAGTACCGACTGGTGGAAAGGCCCCGCAGCGAACCATATATTTTGGCAACTACGCTATTTATGTGGTCACTCCAAGACAGTGTGCTGTTAAATATTATTCCTAGGTTTTTGATCTTCGACACCATTTCAACTTGGGCTCCATTTAATAAAATGGGTGGAAAATCTACAAAATCTGGTTGGTGCCTTCCAATTGGTAAGCACTTTGTTTTAGCAGGATTTAACAGCAGACGATTTTGGTTTGACCACTCAACAACTGATGCCAGTTCCTCGTTCATTTTTACCACGGCATCTTCAACAAGGCCTATTGGAAAGTCGAGATAGAGTTGGACATCGTCAGCATAAATGTGGAAGTTGCAATATTTAATGACAGAGGGTAGGTCATTTATAAATAAAGAAAAAAGTAGAGGACCAAGAATAGATCCTTGCGGTACACCCCTTCTTAAAGGTAAAAAGGAGGAAAGATTATTATTGTACGCAACGGCCTGAACGCGATTATTTAAATAAGAAGAAATCATTTTAGTTGCACTATTGGAGAAATTGAAAAGATTAGATAATTTTTGACATAAAATAGTAGGTTCGACCGAATCAAACGCCTTAGAAAAATCCAATAGTGTAACCAAGGTTGATCTGTCATTATCTATCGCTTGGCGAATGTCATCTGAGACCTTCAACAAGGCCGTTATGCAGCTGTGATTAGATCTGAATCCAGATTGCAGAGAATTTAATAAATTTTAACTATTTACGTGCTCCTTTATTTGTTTGCTGACAATTACCTCAAAGACTTTCGACAAATAAGACAGAATGGCAATTGGACGATAGTTATTCACGGTTCCTGAGGTCTTCGGTATCGGAACTATCTTAGCCCGTTTCCATACTGTTGGGTAATCGGACGTAGTTAAAATAGAATTAAAAATATGAGTACCTAATATATCGGAGTATTTTAGGAATAAGAATTTTAATAAAGTCGGGGTGAATATTATCTAGTCCCACACACTTTGACTTGATTGAGAAAATCGCATTGCCAACAGCGAATATATCCACTGCAGAAAGAGAAAAAGCATCTTGAGAGTAGTTGGGTATGAAATGTTAGGAGCTGTTTTGGGTGACCAGTGTGGGGTTAGTAAATTTCATATTAATTTCCTCGATATCGACGTCATCATTTACAGTCAGGCACTTCTTGCCAAGGCCCAAGTCTCTTACTTGTTTCCACATGGATTTAGAGGAGATGTTGGTATTAAATTTGTGAAGATAGTGAAGGTATTTTGCGCGTCTTATCATGCACGTAACACGGTTTCTGGCTATTTTGAATTCAGCGAGCATTTCAGCACATTCAAACCTTTTCCATCGCCGGAAAAGACTATCGCGTAGGGAAATCGCATTAATAATATCAGTAGACATCCAAGGACACTCAGAGTTTATAACAACTTTTGTTCTAATTGGAACATATTTATTAAACAAATAAGAAACTATATCGTTAAAAATGTGAACCTGATCGTTAACGTTAGGTGTTAAATAGATGTCATGCCAATTAAGGTTATCACATTCAAGGAATAAAATTTTGAATGTAAATATTTCGAAAGTCCCGATATTGAAATCTACTCTGCGTGTTATTAGTATCTACAGCAAAGTCAATGGTAGTAAAAAGTAGGTCATGATAAGAGAAAGCTGGTGCTGATAATTGATTGTAGAATTATTAATGGAAATTAACTGTTCCACTGAAGCAAAGGAAATGTTTTGTAAATCCATTATTTTACTTACATGAATGCGTTTCAAATACCTTTGATTATCGTATTGATCTTTGAGTATCTGCAATGCCTTGGGATAGTTTTCTGCTGTTGGTTCCAATGACCTGATGCACTCGTAAGCGTTGCCTTCCAATAGACTTCTAAGACGTTGAAATTTATCCCGTGGGTCTGATACCTTTTCTTCAACCATATGATAGAATACATATTCCACCAATTCAACCATTTGTCGGGTTCACCAGAAAAGCAATTGAGCTTGTGCTTGGGCAACTCCGATGAACTTTGTGTTGTGCCAAAAAATGTGGCGTTAGGATTAGTAGCAGAAGCGGATTGCCTGTCGAGATTTCCACTTATATACAACACAATTTTTGCCTTGAGCTCTGCGTATGAGTCCTTGAATTCGTCCCGTTCCGATGCATCAATTTCCTCAAGTTGAGATTGGATATTGTTGAAGTTCGTGAAGTGATTTTCTATCAATCCTAACTTCGTTTCTAATTCGAACGGATTTAACGTTTTAATTTTTTCATCTGAAAGACCGGTTTTCATTCGGACGGAGAAGTGCAACGTGTGCAGTTTGTACGCGGCGATCTAACGTGTGATACGCGTATAGACAATATAATATGTCTGTGCAGCCGTCTGCAATACAGCGATATACAACAATTGATATGCTGTGAACGAGATGATTAACAATTGAGTGTGTATGCAACGATATGCAGTTTATGTTGTGTTTTTTTCATTAAGTTTTTATTTTAAATACATTTTAGAAAGAAATTATAGCGTTTTCGTATTTCGTAAAAATTACTTTTCAGTTTTTTAGGTTTCGGACCAACTAACCCCACTCACTGGTCCAACTTGCCCCGCTGGTGAGGTAAGTTGGATCACTTGGACTTGGTGTATTTGAGTCAAAATAATTATTTAACTGTAAGATAAATTGTTTTTTTTGTTAATAACATTAAAAAGTCGAAGTTTCAATGTATCTATTTATTTTAGTTTCATAGCTTAATTATGAACAGATTGGAAGTTATGAAGCGTCAAAAAAAAAGTGGTCCAACTAACCCCGCCCTACCCTACTGGTCATGAACCAAAAGTATGGAGATAATTTTATAGAAAATTTATACACGAATGAATGTTAACTCATTGATATAATGGCCACAATTAGCGCGATAAAAACCATGAAAGATACGATCAATGATATTAATTCAATAAGACAACACATTTCCGAGTTCAAGAAGTTCCCGGGTTTCGGCACCATATATGTTTCGGGGAAATACCTGTTTCGATATTACCCTTTTGATACAATAATGAATGAGAGACAACGCTTTTGATAATAGAGGTTTATTATTTATGATTAATTAATCTAATACACAATTATTTTAGATGTGAGCTCGATGCGATAGAAAAACCAACTGACTGACCACTCCAAGCAAAAGAACTTATCCAATCTAGTCCCATAAGAAAAAAAGTATTCATGATACGATATGCAGACCAGAGTTCGCATGCGATATGGATTACAAATCCAGCGCAGCAAATTCCGGCGATAATTAATGTTACTTTTATTGGTTGCATTTGCGCTGGCTATTTATTAGTGTTCAATTTAGGTCAGCGAATAATAAGATGACTTTTGGATATTTGAGGAGCTGATATAAATTCCTTTGCCTGTAGTCCTAATGATACGATAAATGGTTTAGCTATAATAAAAAATGAGTACAATGAAATGGGTATGTCGGAATGCATGTGAATAAAATTACATACAATAAATTGTTTAGTCACACAAGATCTAAACAACTTTATTTCAGTTTTGTTAAAAACGACCGCCTTTCGAATGATGCCTTCATGTACTTGTTGAATAATAGATATTTCAACAGAACGAATTCATTTAATTTTTTCTCAACTTGCCTTTGGCATGTACTTTAAAATCAGCCCGAACCTAATGAAACAAAAATAAAATAAATAAATTTGTCAGTGTTGAAGCTTTGTTTATATTTTTCCATCCCGCTGCACCGTGCTGAGGTGGACCTTCAGCATTCAAATCTTTGGACAAATTAGTCCACATATTTTCGGATTTTTGAATGAAAATCAATAACAATGAAAAAATGATTCCCTGGTACAAATAAAGTGCACGACTGGGTCGAACGAAACTTTCTCGATACTAGATTAAAGAAAACAAAAAATTGGATATCTATCTCAAATGACAGTTATATAAAATAACAATATAAGTTTTTTAAAGTTTAAGCTCTCAGTAACAGGCAATTGTCGCAAGTTTAAAAGGTCTTACAACTCCCAATATATGGGGCATTAAGCCTATTACAAAAATATACCGAGATATATGTATGTAAAAATACATAGATCGTGATTTCTTTAGGATTTTTTGATAAATAATTTAAAAAACTCACATCTTTGAATTATTGTTTAAGAAAAAGAAAGTACGGGATCTTATTAATAATACTTATATTATCTTTTATATGTATATTGGTCAAAATCGTTAGAGCGGTTTTTGTAAAATTTGCCAGACAAAACAGTACCAAATATTGCAATGTTTAATTTGAAAAATACTATTGCGTAAATATTTACGTGAATACCGATTATAAGTTATTGTTTGGTATGTAAGCATTGCTTCGTAGTTTTATCGAAATCGAAGATGGGGTTTTCGAGATATGAGCAGTATTTTAAATTAGCGTTTTCGGTGCTGCGAATTGTAAATTAGGGACACAATAGTTTTGAAAACATCCATTTGACTCTAAGTCTGCATTTTGGTAAGAATACATTTTTTTAAAAAACATGATTTTCAAAAATCCTTTGTATGATAATAATGAGAAAAACTGAGTTTGCTGTTGTTATAATGGACCACATTAGGTTAGGTTAGGTTGGGAGGGCAGTTTTGCAACTGATGCAAATTTCACCCAGAAGCCATGAAGGCCCATTGTGATTACCCTGTTTGTTCATGTAAGGACATGTGGCTAACAAAACCACTTCGATCTGCTGAGGAATTGTTTTATGTCTGATAGGGGTACCCCTGCCAAGTCGTCCAGACTTTCGAAGAACCAAGCTCCCATACAGGATGAGCGGCGTTCCTGTAAAGCTGGGCAGTGGCATAGAAGATGTTCCACGGACTCTATTTCTTCCTCGTCTCTACAGCTTCTGCAGAAGTCATTTGCAAAAAGTCCTAGCCTTTTAGCCATGTTTCCTATGTGTCCGGTTAAAACGCCGACGAGCATCCGGATTTGGCTTCTATTAAGGGAGATTAGGAACTTTGATCTTTTGGTGTCAATCACAGGCCACAGACTTCGGGTTATGACGCAACCGATGGTGCTGCTCCATTGTTCCTTAGCCAGTTGTGTGATGACGACTTCAATAAAAGTCTTAGCAGTGTTGAAAGGCGGTAACACCCCTCCGTCCGCAAGTTGAGGGTTCATATCAGAGCCGTATCTGGCCAATTCGTCCGCCTTTTCATTCCCTTCCACCCCAACGTGTCCCGGAACCCAGCAGAGTTGAATTGAGTGATGACGTATAGCCCTGAGCGCCACGAGGCAATCTGTAACACATTTCGCATTAATAAGATTCGAGCCGATAGCTTTGAGTGCTGCTTGACTGTCCACACAGATGGTTATTTCCATTGCTGGTAGTCCCATCGATAAGATAGTCTGTGCTGCTTTTTTAACCGCATATATCTCAGCTTGGAAGACACTGCAGTGATCGGTCAGTCGGTACGACTGGCTAATAGCAAGCCTTTCTGAGAATATGCCGGCTCCTGTTCCATTTTCTGTTTTTGAACCATCCGTATAGACGGCTATACCTTTAATGATGGTACTGGGTGATTTCCAGTCCTGCCTTTTGGGTATAGTGATTCTAAAGTTTTTCTCGAAGTCGTACCTGGGTTTCTCGTAATCGGTGAGTGACATGAGTCCCCTCCGATCGAAGATTTCAAGTATGCTTGAGTGTCCGCAGTAACCAGGCTTCCAAGTTTTGTTCTCTCTTAATCTGAGAGCGGCTTTGGCTGCCACTTCCATAGTGAATAGCTCAATGGGTTGCAGGTCCAACAGCGTTTCCAGACCTAATTGTGGTGTGGATTTAATTGCGCCTGTTATTCCCAAACAAGCAATTCTCTGCACCTTGTTCAGGTTCTTAAGATGGGATTTGGTTTTAACCGCCTCCCACCAAACTACTGAGCCGTAGGTAAGAATGGGTCTCACAATCGCGGTGTACATCCAGTGCACAATGTTCGGCTGCAAGCCCCAGTTTTTCCCAAAGGTTTTCCTACATGCATAAAAGGCATTAAGTCCTTTCTTCATTCTTTCTTCAGTATTCCGTTTCCAGTTAAGTTTGGAGGTGAATATCACGCCCAGGTACTTGGCCTCGGTTGAAAGATTAAGTCGGACACCTTTAAGCTTCGGTGGGTCCCATTTTGGTACCTTATATTTCCTGGTGAACAGAATGAGTTCGGTCTTTTCCGGATTAACCGAAAGACCGTTGTGTTCCGTCCATGTTGTTAATCGAGATGTTCCACAGTAGAGGAGATAGGACTCCCCCTTGTGGTGTTCCACGATTAGTACTTTTCTTAATCACACAGTCGCCTAGGCTGCTGTTAATAACTCTGCTGTTAAGCATAGTCTTAACCCACTTTGTCAGAAACTGTGGTGAACCTGACTCCTCAAGTGAGGATGTAATGGTTCTTATATTCAGGTTGTTGAATGCACCTTCTATGTCCAGAAAGGCCGCCAACGTAAATTCCTTGTTACCTAGGGATTTCTCGATTGTTTTCGTTACTTCATGTAGCGCTGTTTCCACGGATCTGCCCTTGACATATGCGTGTTGTGCACTACACAGAGCACCGCTTGTTTCGAGAGTGTTCCTGAGGTGCAGGTCCAATAACCTTTCTAGTGTTTTCAAAAGAAAAGATGAGAGGCTAATTGGTCTGTAGTCCTTGGGTGTGGAGTGACTGGGTTTCCCTGCTTTGGGAATAAAGACCACCCTCACCTCTTTCCAGCAATCAGGAACAAGTCCGAGAGTCAGACAACCACGAAAGATTGCCTGCAGCCATGGGATGGTCCTTTTACTGCTTCTTTGTAGCATGGCAGGTATAATCCCGTCCGGTCCCGCCGACTTGTACGGTTGGAAGGATTGAAGAGCCCATATGTTATTCTATTCGTGCTAGTGCAGTCACTGATGATAGCCAGTTCTTCAATCGGAAGTGAGGAGGGGCTGCCATCAGAACTGTGTAGCAGCCTTACTGGGATTGTGCATCCCGGAAAGTGTGTTCTGAGGAGCAGGTCAAGAGTCTCCTGGCCACTAGCTGTCCAACAATTATCCTCCTTACAGAGGTGCCCTATATGAGAGGGAGTTTTGGCAAGAACTTTCCGTAGTCTAGCCGCTTCCGTAGTGGATTCTATGTCGGAGCAGTAGTTTGCCCAGGACACTCGTTTGGCTGCTCTGGTTTTCTTTTTAAACTCGTTGAAGCTGTTGCGATATATACTCCAGTCTTCATCGGTTTTTGTCAGTTTGGCTCTATTAAAAAGTTTCCTGGTTTTGGACCTGAGAAGTCGTAGTTCCCTAGTCCACCAAGCCGCGTGTGTTCTTTTGGGAGGGCGACTAATAGGACAGGATTTTTTAAAGGAGTCATTTAGTGTCTTGGTGAGAAGATTGACTGCTTCGTTAACGAGTGTCGCCTTCGACAAAGTACCTATGGGGTTAGGTGGAAGTCGACGTTCGACCAGTTCAGAAAATTTATTCCAGTCAGTCTTGACAGGGTTCCTAAAAGGGAGTTCTTTTGGTAATTCAAAGTCAATTGTGAATGTTATCCTGAAGTGGTCAGAGAAGGAGCACTTCGAGGAAACCTTCCAGTCATCGACCCTGAATCTGTCTATACTGGGAGTGCTAAACTAAGATCAATTACCTCTTTCCTAATTTTGTTGTGGAAAGTAGGATGGCTACCCCTGTTACAAATATGTAGGTTGGAAAGTAATATAAAATCAAGTATAGACTTACCTCTTTTATTTATATCCTTGCTGCCCCACTGCGTGTGGTGAGCATTTGCGTCCATACTTACTACTAAGTTGGCTCTAGTGTTGCTGGCGTGCTGTACCAGGTCCCTTAGTAGTGGTGATGGGGGGTCTTCTTCCTCGTAGGGCAGATATGCGGATGCAAGAATGAGTTGGGGCTCGTTCTTGCGGTCGCATATCGCCACTGTCAGATCGCTGTTGCTGAAACGATAAGAGAAAAGGAAGTTAATTGATTTCTTTATCAGAATACAGCTCCTAAGTTTACCTTCACAACTGGAATGCAGAAGTGTGTAGTTTTTTGACCTCAGTCCTTGGATTTTGGCTTTGTTTAGCCATGGTTCCTGGATTAGGGCCACGTCCACACTCTCATCGGTCATGAAGAGCAGCTTAGTTGATCGCTCATCAACAGCCTGTCTGCCATGGGTGGCCCTTCTGACGACTATGTCGTCGACAGCATAGCCCGTTGATTCATTGCGATACGAAGCCTCCGCACCAGGCGTCCCTTGCAAAGACAATGTCTTCACAGGGACACACACGTCAAGGTGCCTACCAAGCGGAAGATGGACCACATTACCTTAAAAATGCATTTTTGTTACAATCGTAAAGGTAGACCGTTTTCGAGATATTTCGAAATTTCAAAAGTACCGTTGTTCGAATTTTTAGCCAAAAACTAGGTACGCAGTCCTGGTAACCTCACCTACTTAAGCTTAAATATCAATTGTGGTTGAAATCGTTATAGCCGTTTTCGATCAAATCAAACTGGTACGAACATTTTATATGGGAAGTACCATTAATATTGAGGTTACCTTTAAAAAAAAACTCCTCCCGAGCTGTAAGCCCAAAAACTCCAAATCCGAGGTTTGAACGTAATCCGGGAAGACGTTTAGGCTGTAGGCCTGTGGAAGGACGGACAGACGGACAGACCGGATTGAATTTTGTGACCCACTTTTTTGAGTTCCTCTATCATCGTAATATCAGAATTGATTAAAATCTCGAGTTCGAAATTTTGTACGAAACCAATATTTTTCTCTTACTACGTAATAATAATAATAATAGTTGGCGCAACAGGTCTGTAGGGACCCTAGGCCTAGCTTCTCGCAACCATTCGTTTTGTGTGAGTTTTTCATTTTTGGAACGAATGGAAGGGATCTACAATTTTATGCCGATTCCAGACGGCTAATTGAGAAGCTCTTTCAAGACAGTTATACTCTCGGATGTTTTTCAGACGTTCGCGAGAGGTGGCGCAGTGAAAAAAACCCAGAGTTGGAATTTGGGTTTTTGCGGGATTCGAACCTAGGACCCCTCGCTTAGTAGTCCAACACACTAACCACTAAGCCACTGCGCCTACTACGTAATGGAGAAATTTAAAAAACAAACATTATACATACATGTTACTATGTTTATGAAATATTCATGAGTTATTAATCTATATCTTTTATTTACTTACATTCTGAGAAAAAAATATCTTCTTAAATCGATCTCTCGCAAACACATTTGATGTAGAATGATTATTTACGAATTCGAACGAATTCGACATGAACTTTCGGAAAAGGTTGTACCAATTTTGTACCAAGAAAAACAAAAATATGGTTGGCAGTACTAGAGATGCTCGATTTTCGTTTCCATAACTTACTTATAGAATTACAGAGTAGCGATTTTGCGAATTCGAACAGTTTCACTTTAGAATCGAGTTTCATAGTAGGGCCCCAGCATTAAATTTTACTTTAACTTATTAACACAATGGGATCTGTAATAAAGAGTTAAAATTTCGGAGCTGAAACAAAATCACGATTTTTTTTTTTTTTTGTGTTGGGAATTCGCTGAAAGTAAAAAAACATCGAAAGACATTGCAGAGCTATACGCGAGGGATGCTTCTGCAATAGTGATGGACCTTAACTCATCTAAAAAAACTCCCGGGGGACTGACATAAGCCATCCCGAAAAAGATTGCACCTAGTCGTACGACTAATGAGCAAATTATATTTTGAATCCGTTTGTCGGATTTCTAAACTTGTTTTGTTTGAAATTAATACGTAATTTCTTAGTCCTAGCTAAATCTTCCAGATCAAGTGGTTTAATCCGTCTCAGTCTCCTGATTACATTGTCATTATTTAAAAGTTCTGTTATTTCTGTGTTTACGTGGTTGAGAAGCCGATTTCTATGCCTCCGAGCAACCTTCTTAACCTCATCTTCAACCATTTCAACATTTAGATCCCTATGCAGATCGGCGTTGCGTATGTACCAAGATGCATTAACTATGTCCTTTAGTACATGCCCACAATTGGAGCACGTAGGTCCATACTGGTTTTAGAACTTGCTTGTATAGCAATAACATATTGTAGTTGGACAGGGGTGAGTATCTCCCAATAAGCCAATACATTTTACTGTATCGCATGTTCGACTTTTTTTTTTTTTTTCTTAACGTGTGCTTTTCAACGCAGTTTAGCGTCTAGAGTCATGCCTAGATATTTAGCTGTGTTAGAAAATTCTACTACATTGTTGTTAATGTAGACTGGAATATGTGGTACGTTTTTATACGTAAAATTAATATGGACTGACTTAAGGTCATTTAATCTAATCTGCCATTTCTTAGTCCATTCTGAAATATTGTTCATTGCCGTCTGAAGATTTTTTTGTTGCTATTTCGACAGTTGCTCCCACAGCAAGGACGGCTGTGTCATCTGCAAAAGAAGCTATGGTGGTTTCTTCACTTTCAGGCAAATCGCTAGTGAAGAGTAGGTAATAAACTGCCTAGCACACTGCCTTGCGGTAAACCAGTTTTAATCTCTCTTAATGTTGAACGCTCTCGGCCTTACTAATAATCAATCACTAATGTCGACAACTAGTTAATTGTCAGCTTTAGTAAGAATTGCAGAATTCAAATTTCATAATTTGTTTTCGTGAAAAACAAGGTCAATGGTCTCTTTCACAAGGAGGATTTTATTCTAAAAGAAGGAATACATAAATTGCAATTAAATTTGCCCAACACATATCTTTCCAATGCTCCATGAGACTTATTATAAGCAAAAAACAAAACACAAAATAGGAAATGCATAAAATATCCGCTGATCTGTCAAATATCATATGCAAATCAGTAATGCCCTATCATTCGATCGGACACAATTTTCAGTACTTTTATGGTACGCTTTCCATTGTTTTCTAATACTACCTCGCGATTTCTTTATGAGTGCATTTGTGTCGTAATAAAATCCCTTTCAAATTATTCAATAAACAAAGCACAGTTTATTTGAATGGTTTCATTTATTCGTAGGCTGACGATGCAAATCAAAACTTATTAGTGGTCTGAACATCACAATTGCATTGTTAGCAAGAGAATATTTTTGAAAATAGAAATAATATCTGGCTCATTCATTTCAGAATTAATAACAATCGCACATAGGAAGCGTGTTAAGAACTTATCGCTTCCGGGTTTGAAAATAAATACAATTTAACCTATAAAAAATTGTATGGCTTATATATTACTTAATTCGGGAAACTTAGAAACCGACAAAAGTTGAAATTCGAACTGAAAATTCTCGTACTACCTGTTAGGCTGTACTTGCACGTTGCACCCCCAGAAGTTAATAAACTTGTTATTTTGCATGTATTTTGCTGAGTTCTGATAATTCTATTTTTATAACTATATTTTCCGCGAAGGGTACCTTTTCACGCCAACCATTGTCTCATTAGAGATCCTCATTCTCGGTAAACGAACTCCTTTTGCAAAGAGTTTGAAAAGGGATCTACCTGTGTCGCCTAAGGTACTGAGAATTGATGCAAAAAGGTACCTACAAGCCGTCCAAACTTTGGTAAGAAGATATTTTATTCTGTTTGCGAGGACTGTCAAGAAAGTCTTGGAATTATCCCAAACTTATATAAAATTTATTTTTTAATAAGCAACTAACTAGGAAAACCAATCAAAAAGCAACAGATAGAAAAACACAGAAATATATGTTTCGCGTGTTTAGAAATAAAACAAAAACGCAATATTTTTCAATATTTTGCATACATTTGTACAAATTTGTGTGTGATAGACTTAAAAACCATTTGCATTGTTGTATTACAACGAATAAAATTAGAAAGCATTCATAATTTACTAAAATTAATTAATAATTGTAAACGCTCAGGCTGAACAACATCGTATTAAATTCTCTCCTATTTCGAAATTTAATACCGCGATTTTGGATGGTTGGGCAACACTTGTCTTCAAAATGACATAAGGGAGGATTTATTTAGCTAATGTCCGAGATAAACATGGCTTTCTCAACACTAACATTTAACCCTACAGTTAGCGATAGTCTGTCAACTATATTTGTTTATTGGTAAAGGGATTTTGGAAAGTGTGGAGTCTTTTCGTAAAGTGCCAGACTAAAGTTGATTATTGGTAAGGCCGTCTGTATCTTGCTAGAGTGCTTGTTTCTAAACCCAAATTGATGACTTGGAAGTAGCGATTTTTCAGCAATAATTTTTTGCAGACGTTTTGCCAGCATTTTTTCGAATAGCTTGGACAACATTGGTAGTATCGATATTGGGCGATATGAGGCTACTTCGCTAGGTGGTTTACCTGGTTTTGGTATCATTATTACCTCCGCGACCTTCCACATGCTTGGCACATATCTTAATTTAAATGCAGAATTTATAATCTGCGCTAGTTTTTTTTAAACCTTTTCGAGGAAATTGTTTTAAAATTTCCCCGGCGATTAAATCGAACCCTGGGGCTTTTTTTATGTTTATGCCTTCTTTGATTTCTTTGGCAAGTTCTTTAGCTGTTACTGGCCGAATAGGTCTGTCTTCTTCGCACGTTTCTTCGTTTCCTTGATAATCTTTATCTTCATAAGGTTTGAAGACGTTCTCAAGGTAGTCTGCAAAAGTATTTGCTTTTTCTTGACTGCTTTTTGCCCAGTTACCTTCTCTGGTTTTAACTGGCGGAATGTGAGCTATTGGCCTGTTCATTTTCTTTGCTGCCTTCCAGAGCGAGTAGTCGGTACTAGCATCATTTGTTAGACTCGTTAGATATGTTTTTAAAGACTCAATATTAAATTCTCTTACAGATTTTCTGAGCTTATTATTTAAGTTGTTCAGTGTGGTTTTGTCGCTTGGCGCCCTTGTCTGTTGCCAGCGTTTTCTAGCTTTCCTCTTTTCTGTAATAAATTCACATATTTCACGCGGATAAGAGTTTTGTTTAATCTTGTTTGTTCTTTGGGGAGTTGCAGCCCATGCAGCTTTTTGTATATCCAGTGTAAATATTTGCACTGCTTCTTCTAGTTGATCTTCTGTTTGAATAGCTGATGATAATTGAATACATTCTTCCAACTTCTGCCTGAAGTGGTTCTAATCAGTCAGTCTATTAACTAGTTTAGGGCTATGTTCTTTTATTATTATTCTATCGCCAAGTGTAAGAAGTATTAAGGAATGATCTGATTGCAGATCAGGGCCTTCTTCTATATTTATTTTATTTGAAGATATATTTTTGGATATAATTTTTTTAATAAAATCACGTTAATTACACTTTTATGGATTATCCTAATTCACTTATTAAGTGTAGACGCAGATGATCCGAAACGAAAAATCCCATACAAAACGAAATCATGAACGAAAAATTTCGCTGGTAGGCAGCTGCTGCGAAACGATGGCAGAAAACTGGGTAGTTGTAGTAGATTGCACGTTTATTGTCCGGGACATTATTTGGTTGCGTACTACGCTTAATTCCACACCGTACCGTTCTACGCTTAAATCCAAAAAAAAAAAAAAAAAAAAATCATTCCACTGAAATATTTAATTTCTTTACTGTTCCATGTGTCAGAAACTTTTTTTCTGATGGTAATTGAGCTGGCAACACTGCAGTACAAATGTAAAATTTTCGCAAGCAAATAACGTCCCGGGAAAATAAATAAATAAATTTGTGCGAAAAGGGGAGTAGAGAATTGTACCAAGCAATCTACTTCAACCACCCACTTTTCCGCCATCATTTCGAGCGAAATTTTTCGTTCTTGATTTCGTTGTGTCAGTTTTGTATGGGATTTTTCGTTTCGGATCATCTCCGTACTACGCTTAAGGGATTGTTTTCGCTTCACCATTTTAGGTTACACGATTCATTCCATACCACAAAATGAAAAAGGAAGAGAGGCGCGTTTTATTGGCACTTCAAAAAAGTACCTATATGTTTTAAAAGTAGAAAGAATCTTATCTTAGTTTCCAAAATAATCAGCTTGAATTTTATGGTATGTGCAGTGCAGGGTTACTAACAGTTTGAGTCATTATTTGTCGCATATGTAGCAAAAAGCTACACATACGACAAAATAAACACATACAACACATTTTTCCATACAAAATTTGTTCTGCCTCTGTTCGGTAAATAATTGTCGTATGTGTTATTTTTACTACAAAAAAAAAAACACAAACGGGTGTAATTTTAGTATTCAGTCGCCCCTAGCTTTGTCTACGGTTTCAACCAGTCTTATCTACACATACGAGTATGTATGCCAATAAACTTTGTCAAATTTCTACATTTTAGCAAGTTTACCTATACTAAATATCTTTTTGCAGTGCTATGCTTTTTCAAATAACAGGAAGGGCCCAGGAGAAATCTTATTATTTGTTTTTTATTAAGAAGATGTTTCAAAAAATGTGGTAATAACTACATGTAGATGACAGAAGTTTAGCCGAGAATTAAAAATCTTTGTGCATCGGTTAGCGGCTATGCTTCCCGTTAGTAAATAAGCGAAAATATATATTTTTGGCTCTAACGCAGTTTGACGCTCACTCTTGTTCGATAAGTCACGCCGTAAAGTTCCAACCGAAAAGTCTAAACTCTAAAGACAAGTGATTAACACTAAATTTTAAGCATTAATATAAACCGAAAAAGCACGTCGCGTTCGCACAACACGAGAAAGGTAACTGCTTATTTTTTATTTTCATAAGGACGTTTAAAAACAGGATTTAAAACTTCTTATCTTTGTATTCGGACAAGTGCGCTATTCAAATTAAACACAATCATTATCTATCAATTTTTGTTATTATCTATTATAGATTATGCCTTCTACCGACTAAGACGTTTGCAAGCTTCACTTCTTATAAACAAACACACAATTATACTGTTCACACAAATATCAGCAGTTTGGCTGTGCCACAAATGTTAACTGTTCGTATCTACATTAGGTCTGTTCCTTTACTTTTGTAGAAAAAATGGAAAGACTGTCAAAATGTAAGTGGTGGGTATAAATTCTCTCATAGAGACACTTACGAAAAAGTTAGGGAACGCTTTTGTAGTAATTATGAGAGAAAACGCTGAAGATTTTTAATATACAGGGTCCTGTGTAATTACTTTCAATAATAAAGAGCACGGCAACAATACAAGACTGCAACTTTTATTGCCGGCTAGAATGTTTATGTTTAATGCTTACAAACTTAACTTCGTTTAAGCAAAATAAAACAAAATTACAAGAAATCAAAAGAGAAGTATATCTGCAATGTAATAAAATATAGTGGCTTCCTAGGGAGCAGCGTTCATTAAATGTTGTTGCTAAGCAACACAAGGAATGTCTCATTTACAATATACTTACTGTGAAGCAGTGTTAATGCTGTTAAACCTTATAAATAAATTCGTTGAACTGGAATAAGAATCCAGAACAATATTTGTGCAGCAACCTGCTAACTAAATACAGCAAAGGAGCCGAAGTCTGCTCTTGCGAATTGGGTTTATTCAACGACGAGAAGAAGGCCACGTGCGTGTTGAAGAAGTCACAAGCCAATTCCACCTGGATTCAAATGAAACACCAAAACCAGTGGTTGTATTCCATGAAAACTCCATCTCGACTCACTGCAGTCTGCTTAATGACAAAACTACACATGATCTTAGAGGACTCCGGAATGATAACACTGCGGCCAGGATGCTTCTTAAGACAAAACTTCATCACTATTCAAGGGCACCACACATTCACCACCAAGTTACAACCGTCCTACACTAGCTTTGGATCACTGTCAGAAATCTCAACACCAACGCATCAGCAACCACTATTACAAGAATTCAATGCAACGCAGTACGACATCCAACTTAAAAATCTCACTCAACTACAAACAATAATCGCAGAGCAAGAAGTTTTGGAATTACCGCACAAACTCCAGTTTCACATCTATCACAATTACGCCATCGGGTACTTGGCGTTGCTCCTTCCTTACCTCTTCTGGAAACAAAGAAAAAACAAAACTGCAGTAATCGCGAAGATACTGCAGCCAAAAACTCATCAAATACCAACAAACTCTGACTTTGTTGTCACCATGGAGTAGAATGTTGAATAATTATTCAACGTGGGGGAGAATGTTCAGACCAACAGAACTAAAGAAAACCACAACAGACTGACTCAGCTGTTCCGAGCATAAACAGGTCAAGCCAACAACCGTCATATGCTGACGAGGTAGGTCCGGAACATTTGGGTCAGTATGCGAACGGTATGCTGAATAACAATAAATTGATAGAATAAACTTAAATTTAGGTACAAGTAATAATAATTCATAGAATAAGCTAAAATAAGGTATATAAAGGGAAATAAAGTAACAACTGTGTTCAGTTCTATTTTGAATCATATACATCGGACTTTAATTTTTCCCTCCCATTTTCAGCCAAAGTGGTCAACAAGTTCAAGTGCTTGTTGACAACACAAAAAGGTATCAAGTTAATGCGCTTGATACTACATTTAGACAAACGAGTCTAAACAAGTAGTTATTCGGCCTTACCAATAACCAACTTTAGTCTGGCACTTTGCGAAAAGACTCCACACTTTCCAAAATCCCTTTACCAATAAACAAATATAGTTGCCAGACTATCGCTAACAGTAGGGTTAAATGTTAGTGTTGAGAAAGCCATGTTTATCTCGGACATTAGCTAAATAAATCCTCCCTTATGTCATTTTGAAGACAAGTGTTGCCCAACCATCCAAAATCGGGGTATTAAATTTCGAAATAGGAGAGAATTTAATACGATGTTCAGCCTAAGCGTTTACAATTATTAATTAATTTTAGTAAATTGTGAATGTTTACTAATTTTATTCATTGCATTACAACAATGCAAATGGTTTTTAAGTCTAACAATCACAAATTTGTACAAATGTATGCAAAATATTGAAAAATATTGCTTTTTTGTTTTATTTCTAAACACGTGAAGCATATAGTTTTCTCTGTTTTCTCTTGTTTAACCGCTAGTTCTTGCTTTTTGATTGGTTTTCCTTTGTAAATAGTTTGCGAGCTACGAAATTAATTCAATATAAGTTTGGGATATTTCCAAGACTTTCTTGACAGTCGTCGCAAACAGAAAAAAAAATCTTCTTACCTAAGTTCGGACGGCTCATACAATTTTTCAACAATTCTCAGTACCTCAGGCGAATCAGGTAGATATTTTGATGCATTCAAACCCTACTAAAACTCTTTCCAAAAGGAGTTTGTTTACTGAGAATGAGGATCTCTAATGAGACAATGGTTGGTGTGAAAAGGTTCACTTCGCGGAAAATATAGTTATAAATATAGAATTATCAGCATTCAGCAAAAAACATGCAAAATAACAAGTTTATTAACTTCTGGAGGGGTAACAGGTAGTAGGAGAATATGTGTGCATAAAAATGTGCGTTTTAAATTTTTCAGTTCGAATTTCAATTTTTTATAGGTTAAATTGTATTTATTTTCAAACCCGGAAGCGATAAGTTCTTAACACGCTTCCTACGTGCGATTGTTATTCATTCTGAAATGAATGAGCCCAGATATTATTTCTATTTTCAAAAATATTCTCTTGCTAACGACGCAATTGTGATGTTTAGACCACTAATAAGTTTTGATTTGCATCGTCAGCCTACGAATAAATGAAACCATTCAAATAAACTGTGCTTTGTTTATTGAATAATTTGAAAGGGATTTTATTACGACACAAATGCACTCATAAAGAAATCGCGAGGTAGTATTAGAAAACAATAGAAAGCGTACCATAAAAGTACTGAAAATTGTGTCCGATCGATAGGGCATTACTGATTTGCATATGATATTTGACAGATCAGCGGATATTTTGTGCATTTCCTATTTTGCGTTTTGTTTTTTGCTTATAATAAGTATCAAAGAGCATTGGAAAGATATGTGTTGGGCAAATTTAATTGCAATTTATGTATTCCTTCTTTTAGAATAAAATCCTCCTTGTGAAAGTGACCATTGACCTTGTTTTTCAGGAAAACAAATTATGAAATTTAAATTCTGCAATGACAACAAATGTAATAGATTCTAAGAAAGTTGTAGGACTAGTAAATGTGGAGGTCTAATTGTTTATTGGTACCATTTCACAAAAGCTGTACATTTTTACTAAAGCTGACATCTAACTAGTTGTCGACATTAGTGATTGATTATTAGTAAGGCCGATTGACTTTAGGCCGATAAGTGATCGCCTAGCTGTGATCCGCATCAAAGCTACCTTCCAAAACAAAAACAACAGACAACGGCTACCTACTAATCGGTTTTGCAGCAGCTCGCAATACGCTGATCATTGGTGCCAGTCTCGCGACATCATCAGGTTAGGTTAGGTTTATGGGTGGGTGCGTCAGAACGGGTTCTGCCGCACCCCACTTAGGTCCATGTGGACCCATTGTGATGCCCTTATTGGGGGGTTAGCCGGTGTTGTTGGCTATAGTGTTTCCTTCTTGGTTACTCGACCTTGTCCAGCCATCCTGATGTGTTTATGAACCTGTAAAGATTAGATAAAGATATATCTGAATGTTCATGTTTGTAAATCATGGAAGTAGTATCTTCCAAGTGTCCTATTCCTCAAGTGACAGAGACTTGGGCATTGACAGAGGAAGTGAGGTGTGTCCTCGTGTACCTCCTCGTCGCCGCAACCCCTGCATATATCGTCATTCTTGAGTTTAAGTTTCATTGTGTGGTATCTTAGGAAGTTGTGACCCCTTAGGGCTCCTACCAGTTTATACATCGACGTTCTATCAAATCGCAAGAGCTTGATAGTCCGACTTGGATTGTATTCCGGCCATAACTTCCGTGGTATTTCGCAGGTAGTTAGTTCCTTCCACCTGTTGTTGGCTTTCATCCGGGTTTTATTTTCCACCCTCTCTCTGAGATTACAGAGTGGTGGTTTGATTGAATTAATCGCCCGATCTTGGTCCATAGCAGAACCATTTCTTGCCAATTCATCAGCCATCTCACTGCCGGTTTTGTCACTGTGTCCAGGGACCCAGCAGAGACGCGTGGTGTGCTGCGAGCAGAGAACCTTAAGCTCTTCACGGCAGCGGTGAATTAGCTTTGATTTTATTTCGATAACAGATACTGCTTTTATAGCCGCCTGGCTGTCAATGAATATGGTAATATCATTGTTTGGTATTGATAACATTGACACCATATGGGCAGCTTCAGCGATTGCCAGAACCTCCGCCTGAAAGACACTACTGTAATCAGGTAGTCTGATTGACTGGTGTATATTTAACTCTTCAGAGAAGATTCCAGCACCTGTTCCACGGTCCATCTTAGAGCCATCTGTGTAGATGGATATCGATTTTCCTTTTGTGGGTTCATCTGTGTTCCATTCCTCCCTGCTAGGGAAATAGCAGGAGAATGGTATGTCAAAGTCAAGAAGGGGAGACAAGTAGTCAGAAGTGACCGCATCTCCCACATATTTATTCAGAATCTGTGTGTGTCCCGTTGTGTAGGGTTTCCAGCTTTTTGTTTGGCTGATCCTGAGGGCACTTTTGGCTGCAGATTCTTGCATGTATAGATCTAGAGGTAACAAGTTGAGGATAGCCTCCATTCCAGCAGTAGGTGTTGTCCTTATTGCGCCGGTTGTACCTATACATGCTAGTCTTTGTATTTTGGTCATTAATTTAAGATTCGAAGCTTTGTTTGTGGCTTGCCACTAGACTAAGCTACCGTATGTGAGTATTGGACGCACAACAGCCGTATACATCCACAGAATTATTTTGGGGTTTGGTCCCCACCTTTTGCCGAAGATTCGGTTGCATGCGTAAAAAGCATTTGCGGCTTTTTTTACTCTTTCATTGACGTTTGGTTTCCAATTGAGCTTCCTATCTAAGATTATACCTAGATATTTGGCACTCTCAGCAACCCTAAGGGGTATACCCTCAATAGTTGGAGGATCGAAGTTTGGAGTCACCCTTTTGTTACTGAACAAGACTAGTTCAGTCTTCTGTGGATTGATTCCAAGAACGCATTGGTTTGCCCACAAACTAAGTGTTCGTAATGCGTTTTCTAGTAGTTCGCTTATGGTCGGTAGGAATTTGCCTGTAGCAAGTATCACTACATCGTCTGCATACGCAGTAACTTTGACCCCTCTGTTTTCGAACTTTAGTAATATTTCATTTATGACAAGGACCCAGAGTAGGGGGGAAATGACTCCTCCTTGTGGTGTACCTCTTGAGGCTGTCACTCTAAGTTCAATGCCACCTAATTCTGCGTTAATATTTCTTTCATTGAGCAAACTCTCAATCACATTGGTAAGCGTTTGGTCTACATTGTTATTGAGTAGTGCTCTCTTCACAGCACACGTCTTAACATTATTGAATGCTCCTTCAATGTCGAGGAACGCGGCTAGTGTGTATTCTTTGTCCTTTAGGGATTTTTCTATGATGCGAGTGACCTCATGCAACGCAGTCTCAACTCCTTTACCTTTGATGTAGGCATGCTGAGCCGTTGAGATCGCGTTATTGTCAAGTCGACTGCGGATAAAAACGTTCAAAAGCTTTTCCAAGGTTTTCAGGATGAATGAGGTTAAACTTATGGGCCTGAAATCCTTAGCAGTCGTATGGCTGGACTTTCCTGCCTTCGGAATGAAGACAACCTTAACTTCACGCCATGCCCTGGGAATGTGACCACATTCGAGGCAGCGCGTGAAGAGTCTCGTCAGAGCTGGTATAACAATTGACCTGGCTTTCTGGAGCATGATTGGAAAAATCCCGTCCAGCCCAGGAGACTTAAAAGGGGAGAAAGTTTCAATCGCCCAGTTAAGTTTTTCCTCGGTTATTATACCAGCTGGAACTGTTGCTGCTGTAGTTGCAGTGCTTGGTGCAGACTGGACGGTTGTTTTGATACAACCCGGAAAGTGCGTTTTTAGAAGCAGACTTAACGTCTCTTCTGAAGACTGTGTCCAGTTGCCCATATTGTCTTTAAGATAACCTGGAAATGCAGGTTCTTTCGATAGGATTTTCCTAAGTCTAGCTGATTCCCTGGTATCTTCTATTTCATTGCAAAAGGTATGCCAGGCTGTACGTTTAGCACTAGTGACAGCAGCCTTGAATTTCCGTTGACCGGCTTTGTATAAGTCCCAGTCTGACTGGGAATTGGTGCGTTTGGCTAAATTGAACAGGCGTCTGACTTTCCTTCTAATTTCAAGGAGGTCTTTGGACCACCACGAAGAACAATTCCTTTTCTTGATTGTCCGTAGAGGACAGGCTTTATCATATGCCTTACTTAGAATTTTGTTTAAATTCTCTGTAAATGCATCGATTTCGGCTGGTGTCCCTATTTTTTGATCATTCAGGATTTGGCCATTTCTCACAGCCTCCGAGGCAAAAGCTTCCCAATTGGTGAGTCTTGGGTTCCTGAATTTACTTGAAACTACTGTCTCTTCATCTATTGAAAATTCTATAATCCTGTGATCTGAAAAGGATGGCTCAGAAGAGACCCTCCAATCCTTCACAGTTAGAGTGGGCGAGTTACTGTGAAGAGTAATATCCAATACCTCACGTCTATTCCTAATAACGAAGGTTGGTTCATTGCCAATATTTGCTATCAGGAGATTATTTTTGATTATAAATTCTAAGAGGGACTCACCTCGTACATTGATGTCAGTACTGCCCCAGAGCGTATGATGGGAGTTGGCATCACAGCCAGCGATCAGATCCCATCCTTCCTTTTCTACTGTTCTGGCTAGTGAACAGGATAGCTCTGAGGGTGGATTGTCCGACTCGAATGGCATGTATATCGTCGCCAGTACCAGCCCGCCTTTTCCTGCCCTGTTCCATTTGACAGCCGTTTGGTCCGAATCACTGAGACTAGGTAGAAGAAAAAGTTTAAGCTGTTTTCTAGCGACAATACATGTTCGGGACTTACCATTTACTGGAGTATTGTGGTAAGTGGTAAAGTCTTTGGAGTTCAGCCCACTTATCTTTCCCCGGTGAATCCAGGGTTCTTGAACCAGGGCGACATCTATATGTTTTGTTTCCATAAGGAGAACGAGATTGGCGCTGGCCGCCTTACTGTGATGAAGATTTATTTGCGCTATCTTCATCACGAGTAGTCGGTTGCTCTCCCTTGTCTTTCGCCGCTAACACCCGGAGTTTGCATCGCGTTATGCCTACGCGAACCTTAAACTCTTGTTTCCGGAGTAGTGGCAACGATTTGTGACTAAGCAGTATAGTCACGTCCATGCCATTCTGGGTATATTCACCCGTTTCAAGGACTTTCCATTCCCTGCTTTGTAGCTCCGGGTTAAGGAACTGCAGGTTCCGTTCTATCCTTTCCACGGGTAGATAAGGCCCCCTCAAGCGGATAAGACCCTTAGGCCTGGTCAAATTTAGGATTTCTTTCCTGTCAACTACGCGCAGGTCAGCATTTGACCAAGGTGCGTTTATGTTGGCGACGAAACCCTTTAACCATTCCAGAGTCTCTTGGTTGTCACACTCCATAGTCTTAAATCCTTTAAAGGTGGATAGCTGGCCAAACAATGGAGGCTTGCCATCTGCCCTCACGATGTTGGTGTGAAAAGGTTCACTTCGCGGAAAATATAGTTATAAATATAGAATTATCAGCATTCAGCAAAAAACATGCAAAATAACAAGTTTATTAACTTCTGGAGGGGTAACAGGTAGTAGGAGAATATGTGTGCATAAAAATGTGCGTTTTAAATTTTTCAGTTCGAATTTAAATTTTTTATAGGTTAAATTGTATTTATTTTCAAACCAGGAAGCGATAAGTTCTTAACACGCTTCCTACGTGCGATTGTTATTCATTCTGAAATGAATGAGCCAGGGGTCGAATCGCCACTTCCGTGAACGAGCCATTCGTTAACGGAATTATGTTGATTTTACATGTGAAACAAAAACAAATTCCGTCTCGTAATGCTCGTTCACGGACGACGCGATTCAACCCCAGATATTATTTCTATTTTCAAAAATATTCTCTTGCTAACGACGCAATTGTGATGTTTAGACCACTAATAAGTTTTGATTTGCATCGTCAGCCTACGAATAAATGAAACCATTCAAATAAACTGTGCTTTGTTTATTGAATAATTTGAAAGGGATTTTATTACGACACAAATGCACTCATAAAGAAATCGCGAGGTAGTATTAGAAAACAATAGAAAGCGTACCATAAAAGTACTGAAAATTGTGTCCGATCGATAGGGCATTACTGATTTGCATATGATATTTGACAGATCAGCGGATATTTTGTGCATTTCCTATTTTGCGTTTTGTTTTTTGCTTATAATAAGTATCAAAGAGCATTGGAAAGATATGTGTTGGGCAAATTTAATTGCAATTTATGTATTCCTTCTTTTAGAATAAAATCCTCCTTGTGAAAGTGACCATTGACCTTGTTTTTCAGGAAAACAAATTATGAAATTTAAATTCTGCAATGACAACAAATGTAATAGATTCTAAGAAAGTTGTAGGACTAGTAAATGTGGAGGTCTAATTGTTTATTGGTACCATTTCACAAAAGCTGTACATTTTTACTAAAGCTGACATCTAACTAGTTGTCGACATTAGTGATTGATTATTAGTAAGGCCGATTGACTTTAGGCCGATAAGTGATCGCCTAGCTGTGATCCGCATCAAAGCTACCTTCCAAAACAAAAACAACAGACAACGGCTACCTACTAATCGGTTTTGCAGCAGCTCGCAATACGCTGATCATTGGTGCCAGTCTCGCGACATCATCAGGTTAGGTTAGGTTTATGGGTGGGTGCGTCAGAACGGGTTCTGCCGCACCCCACTTAGGTCCATGTGGACCTATTGTGATGCCCTTATTGGGGGGTTAGCCGGTGTTGTTGGCTATGGTGTTTCCTTCTTGGTTACTCGACCTTGTCCAGCCATCCTGATGTGTTTATGAACCTGTAAAGATTAGATAAAGATATATCTGAATGTTCATGTAAATCATGGAAGTAGTATCTTCCAAGTGTCCTATTCCTCAAGTGACAGAGACTTGGGCATTGACAGAGGAAGTGAGGTGTGTCCTCGTGTACCTCCTCGTCGCCGCAACCCCTGCATATATCGTCATTCTTGAGTTTAAGTTTCATTGTGTGGTATCTTAGGAAGTTGTGACCCCTTAGGGCTCCTACCAGTTTATACATCGACGTTCTATCAAATCGCAAGAGCTTGATAGTCCGACTTGGATTGTATTCCGGCCATAACTTCCGTGGTATTTCGCAGGTAGTTAGTTCCTTCCACCTGTTGTTGGCTTTCATCCGGGTTTTATTTTCCACCCTCTCTCTGAGATTACAGAGTGGTGGTTTGATTGAATTAATCGCCCGATCTTGGTCCATAGCAGAACCATTTCTTGCCAATTCATCAGCCATCTCACTGCCGGTTTTGTCACTGTGTCCAGGGACCCAGCAGAGACGCGTGGTGTGCTGCGAGCAGAGAACCTTAAGCTCTTCACGGCAGCGGTGAATTAGCTTTGATTTTATTTCGATAACAGATACTGCTTTTATAGCCGCCTGGCTGTCAATGAATATGGTAATATCATTGTTTGGTATTGATAACATTGACACCATATGGGCAGCTTCAGCGATTGCCAGAACCTCCGCCTGAAAGACACTACTGTAATCAGGTAGTCTGATTGACTGGTGTATATTTAACTCTTCAGAGAAGATTCCAGCACCTGTTCCACGGTCCATCTTAGAGCCATCTGTGTAGATGGATATCGATTTTCCTTTTGTGGGTTCATCTGTGTTCCATTCCTCCCTGCTAGGGAAATAGCAGGAGAATGGTATGTCAAAGTCAAGAAGGGGAGACAAGTAGTCAGAAGTGACCGCATCTCCCACATATTTATTCAGAATCTGTGTGTGTCCCGTTGTGTAGGGTTTCCAGCTTTTTGTTTGGCTGATCCTGAGGGCACTTTTGGCTGCAGATTCTTGCATGTATAGATCTAGAGGTAACAAGTTGAGGATAGCCTCCATTCCAGCAGTAGGTGTTGTCCTTATTGCGCCGGTTGTACCTATACATGCTAGTCTTTGTATTTTGGTCATTAATTTAAGATTCGAAGCTTTGTTTGTGGCTTGCCACTAGACTAAGCTACCGTATGTGAGTATTGGACGCACAACAGCCGTATACATCCACAGAATTATTTTGGGGTTTGGTCCCCACCTTTTGCCGAAGATTCGGTTGCATGCGTAAAAAGCATTTGCGGCTTTTTTTACTCTTTCATTGACGTTTGGTTTCCAATTGAGCTTCCTATCTAAGATTATACCTAGATATTTGGCACTCTCAGCAACCCTAAGGGGTATACCCTCAATAGTTGGAGGATCGAAGTTTGGAGTCACCCTTTTGTTACTGAACAAGACTAGTTCAGTCTTCTGTGGATTGATTCCAAGACCGCATTGGTTTGCCCACAAACTAAGTGTTCGTAATGCGTTTTCTAGTAGTTCGCTTATGGTCGGTAGGAATTTGCCTGTAGCAAGTATCACTACATCGTCTGCATACGCAGTAACTTTGACCCCTCTGTTTTCGAACTTTAGTAATATTTCATTTATGACAAGGACCCAGAGTAGGGGGGAAATGACTCCTCCTTGTGGTGTACCTCTTGAGGCTGTCACTCTAAGTTCAATGCCACCTAATTCTGCGTTAATATTTCGTTCATTGAGCAAACTCTCAATCACATTGGTAAGCGTTTGGTCTACATTGTTATTGAGTAGTGCTCTCTTCACAGCACACGTCTTAACATTATTGAATGCTCCTTCAATGTCGAGGAACGCGGCTAGTGTGTATTCTTTGTCCTTTAGGGATTTTTCTATGATGCGAGTGACCTCATGCAACGCAGTCTCAACTCCTTTACCTTTGATGTAGGCATGCTGAGCCGTTGAGATCGCGTTATTGTCAAGTCGACTGCGGATAAAAACGTTCAAAAGCTTTTCCAAGGTTTTCAGGATGAATGAGGTTAAACTTATGGGCCTGAAATCCTTAGCAGTCGTATGGCTGGACTTTCCTGCCTTCGGAATGAAGACAACCTTAACTTCACGCCATGCCCTGGGAATGTGACCACATTCGAGGCAGCGCGTGAAGAGTCTCGTCAGAGCTGGTATAACAATTGACCTGGCTTTCTGGAGCATGATTGGAAAAATCCCGTCCAGCCCAGGAGACTTAAAAGGGGAGAAAGTTTCAATCGCCCAGTTAAGTTTTTCCTCGGTTATTATACCAGCTGGAACTGTTGCTGCTGTAGTTGCAGTGCTTGGTGCAGACTGGACGGTTGTTTTGATACAACCCGGAAAGTGCGTTTTTAGAAGCAGACTTAACGTCTCTTCTGAAGACTGTGTCCAGTTGCCCATATTGTCTTTAAGATAACCTGGAACTGCAGGTTCTTTCGATAGGATTTTCCTAAGTCTAGCTGATTCCCTGGTATCTTCTATTTCATTGCAAAAGGTATGCCAGGCTGTACGTTTAGCACTAGTGACAGCAGCCTTGAATTTCCGTTGACCGGCTTTGTATAAGTCCCAGTCTGACTGGGAATTGGTGCGTTTGGCTAAATTGAACAGGCGTCTGACTTTCCTTCTAATTTCAAGGAGGTCTTTGGACCACCACGAAGAACAATTCCTTTTCTTGATTGTCCGTAGAGGACAGGCTTTATCATATGCCTTACTTAGAATTTTGTTTAAATTCTCTGTAAATGCATCGATTTCGGCTGGTGTCCCTATTTTTTGATCATTCAGGATTTGGCCATTTCTCACAGCCTCCGAGGCAAAAGCTTCCCAATTGGTGAGTCTTGGGTTCCTGAATTTACTTGAAACTACTGTCTCTTCATCTATTGAAAATTCTATAATCCTGTGATCTGAAAAGGATGGCTCAGAAGAGACCCTCCAATCCTTCACAGTTAGAGTGGGCGAGTTACTGTGAAGAGTAATATCCAATACCTCACGTCTATTCCTAATAACGAAGGTTGGTTCATTGCCAATATTTGCTATCAGGAGATTATTTTTGATTATAAATTCTAAGAGGGACTCACCTCGTACATTGATGTCAGTACTGCCCCAGAGCGTATGATGGGAGTTGGCATCACAGCCAGCGATCAGATCCCATCCTTCCTTTTCTACTGTTCTGGCTAGTGAACAGGATAGCTCTGAGGGTGGATTGTCCGACTCGAATGGCATGTATATCGTCGCCAGTACCAGCCCGCCTTTTCCTGCCCTGTCCCATTTGACAGCCGTTTGGTCCGAATCACTGAGACTAGGTAGAAGAAAAAGTTTAAGCTGTTTTCTAGCGACAATACATGTTCGGGACTTACCATTTACTGGAGTATTGTGGTAAGTGGTAAAGTCTTTGGAGTTCAGCCCACTTATCTTTCCCCGGTGAATCCAGGGTTCTTGAACCAGGGCGACATCTATATGTTTTGTTTCCATAAGGAGAACGAGATTGGCGCTGGCCGCCTTACTGTGATGAAGATTTATTTGCGCTATCTTCATCACGAGTAGTCGGTTGCTCTCCCTTGTCTTTCGCCGCTAACACCCGGAGTTTGCATCGCGTTATGCCTACGCGAACCTTAAACTCTTGTTTCCGGAGTAGCGGCAACGATTTGTGACTAAGCAGTATAGTCACGTCCATGCCATTCTGGGTATATTCACCCGTTTCAAGGACTTTCCATTCCCTGCTTTGTAGCTCCGGGTTAAGGAACTGCAGGTTCCGTTCTATCCTTTCCACGGGTAGATAAGGCCCCCTCAAGCGGATAAGACCCTTAGGCCTGGTCAAATTTAGGATTTCTTTCCTGTCAACTACGCGCAGGTCAGCATTTGACCAAGGTGCGTTTATGTTGGCGACGAAACCCTTTAACCATTCCAGAGTCTCTTGGTTGTCACACTCCATAGTCTTAAATCCTTTAAAGGTGGATAGCTGGCCAAACAATGGAGGCTTGCCATCTGCCCTCACGATAGCATCGTTGACACCATCAAGGATTCGCTGTTCTATAAGCTCCCATTGGTTGGATGAGAGCTTCCGGTCTGGGTTGCCGTAGTCGACGATTGCGACGCGCAGACTTTCCTTCACCTTATCGGCGAATTTCAGCCTTTTTGCCTGCCTACCTACTACCGGGGAGATCGTGTCGTCATTGCGACCTCTTTTGGAGACTAGCGGAGCGTTCCCTGGTTTGGACGAATCCTTGCCAGAGACAACCCCTTGACACCTTGGATCAGTCGCAGACGAGGTGAAAGGCAATCGGCATTTCGCCCCCGCTACGGCCGATCTCATGTCGGCTCCTCCAGAAGTCCTACCTAGCTTCCTACCTGACAGAACCTTATTTGAGCAACCAGGTGTTTGCTCAGCCTTAGACGAATCTTTAGCCGGGCCGGCACCTGGTTTCCCGGGTTTTGACCTTCCCAAGGCGGAAGGCAATAGGCATCCCTTCCTTGGTCCAGACAGCATCCCTTTGTCAATCGGGTTCTGCCTCCTCTCTTGCAGGCTGCTGCGCCATGCGTCTTCGGTTGACTTGATAGTCTCCCGGGCCCTAGCTAGCTGCGCTGCTTCCCTTTCCGTGAAGGAACTGGGGTCACGGCTTTTAAGCCTATTGACAATGCGACGCGCATTTTTTCTTCTTTTGAGGGGACCCGCCTGTTGTACTGTTCTGAATAGCTTGTCGTCTTTTGTCATGTTCGCCGCAGGGGTAGATGAGGCTTCGGCTGTTGCCAAACTTACATCGTCCTTTGGCTTTGACTTTTCAACAACAGTCACTGCGCTGTTCAGGGTCGAGTCCGCCTCTCCCGGTGAAACTACGTCCTCTTTGTCGACTTCTTTTGCGGGGTCAGATGCAACCGCCCCACGCCCCGATAGGCTAAGGCATATCACAGGCATAGGTGGTTGCATAAGAGCTCCCTCGCTCGAGATTTTCATAGGGTCAGCCCCAGGTGAATTGCTAGCACAACGCTCGCCAATATCACTGGACTGCCTTTCTAGAAAATCAAGGGCGTTTTGAAGTCTTTGTTTGTCCTTGTCCTCTAGTTGGTGCTTCTTTTTTAATTTCTTGATCGTCATCTTACAGTTCAGCACTCTTTTCCTAATTGAAGCTGTAGACGATATTGAGAATTTGGATGAGCTGGCGATTGAGCGATTGTCATCGTCCTCGAGAAATAGATTCTCGAGTCCGAAGTCAACCGTTCTAACGCTTCCCTCAACCGAAGCGGCCCTACTAGTTGACGGTTCTTGGAGTAAGATACTTTCTTCCTCCTCCGTCATGTCCGTATGAGAATCGGTGTTGCCGAAGTTCTTGGTGCCCGATTCACTTACACCAGTCCCTTTGTTTTGTTTTTTTGTTTTTAAATTGTCTATTTTGGACCCACGAGTAAGGGGGAAGAGGAGGTCATTCTGTATACAGAAAGGGGGAATTTGGATTTAAACTAGAGGCCCCCAGGTATCTAGAGTTCACCGCTAAAAGACACATAACATTGTGCCATACATCCCATGGGCACGGTAGTTAACCCGGGATTACGGGTTTTATAGAGTTATTCCCCTCTAGATCCGTTATATTTCGTGGCAGTGGCACCTCGTGCAGGGTGTGGTTCTTCACCACGTATAACGGTCTTGGGCAGTCCCCTTGGGAACAACCCCTGGTTTCTTACCGAAAACCTCACCACCCGCGACATCATCAAGTTGGTAGCCGAAACCACTGTAGGGTACCAGCCACTCCAGAGAAAGAGCCCGTGGTATGATGATGAATGCGTGTACAGGAAAAAGGTGACAGAAGATGCACACAAGAAAATGCTGCAGCACAAAACAATCACTGAACCAAATTTAGTAGTCATATTGATAAAAAAGCATGTAGATTTGAAGAAACGGTGATCAATATAAGGTCAACAGCAACAGCTCCTGTCCGTTGTTTTGAAGAAAATTTGTACTGTATAAGAAATATTGTCATTTTGATGAAATGGATAATATTTTTCATTGTGGTTTAAATCCACAAAAAATTGTCGAATTGAATAATTATTTCGTCAAATTCAATGATGTTGTTGTTTCTTTAACAGTTTCACGCCTTTTACCTTGAAACCCTGTGCAAATAGTTTTACTATTTTTAATTTTTTTGCATGTTATTGAATGAATTATTTCAAACTTTCCAGCTGTACCTCTGTATAGTTGAGGTATCGATCTCCTTGGCAAACCAAGTGTAATTTAGAATGAATAATGTAAAAAAAATCGAATTTGCCTTAATTTTTCACTCTGTGAATATATTGATAGATAAATAATATTAAACGATCAAATAACAATTTTTGGTTTCAAAATAATCTTTTGCAAATGATTGTTTCAAGTGCAGTTTTATAGCAAACTAGTGGACCCCAGCCTGCTTTGCTATGCGCTAATATTTAATTTTTTTCTAACTTTATATTTTGCTTCGTGAATTCGAGGACCGTCTAGAAATTGTTTGTGGACGCAAAATGAATTTCACAATTATCCGAAATATTCCTTCACAACGAGTTTTCCACCTTTACATCAAATCATGTGTCGAGGAGCTTCTATAAAGGTTTTTCAACTAAGAATTTTCTATTTTCCATTTGAAAAGCCATTTCGGAACAATTGCACGCAAAATTCCATACAAAAAATTTTTTTTTTCGATTTTTCCTATTTCCCGACTTTTCCAGAGGGTTTTCGCAAAATTGTCTGTTGTAAAAACCTTCTGACAACTACGAACAATTGAAAATAAATTTGGTCCAAATCGGCCCATCCGTTCTCAATTGATGAATTACTATACACATTTTTCACAACATTTTTATAGATAGGTATAGATATATAGATAGATAAGATCAATATTTTTTTAATCGCATCGCAGTAGGTATGCAGAGGATATTGGAGATTTCCATGGCGTATGGAACTATGTAGGTATATGTGTGGATCGAGCATCGAGTCGAGGTTGTATGAGAAAGAGCTTTTCTCTCAATTATTTTTCATTCGGCTCTTTTTTCATTATTTAAAAAAGAGCTTTTCGTGTTTGATTTCATTTTCAAAGTCAGATAATTCTTCTTGGTAATTCTATATTCTTTGATATCATGCAGTCATCCATACTATGGAGACCGAGATAGACAACAGCACAATCGTCATCAGCATAGCGTTCCATGTTTCTACCTACGTGAAGTTAGCCCGCACTTTTTCTAGAATGAAAAACGTGAAATGCAGTTCGATAGACATTCGTTTGTAGTTGTTTGTAGTGAAATTTTTTTCGTTTGTAGTTCAACCGTTAGAAAGTTAGAAGCATTAGAAAAAAATTTCAGCCCGCACTTTTGGCTTTTTGAAATAAAAACTAGCTAGTTGCATTCAAAATCGTTTGTAGTTGTTTATAGTGAAATTCCTTTTTAACAGAAATGTCTTATTTCCGAGATATAAGGACATTTGTGTTTGCACATGTAACTCCGAATTTACAAAAGAGAGAAATAATTTAAAACCACTGATGCATAAAGTATATCCTAACTTAAATAACTGCATTTAAAATTTCTGAATTCACTTAAGCGTTACTTAATAAAAAGCAATCAAAGTCAAAAAACGCATCCCTTTAGAGTTGCATCCATATATGGGCTTCCCAACAACAACAAAACAACGGTAAACACATTATCGCAAAGCACTCATCTGTGCCCATCGACATGAGTCACTACCTGTCAATTAGCAACAACAACCAATCAATGAGCCCCAATTTTATCCAACAATTTTTTCTATTCCTTCGAATAACATTAAAACCTAACACCTTTGAAACAATTTATAAAAACAAAAATGCAATTTCTGCAAACCCTGTATTTCTGACTATCTAATCCAATTCAAATTTTGTGATTTTATCACAAAGAAAACAAATTAGATGAAACTTAAGCGAACACTACTTCGTCATATAAACTCATATCCATATTTCAGTTATTAAGCAACTCAAATAGTGAAATCTATTTTTTTCTAATGCTTTCTGTTAGATGTATCTAATGGAGCAAAAAAAAATTACCTCTTATCAATAGATAACGATTTATTGAAAATTTAAGAAATTGGTTGAAATCGTCTTCGCAGACTGATTTAAGGGGACGGATATTTCAAATGCTGGACAACTACAAACGACAAAAACTAGTTGGTTGTTAGAAAGCATGTGTGCTCTATCTAATAAAACCTTAAATGTCGAAATTGACCAAACCAAAAAGAATTTATAAGCAATTTAAGCAGGCGATATAAGACAGCGCTATCTTCGAAACGGTACATTGCCGAGTGGTGAAATTTCCTATTTCAACAGTTTTCCACCTCACCAATCTAATAAAGAAAAATTTGTATCAATCGGCCTAACGGTTTGGGATTTATATGGAATTTAAGCGAAATTGCAGCTTAATTTTTTTTGTGAAGTTAGCCCGCACTTTTTCTAGAATGAAAAACTGAGTTTGCAGTTCTATAGGCATTCGTTTGTAGTTGTTTGTAGTGACATTTTTTTCGTTTGTAGTTCAACCGTTAGAAAGTTAGAAGCATTAGAAACAAAAAATTTCAATCCCTTATCTCCGAAACCGTGGCAAGCAGAGCGATGAAATTTTCTGTGTCGAAAGTGTTTGCCATTACTAATCTAATAGAATTCAAATTATACCAATCGGCCTAACGGTTTATGATTTATTTGAAATTTAAGCAAAATTTGGGCTTCTAACTTAAGGTCCCCATAACTCAAAAACGGTTCAACTACAAACGATGAAACTTTGCATTTCTATTCTCTAAACCCTTTTATAACTATGGTATCAAATAGAAGACAGCTCGCATTACTGGACACTTTTTATTCGCAATTTAAGGGGAACCTATAATGGTCCAAATTGACCCATTTTTAAGCGATCCGATATTATTTTCACTCCTAAAGAGCTATGAAGGGTGAAATA
This sequence comes from Cheilosia vernalis, assembly GCA_949126925.1. Lineage (NCBI taxonomy): Eukaryota > Metazoa > Arthropoda > Insecta > Diptera > Syrphidae > Cheilosia > Cheilosia vernalis. The sequence goes on from OX421362.1 coordinate 61,680,965, forward strand.
TGTTTTGATCTAATGCAACAACCCACCCTCTTCTAAGAAAGTGATCCAAAATCGTTTTCCACTGAACTGCAATGCGCTTAAATTCCATATAAATCCCAAACCGTTAGGCCGATTGATAAAAATTTTTCTTTATTAGATTGGTGAGGTGGAAAACTGTTGAAATAGGAAATTTCACCACTCGGCAATGTACCGTTTCGAAGATAGCGCTGTCTTATATCGCCTGCTTAAATTGCTTATAAATTCTTTTTGGTTTGGTCAATTTCGACATTTAAGGTTTTATTAGATAGAGCACACATGCTTTCTAACAACCAACTAGTTTTTGTCGTTTGTAGTTGTCCAGCATTTGAAATATCCGTCCCCTTAAATCAGTCTGCGAAGACGATTTCAACCAATTTCTTAAATTTTCAATAAATCGTTATCTATTGATAAGAGGTAATTTTTTTTTGCTCCATTAGATACATCTAACAGAAAGCATTAGAAAAAAATAGATTTCACTATTTGAGTTGCTTAATAACTGAAATATGGATATGAGTTTATATGACGAAGTAGTGTTCGCTTAAGTTTCATCTAATTTGTTTTCTTTGTGATAAAATCACAAAATTTGAATTGGATTAGATAGTCAGAAATACAGGGTTTGCAGAAATTGCATTTTTGTTGTTATAAATTGTTTCAAAGGTGTTAGGTTTTAATGTTATTCGAAGGAATAGAAAAAATTGTTGGATAAAATTGGGGCTCATTGATTGGTTGTTGTTGCTAATTGACAGGTAGTGACTCATGTCGATGGGCACAGATGAGTGCTTTGCGATAATGTGTTTACCGTTGTTTTGTTGTTGTTGGGAAGCCCATATATGGATGCAACTCTAAAGGGATGCGTTTTTTGACTTTGATTGCTTTTTATTAAGTAACGCTTAAGTGAATTCAGAAATTTTAAATGCAGTTATTTAAGTTAGGATATACTTTATGCATCAGTGGTTTTAAATTATTTCTCTCTTTTGTAAATTCGGAGTTACATGTGCAAACACAAATGTCCTTATATCTCGGAAATAAGACATTTCTGTTAAAAAGGAATTTCACTACAAACAACTACAAACGATTTTGAATGCAACTAGCTAGTTTTTATTTCAAAAAGCCAAAAGTGCGGGCTGAAATTTTTTTCTAATGCTTCTAACTTTCTAACGGTTGAACTACAAACGAAAAAAATTTCACTACAGACAACTACAAACGAATGTCTATCGAACTGCATTTCACGTTTTTCATTCTAGAAAAAGTGCGGGCTAACTTCACGTAGGTATAATAGGGCTGTTAATGTCATTATAACTTTTCGAACCAAAATGTTCAGACTTTAGGTCAATATCTACAGGCGGTAAACTAAGATTTAGGTCATCCATGTCGATTCTGGATAGAGCGTCTGGCACCTTTCCGGTGCTCCATAGTAAAATTATACCCTTGCAGTTGTAGACTCCATCTCACGAGTAGACCATTCAAGTCTTTTTGTGACATCAGCCACTTTAGACTTGAATGATTGGTAATGATTTTAAATGGGAGGCCTTCAATATAAGGTCGAAACTTTTTTACGCAAACAATTGCGTACTTCTGTGACTGTTCTGTGACTATTGCAATCCATTGACCCTTTTATTAAAAGTTCAAGGGTATCTTGATCGCCTCCATCAAGATCGAACAACCCCGGGAAAAGAAGTCCGCCGGGAGCGCTAGCGCGAGTTACGATTATCAACACCGATCGAACACAAAACAGAAGACGAAAAGAAAAACAAACAATTTATTTTAACAAACAATGCGCTTTATTCAAAAGCCTAAATATGACTGCTGATGTGAATGCAAAGCAACATAGTCTAATGTACACAGCAGCGATAGTCCGCTGCTCAGCTGCTGTTATCGTTGGAGTGTTGTTGTACTGCTTAGCTGTTAACGCAATTGTATGTACTTCTTGTTGGTGCATATAACTCCTCCCGTTTTAGTGTGGACCAAACGATTTCCAAAGTTTGCGTCCATGAAGAGAGGGCTTAATTATTTGAAACTCTTGTGTAATGTAGGTGTTGTCAAGGTTCATTTTGAATGCATTCGTTTTTGTTTGCCTAGATGTTGTGATTTCATTTATGTTTCAAATTAAAGTTAATGGAATGAAAAAACAAAATCAGGTTGCCAGACTTATTGTTTTTAATTAAATTTTAAAGTTGCCAATATATAATTTTTTTGTCATTGTGATTTTAGTTTATAACAATGAAAAATAAAAATAACGTAAATTTCGAAAAGATCATAAAACGAAAATACAATAACGTGATTTTGCGAATTAATCAAACAAACATAAAATTTAATAGTACATATTTCTGTTCATAAATTAAAAGTTTCTTTATAACTTTTAAGTAAACATTTTTTTTTCAATACAATTTTCTTTTTATTATTTTCCCAACGAAAATACAAAAAAAACAAATATGTATTAACATATGCATATAACATTTTTACACAGAATTTCACGAAAGACTTATTTTGCTTAGCGTTTTATTTACAATGCATTTTATTCACATTTAACACATTCCTATAAATTTTGAAGTAGGTACATAGTTCACAAATAGCCATATATTTAAACAACCGTTTCTTATGATAAGTAATTTGCTTAGCACTATTTTATTTATTTATATACTCATATCTATCGTTTCTATATCCGTTTTTGTTCTTTCATTTTCAATTATATAAACTCATATAGATATATATTATATATCGTTTTCGCCTTATTTTGATGTTGATGATTATTACTGTTTTTTTTTTTATATTTATTGTATTTTTTTTATTATAATGTTTATAGTAAATATAACACCGATATTCCTTCGATTAATATTTCTACTGTTCTTTTATAATAATCTTATTTTATATCTTTAGTTTTAAGCACCGATATTCACTCGATTCACTAAAATACTTTTTATATTATTGGTCTTTGGAGCAACTAAAGAATTGAAATCCACCACCACGATATGCCCTCGTAGTGTGTTGCATATATAGTACAAACGCCTACTTTTAGCTACTAATAAATTCACTATAGGACGATGCACTACAAATCCTACCGACTGCGCCAGTTACGATTATCAACACCGATCGAACACAAAACAGAAGACGAAAAGAAAAACAAACAATTTATTTTAACAAACAATGCGCTTTATTCAAAAGCCTAAATATGACTGCTGATGTGAATGCAAAGCAACATAGTCTAATGTACATAGCAGCGATAGTCCGCTGCTCAGCTGCTGTTATCGTTGGAGTGTTGTTGTACTGCTTAGCTGTTAACGCAATTGTATGTACTTCTTGTTGGTGCATATAACTCGCGTGAAAAACCGGACTCAGTGAAAGATATAAGTTCTGAGGAAGAAATTAAAACACTCCGACTCAAGCTTAAGGAAATGGATCTACTCTATCAAACTCTGAAGAAAGAGATAGAACTCTTAAAAGAAAAAAATAATGTTCTAAGGAACACTCATATTCAGAAAGAACGCGAATGCACTCCACCACGCTTGCCTAGTCAGGAATACCACACTGACGAAGAAGAGCTTGCGCGCGAAACGAATCGGGTCCCTAAGAAAAGACCTAGTAAGAAAAGGAGAGCCGGTTCTTCGCCTGAAGTCGAGCCTCTAAGAGAACAATCGCGTAAAGTGCCGCAAGAAAAACAACTCCGAGGGCAAATTCGTCCACCGTCTACAATAAACATCGTTGGGGTAACGGAGTATAATAAGTTACACAGCCTCCTAAAGGAACGATAACATCGGAATTTAAGGTAACATCTTTGAGGAATAATGCGTGGAAAATTAACGTCGTTAGCCACGAAGTCTACCGGGCAGTGTCCCAAAAGCTAAATACCGAAAAGATCGAGTGGTATACTTTTGAAATAAAGTCAGAAAGGCCACATCGTGTTGTAGCGAGGGGACTCCACCCCTCATGAACCAAAGAAGAGGTTATAAATTACCTCCGTTCCAAAGGGTTTAAAATTCTTGATGCCGTAAATATGATGATGGTGATGACATTTATTTTTATTATCAATTACAAAATTCATTAATTAATATTTAAAAATATTTACAATTTTGTGTAGGTGTACTTTGTACATATATTGAATTCTGGGTATTAAATTATGAAATATTGAGAAAAAAAAAGTAGATAATAGATAATAAAACACTTTGTGGTCATAAGGGACCAGTAGCAAGTGTATACACAAATACGCAACATTTTAAAATATAAGCCGCAAGGAGAAGGGAAGAAAAAACGACAAGCGCGATTGGTGACACGGAGAGTGAATCAATGAAGCTGAAATATGAAATTACGGCACGAGAATAGAAAGCAAGAAAGGGAAGGACTGTATTAGTTATTGTATAACTTGAAATATAGTCTCCACCTCAGACCTTGAAAGTAGCCAATTTTTAAGGGATTTAAGAAATTGATAACCGTTTGAGATTTGACTGGATATGTTAGATGGGAGTTTGTTGAAAATAAAAGGTGCTACAGTAATAATGAAACGTCTGCTGTGCTCTTTATTAACTGCTGGGACATCCACACCCACAGTATGTCTATTTCTCAGAGAATATACTTCATTTCTTCTAAGGAAAATATTACCACTTCTGACAAAGAATATTTTTAGTATTTTATATATAAATAGATAGCGAAGTGGTAGTATCTTCGCTAATTGAAACAAAGGTAGTGAATGTTCGAATCTATTTTTATTTGAAATAATCCGGATTATCTTTTTCTGTGCTATCGTGATAGGCTTCAGGTTACTGACATAAGCACTACCCCAACATGAGAGACCATAGTCTAGCCGTGAGTGAACCAATGCATAGTATATTGTTACAAGCAAGCTATGAGGCACCAGTTTACGTAGGTGATAAATTTTATTCATTGCAATATACATTAATTTTTTCAACGACAATATGTGTGCCTTCCAGTTCAATTTACTATCCATCAAAACACCAAGATACCGAAATTCTTGCACAAACTCCAAAACAAAGCATTTAACCGAGCAGTGCAACCCATCACAACTGGGGTGATGGAAACGGGGCTCCTCAGGCAATACGTTTGGGGTGGCTAAGGAAAAATACATCGCTGAACCATATTCCAAGCAAATTTAGATCAGTTTGCGCCTTGTTTCGGATAGCTTCCTGCGAATAGTCTTCATAAGCGAGTGCAAGGTCATCCGCATAACCTATTATGTGACCATTAAGAGGTAAGCTAAAAATTGAGTTAATATAGACCAAAAAAGGGATTGGCCCAAGGATCGATCCTTGCGGCACTCCTGTATTTGGGCATACCTCTTCATCGCTTATGAGCCCATTTACTCTTACCCTTTGTTTTCTGTTTAGCAAAAAAGACTTAACCCACTCAATACTACCTCTATAACCAGCATTACCTAATTTTATCAGCAACAATTCATGATTAACCAGATCAAAAGCTTTTGTTAGATCCAGGAAAATGCACTGAGTTCTTAAATTTCTGTCTAGGGAGCTATATATTTTACTCAGAAGAGCTACTAGCGCATCTTCAGTACACTTTCCTTTCACAAAACCAAATTGAGACTTACTGAAGAATTTTGTTTTTTTCAAAGAAGTTAATCATTTTATTTACTATAACCTTTTCAAATATCTTAGAGAAGGTAGATAGCAGCGATATAGGTCTATAGTTGTTAGGGCCACTAGAGTCTCCTTTTTTTAATATTGGAATAATTATGGCTGTTTTTAAACTATCTGGATATCCCACATTCAAAGCTTTTATTTAATATGTAAAGCAGGGGACTCAAAATTAATTTACCTATCTTTTTAACAACCAAGCTGCTTATACCGTCTTGTCCACATGAGCTTTTTGATTTTAGGCTGTTGATTACAGAGAGTAATTCTGCATCACTCACTGGTCCAAAGAAAAATGATGATGGATTGGGCTGATCAACTAAAAGATTCTTATTGGATTCATTTAGCCTAACAAAATTTTCTGATTTTGAACATTCAGCAATTTTTTTAAAAAAAATATTAAAAGCATTACTAATGTCTTTACTGTTAGTAAAATTTCTGCTTCCTACTTTAAGGAGCTTTAAGTTGGCTTATGTACTATCGTTTCCCAGGATGTTATTGACAATGCGCCATTGCTCTCTAGGATTACTTTTATTTTCTAAGAAACGTTTGTTATAGTAAGCAATCTTTTGGCTAGCTACTAGACTTCGTACAATTGTTTGCAGTTCTTGATATTTTTGTTTCATCAAAGGTTGGTGTAATCTATTTTTGTGACTGGTATAAAATTTATTTTTTTCATCGATTTTTGCACAAATTTCATCGGTAATCCAAGGTTTAATTTTGTTAAGCCTACATTTTTTAACATCTGAGCACGTATTAATTAAGAGCTTCAGTTTATACAGAAAAGCAGAAAATGCCCTGGAAGGACAGTCACAAATGTATACCTACGCAATTCCACATTTCTTGAGCTAAAAGCTGATTTAGTTTTAAGTAGTTAATCTTTATTGTTTCCTTGTCCGCATACTCATTCGAGTGACTTGTTCTTTTACTAATACTTAGTATACCTTTAAAAGCCACACCAGTTGCAGAATGGTCCGTAATCTGCAATTCTAAAACAAATGGATGTGCACTTGACATGGATCTGGTTCTAACAAAGACGTGGTCGATACAAGTTTTGCTCACCTCAGTTGTTCTAGTGGGTATATCTATAAGCGACTGAAACCCCAATGACGATAGCAGACACATGTAATCATCACTGGCCTTTGCCATATTTAAAATATCTATGTTCATATCTCCAATTAAACAAATATCCCCACAGCTGACCGAGCACAGCAAACCTTCGAGTTCCTTGAGAAAAATATTACCCTGGACAAACTGAAGTCTATAAACACATATAAAGCACATCAATTTCTTACCCACTTTCAGTTTTACAATAACGCAATCAGCACTTTCAAACTCTGGAGTGAGCACCTCCAAAATATCATCTTTAAATTCACTTTTTACGAAAGCAACTGTGCCACCCGATGCATAGTTTTCATTGCAATTTGGATAAGAAATGTAGCCGGGCAGAGAGTAGTTATCCATTTCATGATTAAATACCCAGATTTCAGTTAAAAATATAATTTGAGGTAAGACGGGAAAACATTTATATAAATGCGCACAGAAGGTGTCAAAATTTTTTCTCATACTTCTAATATTTTGGTGTACAATCGTTAAGTCTGTGGAAGAATTACTAAAGTTGTGTCCAACGTAGATTTCATAGCTTTCATTCACATGAACTGGATCGAAGGTGTTATTTAAATTTTCTAACATACTCATAATACTATTTTAATTATAGCTGTAGGAGATCATCAAGATTCCTAATAAATTTAACCTCAGATCCAGTTTTCCGTCTCATCATTATTTTCCCGTTTCGCACCCAAAGAAATTCATACTTCAGTCGCCTTTTTGCAGCTTCAGCCTCCATAAGAACGTGCTTCATCCCACCAGATAGCCATTCGTTGATGTAAACATTTCCTTCAGCCGAAGAATTAATCACACTTGCCTTGATTGGTTTCTTTTTTGCATACAACGTAGACAAAATGTTCTCCTTTGTGCAATTCCGCACCGTTTTTAACACAACAACATCAGAAGAAGTGAGCTTTCCCTTCGCTTGGAATTTTTTTCTATAACAAAAGTCAATGTCTTCCTTCGTTACATGAAGTCCCAGCCCAGCATTGAAGATTTCTGTCACCGTGTCACTCACGCACTCATTTTCGACAACAGGTACGTTGCGAATCTCCAAGTAGTTGGCGTGAATCAGCCACTCTGCACTGTTAAGCCGCTCCCTGTTTGCGTCTAGCTGTAACTTCAGTTTCTCATTTTCCTCTTTCACTTCGTTCGTTAGCTTCGCTGACTGTTCCAACGCTGACAGTCGGTTATTCATTGCGTCGAGAGTGTTTACGGTTGAGAAGAGAGTTTGTTTTAGGTTTATTATTTCGTCATAGACCTTTCTGAGTGTGATATTGGTTGAATCCAAATCGCATACAGGTGTTGTTTGCGATGACAAAGACAATCTCCCAACGTCATTTCGCCTCTTCTGCACACAATCTATGCAATTCCAAACCTTTTTGTTTTTAGCTATGTAGTCGACATCAGTTGGAGTAAGGTTAACACATTCTGGATGCAACAGGCCTTGACATTCATTGCAAGAAATTTTGCACACTTCTCTCCCGATTTTTCTATTACACACTTTGCAGCAGCTTGTCATTTTCGCGTCTATTCTCTTTCGAAGCTCTCCGATTACTGAATATCATCAAGAAAGAGAAGCAAAAAACGGAAGAAGATAAGGACATCCTGGTAAGGCGTGGACTTCCGCTCTTTATGCTTACCTTCGATAGGTCTGATAATATCAAAGATATCTACCGAATTAAAACTATAGTTAATATTGTGGTAAAAATCGAGCCCATACGCAGAAATTTGAAAACAATTCCACAGTGCAAACGTTGCCAAGAATTCAATCATACGCAAATGTATTGCAAAAAAGAGCCGCGATGTGTAAAATGCGCCGGAAGTCATTTCTCCCAAGACTGTGGAGCAAATAAACAATCCTCCGCTACCTGTGCTAATTGTAAGGGAAAGCACCCGGCAAATTATAGAGGCTGGCTAATGAGTTGCAAAAACGGAGAGATGCGCTACTCAAAACCCAAAATAAAAAAACAAAGCCGCTTACCAAGATAAAGCGTAGGACCGCCCAGGAGGTAGTAGGCAATATAAAACCTCCGGTTCAAAAGCGTAGCATTGTCAGAGAAAGAGAGACAATAGAAAGGCCCTCGACCTCTGTTGTCAAAAGAAACGCTACTGATAAGCTACCATCAGGAAAGCCATCGAATAGCGGCCCTCGGACAGCCAGAGCGCAGACCTACGCTCAGGCCGTGGCATTCGAAGGAGCGAAAAACGTTGAAACTTCGCCGGACCCTGTTTCTCATGTTTTCTCAGTTATTCTCGAGAAACTTGAAGAACAATGCAAAATAAACAAAATTATTGTCGATCGCTTAGTTAAGCTCGAAAATAATTCACGGAAAACGCATGCATCAAAAATAACATGAATGAAAAACCAATGTTAACAATATGCACTTGGAATGCAAACGCGAGAAAGATATTGACATTTGCTTGATTTCTGAAACTCACGTGAAAAAGGGATAAAAGGCTGTAATAATTTCCACGCTTGTCACCCATCGGGAAACGCCAGAGGTGGGTTATCATTGCTTATTAAAGACTGCATTGAACAATACGAAAACCTGAAGATAGAGCTTGAAACCCTGCAATCACGCCGAAGGAACTATACGAAGCGTGCAGGAAGATAGGCGACAACAAAGCGCCCGGACCCGATGGCATCCCGAATGTGGCGGTTAAAGCGGCCGTTCGAAAACGACCGGAGCTTTTTATTGCAACGATGCAACGGTGTCTGGAGGAAGGGGTATTCCCGAGGTCGTGGAAACTCCAGCACCTGGCTTTACTGCCAAAAGGGAAAAAACCACCAGAGGAACCGTCCTCATACCAGCCAATATGCCTATTAAATACAATGGGAAAAATCTTAGAACGCATCATATACTGCAGACTACTCGAGGTGGCAGAGGATAAAGGAGCTTTGTCTGATGACCAGTATGGATTCAGAAAATCGCGTTCTACCGTCGATGCCATTAAGGCGGTAGTAGATACAGCGGCTGAAGCAATACGGGGAAAAAGATGGAGAGGAGGGACGAAGCAATATTGCGCGGTTGTGACCCTTGATGTTAAAAATGCCTTCAATTCGGCAAGCTGGTCATGCATTAGGAGATCCTTGGTCAGAATGGAAACGCCGTACTACCTGCTGAATATAGTAGATAACTACCTTACCGACAGGAAGTTAAGGTACCATACTGACGATGGCGTTAAGTACTACAACATCACCGCGGGGGTACCACAAGGGTCGGTTCTTGGACCCCTCCTTTGGAACATAATGTACGACGGGGTTCTCCGATTAACGCTGCCACAAGGAGTTAAGGTTATAGGCTTTGCTGACGATATCGCTGTGGTTACTGTGGCCAAACATATCCACGAGATAGAGGCCGCTACAAATGAAGCAGTAGCCAGAATCAAGAATTGGCTAGAGTCTGCAGGGCTAGAAATAGCTGACCACAAGACCGAAGCTGTGTTGATAACCAGACGAAAGACTGTGGAATATGCATCTTTCCGTGTTGGAAACCAACTAATTAGATCAAAGGAGTCATTAATGTACCTAGGAGTAATGCTCGACAACAAGTTAAGCTTTAACACGCACATCCAGCACGCCAGCAAAAGGGCGTCACAGATGCAAGCAGCTCTTTCCCGGATTATGCCAAATATCGGTGGCCCTGGATACGCCAGAAGGATTCTGTTATCCAGGGTGGTCAGCTCAATACTGATATACGCTGCACCGGTCTGGGCAGGGGCTCTTACAATTAAGGAAACAAGAAGGAAGCTCTCGTCAGCATACAGGCTCTGCGCAATAAGAACAATAAGCGGATTCCGAACAATTTCGGACGAAGCAGCCTGCGTTATTGCGGGAATGATTCCCATCGACATTCTCGCCAACGAAATGCAAAGGATCTACCTTAGGCTAACCGTCAATAGGCAAGAGTCCATCATAAAAAAAAGGATAAAAGAAGAAGAAAGGGCAACATCTCTAGCACTGTGGCAAGTCCGGTGGGATAACACGGCAAAAGGCAGATGGACCTACAAACTGATCCCAAACATCGAGGTCTGGACAAGAAGAAAAAGCGGGGACTGTAACTACCACCTCACGCAGTTCCTGTCCGGGCACGGCGGCTATCGAAGTTATCTTCACAGATTCGGCCACGATAGCTCGCCTCTATGCCCCGAATGACCAGATGAAGATGAGGATACGGAGCACGTAATGTTCCACAGCAGAAGATTTTCAGGAGGAAGAGTGAACTTACCCATTCCACAGCTTCTCATAGAGCGTATGATGAGCTCAGAAGACGACTGGCTGGAAATATGTTCATACATAACGAGCGTACAAAACGAGCTAAGAAGAGCCGAAAGACAAAGAAGGGTCGAAGTGGCAAACGTTGACGATTTAGCATGAGTTGCTAACCAGCCCCGTGAAGTAATACCTAACGGCAGTCCCGCGGGGAGAGTGGTAGAAGAGTTGGTTGGTTGGTTGGTTTAGGTGGCTGTATTTCCCGACGAGGGAAAAACACAAGTAGCGCATTGAGCGCCGTTTTGAAATCACAACTAACGGAACCTGATATGAAAAGGAGGTGAAGGAAGTTAAAAGAGCTCAAAACCAGCCTGTGGAGTTGAGAAATTTGATAATCCTGTGGAAATGGATGCCTTGGATGGCCAAAAGGTCATCAAAAAATGGTTGACCCAGTGCACTGCGTCTGGTTTTGGCTAGGGCCGGACACTCACAAAACAAATGGAACACTGTTTCACTCTTACTTGTGTCATCACAGCTACGGCAGTGGGAATTGTGGGGGATGTCAAGCTTGGCTGCGTGGGTTCCTAAAGGCCAATGACCCGTACTAATTGCCGTTAGTCTGGCAACATCTACACGCGATCTGGATAAGAGGTTGTTTGTTCGGGCATTATCGTAGGTTGGCCAGATCTTCCTGGAAATGACACAGTTCGTCAGGTTCATCAAACTAGTCTCAGCACAGAAGTGCAGGAGGATTTCTCTCTTTACATATCCCAGCGGAGGGAAGACTTCCTCCGCGTGAGACACGCACAGAGCTGAGCCAATTCTGGCAAGTTCATCGGCTTTCTCATTCCCTTCAATGTTCCTATGGCCGGGAACCCAGACGAGAGTGATATCAAACCGATGACAAGCCCTGGTCAGTGTCTCCCTGCATTCCACAACAAGCTTGGACGTTGACTTAGTTGAACCAACAGCCTTAATCGCGGCCTGACTATCGACGAAGATGCCTATTTTTTTTTTCTGGGTGTTGCAATATTGTGGAGCAGTCTGCACTCCTCCTTAATTGCAAGTACTTCTGCTTGAAATACGCTGGCTACGTTGGGTAGGCGAAGACTTTTAGAGATGTTTAATTCTGTAGAGAAAATGCCTGCTCCTACTCCACAGTCCATCTTGGAACCATCTGTGAAGATAGGTATGTCGAATTCATTAACGACCGCATTCTCCTCCCATTCTTATCTAGAGGGGAATCTAACAGAGAAGTTTTTATGGAAGTCGTGTTAGGGTACTATGTAGTCTGTAGACATATGACCTATGCCGTCAGGAAGGGAAAAAAGGATTCTGGTATGGCCGTAAGACCTTTCGGACCAACACTTAGTGTTCGGCGTTACATTATTGAAATCAAAGAGAGCATATCTAGTCTTTTCACATCTCTTGACTCTATTAAGCAACAATTGTCCGCCCATAGCGAGCGCGCTGATGAAATCCTGGATGATCTTCACTCACTTAGTGACGAATCGACATCGACAAGACACAATTTAAATGAGGTCGTCGAAGAACTAAAGCTTGTGTCTTCTAAATTAGAATCGGTTCCATTGGAAATTCTCCCCTCAGCCAATAAATCCCTACATGACGAAATGCTGATTTTGACGTAACTTCGCCGTCGTTAACTGCCGTTCCACCCACTAATCACAAGGAACCTTCCTCTCCAAAAATAGCATCGACTTCTCCCGTTTTACGAAGTACTAAAACAGATGTTGCTACTTTTCTCCTAAAGGGCGCTCCGAAACATGCCAATGCTTCCTGGGTGCAGAAATTATTCAGTCGGAAATACTCCATCACCAGCCTCGATTGCCAACAGGTAGCCCCTTCGAAACAGATGTTCAAAAGCTTCAAAATCAACTTAGCCAGTAAATACGCCTGGTTATTTTCCTCGGACGATACTCTTTCCATCGATGGCATGACGATACGTAAATGGAATCCTTCAAAATTAAAAAATAAGTCTTTCTCACACACTAATCATAGATCTAATCTTAAGTTAAGCTCTTTAACTAATTCCTGCTCTATAAGAACTAACTTTCAGAATAACATCCCTAACTCTCTTTCCCGTAACAAAGTGTCTTTCAATCATCCTCTCTCCAGTTTAAATGAACGCAAAATTTATGACTTTGTTCGCCTTTACCTAGCTTTTTTACATGACAAACCCGAATCTTTCTCCATTGACGGGTTAACCAATTTGTATGTCGCACGCATAATTTCTGAAGTTGGCCTCCCAACTGAATTTTTAACCCTGAAACGGCTCACCTACGTGAAGTTAGCCCGCACTTTTTCTAGAATGAAAAACGTGAAATGCAGTTCGATAGACATTCGTTTGTAGTTGTTTGTAGTGAAATTTTTTTCGTTTGTAGTTCAACCGTTAGAAAGTTAGAAGCATTAGAAAAAAATTTCAGCCCGCACTTTTGGCTTTTTGAAATAAAAACTACCCAGTTGCATTCGAAATCGTTTGTAGTTGTTTGTAGTGAAATTATTTTTTAACAGAAATGTTTTATTTCCGAGATATAAGGACATTTGTGTTTGCACCTGTAACTCCGAATTTACAAAAGAGAGAAATAATTTAAAATCACTGGTGCATAAAGCATATCCTAACTTAAATAACTGCATTTAAAATTTCTAAATTCACTTAAGCGTTACTTAATAAAAAGCAATCAAACTCAAAAAACGCATCCCTTTAGAGTTGCATCCATATATGGGCTTCCCAACAACAACAAAACAACGGTAAACACATTTTCGCAAAGCACTCATCTGTGCCCATCCACATGAGTCACTACTTGTCAATTAGAAACAACAACCAATCAATAAACACCGATTTTATCGAACATTTTTTTCTATTCCTTCAAATAACATTAAAACCTAACCCCTTTGAAACAATTTATAACAACAAAAATGCAATTTCTGCAAAGCCTGTATTCCTGACTATCTAATTCAATTCAAATTTTGTGATTTTATCACAAAGAAAAAAAATTAGATGAAACTTAAGCGAACACTACTTCGTCATATAAACTCATATCCATATTTCAGTTATTAAGCAACTCAAAATAGTGAAATCTATTTTTTTCTAATGCTTTCTGTTAGATGTATCTAATGGAGCAAAAAAAAATTACCTCTTATCAATAGATAACGATTTATTGAAAATTTAAGAAAATGGTTGAAATCGTCTTCGCAGACTGATTTAAGGGGACGGATATTTCAAATGCTGGACAACTACAAACGACAAAAACTAGTTGGTTGTTAGAAAGCATGTGTGCTCTATCTAATAAAACCTTAAATGCCGAAATTGACCAAACCAAAAAGAATTTATAAGCAATTTAAGCAGGCGATATAAGACCGCGTTATCTTCGAAACGGTACATTGCAGAGCGATGAAATTTCCTATTTCAACAGTTTTCCACCTCACCAATCTAATAAAAAAAAAATTGTATCAATCGGCCTAACGGTTTGGGATTTATATGGAATTTAAGCGAAATTGCAGCTTAATTTTTTTTGTGAAGTTAGCCCGCACTTTTTCTAGAATGGAAAACTGAGTTTGCAGTTCGATAGGCATTCGTTTGTAGTTGTTTGTAGTGAAATTTTTTTCGTTTGTAGTTCAACCGTTAGAAAGTTAGAAGCATTAGAAAAAAAAATTTCAATCCCTTAAAACCTTGTTATCTCCGAAACCGTGGCAAGCAGAGCGATGAAATTTTCTGTGTCGAAAGTGTTTCCCATTACTAATCTAATAGAATTCAAATTATACCAGTCGGCCTAACGGTTTATGATTTATTTGAAATTTAAGCAAAATTTGGGCTTCAAACTTAAGGTCCCCATAACTCAAAAACGGTTGAACTACAAACGATGAAACTTTGCATTTCTATTCTCTGAACACTTTTCTAACTATGATATCAAATAGAAGACAGCCCGCATTACTGGACACTTTTTATTCGCAATTTAAGGGGAGCCTATAATGGTCTAAATTGACCCATTTTTAAAGGATCCGATATTATTTTTATTCATCAGTTACTATCGGGGCAAACAGATTCCCCTCATCTATTGCAACAGATCTCATTAAACACTAATCCTCGTCGTTTACGTTCAATTCCCCTTTTCCGCCTTCCCCATCACCGTACTGACTATGGCCAACACGAGCCCTTAACAAGAATGCTTTGCAAAGCAAATATGTTTCCCAACTTATTTGACTTAAACTGCACCAAAGCAACTCTTAAAAAGGCGCTCCACAATTTACTTTAACCATTCTCATTTCCTTCTTACTAATGACTGTTTTCATTTATAAATATGTTATGTTTGCAATTCAATATTTTTATAATTTGTTATTAGTCTTAAGTTTACTCGTTTGTCAGTTTTTTTTTTTGTTTTTTTTTTATATAAGTTAACACACAAGTTCCCACAGACCAATTCCCAGAATCCCAACGGCATTGCAACATTCAGTACACGAGCTCCCGCAGTCGAATTCTTAGAATCTCGACTGCACTGCAATTTACCTTCAATTCACTCCAGACAAATTTCCAGGGAATTGACCTGGATACAAGTAAACGATGCAAGTAGCTTAATAAGCAAAAATAAGTAACAAGTAAATGTTCGGGTATCAATGTAAAATCAGTTCTAAGTTTGAGGTAAATAAAGAGGTAGTTCCTCACGAAAAAACTTTTTTTTATTAAAAACGTCGCATTAAAATATTAACTGGCGCCCGAGCAGGGACAGAAGACAAAGTTTTTCATATAAATCTATCGAGTGAATTTGTGAAAGCTAGAAAGTGTTTTGAAAAATAATAAAGTAGTGTTTTAAGTTAAAATCAGAAAGTGAACTGAAATAAAATAATCAAGAATAAATTGATAACAAGTAAAAACCAAAGCTTCACTTAATTCTAGTGTATGAAGACTTGACAGGTGGCAATTAATAGCTTAAAGACCTATGAAATCAGTGTAACAGTGTAGTGGTAAAACTAAGGCCCCCGAGTAACTGTGTAACCAGTAAAAAGGAGTTCAGCTCGAGAACAGCCGACCATACAGTTTCATCTGAAAGACCGCCCTCAGCCCCAACCAACCCAACGCACTCACCGGGTAAAGTGCACGACGGATCATCTTAGAACTCCATAAGGGACAATGCACATCGTGGGATTGTTTTTTATGTAAGCTATTATTAAGTTATATTTCTCAAATAAATATAAATTAATCTAACTAAAATCAACAAAATATTCATACTTGAATTATAAGATTTTTTTTTTTATTATAAGCAAAATTATATCATATTATCCATAAAAGCTACAAATCTAATAAGTACTCTCAAGCCGAAAAAGCCCTTTTCTTTAAATCTTTTCACCTCCGTAAAAATGAATCCTAATAACTTAATCAGACCACCTCGACTTGTTGTTAACGACAATCCGGCACCTGCTGCCGCAGCTCCTCCTCTTAACCAGAACGAACCTCTAAATCTAAACGCTCTCACAGAACAAATTACAGCAATTGTTTCACAAGTATTAGCAAGGGAAGGACGACATATTATAAACAATATACTCAATCCAAGTTCCGACATTAACAATGACATCGACCAGGTTATCGACATAAACGGTAATAGGGACCTCTCAGATCTAGACAAAGTACCTGACATCGCCAAAAGTCTTCGCAAATAACAGCCAAAACTCTTCGCGCAAAACTCAATTACCCCCTGTCCTACCCCCAACACCAATACCTGCTCCGCGAGGCAACTTCTACCCAGAATTGCTACACAACCCACAAATGCAAATGAGACCAACACCTGAAAGACGACTTCAACCAAACCTTTGGCCACAATATGGTCAACCGTCTAGACCGCATTATCAAAACGCTATTCAACAAAATTCTTGGCCACAAAATGTCAATCCAATGAGACCACAATATCACAGACCTCAACTACCACCTAAGCCTATGGATATAGATCAGAGCATTCATTCAAGACAGGTGAACTATGCTAATCGACCACGAATTCCGCAGATACAGAAACGACATCATCAAGGTAACTCCAATCAGGTTCACCCCCCAAATAAATCCCAAAGAATCTTCAACACCGAACAGGACAACAACGAACAAGGAACGGAACCATCACCGGACAACTGCGATGGAGAAACATATCCCGAGAACGCGGACAGTAATCAAAATACGCAAACGTATGAAGAATATGTGGAATACTACGGTAACCCCCATTTCGACGAAACAGAAGAATTAGACGATATCTATTTTTTAGATTAAGTCGTTCTTCACTTCCCTATTTTGAATTTAAGGTGAAAAGTGGAGAAACGCTCAAATTTTTAATAGACACGGGCTCTAACAAAAATTACGTGCAACCTAAACGTATAAAATTACCTATTTCTAACGAAAACCCCTTTTTTGCTAAGTCCGTAGGAGGTAATGTAAAAATTACCCATCACTCATTTATAAATTTATTTAAGCAAAATGGGAAAAAATTAAAATTCTTCATTCTTCCCAGCCTGATCTCCTTCGATGGAATAATAGGCAACGATTCTCTTAGAGAACTCGAAGCTGTTATTCATACCAACGAAAACTATATGACTATCTTCCCCAACATCCAAATAAAACTTAAACAGCATATTACAGAAAACGTTAATAATATAAATTTACGACTTTCGCACCTTTCCGACAATCAAAAAAGTAAACTCAATAAAATTATCGAAAACTGCCCTACACTTTTTGCAGAACCCAACAAGAAACTGACATACACTACGACAGTAAGAGGCGAAATACGAACTAATATAGATACACCAATTTACTCCAAATCCTACCCATACCCAATGGCATTGAAAGATGAAGTGGAAAAGCAGCTAAAAGAACTACTTAATGAAGGGATAATTAGACCATCGAAATCGCCATACAACTCTCCCGTTTGGATCGTTCCAAAGAAAATGGACGCATCCGGGGAAAAGAAATATCGTATGGTTATAGACTATCGTAAACTAAATTCGGTTACTATCTCTGATAGGTACCCTATCCCCGAGATAAACGAAGTCCTTTCTAATCTTGGCAAACAGAAATACTTTACCATCATTGACCTCAAAAGCGGGTTCCACCAAATCTTACTCAAACATACTGACATAGAGAAAACAGCATTTTCGGTCAACAACGGGAAATTCGAATTCGTTCGCTTACCCTTTGGACTGAAAAATGCCCACGCGATTTTCCAGCGCTCTTTAGGTTAGGTTAGGTTAGGTTGAGTGGGGTTGTGAGTTCATCACAAAAAAGACCAGGCACCATAGTGGGCCCATCGCCATCCCCAGGGAACCGTTACGGTTAAAGACCTAAACCAAATCGCCCAAACAATTAATTTCCCTGCAGAATTTAATAATGGTCCCAATATTGCTTGAGGAACCAACCTCCTCTAAGTGATTAAAGAAGTACCTGCCAAGGTGCTTCCTTCTACTCCGAGCGATTGCTTGACACTCACATAAAATGTGGAAGATGTCTTCCGTGACTTGTAGGTCCTCACAATACCTGCATATGTCCGAGCTAGCTAGTCCTAGTCTCATGGCATGCTTCCTTAGAAGGCAATGTCCAGAGAGTATTCCTACAGTTAACCTTAGTTTGGTTCTACTGAAGTTGATTAATTCTTCAGACTTTCTCCAGCTTAAAATGGGCCACAGTGCCTTTGAGACCCTGTGACCATCTAGTTGTGACCATCTTGTGGCTGCTAACTGGGAAGTTTTTTCAGAAACAACCCTTCTAGCCACGGCCATTGGTGGTCTTGTACCCTCAATCATGCTGATTGGTGAGAGCTCAGCTCCTTCCTTGGCCAGAGCGTCGGCCTTTTCATTACCTTCAATGTTACAATGCCCAGGTACCCAACATAATCTGACACGGTTCTGCGAACATAATGCCTTGAGCATTGTGCGGCAATTCCTTACTAGTTCAGATTTAGTGGTATGTGACTCTAGCGCTTTAAGCGCAGCCTGACTATCAATGTAGATGGCGATATTCTTGTTGGATATCGATCTCATCTCAAGTACCTCCGCAGCTTTGAGTACTGCCAGAATCTCCGCCTGGAACACACTGCATGTGTCCGGAAGTCTCAGGGCCAGATGTAAGTCCAGTTCATTGGAGAATACACCAGACCCTGTTCCCTCACTGGTTTTGGAGCCGTCAGTATATATCGAGGTCTCATTTACCCTCCACACCAAGTTCCTATACCAATCCTCTCTGTCAGGGTACAACACATCATACGGTGTGTCAAAATCTAGTGTACCAAGACCTTCATCCGCCTTTTCCGGTATTTCGGAGAATGATTCCTTCAAAATACTGCTATGTCCTATCCTACTGTTCTTAAAGAGCCCAATGTTAGTGAGCCGTAGCGCACTGTTTCCTGCAATTGATTTTATTTGTAAGTCCAGTGGCAAAAGATTCATAAACGCCTCCAGTGCAGCCGTTGGTGTGGTACGTAAAGCACCTGTAACGGCAATGCAGGCTGTTCTTTGTACCCTGGTCAACATATCCCGTACATATTTCTTGTTTGTGGCTTTCCACCAGACAAGAGCCCCATATGTAATTATGGGTCTTACTACCATTTTGTATAGCCAATATAAGATTGACGGCTTCATGCCCCATTTCTTTCCTGCTGTTCTCTTGCATATGAAGAGAGCATTATAAGCCTTGCGGACTCTTTCCTGTACGTTAAGTTTCCAATTTAATTTCCTGTCTAATACCGTGCCAAGATATTTTGCGCTCTCCGAGAGAGAGAGCTCCACTCCATCAAGTCTGGGCAGGTTGAAGGGTGGTATCTTGTATTTTGTACTAAATAGTACGAGTTCGGTTTTCTCCGGGTTGACTCGTAGTCCACACCCTTCGGCCCATAATCTAAGCCTATTGAGGGCTGTTTCCATGAGTTCACTCATCGTGTTCAGGAATTTTCCTTGAACAATGATGACTACGTATCCGCATATGCGATGACTTTGAAACCTGCATTGTTTAATTCTTTAAGAATGTCGTCTATGACCAGCACCCAGAGGAGGGGAAAGATAACCCCTCCTTGCGGGGTGCCTCTAGTAACAGATTTCCTTATCGAACTGTTTCCGAGAGTGGAATTGATGTTTCTCGTCGAGAGCATTTCGCATAGCCAGTTGGTGATGCGTTGCTCGACATTTATCTTTTCCAAGGCGCTTTTGATTGCATCTTTCCTGACGTTATTAAAGGCACCCTCAATATCCAAAAAGGCAGCTAATGCAAATTCTTTCTGGTGTAGGCTGCCTTCTATTTTGCCTATTACCTCGTGTAGAGCCGTTTCTACCGATTTACCTTTCAAGTATGCGTGCTGAGCACTACATAGAGTGCCGTTGCAACACTTGCTTCTTATATAGATGTCTA
The DNA here is from genome assembly GCA_949126925.1 of Cheilosia vernalis. Taxonomy (NCBI): domain Eukaryota; kingdom Metazoa; phylum Arthropoda; class Insecta; order Diptera; family Syrphidae; genus Cheilosia; species Cheilosia vernalis. Next base: position 61,701,291 of record OX421362.1, read on the forward strand.
TAAGCCTTTCAAGTGTTTTGAGGAGGAATGACGACAGACTAATAGGTCTGAAGTCTTTCGCTGAAGTATGACTTGGTTTACCCGCTTTGGGTATAAATACCACTCGTACTTCTCTCCACGCCCTGGGTACATAGCCTAATCGCAGGCAGTGTGTAAAAAGATTACCGATCATATTCATAACTATGTCTGGCGCCCTTTGAAGCATAGCCGGCAAAATGCCATCGGGGCCAGGAGCTTTGAACGGAGCGAAGGACTTAATGGCCCATCGCAGTTTCTTCCCAGTGATGACATTGTCAACAACCCTTACGTCTATTCCTGATTCAATGCCATATCCATTAGGTAATGGAGTTATTGGCACGCTACTTCCTGGAAAGTGTGCTTCCACTAGTGATTCCAGAACTTCCTCGCTGCTTTCGGCCCACGAACCGTCCGATTTCTTAATAAAGCTAGGGACGGCTGCGTCCTTAGCCAACATTTTGCGAAGTCTGGAAGCCTCGCTAGTATCTGTGATCGCCTCACAGAAAAGCTTCCAAGATTTTCTTTTGGATTGCCTGATCAAGTATTTAAACTCTCTCTTGCTTTCTATGTACAGATCCCATGTAACGTCGTCCCCTACAACTTTGGCCCTATTGTAGAAATGTCTAACTTGCCTTCTTTTGGAGCTTAACTCCTTATTCCACCACTGAGGCTGAGACCTTTTGGTTGTCTTTCTGAGCGGGCAAACTTGTTCGTAAGCCTTGTTCATTATCCTGCCTAAGTTATCAACTTCCCTGTCTAAGTCTAATGACGTTCCGATGAATGGTACTTCATTTCCTAGCTGATGCCTGACTATGGATTCGTACCTATTCCAGTCAGCTTTCCTGGGGTTTCGATAGGTGATCGTAGCCCTACTGTGAAAGCCTATCTGAAAGCGGATCCACTTATGATCCGAAAGGGATGCCTCTTCTAATACCCTCCATTTCCCAATTGTGAGGGAGTCAGTACAAGATGCGAGAGTAATATCAAGCACCTCTTGCCTGTTCCGTACCACAAATGTTGGGGTATTGCCTTTGTTGCATATAGTGAGCTTAGTCGATAAGATAAAATCAAAAAGACACTCACCTCTAGCATTGATGTCACTGCTTCCCCATTGCGAATGATGCGCATTAGCATCGCATCCAATGACGAAGAGCCACTTGTCCCTGGTCAGCAGCTGCCTTAAGTTATCGGGTGGCACTGACGTCGACTCGTACGGTAGATAAGCCGATATCAGGCACACCGGTTTGCCTCCCTCTCTCTCGCAAGAAATTGCGGTTAGATCTCCGTCACTGAAATTATTCAGAAGAAATGCCCTTATATTGTTTTTTAATAGGATACAAGCCCTATAATTTTACCTTCGTTAGCTTTGAAGTAAAGCGTATAATCCCTGATGGAGAGCCCAGCGCGCTTTAGACGACATTCTTAAAGAGCACATTGGGAAAAGATGCTACGTATATATTGACGACATCGTCATATTCGGTGAAACCGAAGAAGAACATTTCAGGAACATAGAATTAGTATTTAAAACCCTCGAGAATGCTAATATGAAAATCCAATTCGATAAAAGTGAATTCCTGAAAAAGGAAATTGAATTTTTAGGTTTCATCGTCGGTACAGATGGTATTAAAGCCAATCCAAAGAAAGTCCGCGCAATAGTCGATATGCCTCCTCCTCAAAATCTTAAAGACCTTCGCTCGTTTCTAGGAATGTCAGGGTATTACCGACGTTTCATTAAGGACTATGCGAAACTTGCAAAACCCTTAACATCCCTTTTAAGAGGGGAAGATGGACGCGTGTCCAAAAATGCTTCAAAAAATAAAGTGATTCACCTTGACAAAACTGCTTTCAATGCTTTCCAAAATTTAAAAAATGCACTAGTGTCTAAAGAAGTTATACTTTCTCATCCCAATTTTAATAAAAGCTTCGAGCTAACAACAGACGCATCAGACTACGCTCTAGGTGCTGTGTTATCTCAGGATAACAAGCCAATTACATTCCTCTCCAGAACGTTAAGCACAACAGAAGAAAACTATGCTACCAACGAAAAGGAAATGTTGGCAATAATTTGGTCTTTGAATTCATTAAGAAATTTCCTATACGGATCTAGAAAAGTCATTATCTTTACCGATCATCAACCACTCACGTTCGCGCTGAGTCATAAAAATACAAATTCTAAGATGAAGAGATGGAAGGCGATATTAGAAGAGTATAATTATGAGCTCAAATATAAACCGGGTAAAGCAAATATCGTTGCAGATTCCCTTTCAAGACCCCCATTAGCAGCCCAAATAAACTCAATGACACCAACAATGCACAGCGACGAAAGTTCATCTCAGAACCTAATTCCTTCAGTGGAAGTGCCCGTTAACGTCTTTCGTAATCAACTTATCCTCAAAATAGCTGACGAAAGTAGTTACCAAATCAAACCCCTTTTTTCAACACATACCAGACACATTGTGACACAACCAACATATTCGGAATCAAACATAATCAACATTTTTAAAAGATACCTCAACCCACATATTGTTAATGGCCTAATGACCAATGAGCCTACAATGGGTAAAATACAGGAAATTTACCCAATCCACTTCAAGAGCTATAGAATTCGTTTTACGCAAACAATTGTCGAAGACGTCGAAAGTGAGACTCAACAGGAAGAAATAATACTTACGGAACACCGACGAGCACATCGCAACGCCTACGAAAACCGACTCCAAATCTTACAAAAATTCTACTTTCCGAAAATGGCAGCTGGAATTAAACGAATAGTTAAAGACTGCTCTATATGTAAGGAAAACAAATACGAGCGACACCCAAATAACCCAAAATTAAATCTCACACCCATTCCAAATTATCCTGGACACACTATTCACCTAGATATATTTTCCACTGAAAAACACCTTGTCCTAACAGCAATAGATAAATTTACCAAATATGCCCAAGCAAAAATAATCGAATCTAGATCCATTGAACACATCAAACCACACCTGCAAAACATATTATAATTTTTTTGCATTCCCGAAGTAGTGATAATCGATAACGAAAAATCACTCAACTCTATTTCTATACTCTCTATGATGGAAGATGAATTGAAGATAAAAGTCTTTACGACACCCCCCTACAAAAGTGAAATTAACGGCCAGGTTGAACGCTTCCATTCAACATTGTCAGAAATCATGCGATGCTTGAAGGCCGATGGACGCCCTCGTTCATTTGAGCCATTGCTCAACAGAGCTCTTAACGAGTACAATTTCACAATACACTCTACAACAATGAAAAAACCAGTTGAACTATTCTTTGGACGTTCCCCAAACATAGACCCAGACAAATTTGAACAAATACGACTCAACAATATCGAAAGACTAAAACTAAAACAAGAAAAAGATCTAGGCTACCATAACAAAAAGAGAAAGCCTATTAGACAATATAACCCAGGAGACATAGTTTACGTAAAACACAATAAACGAATAGGGTCAAAACTAACAATCAGATATCGAAAGGAAATTGTCAAAGAAAATAAACACTATACAATCATTACTAACTCTGGCAGAACAGTTCACAAGAGCAATATCAGAAATTAGCACTTAATTACCATTTCAGATACCTTCTTAATTTCGGTAGGACCGAAATCCAGATACTGGACTTTACGAACGCTCAAGTGGTAGCAATACATACAGGCCACGCAAGACTACATACAGGAAACTTTAAACTTATTCACGTGATCGACTTGGACCAATACGAGACAAGACTAAATGAACTAACCCCAATTATTTTTACTCACAGAAATAACTCCCTGTACCCCTATCTTAAACATGAAATTACTCAAATTCAAAATCTAATACATCATCTTAAACCACGGAAGGTGAAAAGATCCCTTGACTTCATAGGGTCGGCTTGGAAATACCTACGTGAAGTTAGCCCGCACTTTTTCTAGAATGAAAAACGTGAAATGCAGTTCGATAGACATTCGTTTGTAGTTGTTTGTAGTGAAATTTTTTTCGTTTGTAGTTCAACCGTTAGAAAGTTAGAAGCATTAGAAAAAAATTTCAGCCCGCACTTTTGGCTTTTTGAAATAAAAACTAGCCAGTTGCATTCGAAATCGTTTGTAGTTGTTTGTAGTGAAATTCTTTTTTAACAGAATTATCTTATTTCCGAGATATAAGGACATTTGTGTTTGCACCTGTAACTCCGAATTTACAAAACAGAGAAATAATTTAAAACCACTGGTGCATAAAGCATATCCTAACTTAAATAACTGCATTGAAAATTTCTGAATTCACTTAAGCGTTACTTAATAAAAAGCAATCAAAGTCAAAAAACGCATCCCTTTAGAGTTGCATCCATATATGGGCTTCCCAACAACAACAACAAAACAACGGTAAATACATTTTCGCAAAGCACTCATCTTTGCCCATCGACATGAGTCACTACCTGTCAATTAGCAATAACAACCAATCAAGAACCCCAATTTTATCCAACAATTTTTTCTATTCCTTCGAATAACATTAAAACCTAACCCCTTTGAAACAATTTATAACAACAAAAATGCAATTTCTGCAAAGCCTGTATTCCTGACTATCTAATCCAATTCAAATTTTGTGATTTTATCACAAAGAAAAAAAATTAGATGAAACTTAAGCGAACACTACTTGGTCATATAAACTCATATCCATATTTCAGTTATTAAGCAACTCAAAATAGTGAAATCTATTTTTTTCTAATGCTTTCTGTTAGATGTATCTAATGGAGCAAAAAAAAAATTACCTCTTATCAATAGATACCGATTTATAGAAAATTTAAGAAAATGGTTGAAATCGTCTTCGCAGACTGATTTAAGGGGACGGATATTTCAAATGCTGGACAACTACAAACGACAAAAACTAGTTGGTTGTTAGAAAGCATGTGTGCTCTATCTAATAAAACCTTAAATGTCGAAATTGACCAATCCAAAAAGAATTTATATGCAATTTAAGCAGGCGATATAAAACAGCGTTATCTTCGAAACGGTACATTTCCGAGTGATGAAATTTCCTATTTCAATAGATTTCCATCTCACCAATCTAATAAAACAAAAATTGTATCAATTGGCCTAACGGTTTGGGATTTATATGGAATTTAAGCGAAATTGCAGCTTAATTTTTTTTGTGAAGTTAGCCCGCACTTTTTCTAGAATGAAAAACTGAGTTTGCAGTTCGATAGGCATTCGTTTGTAGTTGTTTGTAGTGAAATTTTTTTCGTTTGTAGTTCAACCGTTAGAAAGTTAGAACCATTTGAAAAAAAAAAATTCAATCCCTTAAAACCTTGTTATCTCCGAAACCGTGGCAAGCAGAGCGATGAAATTTTCTGTGTCGAAAGTGTTTGCCATTTCTAATCTAAGAAAATTCAAATTATACCAATCGGCCTAACGGTTTATGATTTATTTGAAATTTAAGCAAAATTTGGGCTTCTAACTTAAGGTCGCCATAACTCAAAAACTGTTGAACTACAAACGATAAAACTTTGCATTTCTATTCTCTGAACCCTTTTCTAAATATGATATCAAATAGAAGACAGCCCCCATTACTGGACACTTTTTATTCGCAATTTAAGGGGAGCCTATAATGGTCTAAATTGACCCATTTTTAAATGATCCGATATTTCCATTGCAGTTCAGTGGAAAACGATTTTGGATCACTTTTTTAGAAGAGGGTGGGTTGTTGCATTAGAAAAAAACATATTTCACCCTTCATAACTCGTTAGGAGTGGAAATATAGGATCGCTTAAAAATGGGTCGATTTAGACCATTATAGGCTCCCCTTAAATAGCGAATAAAAAGTGTCCAGTAATGGGGGCTGTCTTCTATTTGATATTATATTTAGAAAAGGGTTCAGAAAATAGAAATGCAAAGTTTTATCGTTTGTAGTTCAACAGTTTTTGAGTTACGGCGACCTTAAGTTAGAAGCCCAAATTTTGCTTAAATTTCAAATAAATCATAAACCGTTAGGCCGATTGGTATAATTTGAATTTTCTTAGATTAGAAATGGCAAACACTTTCGACACAGAAAATTTCATCGCTCTGCTTGCCACGGTTTCGGAGATAACAAGGTTTTAAGGGATTGAATTTTTTTTTTTCAAATGGTTCTAACTTTCTAACGGTTGAACTACAAACGAAAAAAATTTCACTACAAACAACTACAAACGAATGCCTATCGAACTGCAAACTCAGTTTTTCATTCTAGAAAAAGTGCGGGCTAACTTCACAAAAAAAATTAAGCTGCAATTTCGCTTAAATTCCATATAAATCCCAAACCGTTAGGCCGATTGATACAATTTTTGTTTTATTAGATTGGTGAGATGGAAATCTATTGAAATAGGAAATTTCATCACTCGGAAATGTACCGTTTCGAAGATAACGCTGTTTTATATCGCCTGCTTAAATTGCATATAAATTCTTTTTGGATTGGTCAATTTCGACATTTAAGGTTTTATTAGATAGAGCACACATGCTTTCTAACAACCAACTAGTTTTTGTCGTTTGTAGTTGTCCAGCATTTGAAATATCCGTCCCCTTAAATCAGTCTGCGAAGACGATTTCAACCATTTTCTTAAATTTTCTATAAATCGGTATCTATTGATAAGAGGTAATTTTTTTTTTGCTCCATTAGATACATCTAACAGAAAGCATTAGAAAAAAATAGATTTCACTATTTTGAGTTGCTTAATAACTGAAATATGGATATGAGTTTATATGACCAAGTAGTGTTCGCTTAAGTTTCATCTAATTTTTTTTCTTTGTGATAAAATCACAAAATTTGAATTGGATTAGATAGTCAGGAATACAGGCTTTGCAGAAATTGCATTTTTGTTGTTATAAATTGTTTCAAAGGGGTTAGGTTTTAATGTTATTCGAAGGAATAGAAAAAATTGTTGGATAAAATTGGGGTTCTTGATTGGTTGTTATTGCTAATTGACAGGTAGTGACTCATGTCGATGGGCAAAGATGAGTGCTTTGCGAAAATGTATTTACCGTTGTTTTGTTGTTGTTGTTGGGAAGCCCATATATGGATGCAACTCTAAAGGGATGCGTTTTTTGACTTTGATTGCTTTTTATTAAGTAACGCTTAAGTGAATTCAGAAATTTTCAATGCAGTTATTTAAGTTAGGATATGCTTTATGCACCAGTGGTTTTAAATTATTTCTCTGTTTTGTAAATTCGGAGTTACAGGTGCAAACACAAATGTCCTTATATCTCGGAAATAAGATAATTCTGTTAAAAAAGAATTTCACTACAAACAACTACAAACGATTTCGAATGCAACTGGCTAGTTTTTATTTCAAAAAGCCAAAAGTGCGGGCTGAAATTTTTTTCTAATGCTTCTAACTTTCTAACGGTTGAACTACAAACGAAAAAAATTTCACTACAAACAACTACAAACGAATGTCTATCGAACTGCATTTCACGTTTTTCATTCTAGAAAAAGTGCGGGCTAACTTCACGTAGGTCTTGGAAATGGGTCGCGGGTAACCCCGACCATGAGGATTATATAACTATAACAGAGAAAATGAACAATATGTTACAAAATAACAATAAACAGATTATAATTAATACACTGTATAATGAAAGAATGAACAATATTACTAAAATGTCAAATGAAATTTTAAAATCAATCCAAGAAAATAAAATGCTAAATAATGAAATTTTAATAAATGTTCAATATAAACTTAAAATATTTAAAGAAGAACTAGAACATCTAAATTATGCCATACATTGGGCTAAAATCGGTATTATTAACTCTCTTATATTATCCAATCAAGAAGTTAACTTGGCCTTAAGCACCATATCCAAAGAAAATTTGCCTTTCAATACTATTGAAGAAGCCTTAAGCTTCGCAGAAGTAAAAATTGCAAGCAATTCAATCTCAATACTTTATATTATAAATATACCCCTAGTAACTCAAAATGATTATGTAAAACTTATCCTAAAACCCGTAAAAAGAAATAATATTGCAACAGATTTATTGTTTAAAACAATTTTGAAATCTGAAAACGAAACGTATGGTTTAAAACAAACCTGCAAGTCATGTAACCATTTTTCAATTTGTAAAATCCAAGATATTGTAAATCTAACTAACACAGCATGTATTCCTAATATTTTAAAAAGTGTAAAAGCTACTTGCAACATAATAAACAATCAACATCTACCACAAATAGACGAAGTATCAACAGGCGTAATTTTACTCAATGATTTTAATGGGACCTTAGCAATGGAATCAACACAGCAAAGGCTCGATGGCACATTTTTAATCAAATTTCATAATACCAGCATTACCATCAACAACAGAACATTTACTTCACGAGAAGCATCAGAATATCAAGCACTCCCCGCAATCCTTCAACTAACCCCAAAAGAGAAGCAATACCGTAAATTCCTTTCATTAGAAATGATGAACGAGTTACATATAAACAATACGAACGAAATTGAGCTTTTACAATTAAAAGCTACAGCACACAGTTTTACCATGTATGCAATCATACTCATAATAGGCTTAGCTGCAATTATAGCCACCTACAATATCTGCAAGCGAAACAACACCGAAATCATCATCCAAAATCTGGAACCAGAATATCCGCAAGTCCATCCCACTTCAGTAATAAATCACACAGTTCGGTCACCTACATTAAAGTTCAACGACATCCCATACTTTTAATAATTGATTGAGGACAATCAAATCAAGGAGGGAAGAGTTAACACACAAGTTCCCACAGACCAATTCCCAGAATCCCAACGGCATTGCAACATTCAGTACACGAGCTCCCGCAGTCGAATTCTTAGAATCTCGACTGCACTGCAATTTACCTTCAATTCACTCCAGACAAATTTCCAGGGAATTGACCTGGATACAAGTAAACGATGCAAGTAGCTTAATAAGCAAAAATAAGTAATAAATAAATGTTCGGGTATCAATGTAAAATCAGTTCTAAGTTTGAGGTAAATAAAGAGGTAGTTCCTCACGAAAAAACTTTTTTTTATTAAAAACGTCGCATTAAAATATTAACTTATATACGCTTGTATTAAGCAATAAATAAATAAATAAATAAATAAATAAATAAATAATTATGTTTTAAGTGTCTATAAAATGATTATACATTAAGTAGCTATAATTTCAATCCAACATGTAAACACACACAAATTGTTAGTAACAAATCAATAATACCTTAACACAAATGTCAACAAAACATAGAATGTCAAATTAGATAGGTACAAACATAAGCCATAACCAAGAAATACACACTTCAAGTAAAACCGCCAATAAAGCAACACATTTTATAACGTACTAGCTGGTGCCCGCAACTTCGTTCGCGGCGTGAGACTGTGTAATTCCCAATAAAAGAGATAATAATAGTTAAGTTTCAATACATGAGACAGTTATATTTTTTATGATAACTTTTTTACAAAGCTTCTTGAAGTACAATATTTGAGGTTCTGTTGCCTGGAGCATACACGTATGCAGGTTTGCTTTCGCTGACTCGGGAAGGAGACACGTATAATCGACCGTGCGAGAAACAGTCGTTGGTGAGGGTTACACCCGCGGTGCACAACGTCACAGGCCTAAGTCATACCAGCAAATTCGCCATAATTAATTTCTTTGGTGTAGGTAATAAAATCCACTTCTGATTTAATTTACCACGGAGTATGTGTTTCTTTTTAACGATGGGGTCTGATATTCTTCATCCGTTTTCTACGATCTAACTCGTCTCATTTTTTAGATCTTGTTGAGCTTCGAGAAAGATTTCACCGTTTCCTCGACGACATATTTGTAAATTAACAGTCTAACTTAAACAAAGCGGTGAACATTGTCAATGTGAAAAAAAAACATCAGGCACTCCGGGAGTGCCGACAGAAGTTATTACTTGAACAATTACGTGTGTATTTTTCGAATCGTCAGGAGATATTTTATTGTGCAGGAAATACTTAAAACTGTTTTGGGAGTAAAAAGAGCGAACAAAAACATCGACAACAGCGCCACCTATCGGGTCCAAAACTATCCTATCTTTCTAGCTGCATCCAACCATGCACACATACAAAGTTTCATTGGGATCGGTTGAGTATCTCAAAAAAGTCGACAACAGCGCCACCTATTGGCTCCAAAACTATCCTATCTTTCTTGCTGCATCCATCCATGCTCACATACAAAGTTTCATTGAGATCGATTGAGTATCTCAAAAAATCGACAACAGCGCCACCTATCGGGTCCAAAACTATTCTATCTTTCTAGCTGCATCCAACCATGCACACATACAAAGTTTCATTGAGATCGGTTGAGTTTCTCAAAAAATGGACAACAGCGCCACCTATCGGGTCCAAAACTATCCTATCTTTCTAGCTGCATCCAACCATGCACACATACGAAGTTTCATTGAGATCGGTTGAGTTTCTCAGAAAACGGACAACAGCGCCACCTATCGGGTCCAAAACTATCGTATCTTTCTAGCTGCATACAACCATGGACACAAACAAAGTTTCATTGAGATTGGTTGAGTGTCTCCAAAAAATCGACAACAGCGCCACCTATCGGGTCAAAAACTATCCTATATTTCTTGCTGCATCCAACCCTGCTCACATACAAAGTTTCATTGAGATCGGTTGAGTTTCTCAAAAAAATCTACAACAGCGCCACCTATCGGGTCCAAAATTATCCTATCTTTCTTGCTGCATCCAACCATGCACACATACAAAGTTTCATTGAGATCGGTTGAGTTTCTCAAAAAATGGACAACAGCGCCACCTATCGGGTCCAAAACTATCCTATCTTTCTAGCTGCATCCAACCATGCACACATACAAAGTTTCATTGAGATCGGTTGAGTTTCTCAGAAAACGGACAACAGCGCCACCTATCGGGTCCAAAACTATCGTATCTTTCTAGCTGCATTCAACCATGGACACAAACAAAGTTTCATTGAGATTGGTTGAGTGTCTCCAAAAAATCGACAACAGCGCCACCTATCGGGTCCAAAACTATCCTATCTTTCTAGCTGCATACAACCATGCACACATACAAAGTTTCATTGAGGTCGGTTGAGTTTCTCAAAAAAATCGACAACAGCGCCACCTATCGGGTCCAAAACTATCCTATCTTTCTAGCTGCATCCAACCATACACACATACAAAGTTTCAATTCTCCTATATCGTCTTAATTCTTCAATTCTTTACTGTAGGTATCACCGTAGGTACTATATAAACCATTAAACCAAAAACCTTAAACTCAATTTCCATATACACCACCATAATGTACGTTCATCAGCGCACGTCATCCTCATCAGCCACCTGCGCATTTCTTCAGAAACATATTGTCGCTGTTGATTACATACACATTCACATTCACGTCGCATACTTCTCTATCTCTTTCGTTTCACTTAATTCGGAGAAAACACCACCAGCGCTGCCACTTTGCTACGATCGTAGAAAAACTGCTACGCGATTGCCAACTTGCTACGCTGCTACGCACTTTCCGTAAGAACAAAGCTTACAAGCAATTTAAAAAATCGGGAACCAGTACGGATAAAGTGATTTTTAATAAACTACGGAAGGATTTTACCTGCTTAAATACATTTTTGCATAACGTTTTCATTATTAATGTTGAAAACAATCTGAAACGGGACTCGAAGTCGTTTTGGACTTTTATAAATCAAAAAAGGCGCTCAAAAGGTTTGCCTAAAGAAATGTTTTATAAAAGCACTGTGTCCAATGACTCGAAGGATTCTGTCGAACTATTTGCACAGTTCTTTAAATCGGTTTTTTCAAAATCGTTTGTAGGTACCTAATTTGCCGGAATCATATTCAGTTCCTAAAATTGATTTTGGCCAACTAGCACTAGAGATTCAGGATATTGAGTCTGCAGTCTGTAGCCTAAAACCAAGTCCTAAGCCTGGCGCTGATGGCATTCCTGCAATAATTTTAAAAAAATGTTGCAGCTCTATCAGCAAACCTTTACTTATGATATTTAATCTATCACTAGCATCGGGTTTATTCCTGGATGACTGGAAGATCTCATTTTTGGTGCCGATCTTTAAATCTGGCTCTAAAAATGACGTAGAAAACTATAGAGGTATTTGCAAGCTTTCTGCTATACCAAAGCTTTTTGAATGTATAGTTAAAAACAAAATAAATTTTCATATTAAGGGCAATATATCAGAGTTTCAACATGGTTTCGTTTCGGGCCGTTCGACAACATCTAATTTGGTCAACTTCTCATCTTTTGTTATAAATACTGTTGAAGGCGGGTGTCAAGTTGACGCTGTATATACGGATTTTAGTAAAGCTTTCGACTCTGTAAACCATGCACTTCTGATAAAAAAGCTAAAGCAATTTGGATTTCATTCTGCCATGCTAAAATGGTTTTCATCATTTTTGATTGGGAGGTTTCAGAAAGTTTGTCTTGATAACAGTTACTCAAGATTAATATCTTGCACTTCTGGAGTTCCTCAAGGTAGTCATCTTGGGCCAATCCTTTTTATAATATTTATTGATGATATCATTCAACAGCTGCAGTTTTGCCACTGTTTAATGTATGCTGACGACCTCAAAATATTTTTAAAAATTAATTGCTTAAATGACTGTTTAAAGGTCCAGACGGATCTGAACAATTTATCAAGATGGTGCGTCAATAATTGCTTAAAGTTAAACGTTCGAAAATGTTTTGCTATCTCGTTTTTAAGATCCCAAACGAAATATTCGCATACTTATTGTATTGATCTCATGCCGTTAATAAAAGTTGATAAGATTAAAGATCTTGGTGTATTCCTTGATACGAAACTAACCTTTGTTCCTCACATCGAGTATATAGTCGCTAAGGCTAATTCTCTTGTTGGGTTTATCAAAAGAAATGCGAAAGATTTCTCTGATCCTCACACATTTATATCGATTTTCAATACCCTAGTCAGATCAACACTTGAATATGCCGATGTTGTTTGGAATCCAAACTATTTAGCACATTCGGACCGTATTGAAAGAGTACAAAGGCGGTTTACAAAATACGTGTTCTTTAAAATGCGTTGGGATTTTCAGCCCTCTTATAAGGCTAGATGTCAGCTGTTGGGTTTAATGACACTTAAAGCTAGAAGGAATGCACATGACATAATGTTTGCGAGAGACGTACTGTGTTCGCATATCAATAGTTGTACACTTCTGTCCATGTTTCCAATTAATGCTCCGGGGAGGGTTTTAAGGGATAACCACTTCTTTTATCAGCAGGGGCATAGAACAAATTATGGTCGGAACGAGCCAATTACTAGATGCCTTAATTCATTCAATGTTGTTAGTAGACATATGGATTTTCATATTTCGAGAGAACGCTTCAAAAGCATTTTATTTAGATTGCTTTCAAACTAATGTCAATGTAGTATTTTTATCTCCTAATTTTTATTTTTTTTTCATTTTTTCCCTTTCTATTAAACTTAATGTATTATAATAATATAATTTTTGGCGCAACAGGTCCGTACGGACCCTAGGCCTAGCTTCTCGCAACCATTCGTTTTGTGTGAGTTTTCATTTTTGGAACGAATGGGAGGGATCTACAATTTTATGCCGATTCCAAACGGCTACTTGAGAAGCTCTTTCATGACAGTTATACTCTCGGATGTTTGTCAGACGTTCGCGAGAGGTGGCGCAGTGAAAAAACCCTGAGTTGGAAATTGGGTTTTTGCGGGATTCGAACCTGAACCCCTCGCTTAGTAGTCCAACACACTAACCACTAAGCTACTGCGCCGACTTAATGTATTATATATATTAATTCGTAATCTGTAAGCTAAGCTTGTTGATGAAATAATAAATAAATAAATAAATAAAGAACGTCTATTTTGCTACTTTTTTTAAATCGCGAAACGTCAACGTAAATCTTGGAATTTTTCTTTAAAAAAAATATATAAACGAAAGTATATTCAATCTTTACTCAATTTCCCACACCAACTTATATTCTTTTCTACCATTCCCAACAAGTACCCATTTCTTCGGATGTGTTAGTGTTCGAATTTGACTGGAATTTGTTACTTATAGTTTTGTAAAATATATAGTTTACCAACTATACTTTTTCGGAAAAATTTTTTTTTACGTAATTTGAGTTTTGCTACGCAAATTAAGTTTTGCTACACAAATTTGCTACGCAATTTTTTCGTCTTGTGGCAGCACTGAACACCACGCAGTTTTTTTTTTCATATGAACGTGCTTGTGCGATGTGCGCCACCCAACCACCCCAAAGCAGAACGACGATCAAGAACCGCGGCTGCTGATAAAGTTCGATTTGAGAAAATAAATTTATTTTTTTCGTGTTAGATTTTAGGTTGTAGCTCAGCTTCTAGAGTACATAGAAAGCTGATTGATGGCTTGAAATAACTGTGAAAGTGTTGGCTCTCCTAAGGATTTTATTTTGTTTGCATTGATTAAGAATTGTTTGAGTAATGGCGAGTAAAAGGCAGTAAAGTCAGGAAAAAAACACATTTTGGTCAAAAACGCTCCCAAAAATAGACTTGTCAATGAAAGAAATAGCCTATGACCTTCTCAGAATCTTAACTAACATTTCAAAAAAAAGTTTCATTAAAATCTGTGCAGTAGTTCCTGAGATTAGCGCGTTCAAACGAAAAAACTCTCCAGCTTTATAATATTAACTAGCTGACCCGGCGAACTTCGTTCCGCCCAAATTCGGCAATGAAAATAATAATTCCGAGAATGAACGATGCACATGCTGATTTATGTAATTCGGTCAATTCGAATTCTGTATTGTATATAAATTATAATAAATTCCAAAAAAATAACTAAAATATTGAAGAATGAATGTCACAGATATCCGGCAATTGTCCTTGCGACTTATTATTTTTCATAGTGAAAGCGGATACGCAAGGGAAATTGAAGGCGCTTAAAAACCAATGGCAAATCATCAGAATCCGCGAAATTATTTGCCTTACATTTTTAAGTCTAAATATTCGCTTCCATGACATTTGATTTGAGATTCTTCACAATCAAATCAAACGCGATATGTTAAAAAAGTTTATAAAAATTATAACTCAGCTGACTTTCGATTTCGAATTGTGTAGCGGTGAGCACGGAACATCCAAAGAATTTAAAAATTAAACATTTGAAATAAATTTTGTTGTATTGGAAGTAGCACTACCCGTTTTCCTATCCAGTCTAATTTTCACAAAGTGCGTTTCCCATACTAACTTCTATTCCCAATTTAATCCCCTTAAACTATTATTTTCACTAATTGGAACTATCGGGTCCAAAACTATCCTATCTTTCTAGCTGCATCCAACCATGCACACATACAAAGTTTCATTGAGATCGGCTGAGTTTCTCAGAAAATGGACAACAGCGTCACCTATCGGGTGTCGGTTTCTCGGTGTCGATGACGCGGTGTCGTTTTGGAAGTAACCCGAATTCATTAATTTCTTCCCATCTAAAAGTGCCCAACGCGCCTAAAGAAGTAATAACTTAAAAAAAAAACCTTGGACTCAATTTCTATATACACCACCATATTATGTACGATTGTACGTCCATCAGCGCACGTCATCAGCCACCTGCGCATTTCCTCAGAAACATATTGTCGCTGTTGATTACATACACATTCACATTCACGTCGCATACTTCTCTATCTCTTTCGTTTCACTTAATTCGGAGAAAACACCACGCAGTTTTTTTTTTTCATATGAACGTGCTTGTGCGATGTGCGCCACCCAACCACCCCAAAGCAGAACGACGATCAAGAACCGCGGCTGCTGATAAAGTTCGATTTGAGAAAATAAATTTATTTTTTTCGTGTTAGATTTTAGGTTGTAGCTCAGCTTCTAGAGTACATAGAAAGCTGATTGATGGCTTGAAATAACTGTGAAAGTGTTGGCTCTCCGAAGGATTTTATTTTGTTTGCATTGATTAAGAATTGTTTGAGTAATGGCGAGTAAAAGGCAGTAAAGTCAGGAAAAAAACACATTTTGGTCAAAAACGCTCCCAAAAATAGACTTGTCAATGAAAGAAATAGCCTATGACCTTCTCAGAATCTTAACTAACATTTCAAAAAAAAGTTTCATTAAAATCTGTGCAGTAGTTCCTGAGATTAGCGCGTTCAAACGAAAAAACTCTCCAGCTTTATAATATTAACTAGCTGACCCGGCGAACTTCGTTCCGCCCAAATTCGGTAATGAAAATAATAATTCCGAGAATGAACGATGCACATGCTGATTTATGTAATTCGGTCAATTCGAATTCTGTATTGTATATAAATTATAATAAATTCAAAAAAAATAACTAAAATATTGAAGAATGAATGTCACAGATATCCGGCAATTGTCCTTGCGACTTATTATTTTTCATAGTGAAAGCGGATACGCAAGGGAAATTGAAGGCGCTTAAAAACCAATGGCAAATCATCAGAATCCGCGAAATTATTTGCCTTACATTTTTAAGTCTAAATATTCGCTTCCATGACATTTGATTTGAGATTCTTCACAATCAAATCAAACGCGATATGTTAAAAAAGTTTATAAAAATTATAACTCAGCTGACTTTCGATTTCGAATTGTGTAGCGGTGAGCACGGAACATCCAAAGAATTTAAAAATTAAACATTTGAAATAAATTTTGTTGTATTGGAAGTAGCACTACCCGTTTTCCTATCCAGTCTAATTTTCACAAAGTGCGTTTCCCATACCTACTAACTTCTATTCCCAATTTAATCCCCTTAAACTATTATTTTCACTAATTGGAACTATCGGGTCCAAAACTATCCTATCTTTCTAGCTGCATCCAACCATGCACACATACAAAGTTTCATTGAGATCGGCTGAGTTTCTCAGAAAATGGACAACAGCGTCACCTATCGGGTGTCGGTTTCTCGGTGTCGATGACGCGGTGTCGTTTTAGAAGTAACCCGAATTCATTAATTTCTTCCCATCTAAAAGTGCCCAACGCGCCTAAAGAAGTAATAACTTAAAAAAAAAACCTTGGACTCAATTTCTATATACACCACCATTTATTATGTACGATTGTACGTCCATCAGCGCACGTCATAAGCCACCTGCGCATTTCCTCAGAAACATATTGTCGCAGTTGATTACATACACATTCACATTCACGTCGCATACTTCTCTATCTCTTTCGTTTCACTTAATTCGGAGAAAACACCACGCAGTTTTTTTTTTCATATGAACGTGCTTGTGCGATGTGCGCCACCCAACCACCCCAAAGCAGAACGACGATCAAGAACCGCGGCTGCTGATAAAGTTCGATTTGAGAAAATAAATTTATTTTTTTCGTGTTAGATTTTAGGTTGTAGCTCAGCTCTAGAGGACGTAGAAAGCTGATTGATGGCTTGAAATAACTATGAAAGTGTTGGCTCTCCTAAGTATTTTATTTTGTTAGCATTGATTACGAATTGTTTGAGTAATATCGAGTTAAAAGCAGTAAAGTAAGGAAAAAAAACATATTTTGGTCAAAAACGCTCCCAAAAATAGACTTGTCAATGAAAGGAATAGCCTATGACCTTCTCAGAATCTTAACTAACATTTCAAAAAAAGTTTCATCAAAATCTGTGCAGTAGTTCCTGAGATTAGCGCGTTCAAACGAAAAAACTCTCCAGCTTTATAATATTAACTAGCTGACCCGGCGAACTTCGTTCCGCCCAAATTCGTTAATGTAATGAAAATAATAATTCCGAGAATGAACGATGCACATGCTGATTTATGTAATTCGGTCAATTCCAATTCTGTATTGTATATAAGTTATAATAAATACAAAAGAAATAACTAAAATATTGAAGAATGAATGTCACAGATATCCGGCGATTGTCCTTGCGACTTATTATTTTTCATAGTGAAAGCGGGTACGCAAGGGAAATTGAAGGCGCTTAAAAACCAATGGCAAATCATCAGAATCCGAGAAATTATTTGCCTTACATTTTTAAGTCTAAATATTCGCTTCCATGACATTTGATTTGAGATTCTTCACAACCAAATCAAACGCGATCCGTTAAAAAAAGTTTAGAAAAATTATAACTCAGCTGACTCTCGATTTCGAATTGTGTAGCACGGAACATCCAAAAAATTTAAAAATTAAACATTTTAAATAAATTTTGTTGTATTGGAAGTAGCACTACCCGTTTTCCTATCCAGTCTAATTTTCACAAAGTGCGTTTCCCATACTAACTTCTATTCCCAATTTAATCCCCTTAAACTATTATTTTCACTAATTGGAACTATCGGGTCCAAAACTATCCTATCTTTCTAGCTGCATTCAACCATGCATACATACAAAGTTTCAATTCACCTATATCGTCTTAAATCTTCAATTCTTTACTGTAGGTATCACCGTACTATATAAACCATTAAACCAAAAACCTTAAACTTAATTTCCATATACACCACCATAATGTACGTTCATCAGCGCACGTCATCAGCCATCTGCGCATTTCCTCAGAAACATATTGTCGCTGTTGATTACATACACATTCACATTCACGTCGCATACTTCTCTATCTCTTTCGTTTCACTTAATTCGGAGAAAACACCACGCAGTTTTTTTTTCATATGAACGTGCTTGTGCGATGTGCGCCACCCAACCACCCCAAAGCAGAACGACGATCAAGAACCGCGGCTGCTGATAAAGTTCGATTTGAGAAAATAAATTTATTTTTTTCGTATTAGATTTTAGGTCGTAGCTCAGCTTCTACAATCTAGAGGACGTAGAAAGCTGATTGATGGCTTGAAATAACTAGAAAGTGTTGGCTCTCCTAAGTATTTTATTTTGTTTGCATTGATTAAGAATTGTTTGAGTAATGGCGAGTTTAAGGCAGTAAAGTAAGGAAAAAAAAACACATTTTGGTCAAAAACGCTCCCAAAAATAGACTTGTCAATGAAAGGAATAGCCTATGACCTTCTCAGAATCTTAACTAACATTTCAAAATAAGTTTCATGTGCAGTAGTTCCTGAGATTAGCGCGTTCAAACGAAAAAAACTCTTCAGCTTTATAATATTAATATGATAATATGATATGATTTTGGAATTTCTTATTTAATGTCAAGTACATAGTAGTTTCCTTTGTTCGGGCATTATATACTTACAAAGTCACACTAATTCGAAACCTACGCAACTTATTTAAACCACAAAAATCGTGTGGATATACAAACACTTTAGATTCCTTTAATCTGACAGCGCTACATGCTCCAATGTTTTTTATATGCAGATCCACTGGCAGGAAATTGAGAATGACATTGAGGGCAGCGGTCGGACTTGATCGCAGGGCTCCTGTGATTCCAATTCCAGCTGTTCTTTGGACTCTACTTAATTTAAGGACGTTATAGGCTTTGCTTAAGGCGGGCCACCATACCAGTGATCCATAGGTGAGGATGGGACGTACCACCGCACTCGGTGTTCGATATTATACTTCCAGTTGAGTTTGGGGTCAAGCATGACTCCAAGGTATTTAGCGCTGGTGGATAGAGGAAGATTTTGGTTGTTTAAGAGTGGAAGAGAGAAGGTTGGTATTTTGGTTTTGGTGGTGAAAAGCATCAGTTCAGTTTTGCTTGGGTTAACGCTAAGACCACAGCTTGTAGCCCAACCGCTAATCTTTCCCAGTGCCCTTTCCATGATTTCACTAATCACGTTCCGGAACATTCCTGATACTAGAACGACCACGTCATCCGCATACGCAACGACTTTGATACCTTCCCTGTCGAGGATTGAAAGGATTTTGTTAAGTACCATAATCCATAGGAGAGGCGAGATCACCCCACCTTGAGGTGTTCCTCTGCTTACTGATTTGGTTAGATGAGTGTTACCAAGTTTTGCTTGAATGATCCTTGTTTTGAGCATGGAAATGATCCATGAAGTGACGAAATCCTCTACACCTAATTCTAAGAGAGATTCCTGGATCGACTCAGTGTGGACGTTGTTAAAGGCGCCCTCTATATCCAAGAAGGTAGCTAAGGTATATTGAGGTATGCGTGTTGTGAGTTACATAAGGGAGACCTTTCAAGGCCTGTTCTTATATGGAGGTCAAGTATACGTTCTAGAGTTTTGAGTATGAAGGAGGTTAGGCTAATAGGTCGGAAGTCCTTCGCGGATTCGTGACCTCTTTTGCCGACTTTCGGTATGAAAACTACTCGAACATGTCTCCAAGACTGAGGTACATGATTTAGTAGGATACTGCTTCTGTATATTTTCACGAGAATGGGCAGCACTATCCCCTCATGCTTTTGCAGCATGATGGGGAGAATACCGTCCTGCCCCTGTGGTTTATAAGGAGCAAAACTTTGTATAGCCCATGAGATTTTTTCCTTGGTTATAATGCGCTCTATTTCTTCCCGGTGTGGGGAAATATTACCCGGCGAATAGGACGAGATTTCGCAAAGGTCTTTACAACCAGGAAAGAGGGTGCTGACTAGAAGCTCTAAGGATTCGTCGGTTGATTCTGTCCAGGTTCCATCCGTTTTCTTAATGAAAGATGGACTAGAGCGTTCTTTGGATAGAATCTTACTGAGTCTAGCAGATTCCTTAAGAGTATCGATAGATTGACAGTATTCTGACCATGCTTGCATCTTAGCTGATCTAATGGACTTTTCGTAGAATTTTAGGCAGTCTTTATAAGGTTGCCAGAACTTATGCCTGTAGCAGATATTGAAAATGTCCCTAGTCATCCTTCTCAGAATGGATAGGTCTTCATTCCACCACGGCAGTAAGGTTTTTTTTGCTGTGTTTAACGGGACACGATACCTTAAAGGCTGTATTCATCGCCCTTTCTAGAGCGAGCGAAATTGTGTCCAGTTCCTCACCTGAGTCAATTTCTAGGTGTGGGATACTGGGGAGTTTAGATTTTAAGACCTGACCAAATTTCTTCCAGTCAATTCTCTTTGGGTTTCTATATAGGACTGGAGTATCTACCTTGATACAAAGATTGAAGAGTATCCACTCGTGGTCCGAGAAGGACTTTAAGTTGGAGACTCTCCAATTCTCAACCCTAAAGTTATCGCTGTTTGTTTTGAGAGTAATGTCTAACACCTCTTCCCAACCGTTATAATTTTCCGTACTTGGAAATTTAAAGGTAGGGGTGTTACCCACATTACATACACATAGATCGGAAGTTAAAAGGAAATCAAATAAAGACTCACCTCGTTCATTGATTTCCTTGCTGCCCCAGAGATGATGTCTAGCGTTAGCATCACAGCCAATGAGCAGGTTACCTTGCCTCACCTGTATCGCTGCAGTGAGCTGCTGTACTTCCTCTGGCGGGGATGTCCTGTCATGTGCCATATAGGCGGATGATAAAAAGGTTGTGGGACCCTGGGTGAGTTCTACCTTAACAACGGTTAAGTCACCCGAACTAAAATTGGGACAAAGGAAAGCGTTAATATATTTTTTTGCTTAAATGCATGTTCTAGGCTTACCGACGTCTCTTTTGTAATAAAGGTTGTAGTTGTTGTCTGAGAGACCCAGGATGGTCGACTTCTTGACCCAGGGCTCCTGTATTCGTTTTATTTTGTTACACTATTACAAAAAAAAGGATGCGATTTATGCCTTAACAGCGTACTTCCTCTGTGGATAGATAGACCTCTTGCGGATCTCTTTCAGAGTTTTCCTGCTGGCATCTCTGGGCGACAAGGCTTTACGCATAGCACGGGTGCGTTTCTTCCTCAGATGCAAAGGCTTGTACTTCTTGTTCTTAAATACTCTGCGCAAATTTTCCTTTTGCTTTTGGTGCATAACAATGTAAACACGAGCAATTGCTTTGCGTACAACACGGATCTTAGACAGCTTTGATGGAGCTCCACCAGTCACCTTGGCAACACGCAGACCGAGGAGTTCATTTTTCAGCTCTTCGAGCTGTTTGGTGAGCTCACCCTTGTTCTTGGTCCTCAAATCGGAGCACTTGACTTTGACCATATTGGCTAAATTCAATCGTCAATCGATGTCAATGTCTTCTTCCCTGAGGAAGACCAAAAGATTCTCCGATGCACATTTCGAGTGCTGGAGATTCGTTTGGATGACTTTCAGCATAATGGTTATTGAGTGTTGGCGATCGCCAGGTCCTCCAACAGTTTGTTGGCAGCGACGACGTCGTCCGTGTCGTCTTCAGGTCCTGTCGATCGGAAAATCTTTAACTTGGCGAGCCTTATGCCAAACCTAAGCTTGAAATCAGCCGCTTCAAGTGCCTCTACGCACTCTTCATTAATGAGCAGCAGGTAGGACAAGCTGTTTTTCTGGGGAGCTTCTGCCTTAGTGACAGTCCAGTCGTCCATGGGTATCTGCGGGTTTTGCATCTTGAGGCACTTCAGAAGACTCCCAGATTCTATCTTCATGACGGGTAACCAAATGCGTGCCCTGGGTCTCGTGGGGATATCCTTGGCTGGGATGAGCTTAAGCTTTAAGCCATCTCAAGCTTCGCCAATCTTGGCGATGCATGAACCAAGAAAATCCTTGGAGTACTGGTCTACACACTTGATCACTCTGTACCCCCGAACAATTTCCGCGCAGTCAAATCCAGGTTGTCTGCTATCAACACCAGAAAGAACGTGTTCCACAACCATCTCGGACAGTTTGGCTTCAATTCTACTCCAGTGTGTCATGATTGAATTGCCACTTTTAGACTAACCTGCTTAAATCGCTCAAACCAAATTTCATTATTGGCGGCGATTTTAATGCGAAGCACACGTTCTGGGGCTCCAGATACATCTCGCGAAAAGGTAGAATGCTCTATGGGGCAGGTATGGAATACAGTTGCGATTTCCTCTCAACGGGCAAACCGACCTACTGGCCAACTGATACTTCAAAACTACCTGACCTGATAGATTTTTTCGTTGTGAAAGGAATACCTACCAACCACTAACTGGGAAGGCTTTAGGAACGAAATAGAAGAGAATGTTGAACTGAGTGTTCCACTTACGACACCCTATGAACTTGAAGTTGAAGTTGATCGCTTCGTCGAGATCGTACAGCTCGCCTCCTGGAATAATACGCCTAATCCAAGGAAAACGCCGGCCAAATACGGGCTACAATATCCTCCCGAAATAAAAGAATTGGTCAACGAAAAAAGGAAGGCGCGTAAGAAATGGCAACAGAGTCGCGCTCCGCAACATAAAGCACATTTGAATTATTTGTGCAATTTGTTGAAGACAGTCATTAAGGATTTTAAAAATCGTGCGATAGGTTCTTACCTTGAAAGTTTGACAGCGAAAAAAGATTCCAATTATTCACTTTGGAAAGCTGTAAAAGGCACCAAAAGGCCCAAAATCACCGCGCCGCCAATTAGAATAAATCAAAATGAATGGGCAAGGGAAGATAAGCAAAAAGCGGAAGTTTTTGCCGCTCATCTAGAAGAAACCTCCAACCGTACGATGGCCAAGCGATCTACGACAATACTAATAGGGCGGAATTACAATCTGACGATTCAACACTCACTAGTGCAACGCTAAGTGAACTAAAACGTGAAATCGAATCCCTTAAACCTAAGAAAGCTCCTGGTTATGATTTGATCACCGGAGAAGTTCTCAAAGCTCTTCCAAGGAAAGCATTAATTAAGCTCCTTCATATTATAAATGCTGCGCTCAGACTAAAACACGTGCCGAGTCAATGGAAAGTCGCGGAGGTCATAATGGTTTTAAAACCAGGAAAACCGCCAAATGAAGTAAAATCGTATAGACCGATTTCCCTTCTTCCGGTCATTTCCAAAGTCTTCGAGAGAATATTGCTTAGGCAC
This sequence comes from Cheilosia vernalis, assembly GCA_949126925.1. Lineage (NCBI taxonomy): Eukaryota > Metazoa > Arthropoda > Insecta > Diptera > Syrphidae > Cheilosia > Cheilosia vernalis. The sequence goes on from OX421362.1 coordinate 61,725,023, forward strand.
CTACAGCCGGTTATTGAAGGCAATAATCTTATCCCTGACCACCAGTTTGGGTTCAGAACCAAGCATTCGACGAATGACCAAGTACATAGAACTACTGACATAATCGAGAAAGCATTTGAAGAAAAAAAGATTTGCTCAAGTGTATTCCTTGACGTCTCACAAGCCTTTGGTAAGGTGTGGCACGATGGCTTGAAATTTAAATTACGACAAGTTCTCCCCGCAAGCCTATATGATATTCTAGAATCATATCTCGGGAATAGACTCTTCCGGGTTAGAAATGGAAACGAATACTCGGAGCTAAAAGAAATTTCGGCCGGGGTACCGCAAGGAAGCGTCCTTGGTCCGCTTCTCTATGTGTTATATACTCGCGATATACCAAGGGAAGATGGCACTACCCTTGCTACGTTCGCTGACGACACAGCTATCCTAGCTGTAGGTAATACAATCGAAGAAACGACTATAAAACTGCAAGCCGCAGTGAATAAGGTAAATGAATGGACAAGGAACTGGCGGATCGCCCTCAACGAAACTAAATCTGTACATGTGAATTTCACGTATAAGAAAACCAATGACTTGCCAATTTTCCTAAATATGGCCCGTATACCCTTTGCAAACGAGGCCAAATATCTGGGAATGACACTCGACGCAAAGTTGAAATGGAGTTCGCACGTGAAAATGAAACGTAAAGAACTCGATATCAAATATAGAGAAATGTACTGGTTACTTGGAAAACATTCCCAGCTCAGTACTGAGAACAAACTGCTTTTATACAAGCAAGTGCTAAAGCCGGTGTGGACCTACGGTATACAACTTTGGGGTTGTACCAAGAAAACAAATGCCAATATTCTACAAACTTTTCAAAATAAAGTTCTTAGAGAAATTGTACAAGCACCATGGTATATTAGAAACGACGATATCCATAGGGATCTCGGAATTCCAACAATCGAAGCTGAAACTAGAAGCTTCGCGAGAAAGCATAGAAACCGACTAATCGGACATATCAACAATACGGTCCGACAAATCTTGGACGAGAGCAATTTATTGCGCCGACTACAAAGAACGAAACCGTTCGACTTGGCGAGATAAGATTAACCGCGTCTAATTTGCGGAATACGCAGGATCTTTCATTGGAAAGTAACCTGTCAAAAGTTTTTATTTAATGATAGAAAAATTGCTTTATAAGTTATATCTTAGTTGCAGTATCTAACAATCTTTAGAAGGGTGGTGTTTTTAGTCAGTAAAAATCTGACACTACTATGAGAACAAGCTTGCTATTCTCATAGTGTCTTTGGAAAATTTTCACCTACCCACTGATAAAAAAAAAAAAAAAATTACAACTTTATCCTGGAGAAAGAATGAATATCAATGCGAGAGTATATTTCAGGGACAACTTTATTCCACGGCGCGCCGTGGAAAATTCAAATTGTAAGTGATGTATGCGTGAGAGGCTTTTGGATTACTGACGAATTTGTATGTCAGGCTTTACGCACGGTGCACCATGTTATCGATTATTATCAGCGATCGACCGGAAGTGGCGTTATGGTATGTACATACGAGCATGCATGTGGAAGAAAAAAAATAGCTATCTTTGGGAATTTCTTCTGGTGGGTGCACTGCTGGGTAATGCACTGATGTCCGAATGGAAGATGAGAGTGTCTGGCGTAGCCACCGGAAAGATTTTCTCCGAATGTGGCTGCTGTGGTGTGGTTGATTACGGGAGGGCGGCAGGAAGAGGAGCGGATTAGGTACTTATTCGCGCTCGCTCTCGTCTGTCGATCGGGGGATGGTATGAGGTCTGAGGAAGTAATCGAAGAGTAAATCCGTGGAGATTTCGGGTTATATCTCCCCCCCACACTGAAGTGAAGATTGGTGTGGTTGGCCTAAATGTTATAATTTAATTATCTAATAAACACATAATTTTTATCTTTCATTTTAATTCATACTTATATAGGTTAGCCCAATTTGCAATTGATATATAAATATTTTTTTTTTTTTTCGATTTATAGTTAGGAAAGAACACTTCGTTTTCTCTTGAAAGCCACAATAAGAAGAAAGAACTTGCTTGTTCTAACAAGCGGGAAAGCTTGTCTTCCTTTGGATATTACCTCTCTTCTTTTATTTTCTCTTTTACTTCCTTTCGTTTAACTTCTAGTACAATTTTTATGTGTATAGAGTTACAAATTTTCAAAAGGGGTAGTTCGTTAGGTGCTGTTTTGGTTTATATATTTTTTTATTTTTTTATAGTTATATAGACATTCGTAACAGTGTTTTTAAAAAATATTTGAACACAGATCAGCTTTTGGGTAGTAATTTTAGAGAAATATTAAAAAAAAGATTTAGCTATTCAAATTTTTGGAGAAAAAATATGTATGAGATCTTAATTAGTATCATTTTGTTATCCTAGATATGTATTTTGATCAAAATCGTAAGAGCGATTCTTGTAAAATTTGGCAGACAAAACAATACCAAATATTGCAATGTTTAGTTTCAAAAATACTATTGCTTAACTATTTAGATGATTATATGTCATTGTTCGGGATGTAAAGCATTACTTCGTTTTAAAAGTTTCATCGAAATCGAAGATGGTATTTTCGAGATATGATCAGTTTTGAAAATTATCGTTTTCGGTGCTTCGAATTGAAAATTCACAATGATTTTGAAAACAACAATTTGACTCCAAGTTTGCATTTTGGTCAAAATCGTTATTACCGTTTTCAGGTTACCTGAACAAAACTAAATTTATAAGAAATTACTATTTTCAAAAAGCTATTGGACGATAATATAGAAAAAAACTGAAATTGCTACTTAGTTATACATAAATGACCACATTACCATAGAAATGAAATTTTATTACAGTCGTATAGACCGTTTTCGAGATATGTTTGTCGAAATTTAAAAAGAACCGTTATTCAATTTTTTTTCCAAAAACTGTGTAAGCATACATGGTAACCTCACCTACTTAAGCTTATATATCAATTTAGTTTGAAATCGTTAGAGCCATTTTCGATCAAATCAAACTGGTAAGAAAATGTTATATGAGAAGTACTATTAATATTGTGGCTACCGTGCAAAAAAAAAACACGGTCTGGAACTCCAAATCCGAAGTTTGAACGAAATTCGGGAAGCCGTTTAGACTGTAGGCCCGTGGAAGGACGGACAGACAGACAGAATTTTGCGACCCACTTTTTTGAGTTCCTCTATCATCGTAATATCAGAATTGATTAAAATCTCGAGTTCGAAATTTTTTACGAAACCAATATCTTTCTCTTACTACCTACGTAATGGAGAAAGTTAAAAAGTTGCTCAACCACGTTTGGCATTTTTTTTTTGTAGTTGATGTGGAATCGGATCGGACATTTAATGCAAAAATTTGCAAGTAACAACTACTATATCGAAGAAGCCAAACTCAGATTGAATTTTGAAAAAGCAATATTCGAACAAGCAAAGTGAATAATTCTTTAATGAAAGTTAACACATTAGAAAGATACAGAACAGTGTAGAGGACTGACCGGTAATCCAATGGACTTTGGAGTGAAATTTAAAACCGTAGATTGGATGGTGAACTGTCGATGAACTTGTGGAAAGAATTATAAATACAAGTCTTGCCAATAAAATTATGGATTTCGTTGGCCATCGAACATCATAAAGCATACAATTTGAATTGGTATTTCTAATAATCGTCGAGTTATAAAAAAAAATTTAATGAATGCAATTTTATGATAGCATTACTGACATACAGTATAACACAATAATACCTACCTAAATGAAACTCATTTGATATTCAAAAAAAATGCAATCACTTTTTTTTTCAAACAACGCATTGTTTACCAATTTCATAAGACTGATTCCCCTTCAAATAGAACATAAGTGTATGTCTTCCTTTATTTATTGTTTAATACTTCTCTCAGACCGAATTAAAACTGAGCGTAAGCACAAGACGATCGAACGACGTCGTCTCGACGATACTTCTACTTCGTATAGGAACCAAAAAACGATAATCGTCGAAACGATTGGTCAGACGATAGTCGCGTCGTCTTATACGCGATGAGAGCCCAGGGGCCCTATTATGTAATACGAAACGAGCGGCAAAGGGGCCCCTTTATGTAAAACGATTTTCGTTGAAACGAAATCGTTTTCGTGTAAACGCGATTGCGTAAAACGAGAATCGTTTAAGATTCAACGATACTCGTTTTTTCAACGACTGACATTTAGCAGTCGTATGGCTTCTTTCGTTTTCGTTCAGCTGTTATAAATATTATTGCGTGGAAATGGATGTGCTCATTGGCTTTATGGAAAGCAACCCACTAAAAATTATTTGCCCAACAGCCAAGCTAAGGCGAAGTCTAAAATACTTTCTTTACTCTCCACTATCCAAAAAAAAGTCGCAATGGAAAAACATTTACCCGGAAGCGATAAGTTCGTAACACGCTTCCTACGTGCGATTGTTATTCATTCTGAAATGAATGAGCCAGCTATTGTTTCTATTTTCAAAAATATTCACTTGCTAACGACGCAATTGTGATGTTTAGACCTCTAATAATTTTGGATTTGCATCGTCAGCCTACGAATAAATGATACCATTTAAATAAACTGTGGTCCGTTTATTGAATAATTTGAACGAGATGTTATTACGACACAAATGCACTCATAAAGAAATCGCGAGGTAGTATTAGAAAACAATGGAAAGCGTACCATAAAAGTACTGAAAATTGTGAACGATAGGGCATTACTGATTTGAATGTGATATTTGACAGATCAGCGGATATTTTGTACATTTCCTATTTTGTTTTTTGCTTATAATAAGTCTCAAAGGGCATTGGAAAGATATGTGTTGGGCAAATTTAATTGCAAATTATGTATTCCTTCATTTAGAATAAAATCCTTCTTGTGAAAGTGACCATTGACCTTGTTTTTCAGGAAAACAAATTATGAAATTTGAATTCTGCAATGACAACAAATGTAATAGATTCTAAGAAAGTTGTCGGACTAGTAAATGTGGAGGTCTAATTGTTTATTGGTACCATTTCACAAATGCTGTAGGTACATTTTTACTAAAGCTGACATCTAGTCGACATTAGTGATTGATTATTAGTAAGGCCGATTGAATTTGGGCTTCGTCATGGCCAGTTGTGAGCAGTGCTGCCATTATTACCTGATTCCGAAACGAAAAGAAATTTTAAAAGGAAAACCCTATTTTGACTGCAAAAATAATTTTTTTATATTTCTACAATTTGAATGAAATTTTGCCATAGATACTTAACGAACACGCTCACAATTTCATATTGAAACCTATTTATTGTGAATGATCACTCGGCAGTCTCATTTGAATGCTAACAACAACTGTGAATATGTTTGTGCATTCAAATAAGACTGAAGTGAAGTGAGTACCTATTCCATTGAAGATGTAGGTATAGCAGTGATGGTAGGTACACGTAGGAATAAATCCCTACATGTAGGTATTTTCGACTTAAAAATGGCTCTGTAGGGGACAAAGGGCAGATTTTTTATATTAAAAACCGTTTGCTGTAAACGTAGGTATTTTTTTCAATACATATTATAATAAATGTTTGATAAACGAGAACGTGTATGTCTTTTTTTAATTTCCCAGTGTTTTCGTATTTCTATAGAGAAACTAAATTTGAGATCTTGCTACATACCTCTTACCCTGAATTCGCAATTCTATTTCCACCTTAACGTTTTTCGCTTAAGTATCCTCTTCTTTGTTCCTAATCAAGTTGTGTATTGTGTTAACTACTTGGTTTTATTTTATTAACTTTCTCCATTACGTAGTAAGAGAAAGATATTGGTTTCGTACAAAATTTCGAACTCGAGATTTTAATCAATTCTGATATTACGATGATAGAGGAACTCAAAAAAGTGGGTCACAAAATTCTGTCCGGTCTGTCCGTCTGTCCGTCCTTCCAGGCCTACAGCCTAAACGGCTTCCCGGATTACGTTCAAACCTCGGATTTGGAGTTTATGGGCTTACAGCTCGGGAAGTGTTTTTTTTTTCAAGGTAACCTCAATATTAATGGTACTTCCCATATAAAATTTTCGTACCAGTTTGATTTGATCGAAAACGGCTCTAACGATTTCAGCCAAAATTGATATTTAAGCTGCTTAAGTAGGTGAGGTTACCAGGACTGCGTACCCAGTTTTTGGCTAAAAATTCGAACAACGGTACTTTTGAAATTTCGACATATCTCGAAAACGCTCTATACAATTGTTACAAACAATAAATTCTAGGGTAATGTGGTCATTTATAACTTAATAGCAAACTCAGTTTTTCTCTATATTATCGTACAATGGATTTTTGAAAAAAGGAATTTTTTAACATTTAGTTTTTTTCAGTTTACCGGAAAACGGCTATAACGATTTCAACCAAAATTGATATTTAAGCTTAAGTAGGTGAGGTTACTACGACTGCGTACCCAGTTTTTGGCTAAAAATTCGAACAACGGAACTTTTGAAATTTCGAAATATCTCGAAAACGGTCTACCTATACGATTGTAACAAAAATGCATCTTTAAGATAATGTGGTCCATTATAACAACAGCAAACTCAGTTTTCTCATTATTATTGTACAAACGATTTTTGAAAATTGTGTTTTTTTTAAAAAAGTTGTTTTGTTTAGTTTACCTGAAAACGGCAACAACGTTTCTGACCAAAATGCAGACTTAGAGTCAAAACTATTGTACACCTAATTTTCAATTCGCAGCACCGAAAACGCTAATTTTAAATACTGCTCATATCTCGAAAACCCCATCGTTGATTTCGATAAAACTACGAAGCAATGCTTACAGACCGAACAATAACTTATAATCGGTTTTCACCTAAATATTTACGCAATAGTATTTTTCAAACTAAACATTGCAATATTTAGTGCTGTTTTGTCTGGCAAATTTTACAAAAACCGCTATAACGATTTTGACCAATATACCTACATATAAAAGATAATATAAGTATTATTAATAAGATCCCGTACTTTCCTTTTCTCAAAAAATTCGAAGATGTGAGTTTTTTAAATTATTTATCAAAAAATACTTCAGAAATCACGATCTATGTATTTTCACATATATCTACGGTATATTTTTGTAATAGACTTAATGCCGCATATCTTGTGAGTTGTAAGACCTTATAAAATAGTACAGTAGCCGCTTATAGCCCTCTAGCCAGAACTTGCCACAGTTGGCTGTTACTGAGAGCTTAAACTTTTAAAAACTTATATTGTTATTTTATATAACTGCCATAGTAGATATCCAATTTTTTGTTTTCTTTAATCTAGTATCGAGAAAGTTTCGTTCGACCCAGTCGTGCACTTTATTTTAGATTCTTCTATTTGCGTGGACCCGAACATTTTTGGCGTTTATTTAGCTGATAAAAATTATGTAAATTATAAGGTTTTGAAGTGCGTTTCCATATTTATAAATGGTGCTTACTTTTCAGACACGAAGGAAATGAACTCCACATCAGGATCAAAGTCAAATACATCTAAATCGGTAGCAAAAAAGTAGTAACTTCTAAAAACGCTAAAAAAATATCGTAAGCAAAAATTTCAAAAATTATGTAGGCAAGCAGATTTGTAGGAAAAATATTTCACCGGTAGGGAATTTTTGGATCCGAGGTAGGTATTTTTGTTTTTTGGATGTACTATCACTGAGTTATAGGAAGTGAATTTTAAGACTAGTTTGGAAAAATAGAGAAACTATGTACCTACTTTTCTATTTTCACCAAACTTCTGGTCAAAAGTTCTTATTTTAACTTTTGATCGGATTTTTTTTTGACGGAAGTTAGAACAATAAAAATCGGTCATTCGGTCAGATTTGACCGGATTCACTTGTTTTTAATGGCGACACTGGTTGTGGGTTTCTAGTTCAATATCCCGCACCATTCGGATTTTGTGAAACATTATACTGTATATTGATATTGATATATTGTTCTATCGATTGGAACCAATCATCAAAATCTTTGGACAATATACAACACCAGAACATTACAGACGAGCAGATTATGCTCACTGGTCTGAACGACTGGTGTGTATTTTTGAATAATTACATACTGCAAACGAAGACATTTTTTTTTAAAGGCGCTTGGTTTTGTTTCTGTGTCATATACGGTACGTAAAAAATACGTACTAAAACCGAATTTAGCAAGACGCCTGCGAATCTAGTTTACGCACGCTATCACAGGCAACTACACATGCCATGGGTAATGACTAAGTAAAAACTAACAATTTTATGTAAATCCGTATTCACATTGAAGTTAGAAAAGAGACTTTAATATTTGCCAAAATATTTTGGCTGATTACTCGAGGACCATTTTGGGGAAAGGGGAATATTTTCTGTATCAGCTATAGACTTAAAATTACTTTTTTAAAGGAGTGACTACAGAAATATTATGACATGCGTACAATCGAACATGTTAGCTTTCATAATAATTATACGCAATTACATAATGCGCATCCTTATGGTACATCTTACTAGTAAGACAAACCGTCACTGTAATTTTTAATACATAATGGGCTGTATTCAACTGTATCGGAGGAGCAGCATGTGCAATAGGCGCAAACTTTGTGAAGGTGAGAACATGAAGATTGTAACTTAACCATGATGATAATGATGTTATGAGAGACTCTATATAGGAATATTATGTATGCCACAATAATGCATTTGTCCATGAAACTTTATTGCGAAGTATCCAGCAACATCCCAGATGTGCACGATTTTTTTAAAATTCTCTTTCTCCCTACACATAAGCACACATCGTTCATACGTTGGGTTTACCTTCGTTGTCTTTAAACCGAAACTGAAGTTAAATTTAGTTTAAAGCGCCCGACGTGTCATCTTGCCTCTCTCAAGCGAACGTGTGCGCTACCATCTTCACAAGAATCGTGAAGAAGTAAAAAAAAATAAAAAACAACTATTGAAGCAAGTTACCAAGATACATTTAATGGCCAAAAAGACATCTAGGTGTTGTATAAATAGCTGTACATTTTGAATCAAAAAATCAGTCAGAATTTGGATTTCGATCTTCGTCTGTGAGCAACCATATTTCTGATTTTTTTTTGGAAATACATATTGTGAAAGAAAAACGAAAGGGATACCAGTTTCCTTCTCCACAGCACTTCGAATCCTGATTTAAAATGCTGAAGGTGTGTGGGGAACTGATGAACTGATATTTTTTTATATTATATTGTTTATTCCCTTTTAAGATTGTGTGCGTTATGCTGATAGCGTCAACGGTGTTAGCTCGGCCTGAACCACCGGTGAACTCTTATATTCCGCCGTCAAATTCATATGGGCCGCCCGGAAGAGGAAGTGTTGGCAACGGCAATACTTTAGGTCAGACCCCTTTGTCTTCTTATGGAGCTCCAGAATTCGAGAGGAATGGTGAGGGCTCGAGTAGTAGTAATGGTTACAGACCACCTACACAGAATGGAAACGGAGACCGACCATCGTCAGCTTATGGAACGCCTGGCCGAAATGGAAATAACGGAGGTAAAGGAGAACTGCCATCTTCGAGCTATGAGACGCCTGGTGTAAATGGAAATGGGGAACGACCTTCAACGACTTATGGTACTCCAGGCCAAATAGGAAATAGAGGCTCTAATTCTGTTAATGGCATCAGGCCATCAGAATCATATGGGTATCCCCTAAATGGAAATGGGGCCCGAAAACGACCGTCTGATAGTTATGGCCCTCCATCTGATAGTTACGGACCACCAGCATCTGGAAACGGAGGTACTAACGGTGGCAACGGAAATAGAGGCGTAGGATCTACACGACCAACAGAGAAATATGGAGCCCCTGGAACAGGATCAAGTTCCGAATATTCGACACAAAATCAGGATCGTGATGAAGGTGGCAATGGGCATCACAGAGGTGGAAACGGTGGATCTCGTGCTGAAGACGGTTATAATTATTCTCAAGGAAGAAATGGTGGTGGTGATATTGGAGACGAAAGTGGTAGCAATGTGAGTTATGAAGATTTACTAAAGTTAATTTTCCCCCCAAACTTTTCTTTAGGGTAGTAAATTTAGTCTGAATGATCTAATATTGAGGTGTATGTGAAACATTGAAAAACAAAGAAACCGAATTCTTATACTTACATGCCTTTATCTTACTTGGCTCCTTCCACTCTCATGCTACAGAAACAAAACAGTACCTACATCTATGATACACTTTTTGTAAACTAAACCAAAACAATTATTAATATTTATTTTTTGGGAATATTTAAAAACAAAATCAATCGTCATACCGTTTTCTATATAGGAGCAGGCTAAATACGGATTTAGCTATGAAGTTGAGGATGCTCCAAGTGGTTTATTTTTTGGGCATTCGGAAAAACGAGATGGTGATTTTACAACTGGCCAATACAATGTTTTATTGCCAGATGGAAGGAAGCAAGTAAGAAAAGATGGTGCAAATCTGAGCGCTCCGGATAATAGTATATGAACCAGTGTCTGTACTACAATGCTTGTTATTTTTTTTTCTTTAGATTGTCGAATACGAAGCCGATCAGGGTGGATATCGCCCCCAAATTCGTTACGAAGGTGATGCTAATGAAGGTGGATCATCGAGAGGTTCTATTAATGAACCAAATAGAGATAATGGAAATGGTAATACTAACGGCTATGACTACAGTGGTGATGCTAAAGGCGTTGGTAACGGAGGTGCATACCAAACATCAGGACAGGATTTAAACTCGTCTCAAGGCAATACAAATAAACATCGCAATGGTAATGGTAGTCATCGAAACGGTGATAATTCCAGCGGCCAGAACTTGGAGGGCAACGGCTACTCTAGTGGACTTCCAAATGGGCAAAATTTAGGAATGAATGGGTATTCCAGTGGACAACCATCTACTGACCAGTTCATGACCAAACAAAACGGATATTCTGGTGGGCAAGTTAATAACGGCAATGGTTACTCAAATGGTCGACCGGGTGCTAATGGAAATGGTAAACGAAATGGTGGTGGAGGTCGGAGTGGTAATGGCAACAGTGCGTCTTCCTACAATCAAGTTTCAACAAACGGTTTTGGTGTTGGTGGTAAAAATGGCGAAAACGATGGTAGTGGTTATCAATACTAAACGTTTGTCTTGGTCTGATTTAAATCTAGTTTCACGTTTTCTAATTCGTTACTATGCAATTATCTTTACCTATCTACTTTTATTGAAATTTTGTTTATGTGTTGTATTTCTGATAAAATAAGAACAAAATAAATAAGAGATTAAAAACACATGTCATTCAATAAAATAATTGGTATATTTTTCTGCAGTGCCACATATCCGTTCTTACTTCCACATACCTATACCACAGATAAATAATATACAGATGTCTCATGCCAATGCAAACAAAAATGCTGTACTTTTTGCGTTCGTCCAACAAAGGTTGTCCAACAAATGGAATGTGAAAAAAAAAAAAAAATTGTGCAATGAGGAAATATGCGGTGATGTAATGCATGATGGTTTTTGTTGGGAAGAGCAGCCGATTTGGTGTTGGATTCGTTTTGCTGAAGAAATATCTCTTTGCGATATAAACAATTTATTTCCATTTCGGCTGGGGATACAATTTTAATTTTATTGTTTGGATACGTATGCATTCACAATAGCAAGCGCGTTCTCATAATAGTGCCAGATTTTTACTGACTAAAAACACCACCCTTCTAAAGATTGTTAGATACTGCAACTAAGATATAACTTATCAAGCAATTTTTCTATCATTAAATAACAACTTTTTACAGGTTACTTTCCAGTGAAAGATCCTGCGTGTTCCGCAAATTAGGTAGGTATTTGATATCGAGTTCTTTACGTTTCATTTTCACGTGCGAACTCCATTCAGTTTTGCGTCGAGTGTCATTCCCAGGTATTTGGCCTCGTTTGCAAAGGGTATTCGGGCCAAGTTTAGAAAAATTGGCAAGTCATTAGTTTTCTTATAGGTGAAATTCACGTGAACAGATTTAGTTTCGTTGAGGGCGATCCGCCAGTTCCTTGTCCATTCATTTACCTTATTCACTGCGGCTTGCAGTTTCGTAGTCGCTTCTTCGATTGTATTACCTACTGCTAGGATAGCTGTGTCGTCGGCGAACGTAGCAAGGGTAGTGCCATCTTCCCTTGGTATATCGCGAGTATATAACAAATAGAGAAGCGGACCAAGGACGCTTCCTTGCGGTACACCGGCCGAAATTTCTTTAAGCTACGAGTATTCGTTTCCATTTCTAACACGGAAGAGTCTATTCCCGAGATATGATTCTAGAATATCATATAGGCTTGCGGGGAGAACTTGTCGTAATTTAAATTTCAAGCCGTCGTGCCACACCTTATCAAAGGCTTGTGAGACGTCAAGGAATACGCTTGCGCAAATCTTTTTTTCTTCAAATGCTTTCTCGATTACGTCAGTAGTTCTATGTACTTGGTCAATCGTGGATTGCTTGGTTCTGGTGGTCAGGGATAAGATTATTGGCTTCAATAACCGGTTGTAGGCGCCTAAGTAATATTCTCTCGAAGACTTTGGATATGACTGGAAGAAGGGGAATTGGTCTATACGATTTTACTTCATTCTGGGGTTTTCCTGGTTTTAAAACCATTATGACCTCTGCTACTTTCCATTGACTTGGCACGTGTTTTAGTCTGAACGCAGCATTAATAATACGAAGAAGTTTTATTAATGCTTTCCTTGGTAGGGCTTTGAGAACTTCTCCGGTGATCAAATCATAACCAGGAGCTTTCTTAGGTTTTAGGGATTCGATTTCACATTTTAGTTCCATTAGTGTTGAATCGTCAGATTGTAATTCCGTAGTAGCCATAGTACGGTTTAAAGGCTTCTTCTAGATGAGCGGCAAAAACGTCCGTTTTTTTCTTATCTTCCCTTGCCCATTCATTTTGACGATTTTGAAAATCCTTAATAACTGATAATTTAAATTTCGATTGGCTTTCGTACCGTAAATTCCCGAAAAAAGCGGGACACGCGACCCAGTTAATAAATTCAAACTTTTCGAGACAACGCGATAGCGGGACACGCCAACGGTCTGAGCTATACAGTATACATATATATATATTTATATTGTTGTTGTGTCGTCACATCTTCTTCATCTGGGTTTATATCCAGTTAATAAAAGACCTCGCTCCAAAGCAGCTTTTATAACGTGGTAAAAGATTTGTTTCCATTTTCTGGTTTTCTGATTTCAGGTTTCGTAATTGAACCAAAAATTATGTTGCGCCCATTTTCTCAATAAATATAATTTCGGTAGATCACCCAATAACTAACGAAGTTGTAACGGTATACATATAAACATATGCTACCCTTCCACCTTAGAGACACAGGAATCTCAATTTTGACTTCGATGGAAGGTCTGTCCGGTCAACAAAGCAAGGTAGGCATGCTTGTTTTAGCCAGTGCTTAGCTCGTCGGAGGGGTGGGATCTTCTGCTTGTCTTGCGGACTACCGTACTTTTACATGCCTAGAAATTTTGTTGGGGAAGTCTTTAAATTAGGAATATTAAAGGGATAGGAAGAGAATAGGGAAAGGATTGACTCTAAAATGAAATGAAAAACTTTAACAGCCAAGAAGAAAACTATCCACACCTATCAACTTGGTTGGTAAGCCTTCTCCCTTCTCTCTCCACACCGGTACCGAAGGTGGTACCTTTGAGCTGCCCTCCCCATAAACCCTACTCGCAAATGAGCAGAGTTCCATGGTTGTTACTCGCTCATTTTTCGTAACAACCCCTACTTGTGCTTAAGACTCTTAACAACTCCTGTTGTCCGTCATCATCATTCACGTCACATCAGTCACCCCCACCTACCATCAACCTACTCACTCATAATTATGTAAGGATCCTGAAAACTATTTACCATAGATGAATTCAAACACCATCAAAATAACAAAAAAATCACTTCACATCAAAAAGTTACGTAATGTAACTTAGTAAACATACTATTTATTAGTGCAATTTATATTAAAAATTAATATAACTATATTCAATATTATTAACAACAAAAATTAACGAGAGAAACTAGATTAAAAGAAAATATTAATTTTGTTTCATTGAATCCGTTTAATAGATATTTTTGAAATAAAAGGAATATTAGATAAAAAAAAAATAAACTTACCATTTATCCTGAATGCAGGTGCACTTGCAGCTGGATACCTTATTAAGAAAAAAAAAACTAAACCAAACTAAACACACTTAAACGAACTCGTTCAACAATTACAATTCATAAACTGATTTAGAAAAAAAAAACAAAAATAATTGAAATTAAATATGAATGCAGGAACGGAAAAAAATTTTCGGCAAGGACTTGAAGATGGATGTAGCATGTAGGTACTGTATATTCTATTTTTTTTTTCTTTTATACTTTAGTTTTTTATAGTTTTCTTTTATATTATTGTTTTTTTTTTTTCTTTTTTTTTTATGCTTTAATTCACTTGTATGGTTTGGTCACTTGTATGGTTTGGGGGTGCTAAGACATTCATTTATATTTTTATAAACTTTTATTTAGGGTGCAGGATACTAGTAGGTACATATTTGCAAATGGTAGCACAGATATATATTTTAGTTTTGTTTTTAGGTCTTTAATGAACCATATTAGCACAACCACGAAAAATTTACAAAGGAAAAAGTCAGGGCTTTTATTTTTTTTTTTAATTTTTCTAAAAAAAAGTATTATTAATACAAACGGTGCCGTGAAATAAGGTAGATGGAAATAATGTCGATTGACTTTATTTCCATAAAATATTGGAAGTAATGTCGAATTGCGCCAGTTGCCATATTCGATTTTATTTCCAATTGTAGCGGTACAAAAAGAGTAATAATGTCGACCAGTTCAATAATCATTTTAATCAATTAAAGCTAAGTTTCAATAATCGACTTTATTTCCCAACTTAAAAATTCATTTTCGACTTTATTGCCAGCAATATTCAACTTTATTTCCAAATACAAAAACGCTATTTTACATTAATATAAACAAAATGGGAAAATAAATTCACACGAACATAATATATTTCATTTTACAAGTTATGATAAACACTGCCTATATGTATACTACATATATATTTGTACCCACAAAAATCACTGGTGTCTTTGAATCGTGAATGCTTTAATAAAAGCTTCTTTCTGAGTCAACTGATTAAAGAAGTCAACTAATGAAATTCTTCTGTCTTCCAAATTCTGTAGTGTTTTGTTAATGACAAAATGACGATCACATGTCTTTTTTTTTCGTGGTTCGTACATTTGAACACATCCATCCAAAGATTTCAGAAAATCGCTGGTCTTGCTGAAGTCTTGATCTAACAATATATCAAGAAATTTAAAAAAATTGCCTCGTTTAGCTAATTTGGTGGATAATATGCTATTGAATCCCTCTAAAGAGCTGGTAGTCCTGTTCAGGGTCTTGTAGCATGATATTTTCTCCGCTCCTTCCTGTTTTTAAAAACAAGATAATAGTTTGATTATTCATAGGATTATTATCAATCAAACATACCTACTATAATGTATTAGGTAATTATATTATTGTAGGTATGGAAATATCTACCGACTGAATAAAACATTTTTCGTTTGAAAACGTTTACTAACCTTTCGTAGCTGGACGACTGCACTATTTTGTGCCGCCGAGTGTCGACAAGTGAACTGGGAACGGGAGAATGGCGAGGAGACAACAGCGATGAAAAAGATGCTTCCTTGTTTGAAAGCTCGACAACGACAACTGCTGAAAAGAACGACTGAAACGAGTAGAGTCGATAGCGACGAATAACAATTGGCAATTTATTCATGGTTCTCTTTCTTTTTATACAACATCATAATCGTGCTTTATGCTTTGACTTGTTTTTCGTTCAGATAATAAAGATGGCGAAGAGCGCCTAATTCAAAGTTATGATAATTCACAATAGCAATGTTAATTCTAAGTTTTTGTTATTTTATTCAAACTCGATACTTAATATTATTTATAATTTCGTAGCAGTTTCACCATTCCGGCCCCTTTGAAAGGACCCTTTCAAGCAGGGAGTAGAGCCAGCTTCCTAATTGGACGTCGAATTACTCCTCTTGCTGTTCGGATGTCTGCGACTCGGACCTTCCCATCGTGACCGGCGATGACTTGCGTGACTCGCCCGAGCAACCATCTTTGCGGCGGGACATTGTCTTCGTGCACTATTACCATTGCGTCTACGTGCAAATTGGGAGCGTCGTAATTCCATTTAGTTCGTCCCTGGAGTTCGTTGATGTACTCATTGACCCATCGCTGCCAAAAATGTGACTTGACAGCATTGATGCGTCGCCATCGTTGCAAAAAGCTGATGTTTGGAGCCAAGTCTAGTCGTTCTGGCAAGGCTTTCAGGGGTGCTCCAATGATGAAATGTCCGGGGGTGAGTGCCTCCAGATCGTTTGGATCGGTTGATTGTGGTGTCAGCGGCCGGGAGTTCATTATGGCTTCTATCTCGACGAGCGCTGTCGCCAATTCTTCAAACGTGAGTTTAGCGTTGGCGAGACTTCGGTTGAGATGGCCCTTAGCTGTCTTCACTGCGGATTCCCAGATTCCACCGAAGTGTGGTGCCCTGGGAGGAATAAACAAAAAGTTGATGTTATTTTCAATGCAAAAGTGATTTATTGCGGTTTGGGTTTTGGGGTCGAAAAAAAGTTTGTGAAGTTCATGTAGTTTGGTTTGAGCCCCGACGAAGTTCGTTGCGTTGTCGCTGTATATGTTTTTCGGGAGCCCTCGTCGCCCAATCATTCTCTTGAGCGCTGCTAAAAATGCATCTGAGGTGAGGTCGGAAACGGCTTCAATGTGCACTGCCTTGGATGCAAAGCACACGAAGACCGCTATGTATGTTTTATACGGCACCTTGCCTCGAATTTTATAGTATGTAGATATGGGTCCACAAAAATCTACCCCACAAGATGAAAATGGTCTGGAGACGGTGACTCTTGCAGCGGGCAGATCTCCCATTATTTGCTGCAGAAGTTTAGGCCTATACCTGACACAGTGGATGCAGTTTCTAACAGTAGATTTTGCAATTTGCCTAGCGTTCACTATCCAGAATCTATTTCTGATTAGTGTTACGAGAACCTTGGGTCCTGCATGGAAGTTCGACAAATGTAAGTGCCTGACTAAACATTTCGTAAACCAGCTGTCCTTTGGAAGAAGTAAGGGATGTTTGCGTTCTTCGGGAACAATTGCATTTTGTAGGCGTCCTCCAACCTTGAGCAGCTGGATGCCTCCGACTTCTTCTAAGAATGGACTTAAGAATTTCGTAGAACCCTTGGGAACTTGGTTGTTGCGAATGGTTTTGATTTCCTCAGCAAAGTAATACTGTTGAGTTACCCACACGACCCTGAGTAAAGCATTCTCGATCTCATCAAGTGAAAAGCCTCCTCTGCGCCTGTTCTTTCGATCATAAAACCTTAACAAGTGAGCGAAAATCCGAAGAATTTTTGTATAATCACTAAACAACTGAATGAATTCAATCAATTTTGATGATTGTTGATTTCGACAAACCAGTGCAGTTTTTCGAAATTCGAGATTTTGTTCCTCGAGCGAAAGTTGGTTGCATACGTTTTGAGGCCACTCCTCGATACCCAATTGTAGAAATGATGGCCCAGGAAACCATATAGACTGCCCCAACTCTTGAACTGTACATCCTCTCGAGACCTTGTCGGCTGGGTTGTCCTGAGTCGGCACGTGTCTCCAGTTGATCTTGGCAGTCAGTTCTTGGATTTCAGCTACTCGGTTCCCAACGAATGTGGTGAGTTTTGATGAATGCGTTTGAATCCAGTGCAAAACGATTTCTGCATCAGTCCAAAAGAATATTTCTTTAGGTGGGATTTTGAATATGACGCGAATTTTGTTCCAAAGTTTAGCTAATAGATGAGCCCCACACAATTCGAGCCGAGGAAGTTGTTTTTTCTTGGCTGGAGCTACCCTCGATTTTGCTGTAAGAAGCTTGGTTGATATTTCTCCTAGCCGATTCTTGGTTCTTATGTAAATACAGCACCCATATGCCCCCATAGACGCGTCACAGAATCCGTGAATTTGGAATGAGTCTCGGTTGTCGGCTAGCGCGAAGCGAGGAACTGCCAGGTTTTGAACTGAATTTAAATCGACGATGAATTGTCTCCACTCTGTCTCAAGACTTTGCGGAATCGACGCATCCCAATCCAATTTATCGATCCAAAGTTTTTGTAAGATTACCTTTGCCTTTATGATAATTGGACTGAGTAGTCCCATGGGGTCAAACAACGACGATGACAGAGATAGGATAGTTCTTTTTGTGATCCTCTTGTAGGTGTGACTGGGATTGTATGAGAATTCGAAGGTGTCTGCGGCTGGGTTCCATGTGATTCCCAGCGTACTTGTTAGATTCGACTCGTTCACTTTGAGCTCTTTACTTTGCGTGGTACTGGTCGATTCGCACAATACCTTTGAATTGTTACTATGCCATTTTGACAGTTCAAATCCAGATGGATGCAATATTGCCGTTACTTGTTTCCTAATTTCGATTAGCGTTTCTTCATCGTCGGCTCCTGTAATCATGTCGTCTACGTAGAAATCAGATAGAATTACTTGAGATCCAAGTTGATATTCTTTAGCGCGCTGGTCAGCTACATGCCGAAGACTTCGAATGGCTTGAAATGGTGCTGAAGATGTTCCGTATGTGACGGTATTCAATGAGTAAGTTTTCAGCTGGTGTTGAGGATTTTCCCTCCAAAGAATATATTGAAACCGCCTATCTGATGGATGGACTAAAATTTGCCTATACATCTTTACTACGTCAGCTGTTAACCCATATTTGTGTAACCGAAAACCAAGCAAAATTATAAACAGGTCGTTTTGAATAGTAGGTCCAACCATAAGTAAATCGTTTAGAGAAACATGTGATGATGTGCTGCATGATGCATTGAAAACGATTCTGAGTTTTGTTGTTGTACTACTGGGCTTGATGACGCAGTGGTGAGGCAGGTAATAATGGGGTTGTTCTAAGTTAGGGGATTCTACCAATGACATGTGTCCTAACGACTCGTATTCCCTCATGAATCTCACATACTCTTTACCCTGATCTACACTAGATGAAAGTCTGCGCTCAAGTTGGAGAAATCTTCGAAAGGCGATTCCATATGAAGAACCGAGGAGGGAGGGATCTTGTTTAAAAGGTAACCTCACCATCAGTCTACCCGTTGGCAAGATTTCGATTGAATCAACGAATGCCTTTTCGCATTGTATTTGTTCCTCGGACCACTTCGACTTACGACCATTGACCTCTTCGAGTTGCCAAAATTTCTCCACGTAGTTGCTCAATGCTTCTTCTTGTGATAGCAGACAACTTTGGATTGCGTTTCGCCTGTGTGGTTTGCATTTTCCTGACACAATCCATCCTAGCGCTGTCTTTTGTAGTGTTGGAAGCTCCTTACTCAATTTTATTTGTCCGACAGCAAGTAAGTCGAAATATACTTCGGCGCCTAGTAAAATGTCAATTTGTGATGGCTGGTTAAAATTTTCATCAGCCAGTTCAATGTTCTTTGGAATGTTCCAAGTTGCAGTACTAAGAACCTTATCTGGCTGATAACTCGTTATGACCGATGAGACCAAAAATTCTAAAGCGACTTCAAAGTTGTTAAAGCGAGACCTAATTGTGGTTTGGGTTTGAGAATTTATTTTTGTATGAGAAACCCCGATACCACTGACAGCTACCTTCTTCTTTTGTTTAGTTAGGTGGAGCGACTGAGCGAACTTTTCTGTAATGAAGTTCACTTGGGATCCGGAGTCTAACAAAGCTCTTCCCAACTGAAAACCCCCCGTAGAGTCCTTGACTAATATCAACGCAGTTGCTAAGATGACTTGATCGTCGACTTGTGAATGATTGAGGCCGTTGGCAGTGTTTGACGAAGCATTTGCTGATGTTGAGGGTATTGGCTCATCATTATCAGTATGCTGATCACGATCAGATTGGGTTCGATGTAGTAAACTGTGGTGAGACTGCTTGCAAAGCTTACATCGATATGTCGAGGAACACTTCGCTACATTGTGTCCCTTGGCCAAGCAGTTGAGGCACAATCCGAATCTCTTTGCAGTGTTAAACCGTTCTTTAACTGTAAGTTTACCGAAGCCAGAACAATTTGATATATTGTGACCTTTGTCTCTACAGAATAAACATTCGCGTTGTGTGGTTGTCAACGATGTGTGAGATCGTTTGCTCGAGTTTGAATGCCGTGATAAGTGTTGATATCCATGGTTGTTATTGGATTGGTGTAGTTTTCCATCTCTTGCTTCCAAATACTGGCAACGTCTGCATAACATCGTCGCACAACTTTCCCAAGTTGGAAGCTTGGAATAATCCAAGGTTTCATCCCACTTCGCTTGTGTTTCAGCGTCCAACTTGGACATAGCTATATGAATTATTATAGCATTGCTGATGTCCGCGTCAGACCCTATCGACTTTAACGACGAAAAGAGAGCAGAAATGTTATCGACCAGATTGCGAAGGTGAGAAGCAGATGCTTTTGGAACTTTTGGAAGCTCAACCAATTGCGAAATACTGTCTAGAAAAATAAGACAGTTATTGTCGTAGCGCTCCTTGAGCCTAGCTAACGCCTTGGGGTAATTGTCGTCCGTTACTTGAAATGCTCGTATCGTTCCAAGAGCTGGTTCGCGAAGACAAGAAATGAGATGATTGAACTTTTCTATGTTTGTAAGCGAACTTTCATTGTTTACCATTTGGTTGAATGAGTTTATGAAATTTTTATACTCAGAATAGTTGCCACTAAATTTGGGCAATGTTGGCACTGGTAGGCGACTAATGGGCGGTGGCATGCTGAATGTTGTTTCAGCTATGCTACCTCGTCTTCTCTCTGGCATGAGAGATAAAATTTTTGTTTTTGTAGCTGTGTACAGCTCCTCGATTTCACTTCTACCGTTGTCCGTTGGGGATAACCGTTCAATTTGAGTTTGAAATGTCAACCCTTGCTTGAAATATGATTCTAGAATGCCTAACCGACATTCTAGTTCAGTTGGAGAAATCGAGCTAGCTTTTTGATCTATTAAATTTTTGATACGCGTGATGTTTCCCTTCGTTGTTGAGCGCTGTTGCTTCAACTCTTCGACCTTATGCGTCTCCTCATTAGTCATGGCTGGGATTTATACTGAATACTATAGCTATTGTGATATAAAACCGATCAAGCAACCTTTGACCCTAGCGACAGGATAGTGAAGCAAGCAGTTGGGATCCGACAACGATAATGGATGTCTTATGAGCGAAATAAATTTTTCAGCGACAATATCCTCCGCGACTATAAGCGAATAAAGATGAGCTTATACAATAAATACGTATAATGATTTGGCGATGTAATATATGACTCCAATTACAACTGTGTACAATGGATTTTATTCCGCAGATAGAGAACACGTGCTATGGTAATACGGTGTATATTAAGAGCGAATGCGAATGACGATGGCAGTGTTAATGAAATTGTATAATTTATAATATATATGTTGTAAAATATATTATGTATATGTTGAAGCGCATAGTATAACGCTGATTAAATCAATCTCTACAGTATTATTTAATAAAATCGATACAATTGGCAACATACCTTGGTAGGGGTTATATACTTGACCCCGCTTTGATTTGATGAATTAACGGCTTTTGCTGCTGTTCCAACTGTGCGTCTATGTGTTCTTAATTCCCACTGTGGCTGTACTTTCACTTTGTGCGTATGTGCCTTTCAATTTTCCACTGTAGCTGCTCTTTCACCGTAATTGTTTTTGAATGTTAACTGTTTTTCACTGCACTGACTTTTCTCGTACTATACCGTACCGAACCGAACCGACGCGACCGTATACCAATTATTTAATTTATTGAGTTTATGCACATTACAAATTTCCGTATGTTTTTCGACAAAATTTCACTTTACTAGGAACTATTTTCCACGAATTTAGGGTTCTGCAAATTAAGTTGGGCGCCAAAATGGACGACTGCACTATTTTGTGCCGCCGAGTGTCGAAAAGTGAACTGGGAACGGGAGAATGGCGAGGAGACAACAGCGATGAAAAAGATGCTTCCTTGTTTGAAAGCTCGACAACGACAACTGCTGAAAAGAACGACTGAAACGAGTAGAGTCGATAGCGACGAATAACAATTGGCAATTTATTCATGGTTCTCTTTCTTTTTATACAACATCATAATCGTGCTTTATGCTTTGACTTGTTTTTCGTTCAGATAATAAAGATGGCGAAGAGCGCCTAATTCAAAGTTATGATAATTCACAATAGCAATGTTAATTCTAAGTTTTTGTTATTTTATTCAAACTCGATACTTAATATTATTTATAATTTCGTAGCAGTTTCACCAGTAGCCACTGTTTTTCAAAATATGATAAAAAGGGCTGAAAAACACTTTTGTTTTGCTGCATTGATGCTTCATCTTTGAGGAGTTCATATCCCGTTAATATGTTTTTTGGACTTAAGAGCGGCAAAATTAGAAATTTGCGAAAAAGTCTATTCTTGTCTTTATTTTTATTCAATGTCGCAATGAAGTTTGGTATTTTAGTCGCAGCATGTCGCCGAGCTGCTTGTGTAAAATGAAACCAGCATCCTACAAGTTTCACTTCAGGGTACACAGCTTTAATTCCATTACGAAGTGCAGTTTCGTAATCCGTGGTAAAAGAAGATGGATTAAAATCAAAAATATTTTTTTTAACATATTCGAAAGCATGTGTATATATAGCCTGGGATTTGTTTGACATCAATATATAAAGGAACGGGTACGTCTAAAGAAATAAGATAAGTGAAAGTACGCAGTTACGTATTATGTAGTTTATAATATAGATATATATATATATATATATATATATATATATATATATATATATATATATATATATATATATATATAATATACTATCACTACTTACGTGTTCTCCGTGGGCAATATGCACTATCAAAAGTTGCTTAAAAGCACTGCATGATGGAACTGTACTAAATGTTCCGTCAACTAAATAATCCCGTAAAAGTAAGTGCTCTTTTGACTTCGATATTTCCTCGATTATTTTTCCTGACGTAAATATGGAGTACGCAAATTCTTCTTCAATTATCGTGTCTTGATAAAAAGAGAATTCGGAATTCCAACGGGACATTCCAAAATGTTGTTTAATATTTTCATTTCTGAAAATTTCAATAACATCCTGAAAGTTTTTCGGTGATTTTGGAAAAACTTCCTTCTTAATGTTAAGCAACTGCCTTCGCATTCGACCGAACTCAACTGATTTTGAGGCTTCCGAGGAACTTTGACATTGTTCATCCAAAATTTCTCTAATGTTTGACCGTTTCAAATTCACGTTTCTGCACTCATTTTTAATCGAGTTCACTAAAATCAATTTATCGTAAAACTCTTTCTGATTTTCATGGTTATGGTCTACACTATTTTTCGGCTTCCGACAAAAGCAATCATTGTTAAAGTCAACAACTACCGTAGCACGACAATCCTTTTTATAACACACATAATATTTCAAATTACCCGAAACTTTATTTTTTTTTATAGATTTGGTTAGTTGATGCTATGAAAACCAGTTTGCTATTTTTTCTCATACCTTGAATAATTTCATATTCGAACACTTCACTATCAAGCACTTCACTTTTTTTAGCCATAATATTTTAACTTGGAAGTGGTTCCAATTTTATATGTACATAGGTACTTGTTGTCGCTTCAAAAACTGCATTAGTAATAAAAGATCACGTTAAAATAAACTAACGCCAAGATTTTGGTAACTGTAAATGCAGCCAAACTTTGATAAGCTCTGAGAGAACAACGGCATTTACAAAGAGAAACATTTTTTTTTCTGCCTAATTTGAGTTCATGGTTTTTATCATTTGCATTATACTGAATTTCGATTTTATTTCCAAAAATGTTTCTACGTTATTACCTGATCTGATTTCAGCTTTCGCATTTATTTCCAAAAGAATTTTTACATTATTGCCAAACATAAATTATTTTTCTTTTCTATTCTATTGCCATTCTCATATTCTACACAATTACTCTTTCATTATGGAAATAAAATCGAATATGGCAACTGGCGCAATTCGACATTACTTCCAATATTTTATGGAAATAAAGTCGATCGACATTATTTCCATCTACCTTATTTCACGGCACCATACAAACATTTTTTTCGAAATTTACTCTTCGACGACTTTTTGAATCATGGAAATTTTTTTATTTTTCTTCCTAAAATGAAATTTCTGACTGCGGTTGCAAATTTGTTCGCGATCTCTCGTTTCCGATCTCTGGCAAGTGTCATTGTCACACATTCGACTTTCCTCTCGGGCAGTGGCGACTGCATTTTTTTTTTGATTTTGTTTTGTTTCGCCAATTAAAATTAACAACTAGTAGTTTGATCGCGGTTTAATATCACATAAATAATTTTGCAAAAGAGGGTCAGGTGGTGTTAAGAAATATCCTTGCACTGGACAATCAGGCGGTAATCAGACAAATGAAGCAAAAACATTACAACATCGTTGGCACTGGGATTGACTGGCAGAAGAAGAAGAAGAATAAGGATCTTGGGACATCATTGGGTTGAGGCCCAGTTGATGAAACAGATTTTCACATAAAAAATATATGCTAGCGGTAACACTAGGAATCGAACCCAGGGAGAACTCTGAAGAAATTCAGAGAGTCTATCTGGGTAAAGATTTATAGTGGTAGAGAGACGAAAAGAGACACGTCAATGGTGGTCTGATTCGAATATCTCTCGAAAATATAAATATGCGAAAACCAAACTAATCCGATTTTGGCTCCCATATGATTCCGAGAGCCTTTGTGACATTTCCATCGTTTATTAGAAGAATTTCTTCCTTCTCTTCTTCCGGGATTAATTAATTAAATAATTAATTAAAACTCCTCCGAATTGGACCACCACTTTCTGAGATGAAAGCCGCCCTTAGCTAGTAAATATTGAGTTTGATTCTTTATTTCAGTGAGTTCATCGAGTTTGTCAGCTCCTGCTAGCATGTCGTCGACATAAAACCTTGACCTTGCGATTTTGGATCCAATTGGAAAGGTTGTTGCTTCATCATGGGCGAGCTGATGAAGGCAACGAATAGCCAGAAAGGCTGTTGAAGCAGTGCCGTAGGTGACGGTATTAAGTACATAGATCTTCAGCTCGTCAGAGCTGCTTTCACGCCACAAAAGGCATTGCATATAGGCATCGGGCGGTTGAATCAAAACGCAACGATACATTTTTGCTATATCCGCCGTTACTACGAACTGGTGAATGCGAAACACCAAAAGTGCGGTAAAGAGGTCGTCTTGAATGGTTGGTCCTACCATGAGGAGGTCGTTTAACGATAGACCGGAAGAAGTTTTGGCCGAACCATTAAATACCACCCTAAGTTTAGTTGTGATGCTTTCTTCCTTTATAACACAATGATGAGGTAAAAAGAAATGATATCGCTGGCGAATATCTATGGGTGCCACACTCATATGTCCTAAACCCATATATTCGTTGATAAAATCAGTGTATTGTTGCTTGAGTTGAGGATTTCGATTAAGCTTAGCCTCCAAATTGTAAAACATCTAGCAAGCAGTTTCAAAAGATGATCCTAACCCTGAAGGGTCTGTCTTGAAGGGCAATCTGACTGCATACTTCCCCGAAAGGAGCCTACGTTATGTGCTTCGTGAAAGAGAGGGTCGGCGAGCTGGATATTTTTGGGTATATTAAAGGAACTAAGGCTAATTTGACGATTGTGTTGGCAGTCTGTAATGGATGGGAGGATGAAGCACTCGATTGTGCTTGAATAATCGCTGATTCTGGAACAAAATGCGATGCTAGCATTTTGTTTATCTGTGGTCAGTGAACGCAAGCGAAGCAAGATTCTAGATGTCCGAACTTTCCGAGCGGCCAACATAGACTCGAACCACTACCTTGTTGTAGCCAAGGTACGTATGCGGATATCCCAGACGCCACAACAACGAGAAAATACTGTGAGGAGATTTAACGTTGGACGACTACAAACGCAACAAACCGCCAGAACCTTTGCCGATCGCGTATCCCTCAAACTCTCCAGAATTCCTATGCTGCCGGCATCAAGTGCCGAAGACGAGTGGCGCCGATGCCAAGAAGCCATCGCAAATGCCGCAACTGATGTGCTCGGTTTCACCAGTCCACCCCAAAAGAACGTGTCATGCCAACAAGACCCGAACGGAGACCTGTAGAGACGAACAATGAAACTTGGTAGTAGAGTCACAGTCGGTGCTGAGGACATGGAAAAACCATTTCTGCAGACTGCTAAATGGCCAAGATGACACAAATTTCGCTGTCAGGCAGAACGAACCATTCAACCTGGACGATGAAAGCCAAAAATGAAGTAAGGATATCAATATCTAAGCTTAAATCCAACAAGGCTGCTGGACCGGACGGCTTAACTGCCGAGCTGTTTAAGCAGCGGGAGATGACAGAGAGCATACACCAACTCGTCTCCAAGATTTGGTCAGACGAAAGTATGCCTGATGAATGGAACCTCAGCATCGTTTGCCCGATCCACAAGAAAGGAGACTCTCTAAACTGCGCCAACTATAGAGGCATAAGTCTCCTGAACACTGCGTATAAGATCATGTCTGCTGTACTGTGTGAACGCCTAAAGCCATTCGTCCACGATCTTATAGGTTCCTATCAGTGCGGTTTTAGGCCCGCAAGTCCACGACCGATCAAATATTGACACTACGGCAGATCCTGGAGAAAACCCAAGAAGTCCAGATCGATACTCACCATATTTTTATCGATTTAAAGGCCGCATACGACAGCATTTATAGAGACGATCTATACAGAGCCATGTCTAGTTTTGGCATCCCTGCCAAACTTTACAGATTGTGCAGAATGACGATGGAGAACATTCGCTGCTCCGTAAAGGTCGGAAACAATATCACCGAGACCTTTGATGTCAAAAAAGGACAACTCGCAAGCCAACACCAGAGGCAAAATTTTCCAAAAGTCTGTACAACTGCTTGCATACGCTGACGACATTGACATCGTTGGCAGAACACTGCGAGCTGTCACTGGTGCGTTTGCAAGTATTAGTACAGAGCGGCAAAAATGGGTGAAGTGGTGAATGAGTAAAACAAAATATATGCCGTCAACAAGAAGGGACACACAACACTGACGAATCAGACAGAACGTCACGATAGACAGGTATAGCTTTTTGAAGTAGTTAGGGACTTTGTCTACCTCGGCTCCGCTATAAACTCTGACAATGACATCACATCAGAAATCCAGCGAAGAATCACACTTGCCAACCGCTGTTTCTTTGGCCTAAGACGGCAATTGATTAGTAAGGCCTTGTCAAGAAGCATTAAAGAGATTCTATATAAGACCCTTATCATCTCTGTCCTGCTCTATGGCGCAGAAGCATGGACCCTAGCAAAGACGGATGAGGATCGTCTTGGTCGCTTTGAACGCAAAATTCTTCGAGTGATTTTTGGTCCCGTTTGCGTTGACGGGCTTTGGAGGAGAAGATTTAACAGCGAACTCTACGAGCTGTACAGCGACATCGACCTGGTCAGAAAATTACACATTAGTCGTCTAAGATGGCTAGGACATGTAGAGCGAATAGACACCAACGCTCCGGCCCGAAGAGTCTTCGATTTCAGCCCTGAGGGACAATGCAGTAGAGGAAGACCTCGCCCGAATAGCACACTTGGGTTTTAATATGGTATATGCAACTCTAATACAACTATCAAGTTATTTCCTAAGTATTGCAAGAACATTGTCACATCCCACATTGTAACCAAAATAGCCACATTTCCCCTCATATTTTGCAACAAGTTTGTAGTATTTGTGTTTTACTTAGGTTATTCTTTGTTAAATGATAGTTTTCATTACGTTGTTTCAACGAAAACATGTTGCATTTAATATAACCATTAAGTTACTTTTGAGTTGTTCTGTTGTTTATGTAACAACTCAATGTTACCACCAAAATGATTTAAACGATTCTGCAACAAAATTAGGAGAAGCGTGCTAGTTACATTCAGTTTAAGAAATGTTTCTGTAAACATTGCAGACGTTTTAAATAAGTTGTTATTATAATCCTTTTTGATTTGCACATGTGGAGAAACAAATTATGAAGTAAAGGTAAATGTATGCGATCTGAAAGGTATTAGGTAGTAGGTATATAAAATATGTTATTGTAAGTTCGAATTTGCGGTGATTTCTCACCAAAATCTTACAACGCATACTATTTTTGTCATGAACATTAATGTTTTGGGTCCGCAAAATTCACGCGCCTCCAAAAAATTGTTAAATAGAAGAAACGTTTGAAAATCAGAATATATAACAATTTGTATTTAAGCTTCAAAATCCCATAAAACTTCCAGAAACGAATTTTTATATACGTTGTTTATCACTTTCTATACAAATTAATTGTAGAAACTATGTAAAGTATTGCGAAAATTGAAATGTATTTTTCACATCTTAAAACATATGGTTAACCATGTATAAAAGATGGTGGAAAATATGGCGGTTGTTACATGAAACATCATTAAAACATGAATCATAATATTATAACAAAATTTTCATTGGAATGCTATTGAAATTAAGTTACAACAAAATAGCAACTGAATGTTCGAAACTGTTATTTCAACATTAATGGGATGTGACAACAACAAATAAGCGAATATTTCATTCGGTTATCAATAATCAGTGCTGCCGCCTAAATAACAAATTTGTTTTGATTTTTAGCTTCTTTGTATTATGAAATATACATCTCACATCTAATCTAAATGGAGTTTGCTCTGCAAAATATATGTGAAGAACTAGATCTTATGTTATTGCTGCTATGTGCTTTTTGGATCAGATCTATTAATTCGAAAAGCACTGCTTAGTACGATAGCTTAACTACAGAAAATTGGCTTCATCCCGATTGAATTCATATTTTGCTACAATATCGGAGATTTTCAGAAATTTCAAAATCAGTGTAATAATTTCGTATTTTTTGTTTTATTTTGAAGACAAATAAATGAATTTAAGTGCAATAGCCAAGATTTATTTAATCCATTTTGTAAAAATCAGCATGCTCAAACTGCTCCAAAATAAAGAAAATATTTCTGTTGGCACGTTGTAGTCGAAAAATTCGATAAACATAAAATAAGATGTTGTCACTATATGAGTACAAAATCCTCCGGCAACCCTGAAAGCAAGAAAGATTCCTGTATCTCAATTTCACTAACAATGTAACATAAACACTATCATAACACTATTATCACTGAAAACGATCTTAAACATTTTTATAACTAACGTTTTTCTTTGTCGTAAATGTCATAAAATATTCTAGTTGGAGTTAGTTGCAATATAGGTACTTATAAAATTGCAATAACGTGTTGAAACTGAATAAGTATTTATCTGACATTTTAGATTTTTTTCAAAACATTAAATCAACATTATTATAACATCATGATAATTGAAAACAAGCTTCAATAGCATTATAACTTCTTTATAACTAGCTTTGATTTGGTCGAACACATTGTAACCACTGTTGCCAAACATTTTCAGAAGATTATTTTAGAAATGTTCGGCGTTGATTTTTGTAGTTTTTGTTTTTCCTTATTACTAAACTTGAGCCTTTCAGCTCTAACAAATACCTTCGATAAATGCAAAATTTTTACTATACAATGCTTTTTTTCCTATAATTTGCATATTAGATTGTGAACTTTGGAACTTCATCCGAGAAAAAATTGAATATAAGATATACCTTACCAGGGAAAATATATAGCACGGCTATGTGACAATTATTGTAATAAATTATTAACCTCGTCTGTTACGTGTCTTTATCGAGTTGAGCACAACGTAAACAATATTTTTCTCAAAAATCTGAGTCAGATTAAACTTTTTAACTTACATTTGATTGCGGACTTACATTTTTAGTTTTTAAATGATAAAACTACAAATCAAAACTTTTCGAAGATACAAATTATGATTTAATTTTAAGACATGTTTTTTAATAGCGAATCGTTTGCTTGAACGCCGATTTCACATTCGGGGTTTTATCTTCTTTATGTGCATTGAAGAATATAGAATTATTGCGGGAAGCTGATTTGGCAACGCTGATTACAACTGCCTGATGTAGTGGGGTATGTTAAGTTATAATGAAGTAAAAATATTAGGGATTTTTACATATTAAAAACTTTTCGTCTTTTGGTCTTAATTAAGTTACTTCGTTGTTAAGATTCTGCTATACAAAAGTTTCAATGACTTTCTAGTTAAAAGTACCCAAAATGAAACTTTACCAAACGTAACTGTAATATATTACCAACTATTTCAAAACTCTTACTTACGATAACTTTTGTAAAACAATTTTCAAACATCTCCCCCTTTTTGTGAACAGAATTAAAACTTAAAAAAACGTGTTTACAACATTTCGAATGACAAAGTTATAAATAGTAACACGATAACATGAATAAAACTGATATAGAACGATTGTGTTACAGATTACTTAAATATAACAGAAATGCAATCGAAGTTTTGTTGCAAATCGCAATCTGTGCTATTCGGGGCGCCTTAGGTGGCGCGCGCAAGTGGAAGGGGACCTCAACCAACTTGGAGTGCGCAACTGGAGGCAGTTAGCCAAAGATCGTGCTAACTGAAGAGGCGAATTGGTTGAGGCCCAGGTCCACCCCGGACTGTAGCGCCACCTTAAGTAAGTAAGTAAGTGGACAGTGTTGAATTGATTCCACTAACAGACATATCTACATAGGTCCGACTGACTACTAAGAGCTGAGCGAAGCGTCGTGCTACAAAATGTAATTGTGAGGCAGAATCTAGTAGAACTCTATCTGGTACAAATTTGCCATATTTAATGGAACTAATGCAGTGGCGAGGTATACGAAACGATTGGCTGGAACAGAAATAACCATATAGAAGAATTTGCGTGCGATGATAGCATACGAACTCGATTATTTGAGTTGGGATTAATATTGGAATGAACATTTGAAGATGATGGTAATGGATCTGAGTCTTCGACGGATTGATTGACTTCAGTCGAAGCAAATGCAGTAACGTGACGTGTCGTCGTTTACAATTCCTGCACCCTTTGGATTTGCAATCCTTAACTAAGTGTCCCTTGCGAAGGCAATTTAAACATAGACCTAATCGTTTGGATTCAGAGATACGGGAGCTTATAGGTAATTCAATAAAATACTGGCAATTGTATATGTTGTGATCAATCAAGTTACAAAATATCCGCATGCATATTTAGTGTTTGTATAGTAAGAAGTACCTTGCGTGTGTTGGATTTCGTTGACGTACTATTTATACTACCTCCTTTCCTGGTTGAGTTTTGATTGAACGTGCTTTCCAATCGTTTCTCCAAGAAGGTGGACATTTCGGTCAAAGAAGATTAACATTTTTAGGTTTGGTTCCTTTAATAACGATGGAATCGTCCGAGCATTATGGTAACGCGCGAGGTTTTTTAGTACCGATCATCTTCAGAATATTGGTTTTCAGAGTGCAGTAACTGTTATCGAACGTGGATCCGCGATCCCCTTCGAGCTCTTGGGGGTCAAGCACCACCAACTCGGTTTGAATGCTATCAAATTTAAGAGTATACGATTCGAGCATTCCGAGTCTTGTTTCAAGCTCAGCGATTGTAATATTACACGGAACACTTAACACTTTGGTTAGCTGACCAAGTACCGACGCACGCTTCGTTTTTGCTGCAGAAATGTCTTTGTCTGCCGACATTGCCCTTTCTATTTGATACGAACAACTATTGAATATCACAGAATAATATAACTAATTAATTGTGTGTTAACAATATAGCACAATCGCAATCACTAGTCCTGTCACGGTCGCCAATGTTTTGTCGATTTAATCATTTTTAAATCGAATGTAATTTGATGCGTCAAAGCGCAAATCCCGAAATCGATCTAGTTAAATAAAAAGCAATGATGCGATAAACACTGCCAATAGTCTTCGCCAAAAGTCGTGCAGCGCACAGCTCCAATCGTGGTATCCGGTATCGTAGTCATGGGATTGCCTTATTGGTCGGAAATTTGTATCCACACCAATAATAAATCAAACAACATAATTCACCTATGTCGTCTTTACTTCTTGAATTCTTCAATTCTTTACTGTAGGTATCACCGTAGGTGCTATAAAACAAAAACCTTGAACTCAATTTCTATATACACCACCATATGTACGTCCATCAGCGCACGTCATCAGCCACCTGCGCATTTCCTCAGATCTCAGAAACACATTGTCGCTGTTGATTACATTATATGTACAAATGTACATCATACACATTCACGTCGCATACTTCTCTTTCGCTTCTTCAGCTTTGTCGTCGTACCTCCAACCGTTCGGACGTGTTTTTCTTTCGCTCCCGCTTCGCGAGTTCAAATAAACTTTAATTGCACCTTATTTATTTCATACTTGCAATTTCTTTTTTCCCTTTTGACTTTCGATCATAATAACTAACCCAATAAAATAAAACTATGTCAAAGCAGTGCGGTAATAGTGATTGTGTGCTACCATCGCATGACATTAGTGCTGATTGGGTGAAATGTAGTGGTCTTTGCGGTAAATCGTTTCATGCCCTCTGCATTGGATTAAGCAAGCGCTCCATTACGTACCTTAGTGACTTTAACAACAATTTCCTTTTTTTGTGCAAGGGCATCTCAGTATCGCATGTTATGCTTGCGATAAAATGCTTCACAAGCAAATCGTGACCCAACTCGCAAACTATGATGATCTGTTTAAGTGTGTAGAAGAAATATCTACCAGCATTGATCTTTCCACCACCTTCTGCAAGTCAAAGTTCAAAAATATAGACAATCAGCTGGCAAGTCTTAGCGAATCAATTAAAAAACCGCCAGCTGAATTCAAATCTATACTTTCGAATCTAAAAGGTGATATTAAATCGGATATCGTCTCACTTCTGAACCCGCAGTTAATAATGATCAAAGAACATCTAAACTCATTTCGCTCTTACCTGGATACCTATTTACAAAGCTCATCTACACCGAAAGAAAAAACATTGGTTGATTCAAACATGATTCATTGTTAGCTAACAATGGGCTTAAAATTGTAAAATCAAATACGTTAGTGATTAAAACAAACAAGCCAACATATTTGAAACAACTACTTTCGCATTGTTGATTAAAATGCTTACAAGTATCACAAATATGTTAAATTTAAACATGTTTATAGTGGTTTTGAAAATGATAACACCGTTAGCTAATAATTTCATTGTTGATTTAATCGTTAAGTAACCACACATATGATAAATTACAAATTTACGGAATTTGATCTCAAGTCCCAAGTAACAATTTTACTTCGGTAAGGCGCTATCGAAGCTATTTCCCCTCCCGCAATATTAACTGCATAAGACCTATAAGAAACAAATTTGGCGCACTTTATACAGGTAGGTCACTACCGAAACCTTATAGAGGCCTTATAGAAACTTTATAGAAACCTTATAGAAGCTTTACAAAAGCACAAAATATGAAAAGAAAAATAATTTTTTTTTTTATTCTTCAACTTTTTCAATTTCTTATTTTGTTTTTCGTATTAATAAACATTATCTATCTACTATAATTGACTCTTTGCAATTTTCGTTCAGTGATGTTACGAAAATGTCTTAACAAAAATTTATCTGCACCATAATTCTTCCATGGCTTAAAACTTGCTGGCTACACATAACTACACTGCATTATCAACACTTGCTTGATGGACACATCCCGCTCCCACTTGATGTTGCTCAGTTTGCGAACCGGAAGTTAGATGACTTAGCTTAGAATTTCGCTACATCGATCTGATAGAGTTCTTTTCTATCGAGCAGTCATCGAGGACGGACATTATTGTTAGACTTGCCAAGCCCTATTTAAATATACGCAAGGTAATTTGAATTTTTTTTTCTTCGGAATTAACTCAAATCACGGTGTACTCACACGTAAATTACCATTTCAGCGAATTTGAATTGCCAACAAAGTTCTTCAAAATGTACACTCATTTGGGTTCATGATTGCCTTGCTCTACGAAAAGAAATAGAAAAATCTATTTACTCAATTACACAAGCTTCCGATATCCGCAGACTTTGGCAACTCCTTTTGGGTTTGCTCACTGAATTGCAAGTCCCGGTCCATATCTCTCTCAAGCCAATATATTCAGCTGAACAAAATTTACAGCTTGAGCGCTAGTACCATCAACCACCAAATCACGCTGGGAAGGAGGCCACAATCATCAGTTCAGTAGCCTTCACATCGGCTAGCGCGTACAGTGGCATCGTCCACAAGAAAGATTTCTTAGAAGTGCATATATATATGTAAAACGCATTTGCATACGTACATATATGCACAAATTACCAAGATCGCGGTTAAAACTAGTGTCATCATCACCACGTGCATTTTTTCTTTTGGCTTATATACAAATATTATAAATTTATCTAATAAGCAGCTTCTATTGCAAAAAGAAAAGAAAGATAAATTAACATAACCTAACCTAACTTAAATTTTTCTAGTTATTAACCTAAAACACCTAATAATTTGATAAAATGCAACCTAAGTGAATATAATATGTGTGGAAAAAAAAAGCGAATCAGTTAGTTACCTACAGAATATATATAAAAAAAAACTTGCTTTGAATACCAATATATATAGTGCAAAAAAAAAAAATAATAATAATACTTAATATACCTAGTCAGAAATGTGCATAGCTTGGCAAGGAAGTGATACATAATGGAAGTTTTACGTATATACCCAAAAGGGTTATTTAATTAAAAAAAAAAAAAAAAATTATATATATGTATAGTATGAAACACAGCATGCAAAAACAACAACTACGACTACCAACGAAACGGAAACAACGGATTTTGTGCGCACAACATCTGGATTAACAACAATTACAAAAAGAAAAAAAAACAATAACAAGTAAGTCACGCATGAGCATATTAATTAATAATTACATTATATATAAAATTCTGATGCCAATCTATTTTTTTCATATACATAATTTCATTACACACCTATTGCACACACCACTTTTAACGTAATCAATTTTGAATTATATTTTTGATTATTACATCTTAATTACATTATATATTTGGACAAAGACTACAAATAATCTTCAACCATACATATATTTACAAACACACATATAACTGAATTGCTTAATAGGTTAAATTTTCGTAAAGTACGTAACATGTACAGTGAGTTTAAGAGCTGCCCGTACAATATATTATGAGTATACCTAATTATATTTTAATATGACAAGATTTTTAATCTACGTTTTTTTTATTATTCAATAAATCGGTTGTAAACTAAAATGAAGATTAACTAAATAATTTTATTGGGGTTTGCCTCGATATATAGATTGTTGGGTATGTCAATGCGTTAAGTGTTGATGTGGTTTGGTTACGGGACAGTGTTGTAAAATAACGGATGCTTAAACTGTCAAAGGCGTTCACGTCATGTGATTGGGAGGGTAAAGTGCATCCTTACCGGCTTACACCTGCCGAGGTGAGAAAGATGAAAGGTACCAGTGTATAGGAATTTCGTTGGATCCGTTTTTTTTGCAAATTCTTGGCATGAACAATTTTTTTTTATTATTTTGCCCTATCAGTGTTAAGGAAGCAAGTCCCACCCCAAATCCGGCGAGCTATGCTGAGCCTTGCCGCGAGCATGCCAAGTCCTGCTTCCTTTCTTGGTACAAAAATATAAGGCAATAACAATAAAAAAATGGCGGCCAACGTGGGGCCTTCTGCCTAATAAATATTAATAGATTGTTTTAGGTTTTTTGCTTTGACTATTGTCTCGGTTATAGACGATTTCAATATCTTAACTGTATTGCTGGTTAAAGGCGAGTACCTAATCCTATTAGTTTTCAGAAACATTAAGTCACGACAAATTCTAGCTAACTATTTTCGTTTGCGAATGTTTAAAATACATTAACTTAACTTCATCCCAATTTTTTTTAAATTTTTTCTTACAAGCGCAGTAAGTCCTTGAATATTTGACAATTTTATCGAGTGTTCGTGTGGCGACTGCAATTATAATTCCATATGTATTTCATAATTATAGTCCGATCTTCTCTACATATACATATCTGAGAGACCGTTGCATATGATTTTTTCTTTCTAAACAATTTTACATTCAACTTACCTTTTGCACTGGTACTGTATTTCTTTTTTCTTCAATCAATCAAGCCAACAACTAATATGTTGAAGTCCCATCAAAAACCCCATATGAAAGATAACACATAAAACGTTATATAGTCCGAAGTTATAAATTCAATTTTTTTTTTTTTTGGCCCGAACAAGAATGCAAAGTAATTTCCCAAACACACGTTCAAGACGAGTTTCTAACTCATTCAGAGGTCGTAGTCCTTTGAGCAAACATTTGTCTAACTCTTTTAATCAGGCCGCCAGTACTTCTAAAAATATGGCTTCAAGGCCAAGAGTTGATCGTACACCTCCAAGTACAAGTCATATTGCACTGGCAAACCAATCCTCTAATACAACCTCTAATACAACACAACAGCAAGACTCGCAGTTAGCGCCTCAGCGCGAAAGCATTTCAAATGCAAACGCAGAGGCTGGCCCATTTGTTGCAAATGAACCTCAAGCGTTCCTTCCAACTCCATCAGATTGCACAGATGTGCAGAGTTTAACTGCATCATTCCAACGTATTCTCGAGGCAAACCAAAGGGTCTACTTAAATGAAATCAAATCCATTAGAGACACGTTGCTGAATCGATTTGACAATTTAAATACCTCAAATGATATTCAGTCGGAAGCTCGCCCCGAGGCTAACGTTCCCGTAAACCCACCTACTGATTTTGAGCAAATCCTAAACTCATTCAGTGCGCATAATCAGCCCAATCAGATTCCAAATCAGGAAAGATCAAGTGCAATAACCAGTAGCAATTCTTCGAACCCTACCTGTAAGATCGAGAAATGGCAAATTTCGTTCGATGGAACTGAGAATGTGAATGATTTTTTGTTTAAAGTGGAAACACTTAAGGAAAGATCACGTTGTGACTGGAACCATGTACTAGCCAATTTCCATGTTCTCCTAAAAGGAAAGGCTGAGTCGTGGTTCTGGTTTTTCTTGCAGAAGAATCGAGGTCCAGTGTCATACGATAATTTGAAAACTGCTATAAGAAGAGAATTTGGGAAGTTCGAAAATGACCAAGATCAGATCCTTAGAATGATAGCACGTCATCAAGGGTATAATGAACCGTTTGATGATTACTATACGGACCTTCTGCGTATGAATGCTAGAATGCGAGAACCTCTTAGTGACAGCAAGTTATTAGATTTGATGAAGAAGAACGTGAAAGAAAGCCTGGGTCCACTTCTCTTCCCATACCAAGTTACTGGCTTGGAACATTTGAGAGATGTTGCAAGACACGCCGAAAGATTTTTACAACATCAGCGCTCTCAGAAATATACTAGCTTCAAACGAAATGTAAATGAAATTGAACATGTTGAAGAGCATCAGGAAATTGCAGCCTATGGTTTAAATAAACAGGATGGTCAAAGGCATAATTTTGATACATCAAAATTTAAATGCTGGAACTGTGATCAAATTGGACATTCATTTTATGACTGTCCCTCTGAAACGCGGAAGATATTTTGCTTCCGTTGTGGCGAAAAGGGCGTGACGACACCCATGTGTCAGAAACACTCGGGAAACCCCAGTACGAGCGAGAGGGCTGCGGGGGACTCTCGTTCCAGGAATCAAACCCCAAACTACTAAACCAAACCAAAAGCTCTTCAGAACGTCATAGACAATCTGAAGATGCAAAACCCTCGGACTTACCTCTTATCAAAACAATATTACCGAAACCGAAAATCCAGAAAGTAGATATTTCCGTTCAAACCGATCCAAGTTCGGCCCCGCTATCCTTTCATGATCGTATGACACGATACCAGCAGGCCAAACAGAGAATTTGTAGTACATCCCACAAACAAGTTTCAAATAAAATCATTAAATGCAGAAACCGCTATCAGCAACGGAAATCATACCGAAAAACTTTAGAATCAGCTTTACTCAATGATTCAACTGATATGCGACCGTTTGTTTACGTAACACTCGGCAGCGAAAAGGTTTATGCATTACTAGATTCTGGCGCATCAGTACGTGCGCTTGGTAAAGATTGCTTCACAT
Source organism: Cheilosia vernalis (assembly GCA_949126925.1). Taxonomy (NCBI): domain Eukaryota; kingdom Metazoa; phylum Arthropoda; class Insecta; order Diptera; family Syrphidae; genus Cheilosia; species Cheilosia vernalis. The sequence continues at coordinate 61,763,166 of OX421362.1, forward strand.
TTTTGGAACGGAACAGTATTCAGTTCAAACCGATAAATTCTAGTATTAGCACGGCTGATGGAAGTAGGCAAAGCATCAAGGGATACTGCAAAATTCCCGTTGAATATAACAACATTTCCAAGCTAGTTGTCTTTTACATCGTACCCACTCTGCAGCAACATGTTTATCTGGGTATCAACTTTTGGAAAGATTTTAACATCGCTCCACATATCGTTTCTGAACTTTCAATGCTCGATAGCCAACCATTAGATGAGAACATTCACAGTCTTTCAAGTGCGCAAAGGCGCGATTTGGAAAAGGTCATTGATCTCTTCCCTTCATTTTCCAAACAAGGACTTGGACTCACTGACAAAGAAGAACACTATATTGACACAGGCAATTCTGTTCCTATTAAGTCAAAACACTTCCCACTCTCACCTCCGAGGCAAGCAGAAGCTTATGCTGAGCTCGACCGCATGTTGGCATTGGGTGTGATAGAGGATAGCAACAGCCCCTGGAGTTCTCCAATAGTGTTAGTGCGCAAGCCAGGCAAGGTTAGATTATGTTGGGACTTTAGGAAGGTAAATAGCGTTACCAAAAAGGACGCTTATCCTTTGCCGCACATCGGGGGATTGTTGAGTAGACTTAAAGACACTAATTTCATCAGTGGAATCGATCTAAAGGATGCCTTTTGGCAAATTCCTCTCGAAACAAAGTCAAGAGAAAAGACGGCATTTGCGGTACCCGGACGGCCTCTGTACCAGTTTACAGTCATGCCGTTCGGGCTATGCAATGCTCCACAGACGATGAGCCGTCTAATGGATCGAGTCATTCCTGCTCGTATTCGTGAGAATGTCTTTATTTACCTGGACGATCTCTTGGTGTGCTCGGCAACCTTCGAGGAGCATCTAACATTGTTAGCAGAAGTAGCGAAATGTTTGTCAACTGCCAAGTTGACTATTAACGTTGAAAAGAGCAGGTTCTGTGAAAAGGAAATAAAATACCTTGGCTACATCGTTGGTCAAGGATGCTTGAAGACCGATCCATCCAAAGTCGAAGCTATTTCACAGTTCCCGGCACCAAAAACTGTTCGACAAATACGTCGGTTCATTGGCATGACTGGATGGTATCGACAATTCATTCCTAATTTCGCAGACTTGGCTGCTCCATTAACCGATTGTCTCCGGAAAACTAAAGAGTTTTGCCTAACAGAAGCCGCATTAACTGCCTTTAATAAGCTGAAGGCAACCCTGATTTCTGCACCGGTACTGACGCAACCAGATTTTACTAAACCGTTCGTAGTTCAATGCGATGCGTCAAGCACAGGAGTCGGTGGAGTTCTTTATCAGCTGGACGAAGAAAATAAAGAGCGACCAATCGCGTTTGTTTCCCAAAAGTTAAACAAAGCTCAAAGAAATTATACTGTGTCCGAGCTGGAGTGCCTGGCAGCGATTTTATGTGTAAAGAAGTTTCGACCTTACATTGAAGGTCTTCCCTTTAAAATTGTTACAGACCACTCAAGCCTTAAGTGGCTTATGTCACAAAAGGACTTGAGTGGGAGGCTCGCAAGGTGGAGTTTGAAGCTCCAGGCATTTGATTTTCAAATTGAGCACCGTAAAGGATCACTCAATGTGGTGCCAGACGCACTTTCCAGATCGGACATGGAAGAGTTGAGTACTAGCTTTCCCTTGGAAATCGACCTGAAATCCAAGTACTTTACCGAGGGTGACTATCAAAATATAAAAAGCTATGTGCTAGTCAACGGTGACGCGCTCCCAGATGTGCGAATTTCTGACGATTTCGTATACAAACGAGTGAAGTTTCGGAAAGGGTTAGAAGAGGAAGAAGATCTTTGGAGATTATGGCTTCCCCAAGAATTAACCTTGCAAGCAATACAAAATGCACACGATTCTAATTCAGGATGTCATGGGGGATTTGTGAAAACCCTTCATCGTGTGAGACAAAAATATTACTGGCCTGGCATGGTCAAGCAAATAAAGTTGTTTGTCAAGGCATGTGATATATGCAAAAGCGTAAAACCTCCTAATGCCACCCTGCGACCTCTAATGGGTCAACAGTTAGTGACGGATCGGCCAATGCAGAGGCTATATATCGATCTTCTTGGACCTTATCCACGAACTAAATTGGGTAACAGTTCAATATTTATTGTTATAGACCACTTCACAAAATTTGTGTTCCTGAAACCACTTCGTAAAGCTTGCTCCACTTCAATTTGCAAATTCCTGGAACAAGATGTTTTTCACCTATTTGGCGTTCCTCAAATTGTCCATAGTGATAACGGGCGACAGTTTGTTTCCAAGGAATTTTTGAAATTTCTCGAGACCTACAATGTAAAACATGTAAGAACGGGCTTATACGCTCCCCAATCAAACGCATCTGAGAGAGCAAACCGTGAAATATTATCCAAGCTTCGGATATTCATTAAGGACCATCACAACGAATGGGATAAATACATATCTCTTATTTCGGCCATCTTGCGTAGCGATTACCATTCTTCGATCCATTCGACACCTTATTTTGCTCTTTTTGGCCAGAATATGATCCTTAACGGTTCTGAGTATGATATTTTAGCTAGACTTCACTGCCTTAATGAAGGAAATATGCGAGTAATTCCACCTGCAGATCGTATGACCCTCATTAAAAACAGCATTAAAGACAACTTACAGCTTGCGCACTTAAAGAGCCAGCGAGCATATAACCTTCGTGCAAGGAACATTCGATATAATATTGGCCAAGAAGTGTTTCGACGGAATTTTGAGCAAAGTTCCTTTGCCAAGGATAGGAACGCAAAATTCGGGCCAAAATTTATCAAGTGCCGAGTTCGAGCTGCCGTAGGAAACTGTCTTTATCTTCTAGAAGATATGAAGGGAAAACTTATAGGAAAATATCATGCCAAAGACATCAGACAATAAGCAATAATAAGATAAAAATCATGACCGACAATTTCGAGTTCCTTTTTGTTCATCTCAACGATTTGAGATTAACAAAGCAGGTTTGTTACGAAAATGTCTTAACAAAAATTTATCTGCACCATAATTCTTCCATGGCTTAAAACTTGCTGGCTACACATAACTACACTGCATTATCAACAACTTGCTTGATGGACACATCCCGCTCCCACTTGATGTTGCTCAGTTTGCGAACCGGAAGTTAGATGACTTAGCTTAGAATTTCGCTACATCGATCTGATAGAGTTCTTTTCTATCGAGCAGTCATCGAGGACGGACATTATTGTTAGACTTGCCAAGCCCTATTTAAATATACGCAAGGTAATTTGAATTTTTTTTTCTTCGGAATTAACTCAAATCACGGTGTACTCACACGTAAATTACCATTTCAGCGAATTTGAATTGCCAACAAAGTTCTTCAAAATGTACACTCATTTGGGTTCATGATTGCCTTGCTCTACGAAAAGAAATAGAAAAATCTATTTACTCAATTACACAAGCTTCCGATATCCGCAGACTTTGGCAACTCCTTTTGGGTTTGCTCACTGAATTGCAAGTCCCGGTCCATATCTCTCTCAAGCCAATATATTCAGCTGAACAAAATTTACAGCTTGAGCGCTAGTACCATCAACCACCAAATCACGCTGGGAAGGAGGCCACAATCATCAGTTCAGTAGCCTTCACATCGGCTAGCGCGTACAGTGGCATCGTCCACAAGAAAGATTTCTTAGAAGTGCATATATATATGTAAAACGCATTTGCATACGTATATATATGCACAAATTACCAAGATCGCGGTTAAAACTAGTGTCATCATCACCACGTGCATTTTTTCTTTTGGCTTATATACAAATATTATAAATTTATCTAATAAGCAGCTTCTATTGCAAAAAGAAAAGAAAGATAAATTAACATAACCTAACCTAACTTAAATTTTTCTAGTTATTAACCTAAAACACCTAATAATTTGATAAAATGCAACCTAAGTGAATATAATATGTGTGGAAAAAAAAAAGCGAATCAGTTAGTTACCTACAGAATATATATAAAAAAAAAACTTGCTTTGAATACCAATATATATAGTGCAAAAAAAAAAAAAATAATAATAATACTTAATATACCTAGTCAGAAATGTGCATAGCTTGGCAAGGAAGTGATACATAATGGAAGTTTTACGTATATACCCAAAAGGGTTATTTAATTTAAAAAAAAAAAAAAAATTATATATATGTATAGTATGAAACACAGCATGCAAAAACAACAACTACGACTACCAACGAAACGGAAACAACGGATTTTGTGCGCACAACATCTGGATTAACAACAATTACAAAAAGAAAAAAAACAATAACAAGTAAGTCACGCATGAGCATATTAATTAATAATTACATTATATATAAAATTCTGATGCCAATCTATTTTTTTCATATACATAATTTCATTACACACCTATTGCACACACCACTTTTAACGTAATCAATTTTGAATTATATTTTTGATTATTACATCTTAATTACATTATATATTTGGACAAAGACTACAAATAATCTTCAACCATACATATATTTACAAACACACATATAACTGAATTGCTTAATAGGTTAAATTTTCGTAAAGTACGTAACATGTACAGTGAGTTTAAGAGCTGCCCGTACAATATATTATGAGTATACCTAATTATATTTTAATATGACAAGATTTTTAATCTACGTTTTTTTTATTATTCAATAAATCGGTTGTAAACTAAAATGAAGATTAACTAAATAATTTTATTGGGGTTTGCGATGGGTACCTCGATATATAGATTGTTGGGTATGTCAATGCGTTAAGTGTTGATGTGGTTTGGTTACGGGACAGTGTTGTAAAATAACGGATGCTTAAACTGTCAAAGGCGTTCACGTCATGTGATTGGGAGGGTAAAGTGCATCCTTACCGGCTTACACCTGCCGAGGTGAGAAAGATGAAAGGTACCAGTGTATAGGAATTTCGTTGGATCCGTTTTTTTTGCAAATTCTTGGCATGAACAATTTTTTTTTATTATTTTGCCCTATCAGTGTTAAGGAAGCAAGTCCCACCCCAAATCCGGCGAGCTATGCTGAGCCTTGCCGCGAGCATGCCAAGTCCTGCTTCCTTTCTTGGTACAAAAATATAAGGCAATAACAGTGAATACCCGTATATAATTTATATTTTATTTACAACGGGTCGCACTGAGAATCGAACATGAGTCCTGCTGCGTAGTACCCCAATACACTACCCCTAGGCTAATTCGTCATAATAATATTGCAGTGGTAAATCTCAACTACTTGATACACTTCAAAATTTCGTTAAGACTTCCAATCGCAAGTCGTTAATTGCATGACATTTCATTGCTTCTATAATGCCTTCTGTGAGAAGCTCTAACGAAGCTTCTACTTCCAACCACAAGCTTTACCGAAGCAATACACTTTCCATCATCTCCTCACTCCTTTTTAGAGGTCTTATAGAGATCTTAACGAAACTTAATTTCATATCCCTCTATAAAGCCTGCGTGTATGCTTCGCAAAGGACGTACAGAAGTTATTTTGGAAACAATTGACAAATGTACAAGTTGGCCTGCGATATCTGGTGGCAAAGAAAAGAACCCTATCAGACATACAGAAATCTGTCATCGGTAAGCGGTACATGTATTTTTGCCAAAGTAATTTATTTATTTTATAAATGAAAAACTATTTTAATTGATATAAATCCCTTGTCAGTCTAAAATCCAAGTATTGTTTAGGGAAAATAAAATAACCCCGGGTCAATAAATTATGTTTGAATCGTTTAAAAGTGGAATGAAAAATTTGTGTTGGTTTCGTGTAAAGAATTTGTTTATTTTTGGATTATACTCTTTTTCGACTGTTTAAAGTACTTTAAATTGTTGTTAATATTCTATTTATTATGCAGCATTAGGTATCTATTATTGTGCAAGCTGACGCAACTAGCCAAGATTTATCTCAGACTTTCTCGATATGATAATTTTGGAAGGTTTCGGCTGGGAAATGCTACTTCGAGCAAACACGTGCAGTATGTTTTATTATCTCTTGCAATTGGCTTTAATATATATCGCCTTCTTTAAAATGTAAACTACATATTTTAAAGAACTTAGGAAATTATTTTCTCATGCGAAGAACAATTTACCACTTTTTTTTACAAGGAATCGAGTTTTAAACTTCATTTGGATTTTTGTACATGGTTATACCATGTTCTCTATATGAGTTGCACTGGGTTACACCACAATGAGACACTCGATCCAACACTTTTTCTTTATTTTCCAACACTGTAAACTATTTAGAAATTTATTTGTATGTTTTTAATTAACAAATGTATTTATTTGCCACAATATTTAAATAGGTATTTAATCTCGCTTAGCTTCTTTTACGTATATTTTCTCGCTGATCTGTCAAACTTGTATGTCTAGTAGGGTTCAAATTATAGCCGCTAGGGTACACCCTCCATTTCTCAATTGCTTCGAAATCGGACTACTTCGGTAAACAAATCCTATAGAGACCCTATCGAAATGGTTGCCTACAGAAATTACCAATTTGAACCTTACCGAAGTCAAATTGTTACTTGGGGTGTGTTTGATTAAACACAAATGTTGTCAATAAATAAAAATTAACAACAGTTCTTATAAATTAATCATTAACATAGTGGGAGTACAACGATAAATGTTCAATTTAACACAAATATTGTAATCGAGAAAAAGCATTGATCCTTAGTAATTACATACACTAGTTAAAGAATCATGAACATGTTAAGGGCTTCTGTGATTATGTAAAACATTGTTGTAGGAATACAATAATTCTAAATGTATCACAAAAATGTTAAAATAGCAATGCTGCAAAAATAACACAATGTTATGGAAACGCAAACGTTGTGAGACTATCACAAATATAGTCAAATTGTGAGCAAGCACAAACATGTTAAAGTAATCATGCGTAGTTTTGAACAAGCTTGAAAATTGAAAGAAACACAAAAATTGTGAAATTATATTCCTATTGGGATTCCGCACATGAGATGATTTCTGTTGGCAGAAAACTGGTTTTGTAGGCGAGGGGACTGGGGTGAGCGGAAAGAAATGACAGAAAACTGTCTCTCTCCCTCCCGATTGCGCAAGCATGAGACTGCCTGCGGTGCAGTTTTGTAGTTTAACTTTTTTTTGCATATTTTCGAGGTAAACGTGATTAGTACACATTCAAAATGCATTCAGTTTCACATAATAGAGAAAATTACATTCATTATAAACAAGAGAAAAAAATCTTTCATTGAGTTCTGGCATTACAATATCTTTTTAAATATATTTTATAATAAATATATTTTATAATGTTTTGATCTAAGTCACTTTTCATGTTCTATTGGGAAAACAAATCAATCTTTTATTCGATTGGGAGCAATTTTGCAGATTTCAATATTTTTTCAGATCTGCACACGTTCACAATACCAATATACTCCGCACAGTTGGTTTACGTCATTTTAAGAAGTTTTCTTTCAAGGCAAATGAGCAAAGTTTAGTGAAAACAAAAATAACGAAATACATTAATAGCCATGGATATAATTTAGGAGGAACTATTACCTTCATAGTCTTCCTCGTCATCTGCAGACTACGAATCACCAAAAATACTCCATTTGTATCTACAACAGGCGAAACATTTTTTAAGTCCATATCCATTTGTGATTTTAGCAAAAACAAACGCAATTTGAACAGCTGATAAGGCTGTCAAATAACGTACTTATATATTTACAAAAGCAGAGCAATTTCGTTGCATATTGCATTTGCCGCGTAAAATCTGAGATCTGAAAAAATGTCTGGTGATCTCAATGGAAAATGACATAAGTCATCGTTTTAAATCTTGCCTGATATGTTATTATATTGAAACTTGCCAATTTGTATAGCTCCGACATATTCATAGCTACCTATAACCTTATGCACCCGATTTTGCCACTGCCAGCTCACTCTGATGCTTAGGACGTGATTAACTTCTTGTATTATTAGGTCCCTCCCTAATCTCGAAAACTGCTTTGTTCAGAAATCACACATCAATGTAACAATTTTCACAATTTTATGATATTGAATAAAACTGTCCGGTAAGTACTCGAGTCAATACCAAAGATTGATTTAAGTTCTACTTAAATACATATAGGTTACTTTTTTAGAGCATAAACTGCCGCATAAGAGTTTATGTGGCACTTAATTCGCTATGAGTCGTATCAGCAAATGGCCCATAACCAACTGAATATATCGATGGTGACTGTATATTTAAAAAAAAATCCTATTAACCAAAACACAAATCAATTTCAATTGCATTATATTGTTACATTCAGGCTTGGATTCGTAAAGATAAAACACTATTCCGTTTAACTTTTCTAATAAAATTCACTTTTATTACACTTTTATCGACTATTCTAATATTTCACTTATTAAGTACCAGAACACTATTACCTAAACAATTCTTCAACGTTTCAAACCAATCACTTAATTTCCTCTATTACTTTTCACTTGTTTATCTTCACAAACTATTACTATCTCGAACTTTAACCAATCACTGTTATAAATCAACTCACTCGCCCTCTTCTAAAAGCTGTCCTTTTATACCCGCTCCGCCATCTGACGAGAACTTTCTAGCTAATTCTAAGTGGTTCTAGAACAAGGTTCAGTGGTGAAATACAATATTTACTTGACAGGTTCCAGTCTCCAATTGGAAGTGACACTTGGGTGGAACTTGTTTGGTGACTAAGGGGTTGTTTTCACTTCACCATTTTAGGTTACACGATACATTCCACACCACAATGTCCCCCTCTTAAACTTGTTCGTCCCGAACAAACTCGTTAATATTTTCACCATTATAACGATATAGACGATCCACATGAACGACTTTCAGCTTGCCTCTTCCTCGTTGGATGCGATAGACAACGTCGTTGATGCGCTTTACGATTGTATAGGGCCCTTCCCAGTCTTGTTGCAACTTAGGCGATAAGCCTTTCCTTCGATGAGGGTTATATAGCCATACCAGATCTCCTTCCTGGAATCCTTTAGTTGTCGTTTTAGTATCGTACCTCGTTTTCATGCGGTCACTGGCTATCTTAATCTTATCCCTAGTGTCTCGATGCACGTCCCTGATGATGTCCCTGAGATCTGTAACGTAGTCCTCCTCATCCTTGGGCTCTTCGTATGGATATCCAAACATCAACTCGCTAGGTAGGCGGACTGTTCGACCAAATAAGATTTCAGATGGAGTATGTCCTGTGGTGTTATGCACTGCACCTCGATAAGCCAATAAAAACATGGGAATATGCTTATCCCAGTCTCTCTGGTCTTCGCCAACGACCTTAGAGAGGTGTTCATTCAGTGTCCTGTTGAAGCGCTCCACCATCCCATCTGATTGTGGATGAAGCGGGGTTGTCCGTGTCTTGTGAATCCCGAGTAACTGGCACACTCCTTGGAAAATCTTCGACTCGAAGTTCCGTCCTTGGTCTGAATGCAGTTCCATTGGTACACCGAATCTGCTTACCCAGTTATTGACGATTTGCTCCACCACGGTTTTAGCTTCTTGATTTGGGATAGCAAATGCTTCAGGCCACTTACTGAAATAGTCCATAACAACGAGGATGTAACGATTTCCATTGTTTGTTTCAGGAAACGGTCCCGCAATATCAACTGCTATCCTTTCGAAAGGGGCTCCAACATTGTATTGATGCATTTTGCCACGGACTTTCAGTCTCGGACCTTTGCTGGCCGCACATGTAACGCATTTCCTGCACCAAGTTTCAACGTCCTCCCTTGAATGAATCCAGTAAAAGCGTTCCCGCACTTTTTCGAGCGTTTTATTGATTCCCAAGTGGCCTCCAGACACTCCATCATGCAATTCCCTGAGCACTTCCATAACCTTTGACCTGGGTACAACAAGCTGCATTAGGAACGACTTTCCATCCGGGCTTTCCCATCTTCTTTTTAGAATGCCGTCTTGTACGTGAAGGGAGTCCCACTGCGCCCAGTATGCCTTCAGCTCGGGGCTCCTATTGGATATCTCCTGCCAGTCTGGTTTTCCCTCATGCTCCTTCCAGGCGATAATCGGTTCGATATCCGGATCTTCCCTTTGAGCCTCCCGTATTTCCCGCGCACTCCAGCCACCAATGGGCATAGCTCTCACCCTTTGAACGGACGCGACGTCTTTTTCCTCGTGTCGTAAGCAATGTTTGCAATTTGCTTTGCACGGTCGACGGGAGAGAGCGTCTGCATTAGAGTGAAGACTTCCCTTTCGATGTTGTATTTCGTAGTCGTACATCTGCAGCCGTTCGATCCACCTTGCGACTTGGCCTTCAGGATTCTTAAAGTGCAGCAGCCACTTTAAAGATGCATGATCTGTGCGGAGGATGAATTTCCGCCCATAAAGGTACTTATGGAAATGTTTTGTCGCCAATATTAAAGAAAGGAGTTCGCGCCTGGTAACACAGTAGTTCCTTTCTGACTTTGAGAGAACTTTGCTGAAGTAGGAAACTACTTTCTCTTGGCCATCGTGCACCTGGGAAAGGACGGCTCCAATTCCCACATTACTAGCGTCTGCATCCACAATAAATGTTTTCCCAGGGGTGGGGTACGCTAGTATGGGGGCGTTGCACAACTGGTGTTTAAGTTCCATGAAGCTCTTTTCGCACTCACCTGACCATTTGAATTGTTTGCCTTTTTCTGTCAGTTGATGCAAGCTCTTCGCGATCCTGGCAAAGTCCTTTACAAATCGTCTGTAATAGGTCGCAAGTCCCAGGAAGCTTCTCAGTTGATGTTTGTCTTTGGGAACCGGCCAGTTTTTCACTGCATCGACCTTCTCCGGATCAGTCTTGACTCCTTTGGAAGAGATGATGTGCCCGAGGTACTTCACTTCTGGTCTAAATAGCGAACACTTCTTCGGGTTAAGTTTTAGTTGCGCACTTCGTAGCCTTTGGAACACCTCCTTAAGGTTATCTCGATGTTCGTTAAATATTTTTCCTACTACGGTTTTCCACGTTAGTCCCAGCAAAACGCGCTCCATTAGACGCTCAAAGGTTGCTGGAGCATTGCACAGTCCAAATGGCATTACTGTAAACTGCCAAAGCCCGTTTCCTGCTGTGAATGCTGTCTTCTCGCGGTCTTCTGGATGGATCTGCACTTGCCAGTAGCCACTCTTCAGATCAAGAGTCGAAAACCATTTGGCTCCGGATAGTGTGTCCAGGGTGTCGTCAATTCTTGGCAGGGGGTAGCTATCCTTCTTGGTGACGTTGTTGAGTTGGCGATAGTCCACGCAGAATCTCGTACTTCCGTCTTTCTTCTTGACCAGGACGACCGGCGATGCCCACGGACTTTTTGAGCTTTCAATCAGTCCCTCCTTTTCCATCGTCGACACCATTTCTGCAACCTCCGTCTGCTTAGCCAATGGTAGTCGTCGGGGAGGCTGACGAATCGGTCTCGCATCTCCGGTGTCGATTCGGTGTTGTACGAGATGTGTTCGGCCATACTCGCTGTTCTGCGAAGCAAATATATCAGCGAACTCGTTGATTAAACTACCTGCCATGGACCGCTGCTCCTGATCCAGCTCGCACTCTCCGAGTATATTCTTTTTCATCTCCGATATCTCCGCAGGTCTAACCGGTTTCACAGGACTTGCATTGGACAACTTTGTGACCGCAGTAATCGGTACGCACTTTCCAATCACTTCCCCTTGCTTTAGTTTCACGCTTTTGTTTTCCACATTGAGGACACGAATGGGAACCAAGTTGTTTTTAGGTTCAACCAGCATCTTTCCGACAATACACCTCTGATAATAATTTTCTGCATCTGGCTCGACTAGGTAGAATCGGTGGCTCCCAGGGTCGCCTTCCAGCTTTGTCCAAATAACTGTTTCTGACGAAGATGGTAATATTTCGTCCTCACTTACAACTGTCCGCAGAGCAGCGACGTTCTCGTTCCCGTAAACCATCGGAATCTCGACGTTCTTGTACTTTATAACTTGCGAACCGATGTCGAGCACTATATCATGCGTCTTCATAAAGTCGATTCCGATGATGCATTCGTCACATATATCAGCCACTAAGAATGCATGGGAGAAGACTATTCCTGCAAGGTTTATCGTCAAGAGTACCTCACCATACACCTTTGCTGTTGCTCCAGTTGCTGTTTTCAGACAGTAGCTGCTGGTGTTGTGCAGCCATGATTGGCGAACGATGTCCCTTCTGATTATGGAAGCGGTGGCACCTGTATCGATTGTAGCCACATACTTTTTCTGGCCGATATGGGCTTCCACTGTCAAGCTTCTATTACACCGTTTGGTCTGGGAAACCTGAATTGCGGTCCTGGGGGCGTCGATTCCAGAAACCAGCTTCTGCCCCGCGAAGTTGGTTCTTACTCGTTTCCCGACTGATGGCTTTGTGATGTTCCATCCGCCGAACGCTCAAATGCCTCCTCGTTCCTAGCTCTGCAATGTGGACAACTGCCCTGTCTACGTTCGGCTCTGCACTGTCGTTGTAGATGTCCAATTTTGTTGCAGTTCCAGCAACGGATCGGTCCCCTTCGAGAACTGTTACGGTCTTCTACTTCGGCTCTCTGGCACGAGCATTCAACGGATGTCATTTCTCTCACGCGGTGAAATCCTTGAGATGCTTGGTCAGCAGCTCTCATGGTTAAGGCAAATGCCAGTGCCTCAGGAAGAGTTCTCTTTCCAGCCATTCGTAGAGCCATCTGCAGTTGTCTGTCCTCTATGGCTTGTGTAAATGCCTCAATAGCCATTTCATTGATGACATCTTCGCCGGCATTGGGATAAGACAAGTGCGCTAGCCTTTCGATATCCGCTTGCAACTGTTGAAGTGTTTCCCCCCTCTTCTGGATTCGACTGCGAAGCTGCACTCTATATACTTGCTGCATATGGTCGTCACCAAATCGCATCTCAATAGCCTTCACCAAAGCGTCGTAATCGCGTTGTTTTTCTGCTGAGACAGTTTGAAGCAATTCTGCAGCTGTACCTCGTAATGCGAGCGTAAGTGCAATCGTCTTTTCCTCGTCGTCCCATCCATTGGTCGTTGCAGCCGCTTCGAACTGTCTCTTATAAATTGGCCATGATGTTTGACCATCAAAAACGGGTGGTTGCATCTCCTTCCTTCTTGGGCAGTCAGCGGAGTATTCCCGAGCCTTCTGCTTCTTGACTTTTTCGAGTTCTTTAGCTATGTTCTCGATGTTTGTTCCTTGTTTATGAAACATTTCATTAATTTTCTCAAACTTTGTTTCATGCTCGTTTAATTTTTCATCGATTTCGTCGATTTTTACTTCTAGAACATTCTTAAATTCTTCCACGGCGTCTTTTTGTGCGGCGACAATGGAATTTTTCTGTTCTTCTAAAGAATTCTCCTGTTCTTCTAGAGAATTCTTCTGATCTGCGAACTTAGATTCCATAGAATTTTTCTGTTCTGCGAACTTCAATTCCATAGAATTTTTCTGTTCTTCTAGACAATTCTTCTGTTCTTCCATCTTGGCAAGAAGTAATTCCATCATAGCGCTAATATCCACGCTTGTACTTACTTGTTCTTCTGCCACGTCGAATAGCATAGTTTTTGGATCTTCTCCGTCGTTTTGGACAGCTTCCTGCAGACGAAGGATGAGGTCACTTTTTCCTCCAGCTGTGGATAGATTCCGTTTTTCTAGTTCACTTTTTAACTGGGGTATGCTTAGTTGCAGCAATATACGACCCATTTTGTTTGTCTCTTGTAATTTAGAAATTCACACAAATTCACTTTTTTTTTTTTTTTTAGACACAGCACAGAATAAGTTTTATCCCACTTCTGACACCAATGTTACATTCAGGCTGGGATTCGTAAAGATAAAACACCCTTCCGTTTAACTTTTCTAATAAAATTCACTTTTATTACACTTTTATCGACTATTCTAATATTTCACTTATTAAGTACCAGAACACTATTACCTAAACAATTCTTCAACGTTTCAAACCAATCACTTAATTTCCTCTATTACTTTTCACTTGTTTATCTTCACAAACTATTACTATCTCGAACTTTAACCAATCACTGTTATAAATCAACTCACTCGCCCTCTTCTAAAAGCTGTCCTTTTATACCCGCTCCGCCATCTGACGAGAACTTTCTAGCTAATTCTAAGTGGTTCTAGAACAAGGTTCAGTGGTGAAATACAATATTTACTTGACAGGTTCCAGTCTCCAATTGGAAGTGACACTTGGGTGGAACTTGTTTGGTGACTAAGGGGTTGTTTTCACTTCACCATTTTAGGTTACACGATACATTCCACACCACAATATTATGGATCTAACCTCAATGTAAGACAATGAAACCTCAAAATAATAATTGCAACTAGAAAGCGACTGCTTTAATTCATGAATTGTTTACTTGTTTCGAGTTCGCAGTTCCATTCCTAAGAAAATATTCATAACAATCGAAATTTAAAAAATGTACCTAAGACATTTACTTTATAGAAAGAAGAAATCTTTTATTAATAATAATTGGCCTTAAAAATATATGAGAAAACTTAAATTTTTTGAATGTGAAAATAATATCAAAAAATGCAAAATACATTACAAAAACGACTTTAAGAAAGTATTGCTTTTTTAACTTCGACAGCACTGACATATTATCGATGAGGAGCATTGTCAAAAGCGCATGTATAATTGTATATGTATCAAGAAAATGCATAAGTAACAACGTTTAATTTGAACCAAGCATAAAAATAGTTGTAGGAACATGAACGTGATACATTTACAACTAAAATGCTAAAGTAACTAAAGTAACACTGGGGTGGAATCGGCTAAGGTGATAGTTGATAGTTGACAATCAAAATCATAGCTTTACGTCTGCGTAAGGTGATTATCAAATTGACAATCGCTTTTTTGCGATCAATTTCATGTGACAGCTATTTAGGTGTCGCTTTCATACATTTGTGGCATTTTCACAGGTATGCACCTCGGCTTCGACTCCAAATAAATTAAATAATTTAGTGAAAATAGAATATATACTAAATAAATTAAAATACAAAAGTGAAATTTGAAAATTCGTGAAGTGCAATGTTTACTTCATTGGAACTTTTCTACAGAAATGAAGAAAATAGTTACAGAAAAGTCCAATTATTAAGAAGAAATCTTGTTTTGGGACTGGTTGATTTACTATCTCTAGTATGTTCCACCCATCCCTCAATTGGCTGCAACCTTAAATCTTCTTTGGAGGTGGTGGTTTTTTTTAAATTTGCAGTTAAAGTGTTGAAGGAAATCATATCACGATTTTAAGGCCAATAGAAAATGAGAACATGTTCTTCAATCGGAAATGAAGGCATAGTATAAACGCATAAATCTGGAAAGGATCCGTATTTGCTCTTTATAAGCTTGAGACCTTAAAAAAAATAAGCAAATTTATTGTAATTTGTAAAATATTATTATTCTCAAATTCACTTACAATTTTTACAACAAAAAAAAACACTTCAAATATGTATCAACATGACATCGTCGGCAAGGAAGTGACGTCAAAAATTCTAAGTGCTGCCAATAATCAATCATTTTTTAGTGATCGCTTTACGCAGAGCAAAGAAGAGTTGATAATCAAAAACGACGATCAAAAAAGTGACAATCAACCATCACCTTAGCCGATTCCAGCCCTGCATAAGTAACAACGTTTAATTTGAACCAAGCATAAAGATAGTTGTAGGAACATGAACGTGATACATTTACAACGAAAATGCTAAAGTAACACTGCAATCAAGCACACACATTGTAAAAGAAGCACAAACGTATGTGAAACTAATACGCATTGACATGCTCGCATCTTTAACCCACCACGAACATCGCGTACTTTGCATTTTTCTTGCAAGATATTCGTATCGTATTCATATTCAGTTTTCAGTGTTCAGTTCAGTTGTTCTTGTTCAGGAGTGGTGGCTGCTGGCTGGTGGAGGTTTTCTGGTTGTGTCGTATATAACTACAGAAGTGTGACGCTGTTTTTTGTGTTTTTTTTTCATTGTGCGCAATAGCGCAATAAGATAATAAAAGTGTTACGTGTGTGACTATTACAATTCATCAATCTTGGCCGTGAGGTAAGTAATATATTTAATTGTCTATGCTATTAGCCTTATCATAAAATATATATCTATATATATATATATATATATATATATATAAATAAATATAGATATATATCTGTGTATAATCAAAAAACCATTGTGTGTTTAATACGTATAATACAGTCAAAATCGTTTACAACGACATCGGTTATAACGACATATCGCTTACAACGACCGATTTTTTCCTTGTTTTGAAATAAAATATTGGTTATAACGACTAAGATCGACGCAGCTGTTGGTGCGACTGCATTTTTTCTGAAACGGTAAACTATTTATGGGTCTGTACATGCGATGTATCTGTCTAGACACATGTTACAGCTCACCGTTTGTTGAGATATTATTATTCTTTATGTTTTGCGCTTATTATTAGTTTTGAGTTTGTTCAATAGTAGGTGGGGAAATTAATTAGTGTAAATTTTTCTGTGTGTGCTTCATTATCATAAAAAAAAAATTAAAAAAACTAAACTTAACTTCCTCATTACCTACTCCAAGATTTTTTTGACATTTTAATTTTTATTTTCACATAAATTCAAATGTTTATGAAAAGTTTCGCAGTTTCCCATTCGTGATGGAAAATATTTTTTGTTTCCCATGGCTGCGGGCAGAAAGTAGGCGCTGTTTTGTGAATTTATGTGAAAATAAAAATTAAAATGTCAAAAAAATCTTGGAGTAGGTAATGAGGAAGTTATCTATTCATTTATGTCGATTTCCATTGGGATTTTCGGATTTTGCTCTCAGATTTCAGATTTTTCGTGCCCAATGGAACATAAAACGAGATTTTTCTTCCTTCGCATTTGTGGTAGCGCGTGTTTGAAAAGTCAGCTGTTCTTAAATTGTAATTTATGCTTATAGAAATCCACTCAATTTATGTTGATATCCATTGCGGCAGCCAAATGTAATTTTTTCTCTATTTTTCACAGACTTGTGTTCAAATTAGTAATTTAACGCACTTTAAAGATTGACAAAAGACAAATGTTTTGGTGTTAGTGTTAGTAGGTGTGAATCTCGCTCAGATATCGAGAAACTGCTGAAAACTGTTTTTTTTGCGGCCAATGGAAAATGAAATCTGACAGCCAGCTGATTTCGAGAGCAGAAAAACTGCTCTGACTCTCAAAAAAAGTGCTTTTTCTGTCCCAATGGAAAACGACATTAATTAAATTATCTTTTTATTTTTTTTAATTTTTTTTTATGATGAGTTCATCATTATTTAGTGCAAAAACGGATAAAAATTACATATTTCATAAATGTTTCAAAAATGTTTCATCGGCGTCCAGACTGAAAGAAACATTTAAGAGATGTTGAATGAATATATATATATTCTTACCTCTTTAGACACAAACCCCGCTTAGTAAAGTTCTTGTTGAAATTTCTTTTATAAATAACAATCTCAGCAAAGCCACGTAGAGGCAGTGTTTAACAGAATAACATCGTAGAGGCGTCGTAAGGGAATCTAATAAATAAATACGGCTGTCAGTGTTTAGTGGAAAATCAGATAACTTATTATGCTTTTGACCGGTGTCTTTATATTGATATAGATATGCATTTCTTTAACTAGATCTATTTGTTTCTGAATATGGAAGATCTCCGAAATCTTCTGTATGATGAAGATGTATTTCCATCAAGTCAAGTTGCAGTAAACTTGATTGATGAGTCTGCTGCGAAAGATTACAGTGTATCGCAAGGGTCGCCTATATATGTCGAACTCATGAATAATGATAACATTGAGAGTAGCCCTCGTTTAGATGAAGAATTACAAATTGATGATGCTGAAATGTACCAACTTCTGTCTTCGTGGGGCTTCGTTGATTTATATAACTATTTCCAAAGTTTGAAGGTGAATGTAAACACATTAAAATTCATTGATACTGAGGATCTGAAGGAATTATTTGCAAATAAACCTTTCGGAACAAGAGTTGAGTTTAAGCAGAAACTTTACCAATGGCGAAGAGAAAATGTAATTCCTAATTAAGCTTAATAGGCAAAATTTGGTTTTACTTATAATCTCATTTAATTTTAGGGAATCATTGTATCATCAGATCCATCCGAGTCGATTGTTGATAATGTTAAAGCATTATTAGAAGAGTTAGTTAAGAAAAATTTGGCAGAACATATGAATATAAATGCACAAATATATGACGTTTCACGAACACCATCACCATCGCCATCATCAAATTCCTCATCGCCCAGCATCGGCTTCGGAAATTTTGTACGCTGATATTACTCTTTTTCATACATCACTTTTCTTTGTCTCTTCCGTATTACTCGATGATAAGCAACTTTTTCTTCCTATACGATAATTTTAAGGACATTGATGGCGTTCTTCAAGCATATCCCTCTGGGAGCTATGTTTTAAGCGATTTTGAGAAGAACAACCGCATCGGCGACTCGTCGCGCACAATTTTAATTGACTGTCTGTCCAATTGGCTTATTCAAAATAAAAAATCAGTGTCGCGCAGGGACTTCCAACATATAGCTGGAAAAATTCAAGACCGATTTCACGAAGACAAGGTAATTTGGACTTTACAAATAATATAATCATTATTAGCGTTTTCTGAACTGCACATTAAGCTTAAAAATAAATACGAAGATATTATAAAATAAGAACAAATCAAGCTACATATCAATTGAATTTTCCTTCTTTTTTTCATTTAAACGCCACGTTGTCTTGTTCTTGTTTTATGCTGTAGAAAGTTAACAAAGTATTATGTTTATAGAATATATATTTCGCACCACCACCAAGGGGATCAAAAGAAAACATGAGACTCAAACCCCTCAAGGTGCGAACCCCTTTCTGCTGCGAAAGATTACAGTGTATCGCAAGGGTCGCCTATATATGTCGAACTCATGAATAATGATAACATTGAGAGTAGCCCTCGTTTAGATGAAGAATTACAAATTGATGATGCTGAAATGTACCAACTTCTGTCTTCGTGGGGCTTCGTTGATTTATATAACTATTTCCAAAGTTTGAAGGTGAATGTAAACACATTAAAATTCATTGATACTGAGGATCTGAAGGAATTATTTGCAAATAAACCTTTCGGAACAAGAGTTGAGTTTAAGCAGAAACTTTACCAATGGCGAAGAGAAAATGTAATTCCTAATTAAGCTTAATAGGCAAAATTTGGTTTTACTTATAATCTCATTTAATTTTAGGGAATCATTGTATCATCAGATCCATCCGAGTCGATTGTTGATAATGTTAAAGCATTATTAGAAGAGTTAGTTAAGAAAAATTTGGCAGAACATATGAATATAAATGCACAAATATATGACGTTTCACGAACACCATCACCATCGCCATCATCAAATTCCTCATCGCCCAGCATCGGCTTCGGAAATTTTGTACGCTGATATTACTCTTTTTCATACATCACTTTTCTTTGTCTCTTCCGTATTACTCGATGATAAGCAACTTTTTCTTCCTATACGATAATTTTAAGGACATTGATGGCGTTCTTCAAGCATATCCCTCTGGGAGCTATGTTTTAAGCGATTTTGAGAAGAACAACCGCATCGGCGACTCGTCGCGCACAATTTTAATTGACTGTCTGTCCAATTGGCTTATTCAAAATAAAAAATCAGTGTCGCGCAGGGACTTCCAACATATAGCTGGAAAAATTCAAGACCGATTTCACGAAGACAAGGTAATTTGGACTTTACAAATAATATAATCATTATTAGCGTTTTCTGAACTGCACATTAAGCTTAAAAATAAATACGAAGATATTATAAAATAAGAACAAATCAAGCTACATATCAATTGAATTTTCCTTCTTTTTTTCATTTAAACGCCACGTTGTCTTGTTCTTGTTTTATGCTGTAGAAAGTTAACAAAGTATTATGTTTATAGAATATATATTTCGCACCACCACCAAGGGGATCAAAAGAAAACCCTTCAGGACGACTTTATAGTCGTTTTTATAACACAAAGAGACGTTACCGACAGATTGGTCTAGATTTCTTACAAAATGAAAACAATCAGCCTATTCCCAGCTGCTCTGGAATTCATTTTTATGAACATGAGACTCAAACCCCTCAAGGTGCAAATATTGATGAATTTCAGCGAAAGCGAATTTAGTGCAAAATCTAATATCTTTATATTCTAGAACTAGAAGACTGCTCGGCTGATATTTTGTGGCTGCGGATTCATAGAGAGCCCTGGGACGAAATTAAGTCCAAGTGGAGGAAGACATTCGCTAATCGACAAAAAGATGCCCGCACATTGCTATTCTCAACCTTTTTAACCAATTGGCCATTGCTGAAACATTCTGCCGGAGTTTCACTGGTATGCGATTATTTATTCGTCAGTGAATCATAATTTATAGAGCTCAAACGAATATTTTTGCTGCGCCCTGGCGTTTCGAGAAGGAGCCACTCAATTTTTAAACATTTTATTATTAAACATAAATCATTAAACACTTCATAATATATTAATTTCTTGGCGTTTTTCTTATACGAGATTTTTAAAACATCTTTTATTTTCTAGATATGTTCCGATTTTGACCAACTTTTTCCAAATAAACAAAACAGGCTAGTGGAAAAATGGGATGATTTCAAGGCTTTGATTATTCCGGTATTTAACGAAAAAGTTAAAGACCGAAGCTGCCAAGAACTTCTTGGCTTCCTGCACAAAAAAGACTTCTCAAAAGGTAATTTTTCATGCACCTCGTTTTATACATTTAACTAATGCTTGCTTTGTTTGCTTAATTTCAGGGCCGGAAGACGTTTTGATAATTAACCTGCTGCATGCTGTTCTACCTCCATCAGCCAGACAAACAACAGTGGCAGTTCAAGAAGGCTCCAAAAAGAGAAAATTTTACAAGCCCACCATAAAGGACTCTCAACAATCTCTTCTTCTCTTCGTGACCGAGGCGAATGACTTCAATCCTGCATTGGACCGAATTTCAAATAAGGTGAGGGGACTTGGCCAAAGTTTGCAGCCACTGATCATTTTCTGCGTTTTCGACAACTCGTTTATAGTTTACTATAACGAGATTAAATATAAGTTTGACTCTCTATTACCCGCACTAGACACTTGCTTTAAAATTTTTTTTGTACTCAATTTAAAATATCCTGCTGCTTCAAAAACCGTTTGGCTTTTTCTTCAAAAGTATTTTTTTGAAATTGAAGCGAAAGAAAGAATTCCGCCAGATACACTTATTTTAATTGACATATTACAACAAAGAAATAATGTATAATTGCCACTTGTGCACCCTGTTTTTCGATTCCTGTAATAATCTTGTATTGCATTACAAAACTATTCACAAATTAAAGCCAAATGGCGATTTTCACTGTTTCAATTGTAAGCAAGTTTACAATTTGAAAAGTTTTAGAAGACATTTTCAACGTTCGTGCAAAAGCATTGCTTTAGATTGTGATACCTTTTCGAATCATACATCTTCTCCTATCAAAACATCTGAGTCAAATGATGACCCACCTGAGTCACATGATGAGGATGACCCATTAACACTTTTAACCAATGAACTGCTTTATGAAAATTATGATATTTTGAAAGCTATAGAAAAATCCGCCATGAATTTCACTTGTAACTTGTATGGAAAACCGAATCTATCTCGAAAGTCAGTAGAAGAAATAATATTAGATCTAACAGAAGGGTTTTTTGAGCCAATTTTTTCAAAAGTTTATGGAGAATTTTCCCCATACATAAAAGCGGACAAAAAAGAACACTTTTTAGCTACCTTGTCTGCTCTACCATTGAGAATGTGAAATCTTTTTACAAATATATTCAGACAGCAACTGACTGTAATTTGTACAGAAATCCCTACAGTTTTACTATCGATAAGGAAGTATCTGTTATAAGTGGTATAAATCCGTCTGTTGATGTCATTGAATCCGATGGTATTCTCTTACCGTTGCAATTCCAGTTTCAAAGATTTTTTGAGTTACCCGGTGTGTATAAATCTGTTGCTGAAAATATGAAAACCATAAATTCGAACTCTGTTCCACATTTAATTACAACCAAAATTTCTGGTGCAGGAATTCCGGCAGTCATATCAAAAATACCTAATGCTCTCATTGTACTTAAAAATCAATCTTACTTTACTAAAATACAAAACATTTATGCATATAAGCATTTTCATGAAAAATTATGTTACAAATCCCTTACTTATTGTAAAGTGCCTTACAAAAACAATGAGTATGTCAGTATATCTAGATTAACAACAAACATTTATAGAATAGAATCTTTGTTAATATCTCAAAACTGTCCTTATATTATTTGTGAAAAAATAGAAACTTCAGATTACATTGATCACTTTAATTCATTCGAAATTTATAAAGGCACAGAAATTTATTATATACAAAAAATTAATGAGTTAGATGGGCCACCATTTTGCGTATATCCAAATCCGAATGGGAAACAGTTTGGTTTTATAAAATTCTTTTAAACTATTTTTGCACTTAAAAACTATTAATGTTATTTTATTTATTCTCTACTTAACTAAAAATTGTAATGCGTTATACGTATAAAACTATAAAACTATTTCCACTAAAAATTAACTATAATTACTGTAATACGAACTAAGGAAAAAATAATAAAAACGAAAAGCAAAGACAGCGAAACATTATTATTTGTTTTTGGTTCTTAGTACTATTTCAGGTGGGTACGAGTGTATGCAAAACAGAAATGCTTTGCATGTTACTCGTAATTTAAGCATGGACGTTTTAAAGGAAGCACGAAAACTTTACAACGCTTTCATTGTTGACTAACAGTGATCATACTTTATCAATCACTACCCTATGCTAACGTAAGTATGGACGTTTTAAAGGAAGCACGAAAACTTTACAACGCTTTCATTGTTGACTAACAATGATCATACTTTATCAATCACTACCCTATGCTAACGTAAGTATGGACGTTTTAAAGGAAGCACGAAAACTTTACAACGCTTTCATTGTTGACTAACAATGATCATACTTTATCAATCACTACCCTATGCTAACGTGAGTATGGACGTTTTAAAGGAAGCACGAAAACTCTACAACGTTTTCATTGTTGATTAACAATGATCATGTTTCATCATTCAATATCGTGTTAACGTAGCCATATACGTTTTAAAGGAATCACGAATACATTAAAATATTTAATTTGTTGATTAACAATATTCGTACTTTCTCAATCACTTACTCATCTTAATTCAAGAAGGAACATTTTTACATAAAAATAAGTATGTTCGAGCAACAAATTTTTATTGTTAAAGCAAAACAGTCGCCTGTTTCAACTATCACGGATCGTGTTTGCTATTAATATCTATAATATGAGTAACCATGCTTTGTGATATTTTAAACACGAAATTGACAATGGCGTGTTTGATTTTAGCAAAAATAACTGTAACGCTGTTCATAAAAAATTGATAATGTCCCATTTGTCAAAATGACAACGGCCATTGGTTGACGCCAAATCAACCAAGGTTCGTGTTTGATTCTACCAACGTTTTTCTTTCGGTGAAGCCAACTGCTCCAGCTCATCAACCCGTCGACCCACTGTTGTTTGGTTTAATAAGCAAAATCAGTGATTTAAGTAACGATGTCGCTGCTTTCCGCGTAGTTATGGGTGATATCGACGAGAACATTAGACTGACCACAAACAAGATTGATTTCATACCAGAGCTCATTCAACCACAATCAAGCTCTGTACAAAATACTTCAATACTTGCGGAAATCCGTGAATCTACTGATTGCCAAACTTCACCCATCCATCAACCAACAACAACGACGACTACAGCAAAAACAACAACCACCAGCAATACCACAATAGCAACCCCCAAAACATCATCAACAGTGCCCATATCATTGTCGCCCACATCGCCATCTATTCTCACACCCTCAATATCTTCTGCACCCAATACTATGCCTGCTCCTCCCACTGTCACTCCCCGTAAGCATATAAAACATTTTGGTACGACATGGACACACTCCGATTTTCAAAGCAGACTCGATAAACTGGAGTCTGAAAACCTTACCACCCTTTTCATCAAAGGCGCCCCCCCAAATGCAGATACTTCCTGGATTAAAACATTTTTCTGTAAAAGATATGGCATTACGATGGCTTTAGGTCCGTACATTCGTCCTCTTTCTTAGCAACATCTGTGCCTTGATTTTGTGCGGTTTTTGAGGCGATGTCGCTAGGGAACGGCCCGAATCGGATTTGAATGTGACGCGCTGTGACCAACGTGACCGTTGTGCAATAAATTGGCACTTTTTTCGAGGATCCCGATACAATTTGTTGCTACTGTATCCCTTTTTTTAGTTTGAAAAGGAACTTTGCAATTATTAGAAACACTGGGATTTTCAAATGAATTTTAGTAAAATATAACGCTGCTGTTTATCAGAACACGATTATAGTGTTACGAGAGCCAACAATTGTTAAATATTGTGCGAAAATTCTTAAATTTCAGAGAATCTTTACAAATGAAACTTTTTTCTTACACCGCACTTTTTTTTTTTGCTACTTTTCAGAATTTTGCAACAATCTCCCGGATTGTTAGAGAGAGGTTATAAATTTTAGTTTTAGTTTTACAATACCTACAATATAGACGGTGAATACTCGTAGATCATTCCCACACAACTTTTCTTTAATAAATTGAACCAAATCACTTTACAATTAGATGTCGTTTAGATTGTTACGCTTGTGAGCTAGACACTACTTCTATGAAACAGTAGATGCACGTTTTCAAATAAATTTTGAAATGAAAACCTTTTAGCTTCGATTTTTATTTATAAATATATAAAAATTAATTGAATATTGTTCATAAATTATACCTATCAACTCATTCTTATATCTACTTTTAAGATCGCGCTCAATTTAGTTTTAAAAAGTCCCTAAAAAAGGGGCGATGAAAGAAAAATGTGCCTTTTTCTGTTGCTACTACGTAAATTTAGTATATTCTCCCAGTATTTAGCAAGTATTAGCCGGCTTTACGCTATGATGGGGAACCGCGTTATATTTTAAACATATTCATTTTGAAATCACAGTTTTTGAAAAAAAATGGTAAGTACTATTCACATGAGCGCGAGTTGCGAACAAATGAATTTAATTGTATTTATGAATTGAAAATTGATTTTTATACTAGCTCAATTTACAATTATTACAGCAATTGAAAATTCTTGCAGCCAACTGTCCCATTTTATTCACAATCCACATAAAACATTCGCGGATCTACAAACCCACGAATGAAAAAATTCTATCGAAGTTAACATTGAAAAATTAATGAAGTGCTTGAAGTGTCAAAAATATTCGCTTGTTCGCTGTTCGTTCGCAATTGGCTCTCATGTGAATAGTCCTAAAATGTGAATTTTCCAACTAATAAAAAGGAACAAAGGAATAACAAATTGTATTAGTGTCCTCGAAAAAGGTACCAAATTGTCGCACAACGGTCACGCTGTTCTCATCCGACATCCTTCTCGCTACCTAAAAAGGTTGCGTGTGGGAAAGCTCGCCTGGAATATTCAGGAACAAAGCGATATAAGAACAGGAAATATTGGAAGTTGTCAATTCGCGACATCACTCACACATTTATAGAATCCGCCCATACGTGAACCCTTTCCGACACCGCCATTGCGGAAAAAACCGCACAAAATCAAGGCACTGGTGTCCCACAAGGCAGCCATTTAGGTCCCCTTCTCTTCATCCTAACGGTAAATGATCTTGAGAAGGTCATCAAACACTCATCTCTCTCTCTCTACGCAGATGATGCTAAAATCTTCAAAGCCATCTCTTCACCTCAAGACTCTTGCCTCCTTCAAGAAGACCTTGACAGTTTTTCGACCTGGTGTCTCAAAAACTGCTTAGAACTCAACATCAACAAATGCCAATCCATTACCCTATCACGCAAGCGCACCAATTCCCCTCTCCGACGTTACCTTCTCCATGGTCAACCAATTTCTCTCGTTCATTCTCTTCGCGACCTTGGCATATTGTATGACAGGGAGCTAAACTTTCATTCGCATATTGACGAAATAATTTGTAAGGCCAACTCATCACTCGACTTTTTTAAACGTTGGTCTAAAGAATTCTCCGACCCTTACGTGACTAGATCTCTCTACATCTCTTTAGTTCGCCCCCTCCTTGAATACGCTAGCCAAGGGTCTCCTTTTCATAGAGTTCATGTATAGACAGAATTGAGAACGTCCAACGTCGCTTTCTTCGATTCGCCCTTCGAGGTCTGCCTTGGGACGATCCTTTTATCTTGCCACCCTATATTGACCGGCTCAATCTCATTAACCTGAATACCCTAGAGGAACGCAGAGACGCTGCAGACATTTTTAATTTTTCGTCTTTTCTCCGGCTCCGTCGACTGCGCCTCTCTTTACAACACTATTTTCTTCAACACTAACCCCCGTAATTTACGTTGCCCTCGGCTCTTTTACCCACCACACCATCGTACCTCATATGGCTCCAATGAACCGATATCCCGTATGCTGCGAAAGGTTAATTCCTACCTTTCAGTTTTCGATTTCAACCGCAGCGCTGCCCACCTGAAACTACACTACTCTCCTTATCTTTAAGTCTTTTCATGTCTTATTTTTTAGTGTCTTAGTTTTAAGCTGTTACTTTAAGCCTAAATGTTAATTTTAGCTTGTATTAAGCCAAATATATGGGGGTATTGCCCCCACTAAAATTTAAATTTAAATTTAAAATTCGTTTCACTTAATTCGGAGAAAACACCAAGCATTTTTTTTTTTCATATGAACGTGCTTGTGCGATGTGCGCCACCCAACCACCCCAAAGCAGAACAACGATCAAGAAGAGCGGCTGTGCTGATAATGTTCGATTTGAGAAAATAATTTTTTATTATGTTAGATTTTAGGTTTAGCTCAGCTTCTACAGGGCATAGAAAGCTGATTGATGGCTTGAAATAACTACAAAAGTGTTGGCTCTCCTAAGTTTTTTATTTTGCTTGCATTGATTATGAATAGTTTGAGTAATGGCGAGTTAAAGGCAGTAAAGTCAGAAAAAAAAGCACATTTTGGTCAAAAACGCTCCCAAAAAGTAGGCACGACAATGATTGGCTGGTTCTTCTCAGAATCTCAACTAACATTTCAAAAAAAGGTTCATCGAAATCTGTGCAGTAGTTTTCACACCAACCGCGAACATATGAATACGGCTACAGTTTTATTATATGTATAGATATAGACTTTCGAAAAGTCTGTCTAAATATACATCATTTAGATCCGTGCCATTATTATACAGCACCCGGTTGATCTTGGGATGCCATGTTAAAAATGACCAGAGTAGAATTAGAGCTTCTGACAGATTTAGAGATGTTAAACTTTTTTCAAAAAGGAATAAAAGGAGGCTTAACGCAATGCAGTCATAGGTATTCGAAATCAAATAATAAATATATTTCTACATTTGATCATGATATACCTTCGCAGTACACAGTACATTTAGATGCAAATAATCTGTACGCTTGGGCAATGTCTCAATTACTTCCGTATGGAGCATTTAAATGGGAAAACCATGATTTATTTACAAGTGATTATGTAAAGGCTCTAAATCCTAACAGAGAAAATGGATATGTGTTAGAAGTTGACTAAGAGTATCCAGAATCGCTTCATGATATGCATAACGACTTACCATTCTGTCCTGAGAATATTTCTACTCCAGGAACTAAATCCAAGAAATTGGTAGCCAGTCTTTATCCCAAAAGAAACTGTGTTATACAAATATAATTTTTGGCGCAACAGGTCTGTAGGGACCCTGGGCCTAGCTTCTCACAACCATTCGTTTTGTGTGAGATTTCATTTTTAGAACGAATGGAAGGGATCTACAATTTTATGCCGATGTTGGTTGCTATCGCGTATACAAAAGACCGTCCGTGTCGTAGCTTGAAATTCGACTCGCCGAATTCTCAAAGACCTACCTGGAACTTCGCTTTGGTCACTTCGGGAAAATGCGTTTGTCAGCATGACCCGAAGTGTTTGCATTTTCTTAGTAGGCCGCGGCCCATTGAGCGATTGCGTCACGTAAGCGAATTATTGTTGTGCTGTGGAATTGTGTTATTATGTTATTAGTTATTACAATTCCACTGTGAAATCAACTCACTGACGCAACCATGACTCAGTTGGTCGCGGCTCCTACTTATGCATACTTGGGGCATAACATCCCTCCCCCCTTCGGAAGTTCAAGCCAGGTCTCAGAAAAATTGGTCTGTCTTTATTTATTATAATAACAACGTTCAGCGTTAGCTTATTGGGCAAATTTATACATTTGTTGGTGTTTTGAAACTTACTTTCTAGTTTTTTCTTACTAAATAACAATATTATCAGATGTGGATTATGTGAATAAATAAAACATACACACTAGGTGCTTATCTCCTAATTGTATTTTACAATTTAAATCTAAAATTTTTATATTCTATGTATCTTCTTATGTGTTACTCGAAGGATAGATTTCCAAGTAAAATTTGCTAAGAGTTATTTATATTATAATTCAATCCTTAACTTATTTAAATAAGATTCAAACCCTGGCAAACGTTAGATCTCCTGAGGCTGGGGTCATCTCAACTCTTCTTTTCGGCTGCTGTTTCCTCCTTGGTGGGCTTGGGGCCACGCGAATTTGCATTTCTTCTACCTTTGCTGCTGTATGTGCCTGCAGCAGCGTTTTCTTCTCTTTGCGTGTCTTACATCTTTTCTTTATTATGTGTAGGTACAGTTACTCCCAGGGTTAATAACAAGCACACCAACATTAATGAGTATTGATGACTTGCTGTCGTCCATTGCTGGCTTCGGAGGGTTTCTTCAATTTCGGTCTGCTTTATTTGTCTCTGCAGATCTTCCAGAGACTTTTTTCCCTCGGTCAGGACTGCATTAATGTCTGCATGGCTTCCCAGTCGTATCGGTAGCATCTTCTTGTTTGTTGCTAAGTTTGCTGGTACTTTGCTGGTATCGAACTGTACTCGAAGTGTCTCCCATATTCCTGCGAAATCAACTGTTGGCTGCTTGAACTCGACAGTGCTGCTGACCTCTTGCTCGTACGTTATTTTCATTTCCCGCGTGCCGATGTCGCATGGTCTAAGTATCCGTATGACCCCGGTACTCCTTAGTAACGGCTTGTACTGTTCCCCGTTGCAATTGATGTTCAGTGTCATATTGTTTCGGAGGTTGTACATTACAACCAGGAATTACTGGCAGTCATTTTTACGAACGTACCCTCTGATGCGGGAACGGCAATGTGTTGGCATCGCTCTTGAGCTGTTGCTGTGTGCTGCAAGAGTTCGATAAGGCATTCTTCGCTGCTCCTTGTGAAGACCGGTCTTTGGTGTTTACAGATTTACACGGTTACACGCTGCATTGTTGTTATTTTGTCGCATTTTGTCAGCTCTTCCTTAGTCATAAAAACGAAGAGTCCATGGTCCTCTGACTCTGCTATATAATCTGACCTTGTCTCGATCATTAGGTCCCACTTGTCGTTCAGTCTTGAGGCGATCGGATATACCTTTTGGATATCAAACTTTGTTGGCTCCGGGAGAGGTATGACGACTTTAATAATTAGAGTATAGTCTTTGGGGAATACGGTAACCTTTGCTGCCTGGTGAAGCGTCAATTCATCTTGGAAGAAGGGTTGTATTTTTGCAGTTAGTGATGGTTCCTTCAGGGTTTCCGATATGTTCCCAAGATTTAGGATGAACGGGTGTAGTCGGCCTTGGTAGAGTTCATTCAATATTGCAATTTCAACGGCTTGTCGGTGTTGTACTTCAAGGAGCTTGGCTGTGAGTATACCCACTAGCTCATTTATTGCCGTCTTCAGCTGGCAAACTTTTGATATGTTGTACCGAAGTCGTTTACATGTGCTGTAATTGCGTCAATGTCTGCAATTGCTTTGGTAAGGGGTTTACCTATGGCGTCGTAGTTGGGTTTCATCACCGTTAGTTGCTTGTTGATCAGTGTGAATGTATCCTCACTATTTTTATGCAGAATTTGCAATTTGTTGTACACTTTTTCCGAATCTTCGCTATCCATAGTGCCGAAAGCCCATTTTGAAAAACTTCCCACTACGTTAAGAAGGGCTCTTCTGCTGCGTTTGTGTGAAAACTTATGCTGTAGATAGGCGTTGCTAACCTTCAAGTTTTCTGCTATTACTGAAACTTCCTTCACCATTGTTTTGCAAGCATCCTTGAAGTCTTTTGAAGTTACGTCGTCTTCCAGGAACGAGCACATTCTGTTTATTTTGCTTTCGCAAATGTTCGCAAAATCCATAACACCAGAGAAATTCATTTGTGTGAATTTAGTGAAGATGATCCAGCAATCTTTGTAAAATAAGGCCCTTCCCACCTTTTCGAAGACGATGGGGGTTTCCAAGAGATTTTTCACTCGGAATGGTTCTGCCTCCGGCGTCACGGTGAGCCCGATCGAGTTTGCCAGTATAAGGAAAGCCATTAAATTAATAAAATAATGAAAAAAACTTCGACTACGACGAAGCATATAATTTTTATTTTACAAAAAAAGAACTATACGACAAACAAAAATAATATTCAGGACGGATGTCCTGAATGGATTCATCAGCGTGTCGTGGGGCGTGATCGAACTGATACCTGTAAATAAAGAACATAAGAAAAGAACACATGAATCACCATTACAATCCAACAGTAATTCACGTACTACATAAAATATATACCTAACCCTAATAAATACCTATAAATTTATTACCCCAGCTGAGCCTTTATCCTTTTACCAGTGTTGGTACGGGTACTGATAACAGCACATAAACAACATGCAATTCAGCGATCTCTGAATATAACCTCAGCGGGATTTTCACCCTTGGCTAATCACCCAGACTGAGTTATATCCCTCTCTGACGGAGAATACCATCACAAGCAGAGAGAGTTGTTGATCATTCATTGAAGCGAGAAAGAACACCATAGCTCGACTTCAATCATAAAGAAATGTGATGGAGAACAAAATCACATTCACATTCCGAAAAGGCAAAGGCGGAGGAGAAAATCATCCCACACGCCTTGCTAATCATTAGCTTCAGAGACGCTACGCAAAGAGTAATGATTTGGAGAAAACCGTCACAGATCTACTTCGAAGAAGCATATGCGGAAGAGAAAACCATCTAGCGCACTTTGCTTCCACCAAGCTAAGATGATGCTATGCCTCTCTGAAGGAGCAAACCATCACAACAAAGAGGATTCCATAAAAGAATATAAGAGAATACCATCGCTATATTCTAAATATGACTGGATTGAGAGAGCACACCATGACTCACTTCCAATTTAAAAGAAATGTGCAGCCGAACACCAGAGCAAGCACGTATCTACAAAATGCGCAGCAGTATACCATACTCACGCAGCATAATAGCGAGACTCATCCCTGCGAAGGAGAAAACCATCACACTGCAAGGAGGTTAATTAAGAGTAGATGGGAGAATACCATCCCTATTTTCCCCTCAGGATTGGAGTGAGAAAGTAAACCATAACTCAACTTCCATCCTCACAAAGCCATGTGCCGGAGCAAACCATCACAAGCGCATTACATTACAGACAGATCACAGACGTGCAGGAGAAAACCCTACAAGCACACTGCGCGATAGGATTAAATCCAGAGAGAAGGACAGATGTGGAGGAGAAAACCATCCTACCCACACTGTGACAAATGATGCACCTAAGTGCGAAACCAAGTGTGGCAGCCGAACCACCCTTAAAGCAAAAATACCGTAGCCGCTCAGCAGGCCATACGAATAAGAATAAATGATGGCTATCCTGAACAAACTCAACGATCTTCTCTCTTTGAGTTTATTCAGGAGTATATACATAAAATACATACACATTATAATAATAATGTTATAAAAGAATTGCAAGGCAATTCAGTGAAAAACTCACCCCGTCTTCACCTCCTGTTTACGCAGATTCACTGTTTTGTTTTTTTTTTATCTTTACTAATTAAAATTAAACACGACCGCACAACATCAGGAACCACTCACAACTGCCCCGATGCCGTGCGTTTCGCATCGAGCTTAGTCACAACCACCCCTCCTTTTATATTCAATTGGAGTGGTGGATATCATTGCTCTTGAATTCCTACATCTACATGGAAGGACTATCTCTTTAGATCCACAGTGGGCGAAAACAGGAGCGAAACAGAGCAACATAAAAAAAATACAACCACTAACATATATTTAAACATAAAATCCTTTCATTCGGCCATCCTGAAATCATCTCGTCTCGAGAATGAATCTAAACAATCGTCGTCAACTAGCATCCTATATTTCCTGTTGGTTAGTTGAGAGCCCTTCTCACATGCCAATCGACATTCCTCAACCACATCGTCTACAACCTGGGAAAGCACAGCTAATTCATTAGCCAGCGGAGTCTCATCTCCTCCAGCCCTCGGTGCATAGCCAAAGGTAGAAGACTGGGCGTTGCACATCCTTAACATTATCATCCCATCTCTTTTCATCCATTATCGTCATAAGAAGGGAACTTAACACAGTCCTATTCAGTCGTTCGCCTTGCCCATTCACACTGGGCGTGTCGACCGCATTTAATGTTTGCACCATATTGTCGCGCATACAAAATTCCTTAAAAATTTTGGCTGTAAAGCCACTCCCATGATCAGAAACTAGGTTTCTGTGAATACCATACATTTTGAAAACATTTGTCGTAAACTCAATTACTTCCCTCGTCTTTACAACAAAAAAGTATGGCAATAAACAAAACAATAGATATGAATACTGGTTGCTGACCATGCAAACTGGATGGGAAATCAATTTATTGATTCTTCAACCGAATTCCAAAAAGAGATCACTCATGTCAAGAGTTCCACATAAAAATAAATTACGGCCAAAAACAGCGCTATAATTGTAAGCATTCCGAATATAATGAAAGTAAAAACTAGAATTGAAACCATCATAGTTGACAGGGAACACAGAAATGATCATTAGTCGACATTTCAAATATACAGCCACTACAATGAATGGTGCCCTGAACTTAATGCAAGTAAAAATCCGAAAGAAACTGTTACCAGCTGGACCGTACCGTCCAGCCAACCAAACCAGTTCAACGAGAACACCTCCCGGATGAAGAGAAGCCAGCACTAGAGCCGGAGAGACATCTGGAAAACAAAAACTCAGACCCGACGAAGAAACAGACAGAAGGGAGTCCTGAAAAATCTATAAAAATCTTTCAAGACGGCTGTAAACACACACAAACTTTGCAAGTACATAGTCGTTAGAGGTCTCAACTTCTCGTGTGATGGACGGGATATTGTTGAAGACCCGACAAGACAATTAAAAATTTTGGAAGCTAAACATTTTGTTTAAAAAAAAAAAAAAAACAACATTTGATGGTGGGGAACTAACCACCAGAAAATTAAAACTCCAGTACTTATATACCCTCTCTTCACAATCACGAAGACACTGCAAAAGTATAAGCTATTAAATCAATGCAGGGTATTGTCGTTACGATTGAAGCACTTCTAAGAATATCCAACTCGAATATCTCAATGCCAACGACGCTCAGCTTTCGGATATAGGTACGAAAAGTTATTGTAAAAGAGATTTTGAGTGCGTTAAATCTGAAGGAAAATATCTAACAAAAGCCTGTCCACATAAAAAGGATTAGAAAGTAAAATGCATCAATGTATGGAAACTACTCAGCTAATTACAGATGCTGTCTATTAGCCAAATAAAAAGAAGAAAAGTACTGCTAAGCAATATCACTCTTACAAAAATAAGAAAAAGCTAAATGTAATTGAAAACAATAAAGTAGACAAAATATCAACTGCCTCCAACGCAAACAGTCCAGTTGTGAATAAAAACAATTAGCCAAATAAAAAGAAGAAAAGTACTGCTAAGCAATATCACTCTTACAAAAATAAGAAAAAGCTAAATGTAATTGAAAACAATAAAGTAGACAAAATATCAACTGCCTCCAACGCAAACAGTCCAGTTGTGAATAAAAACAATCATGTGTCGAAATTGTGACAAATACACGCCAAGACGACGAAATATCAAATAAAAGAAATGCTTTCCAATATTATTCAAAGATTGGATAATCAAGATAGAGTAATTAAGCTACTAAGGAAAGAAGTTGTCAATGTAAGCAAAACAACTAAAAAAAATATATATATATCAAACGAAAAAAAATTAATGGTTACATCTGAAAGTCGAGCCCTGAAGTGCGAATGGTCTACACAAACACATCTTTCAAATTTAGGTATTTTTAAGCAATGAAAACATTGATGTCCGCCTAATCTCTGAAACCTACTTCAAACAGGGAATATAACTTGAAAATCCTGGCCACCTATGTTAACACTCTTCCCACCCATTTGAGGGTGCCAACAGTGGAAGTACTGACGCAGGTCGGTTCGTGTAGCGAGTACCTATATTAGGTCGATGATGATTAAAGAAAAACGTACTGGTTGTAGAATCACATATGCAGAGGTATGCATGTAACAATTCTGAAATGGAAAAACAGTCAGAATTCTACATTTCCATTCGGTGTCATTGCGAAATAAACTGCTGGGTATTCGGTCCACCGATAAAAATTCCCATTAATCTTTTAACTCTTCTTCTTGAATGCGATCATACGGATCGAAACGTGGAAAGCTTTCGCAGCGAAAATTAAAATCATTTCGTTAACCAGGTAAAACGTTGGTAACTGCATCCGTAAAGCGATCCAAAATATTGTTTGGTCAATCAAATATTTCACGATTCTCTCGTCTTTGAACAGGAACAATAAAGATTTTTTTTTTTCCACTAGTATGTGTTTTTATCTCGACACCATTTTATTCGAAGGAAACAAACAAGTATAGTAACTACGATACAATATAAAACGTAATACAGAAATAAACAGAAACAATTCGATCATCCACCATGCTGCGCGTGATGAATCCCACTTCTGATATATAAGGAAAACCATTAAATTAATAAAATAATGAAAAAAACTTCGACTACGACGAAGCATATAATTTTTATTTTACAAAAAAAGAACTATACGACAAACAAAAATAATATTCAGGACGGATGTCCTGAATGGATTCATCAGCGTGTCGTGGGGCGTGATCGAACTGATACCTGTAAATAAAGAACATAAGAAAAGAACACATGAATCACCATTACAATCAAACAGTAATTCACGTACTACATAAAATATATACCTAACCCTAATAAATACCTATAAATCTATTACCCCAGCTGAGCCTTTATCCTTTTACCAGTGTTGGTACGGGTACTGATAACAGCACATAAACAACATGCAATTCAGCGATCTCTGAATATAACCTCAGCGGGATTTTCACCCTTGGCTAATCACCCAGACTGAGTTATATCCCTCTCTGACGGAGAATACCATCACAAGCAGAGAGAGTTGTTGATCATTCATTGAAGCGAGAAAGAACACCATAGCTCGACTTCAATCATAAAGAAATGTGATGGAGAACAAAATCACATTCACATTCCGAAAAGGCAAAGGCGGAGGAGAAAATCATCCCACACGCCTTGCTAATATCATTAGCTTCAGAGACGCTACGCAAAGAGTAATGATTTGGAGAAAACCGTCACAGATCTACTTCGAAGAAGCATATGCGGAAGAGAAAACCATCTAGCGCACTTTGCTTCCACCAAGCTAAGATGATGCTATGCCTCTCTGAAGGAGCAAACCATCACAACAAAGAGGATTCCATAAAAGAATATAAGAGAATACCATCGCTATATTCTAAATCGGCCTTACCAATAATCAACTTTAGTCTGGCACTTAACGAAAAGACTCCACACTTTCCAAAATCCCTTTACCAATAAACAAATATAGTTGCCAGACTATCGCTAACTGTAGGGTTAAATGTTAGTGTTGAGAAAGCCATGTTTATCTCGGACATTAACTAAATAAATCCTCCCTTATGTCATTTTGAAGACAAGTGTTGCCCAACCATCCAAAATCGCGGTATTAAATTTCGAAATAGGAGAGAAATTAATACGATGTTGTTCAGCCTGAGCGTTTACAATTATTAATAAATTTTAGTAAATTGTGAATGTTTTCAAATTTTATTCATTGCAATACAACAATGCAAATGGTTTTTAAGTCTAAAAATCACAAATTTGTACAAATGTATGCAAAATATTGAAAAATATTGCTTTTTTGTTTTATTTCTAAACACGAGAAGCATATATTTTTCTCTGTTTTATCTTGTTTAACCGCTAGTTCTTGCTTTTTGATTGGTTTTCCTTTGTAAATAGTTTGCGAGCAACGAAATTAATTTAATATAAGTTTGGGATATTTCCAAGACTTTCTTGACAGTCGTCGCAAACAGAAAAAAATATCTTCTTACCTAAGTTTGGACGGCTCATACAATTTTTCAACAATTCTCAGTACCTCAGGCGAATCAGGTAGAAACCCTATTAAAACTCTTTGCAAAAGGAGTTTGTTTACCGAGAATGAGGATCTCTAATGAGACAATGGTTGGTGTGAAAAGGTTCACTTCGCGGAAAATATATTTATAAAAATAGAAATATCAGCACTCAGCAAAATACATGCAAAATAACAAGTTTATTAACTTCTATAGGGGTAACAGTATAGTAGGTAGTACGAGAATATGTGTGCATAAAAATGTGCGTTTCATATTTTTCAGTTCGAATTTCAACTTTTGTCGGTTTCTAAGTTTCCCGGATTAAGTAATATATAAGCCATATAATTTGCTATAGGTAAAATTGTATTTATTTTCTTACCCGGAAGCGATAAATTATTAACACGCATCCTACGTGCTATTGTAATTTTTTCTAAAACGAATGAGCCAGCTATTATTTCTATTTTCAAAAATATTCACTTGCTAACGACGCAATTGTGATATATAGATACGGTGACCATCCGTCCTCTTTTTGAGAGGACAGTCCTCTTTTTCGCTATGGTGTCCGTTTTTTTTTTCTTCTTAAAGAGGACAGTAATATGTCCTCTTTTTACTAAATTGTCCTCTTAATGCCCTTTTTTACTTAAAAACCTTTTTTCTCTGATCTACAAGTAAACTACTTTCTTCAGTTTATTACTTATTACCAGGGAACGGATTTTGTTGACCTAAAAATTAAAAAAAGGCATAAATGCCTTTTATTAAAAAGCAAACAAAAATTGTAAGCATTATTACAACACTGTATTACCATATACATTTTAAAATGTTCTGGCAACAAACTTCTGCGATTGTTCCTCAAAAGAGCTTTGAAAGCTTTGAAAGAGCTGAAGGACCTGTCCACATGGGCAAAGACGAGTGGAGCGCAGTTAAAAGATGTCACGTCATCGACTGCATCATTTAAAGAGAGTTTGGAGTCAGCGCCGTTTACAACACAATTTATTTTTCGGATGCTGTTGAGTCCTTCGTTTGCAGAAAAGACGGCTTTGAAATTTTTCACCACAGCTTCAGCAACTGGTCCTTTTGCTTTTTGCAGTTTCTTATCGATCCCATTCCATCGGTGGAAAAGTCATCTTTTCCGAACTTTACCACAAATTGTTCTAATTTAATTAAATCTTTGCACGCGTGAAAATAAACACAGTGAAAGTTCACACACAAACGCAGTGGTAGTTGGTAAGAAATTTATCCAAAAAGCCAAACTAAACACAGCCATTTGCCCAAAAAGGTTTGTTTCCATGGTAACTCGTAAACAACAATGCGACATTCAGAGTACTCTATTGGCGAGATTAGTAATTCGTGCAAACTTCGGTGGTGTTTCAGCGATTTTCTTTTTTAAAATTTTGTAGTTAAGAAGAAAGTTCCCATAAACTTCCAATATGACCAAAAAAGGCAGAAAAAAACCATATTGGTAAAAAAGGCAAAAAAGGGCAATATGGGTAACAAAAGGCAAAAAAAAAGGCAAAAAAAGGCAATGTCAACAAAATCCGTTCCCTGCTTATTACGAATTTATAATTTTTGTTTTTTGTTTTAAAAACTGAACTGGCTGATGTATTCTGAAGTACAAACATTTTGAATAAATATAATCGTTTGTTTTAAAACTTGTTTACGGTAATTAAATATTGTCCTCTTTTTTGCATCTACTAAAATGGTCACCGTATAATATAGACCACTAATAAGTGTAGATTTGCATCGTCAGCCTAAGTACGAATAAATGAAACCATTCAAATAAACTGTGCTTTGTTTATTGAATAATTTGAAAGGGATTTTATTACGACACAAATAAATGCACTCATAAAGAAATCGCGAGGTAGTATTAGAAAACAATGGAAAGCGTACCATAAAAGTACTGAAAATTGTGTCCGATCGAACGATAGGGCATTACTGATTTGCATATGATATTTGACAGATCAGCGGATATTTTGTGCATTTCCTATTTTGTGTTTTGTTTTTTGCTTATAATAAGTCTCAAAGAGCATTGGAAAGATTATGTGTTGGGCAAATTTAATTGCAATTTATGTATTCCTTCTTTTAGAATAAAATCCTCCTTGTGAAAGAGACCATTGACCTTGTTTTTCACGAAAACAAATTATGAAATTTGAATTCTGCAATGACAACAAATGTAATAGATTCTAAGAAAGTTGTAGGACTAGTAAATGTGGAGGTCTAATTGTTTATTGGTACCATTTCACAAAAGCTGTACGTTTTTACTAAAGCTGACATCTAACTAGTTGTCGACATTAGTGATTGATTATTAGTAAGGCCGAATATGACTGGATTGAGAGAGCACACCATGACTCACTTCCAATTTAAAAGAAATGTGCAGCCGAACACCAGAGCAAGCACGTATCTACAAAATGCGCAGCAGTATACCATACTCACGCAGCATAATAGCGAGACTCATCCCTGCGAAGGAGAAAACCATCACACTGCAAGGAGGTTAATTAAGAGTAGATGGGAGAATACCATCCCTATTTTCCCCTCAGGATTGGAGTGAGAAAGTAAACCATAACTCAACTTCCATCCTCACAAAGCCATGTGCCGGAGCAAACCATCACAAGCGCATTACATTACAGACAGATCACAGACGTGCAGGAGAAAACCCTACAAGCACACTGCGCAATAGGATTAAATCCAGAGAGAAGGACAGATGTGGAGGAGAAAACCATCCTACCCACACTGTGACAAATGATGCACCTAAGTGCGAAACCAAGTGTGGCAGCCGAACCACCCTTAAAGCAAAAATACCGTAGCCGCTCAGCAGGCCATACGAATAAGAATAAATGATGGCTATCCTGAACAAACTCAACGATCTTCTCTCTTTGAGTTTATTCAGGAGTATATACATAAAATACATACACATTATAATAATAATGTTATAAAAGAATTGCAAGGCAATTCAGTGAAAAACTCACCCCGTCTTCACCTCCTGTTTACGCAGATTCACTGTTTTGTTTTTTTTTTTTATCTTTACTAATTAAAATTAAACACGACCGCACAACATCAGGAACCACTCACAACTGCCCCGATGCCGTGCGTTTCGCATCGAGCTTAGTCACAACCACCCCTCCTTTTATATTCAATTGGAGTGGTGGATATCATTGCTCTTGAATTCCTACATCTACATGGAAGGACTATCTCTTTAGATCCACAGTGGGCGAAAACAGGAGCGAAACAGAGCAACATAAAAAAAATACAACCGCTAACATAATATTTAAACATAAAATCCTTTCACCAGATACATAATGCTTACAATTCTAATCATACTTATGTACATTTATGAATTTTTTGATAATTTTAGTATATTTATTAAAGTACTAGCTGACCCGTGCTCGCCTTGCTTCGCCAGAGTTCCACTTTTCAAATTTAAAACAAAATAATAAGAGCTATACAAACCCACTTCGGTGCTGTAAGTGACGTGTAGCAAGAAACAAAGGAAAGAATGACTTAGTTTTATAATTGTAGGGATTTTTTAATTATGTAGTTGTCGCACACAAAAACGTCACCTGCTCTTTTTTGTGTTGATACCTATTCGTGCGATTTGAATATGTACAGTCTTCGACACTTTTCTAAGCGATTTCCATTCAATGGTTAAATTTTGTATTAAAACATTAGAAATATCCGTCGTCCCGATTGATTATTATATTTATACATAAATAATTTACAAAAATTGATTCACT
The DNA here is from genome assembly GCA_949126925.1 of Cheilosia vernalis. Taxonomy (NCBI): domain Eukaryota; kingdom Metazoa; phylum Arthropoda; class Insecta; order Diptera; family Syrphidae; genus Cheilosia; species Cheilosia vernalis. The sequence goes on from OX421362.1 coordinate 61,803,269, forward strand.
CGATGCAATGCCTTTCTTTGCTGGAGAAAAAAATCACTAAAATGTAAACAAACTCTACCAGTTGTCAAATTCAAACGCACTTGTTATTGATAAATCTGAAAAAATATCTTGGTTCGCAAAAGTGCTCTGAAATTTGAAAAAGATTGCTTTATTTGTACCAAGCGAACATATAAATTGCTCTGAGAGAAAAAAAAGTGCTCTCAGAGCGCCCAATCGAATACCACATTACATTCAAATTATTAAATTTCCCTAGCGAACAAAAAAATCAACAACAGCGCCACCTATCGGGTCCAAAACTATCCTGTCTTTCTAGCTGCATACAACCATGCACACATACAAAGTTTCATTGAGATCGGTTGAGTTTCTCAAAAAAATCGACAACAGCGCCACCTATCAGTTCCAAAACTATCCTATCTTTCTAGCGGCACACAACCACAAACACAAACAAAGTTTCATTGAGATCGGTTGAGTTTCTCAAAAAAATCGACAACAGCGCCACCTATCGGGTCCAAAACTATCCTATTTTTCTAGCTGTATACAACCATGCACACAAACAAAATTTCATTGAGATCGGTTGAGTTTCTCAAAAATAGCGACAACAGCGCCACCTATCGGGTCCAAAACTATCCTATCTTTCTAGCTGCATACAAACACAAAGATGCACACGAACAAAGTTTCATTGAGATCGGTTGAGCTTCTCAAAAAAAAAACGACAAAAGCGCCACATATCGGGTGTCGGTCGCTCGGTGTCGATGACGCGGTTTCGTTTTCAAAGTAACCCAAATTCATTAATTTCTTCTTATCTAAAAGTGCCCAACGCGCCTAAAGAAATAATAACCTCAAAAAAACATAAGGCAGAAAAGGTGCAGTTGCATATGCATGCATACGAAAAAAAACAATACCGAGCACAAACGGGATTCGTTCGTGGCATGCATCATCAGATCACAATCAATATAGCGCATTTTAAATCACAATTGAGTGTGACTCCCTCCCAATCTCAATTACATTTTATACCTGACCTGACCTATCTCCCTCCCACCCATGCACCACATTAATACTCCACCCATAAGGCCACAACTCCACTCTCTCCACTATCACCAGTTCAATATCAATTTCAATTTAAAAGAAGTGAGAAAAAAAAAACAACATAAAGCACAAAAGGTGTATGAAAAAAAAGAGAAACAAAAAGCATACAACATACAGCATTCAGCAGAAAGAGAAACAGGTTTTGCCGCACACACACACAAAATTTCCTGCACTGAATGCCGGGCAAATCCAACGATCTAGCTTCAATCGAACATTTTACTTTTTTTGAGCTGTATAAAATTTATAGTTTAATGCTTATTGTACAGCTTCAGGACTACGTACAAAGATGATTTATATCTTAAAATCTTTGTACATAATTGAACTTTATATTAAAAAAAAACCTATTTTATTCGGTTGAGTCATTCCAAAGCTAGGAGCTTGAAGGCATTCGAGAATTACAACTTTTGTTAGATATCAGCTTAAATCTCCGCTTCCGGACAGCGGATAATGATTAAACATTATCCTAAATTCTAATATCGACAATTTCCAATGCAATTGTGAAAACCGAAATCAATTTCGTGCAGTACTTCTTGTGCCTTTAGCACACAAACTATTTAAAGCCTGAAAAAAGTTACAGTTTTATTATTAGTAAGGATAAGGATATTTAATAATTTTAATATTTTTATATTTTGATTATATATATTTTAATATATTACTTAGTGTTTAGGTAGAAAGCTTATTGATAATTTTAATATATTTGTTAATTAATTAATAATTTTAATATATTACTTAGTTCTTATGTCGAAATCTTCTCTCCTTGAAGTGTTCTTAGCTTGTTCTACTAAAAAGAAAAAAAAAACGATATTAGTATACCAAAATTAAAAGTTGTTATTTTATCGGTAGAATGGTTTTAGTTGGTTTTTATGCGCCCTTTTAATCCTTTTTCCCATTTTGATTTTTGTGTTTACCTTGTTGTTTACAGACACAACCTCGTAGGGTCCTAACCAGATAGGGGAAAATTTATTCTTTCTGGCGGGATTTCTTAGTAAAACCTTCTGTCCAACATCGAACGTAATAGCCTTAGAACCTTTGTCATAGGTGTCTTTGGATCTTAGTTTAGCTATTCTAAGGTTCTGGTTAGCTAACTTGTGGGCAATCTCGAGTTGATGCTTGAGCTGTAAAGGGTAGTCGCCGTCATTATAGAGAGGAGTGGGTTTTCTTTTAAGATTAGTTGGCATTTCAAACTTAAAACCAAATAAGGCATTCAAAGGGGTTAATTGTGTAGCGGTGTGGATGGAGTTGTTGTGAACATGCATGGCTTGTCGAAGCCATTGGTCCCAATTTCTTTCGTCGTTTGCAACAAAGGATCTGAGATATTTGGCTAGGGGCCGATGACTTCTTTCCAACGAACCGTTCGATTGGGGGTGATATGCTGTTGTATGAAGTTTTTTCACACCCAGTAACTTGCAAGTCTCTGAAAATATCTTTGACGTGAAGTTGGCGCCGTTGTCCGTGACAAGAGTCTGTGGAATTCTATACCTCGTCAGGATTTGTTCATAAAAAACTTTAGCCACTGTCGAAGCTTCCATATCGGGAAGGGCTGCGCAATCCATGAACTTAGTCAAATCATCCTGAAAAGTCAGAATATATCTGTTTCCTGAGTGTGATACGGGAAGTCCGCAGACAAAATCCATATATACCTTATCGAAAGGTAGTGGAGGGCGTGTCTGTAATAACCATGGGCATTTTGTTGGGAGGGGAACATTTATTCTTTTGGCACAATGAACATTTTCTTACGAAATCTTTAACGTCCTTTGCCATTCCCTTCCACCTATATTGTTGCCTGATGTGCCCTAACGTTTTTTTGTTACCCTGGTGACCTCCAAGCGCTGAATTGTGAAAGTCTCTTAAAACTATTTGTATTTCCTCACGGTCCGTTAACAATTCTATGGATTTGGGTACTTTTGGTACAGTTGGGGTGCCTTTAACACAATTTGTATTACCTGTACTAATAGAAGTAGTTGATGTACCCACCGAGTCCTCATTTGCCTTCAAACACGCTTGTGCCCGAGTGACAGCCAGGCACTGCTCTACGGGATTTTCTTGTGGGATACGACTCAGTGCATCAGCGTTCTTGTTCACCTTACCCGGTTTGTATTCGAATTTGAAATCGTATTCCGAGAGTTTGTGATGAAAACGTACTAGACGGGAGGTGGGATCTTTGACATGAAATACTCCCTTAAGTGGTTGATGATCTGCATAAACTGTAAAAGAGCGCCCTAAAAGGTACGTCCGGAAGTTGTTGGTAGCCCACACAATAGCCAGGAGTTCCTTTTCTATTGTAGAATACCTTTTTTTTCAGCAGGATTTAAGGATCGGCTTGCGTAAGCTATAGGTTTATCCTTTCCAACCTTACCCTGTGATAGTACTGCCCCCAATGCTTCATTACTAGCATCCGTGGTTAAGATAAATGGCTTTGAAAAATCTGGGTAGATTAAGACTGGCGGCGTAGTTATTGCCTTTTTCAATTCTTCGAAAGCACTTTGGTGATCCGGCGTCCATTTGAATTCTACCTCCTTTCTTAGCTATATGTTAATTGGGGCTGCTATTTTCGCAAAATTTGGGATGAACTTCCTGTAATAGCTAGCAAAACCTAAAAACGATTGAACTTCTTTAATATTTTTCGGGATTGGGAAGTTCGAGACACAACTTGTTTTTGAGGGATCTGGTGTTGCGCCGTTTTCGGAGCACTTGTGACCTAAGTAAACAACCTCTTTGGACAGAAAATTGCATTTTGTTTGTAGTTTCTCAACTGCGAAAATATTCGCTCTTATTTGTCGCAATGGTCTTCCAAATTTTTACTATATATCACAATATCATCCAGGTAGACAAAACAGTCTATTCCTTGCAGACCAGTTAAAATATAGTTCATTATCCTTTGGAAGGTGGCCGGTGCGCCCGTTAGTCCGAAAGGCATTCGGTTGAATTCATAGTTGCCCAAACCCGTGCTAAATGCAGTTTTTTCCCGGTCCTGCTTTTCAATGAGCACTTGGTGGTAACCGCTAGCCAGATCAAGGGTTGTGAAGTAGCGGCAGTTTCCTAGCTGATCGAGAATATCTTCTATTCTTGGCAGAGGAAACGCGTCTTTAATCGTCACATCATTGAGTTTTCGGAAATCCACTACAACTCGCCATCTCTTTTGTCCATCGACGCCTGGTTTTTTGGGGACGACCAAAAGAGGAGAGTTCCAAGGTGACTTACTAGGTGCTATTACTTTGTCGTTTAGCATTTGCTTCACCTGATTATGAATCTCATCCCTAGCGATTTGTGGGAGACGATACTGCTTCTGGTTTATTGGGCCTTGATCCGGTTTGGTTCTGATTTTATGCGCCAGGATATCGGTATGCGTCAGTGGGTCCCCTTCCAGATGGAAAATGTCGTTAAATTGGATGCAAATATTTTCTATTGCACATTTTTCCTCTTTGTTTAAGTTGGCCTCTATATTTAAAGATTTAAGTAGTTTTGGAATTCGTTCACTTGGCTGTTGCCTATGTACGCTTAAGATCACATTTTTAGTTTTTTCACTTCCCATACTTCGGAATTTGTTGAAATTTTCGAATTTGGGGACGAAGTCTTGACTCAAAAAAAATGGTTCGTCCGTGGAATTGAGTACTGAAACCGCTAGATTGTGGTCCCTTACTCTTGATATTGTGTTCGCTAAGTAAACCCCAGGTTTTAGTTCCTGACTATGCACGAGAACGTCGCGTAACCCTGTATTTACTTTTAGCTTAACAATGGTTTGAGTTCGGGCCTTCACTTCCCGGTTTGATACTTTACTTGAATGGTTATCAACACTGACCGTATTGATTGGTTGGCATGGGCGTTTTAGATGACACTCCGAAACGAAGTTCCCATTTTTGTCAAAAAATTTCAATGTTTTAGCTAGTGTATCAATAATTGTTCGGTTCCATAGGATATCCCGACCAATTATACCATCTGCGGGCATGTCGTTTAGACCGTTTATAATATGAATTTTTTTCTTAACTCCATTTGTCAATAGTGTATTAGTGGTGATGGTACCTACTGTTGTACTATTTCCACCAAATGCTCCACCTACTTGCCTTGTTTCCTTTCTGGATATGTTTGTGTTGGGTTTCAACGAACTTTCTTTCAAAAGACTTGTGTCTGCCCCTGTATCCACTAATACAGTTATCTTACCTCCTTTGGCCTCTGGCAGGGGGAGTTCTACAAAAACGTCGTTTTTACTTAATTTTTTTATCAAGCAGAGCCTATCTCGTTTGATATTGCAAAATTTATTTTTTTGATTTAGCAAAAAGCCTAGTTTTTGGCCGATCCCCTTCGAGCATCGCGATATGATATCGAATACATGCACGGATAAATTTAAAAATTGTAACATCAGGCTTATGAGCTTGTTTTGTAGCTGCGTGGCTTTTGGACTATGCCGGAGTTTTATTTTGTGCAGGCGATTTACCTGTCTTTGCTTTTTCCTGTGTCTCTTAAGAATTTGTTTCTTATTCTTGCTGCTGGGCTCCGGGATACTTAATTGGCTAATCGTGGCATCTGAAACGGTGTTCTGGGTTAAGGGTGATTTTTGGTTTTGGTTTAACATTATACTGCTTGGGATGTGCTTTACTGATGATTTGTTATGACTATCAGTTGGGGATGTTTTAGGGGCGCAGCTCACCGCTTTTGGCCGGCCCCCCATTCGTTTCCCTGCCCCTTCTTTGGCAGGTAGTTCCATTTACTGTAACAGTTCTCTTCCGAGTGGCCCACCCTTGAGCACCAGTCACATTTAAGCTTTGGCTTACTACGTTTTGCCGCTGTCATGTAAACTTGTGCTTTCGGGCAAGTCCCCTGGTCGTGGCCATATACCTTGCAGGAGTCGCAGTACGGGGTGTTACGACGTACCCTACATTCTGCGTAAGTGTGGTTTGACTTACCACAGAACCCACACGTTAATTTCTCTGCTGGCCTGTTACGAAGGTGCTGTATACTGGTCTTGTTTGAACTGTTTTGTGTGTTCCAGTTCGAAGTACTAGGACCCATATTGATTGGGATTTGCGGACTTGGGTATGCGGAATCTGGATAAGCATTAGTCGGCTGCCAATCTTGGGTCAATTCTGGGGAGCTGTGTATATAATGGTTATTTAAGTACTTATGAGGGTTATTACTTATTTGGAAATCGTTAGGCATAGAATTATTCGCAAGTATGGGGTGTTGGAAATATTGTGAACGAAGGAGATTATACGTCTGTAGTTCATCCCCACTAACCGTCAACATAAATTGACGCAACGCTGGGTCTAGTAGCCCAACTTTGAAACTGCTGATTATTGCATTTTTAAGTTCCTTCTTAAGAGCTACCGAGTCTGCGCTGGAGTATAGCTGGCGTCAATAATATCCGTTGCTTTACATTGTAAGGATGTAAGACGTCTGGCGAAGGCATGTATATCTTCTGTTGCTAGCTGATGCGACTGCTTTATTTCGGCAGTCACACTATCTAGTGTCCGTACAGTTAGATATGTGCCTTTGATCAAGGTCTCTAGCTCCCGCACTGTCTTTACTTGGTTACATCTAACCAACTCAAATGCGTCACCAATTAATTCAGTTGACAGCATTGCCACATAGATTGCTTTACTCTCTGGATCTATACACTTCAGACCCAAGGAACATGCATTGAGAAACTCATACACATTTCCTGATAGCTCTGGTGTTCTAGCCCTAGAAAATTTGGGTACAATTTGTGCAATTGTTTTTGCAATACCGTCGTAACTCATTGTGTTGGTTGCGCTGGAAGTGTCTGGTGAGAAACTGGAGTTTTCGGATTGCAGGGCTATTAATTGTTCCCTTTGCTTCCTCTTCTCTTTTCTCAGAAACTCTATTTGTGCCTTAAGTTATAATTCTAGCCCACGGAACCTTTCAGTCTCCTTTTGGTTTTGGTCCTGTATCGTCAGGGAAGCCTTAAGCTCGCTTTTTAATTTAGTGAGGTTGGACTGGAGTGCCACAATTTCTAAGTTTAGTTTTGAAATTGTTTCCTCGGCCTCAGTGTTTACTTCTTCGGCTTCAATTTGGCTGTGGTCTAAACTAAATCGTACCCTTTTGGTATTATTTAGTTCAGCCTTAAGCGCTTGGATTTCACTTTGGTGACTATCCTTAAGCCTTCTGACTGCCTCTAAATACTCGATGAGTATTGCGTCGGTAGTCTCAAGCCTCGTAAACTGTCCCCACTGCGAGCTTAATTGCGCATAAATTAACGCCTATACTTCCCTGCTTGTAATGGCCTTAAGTTCAGATAACAGCGAGTCGTTGAAATGTTTTATTTCTTGCCCTTGTTCCTTAATTTCATTTTTGAGTTGATGAATTTCTTCTATCAACTGGGCTTCTGTAGACTCTCTTCTGTCCATAAACTTAAAACCAAAACAATCTAACCCGTGACCACTCTGGAGTCTGGAGCCGAAAATCAACGCTTTTTATTCTTTCTACGTAATTACCCCAACAAGGTTTTTGCCATAGAACTCAGGAAAATATACGTCTACGACACTACAACTGACCTACCCCAATAAGTAAATGGTGTAATACAACAAAACAAAAAGGAAAAAAAAAGAATCAAACCAGACGATACTTGATACTTACCTGCTTCGTTGATTGTGTTGTCGCCAAAAATTTTTTCACAAAGCGGTTTGCAGTTGTTTTATTTTTTTTTTTTTTCACATACAACACTAAAACACAACTCCAAAATGTTTTCACGACGCGGTTGATATGTTGTTTTTTTTTTTTTTTTTCTTACATACAACACTAGACCGACGGGGTGACAATGAAAAAACGGTAATTTATTTATTTTTACTTTTTGTTTTTTCGGGGTAAAACACAATCGCTAATCGAAACTTTAATTCGAACTTTTTAACGAACTACCGGCTGCGCCAAATGTTGGTTGCTATCGCGTATACAAAAGACCGTCCGTGTCGTAGCTTGAAATTCAACTCGCCGAATTCTCAAAGACCTGGAACTTCGCTTTGGTCACTTCGGGAAAATGCGTTTGTCAGCATGACCCGAAGTGTTTGCATTTTCTTAGTAGGCCGCGGCCCATTGAGCGATTACGTCACGTAGGCGAATTATTGTTGTGCTGTGGAATTGTGTTATTATGTTATTAGTTATTACAATTCCACTGTGAAACCAACTCACTGACGCAACTGTTAAACCCACGATGAAATAAATAAAAGCGCTTACAAAATTCAATATAACTTTATTATTTCCGGTTAAAGAAAAGAAAATGAAAGAACAAGTCAGGCTAGCGAACTGACGCAACTGTTAAACCCACGATGAAATAAATAAAAGCGCTTACAAAATTCAATATAACTTTATTATTTCCGGTTAAAGAAAAGAAAATGAAAGAACAAGTCAGGCTAGCGAACTGATCGGATGAAAAGCCACGTAAAGACTAACTATTAATTACAATTCATTTAGTATGTATGAAGTACATATAAAGTACATATCCATGAAAGAAAGAGATAAATATAGGTGGATTTAGTTAGGATATGAAATAGTTTTAACATCCTCCGGCCCGGGGTTGAATCGACAACTCCAGTGGATACAGGAGCTGAACTGGTCGTCGAAATAAGCGCCCATCCGCGCATCGGACTTCACAGGAACGCACTTTCCCATCTCGGCCTTCATATGCTTTTTCAATGGCGACCATTTTCCAGTGAACGCGAGGAGTTGCGTGGTCGAAAAGAAGAACTATATCGCCTCGTTTGAGCTGGTTCGACGTTTTGTCCTTGGAGCAATGAAACGATCGCAAAAGTTGTAAGTATTCACATCGCCATCGTTTCGCCAACTTTGCTGAATATCTCATACGGTGCTTCCACAGCTCCCTCAGATTATTATCGTTAACTTCGTTGGCATTGGATGTATTGGCTGATTGAGGACTACCACATAAAAACTTTGCTGGTGTGAGCGGCGTCAAATCCATCGGTTCGCTGGAGACATACGTCAAAGGTCTTTCGTTGGCCATAGCTTCTGCTTCAACTAAAATAGTACGAAGTTGATCAAAATTAAGTTTTGCCTTACCAATAGCTATTTTTAACGTATTCTTGACAACTCTAATCAGCCTCTCCCAGAATCCACCCCACCAGGGTGCTCGTTCAACGATGAATTCCCACTTTATTCTCTTCTGAGAAAAAAAATCCTGCAAGGCTTCTCCTTCAAAGATACCTTCAACCCCTTTTAGTTCTAAAGAGGCTCGTCGAAAGGTCTTGGCATTGTCCGAGAAGATCACTGATGGGACACCACGCCTAGCGATAAAGCGCCTTATCGCCATGAAGCAACTGTCAGTTGACACGCTAGTCGTCAACTCTAAGTGAATAGCTCGGATGGCAGCACACGTAAAAATTAGAATGTACGCCTTACACATTGATGTATCTCCAGGAGCCAGGTAGTATAATGGCCCCGCGAAATCGATGCCCACGTTGTCAAATGGCCTGGTAAGTGTGATTCGCTGCAGCGGCAACGGAGCAAATGGCTGCGAAGCGGGTTGGCCGAACAATTTCCTGCATGTAATGCAACTCTTGATCCGCCGTTTAACAAGCTGACGCCCTTTGATCACCCAAAAACGCTCCCTCATTTTGGAGAGAACAGTATTCAGTCCTCCGTGAATAGTTTTCAGGTGGTAATCATCGATAATGAGAAAAACAAGATGATGACTCGAAGGCAAAATTATGGGATGTATGACATCAAACGTATCATCAAGCAACTGAAGTCTTCCTCCTAGCCTCAGTAAGCCGTCATCCAAAAAGGGGTGGAACGAAATGATTTTTGATGAAGACATCAACGGCGTCCTTTTCTGCAAGCATCGAACATCATTAGCAAAATAAATCGACTGAACATACCTGAGCCAATAACGTTCAGCTTCTTTGAGTTCCTTTTCCATCAAGAAACAGTGAGACAGCCTCTGCTTCGTTCTGCAGCAGTTGACAAATCGCAAAACCCAGCTGGTCACCCGCAGCAACCTTGACCAGCTACTGTAGTCATCACAGTTCAGGATTGGTACATTCGTCTGCAGTTCTTGGACCTCGGTCTCCACCAGCATTGTTGTTAAAAGATTGATCTTTGTATTCGTATGTTGATCTTCGTAGGCAGCATCACTAAGCCACTTTGGCCCCTGCGCCCACAGCAACGATGATATGAGTTTCTCTCCGGATACGCCTCTGGTTATAAGGTCCGCCAGAGCAGTGGTTCCAATCCGAAATAGAGGTATGTCGGCGGATTTCAACCACTCTACTCTGAAGTATGGTTTCCAACGCTGCATTTGCCCATAGATCTAGCTGAGCGTGATTTTGGAGTCCGTCCACAGGAGGTACCTTTCAACTGAGATTTTAATTGTTTGTTTTAAGTAAGAACATACCCTGGCCGCAATTAAGGCTGCTGTCAGCTCCAGTTTCGGAAGAGTAAGCTCCTCTACTCCATCTTCTCTCAATGGTGCGATTCGGCTTTTAGCACACAGGAACGAAACAGCAATTACACCAGATGAATCGACAGCCCGAATATAAGCCGCTGCACCATATGCTTTTAAACTAGCATCGGCAAAGATGTGGCACTGTATTCGACAAGACGATGACGACAAAGCAGATCTCGGAACTGACATATCTTTCAGCTGAAGAATATTTTTGACACAATCCCATCCATCCATCCATCCCATCAACAAATCCGGCGGCAATACCTCGTCCCAGGCCAGCTTCCTTCTCCACGTTGATTGAAACAGGATCTTCAATTTAATTATTGTGGGACTAACTATCCCCAGCGGATCGTAAACACGCGCCATAGCCGCGAGAACATTTCGCTTGCTTCCTCTAGACAAGTTTGCCTCCAAAAAACGTTGAACAGACTCTAGTTGCACCGATAGCTCGTCGCTGAAAACAAGCCAGTTCAAACCCAAAACTTTTTGACATGTTGGAAAAATGTCCGCGTTAGCAGCATCACGAACGGCACGGCTGTTTGAATGCCACTTCCTCAAACGCATTGATGCAGCGGCCATGATTTCCGAAGCTTCTCTTTGGATCTGTTTTCCTTCATCGTCGGAGTCCACGCTTAAAACCAAGTCTTCCATATAGAAGCTGTCTGCAAGGATGTGGCAAGTCTCAGGAAACCTCTGCTTTTCGTTGGCTAGATGATATCGTATAGTTCCTGTAAGGAGAAAGGGGCTGCAATTCACACCAAAGGTCACTCTTGTCATTCGAAACTCCTGATAATCCCGCGGTCTTTTCTCGGTATCGACAAAAGAGGTCCAGAGAAAGCGGTGCGAATCTCGGTCGTCCTCTTTAAGCGTTATCTGAAGGAATGCTTTCTCTATGTCGGCAACGATGCCGATTCGCCCAAGTCGAAAATTAAGCAATGTCTTCAACACATCTGGCAGCAAATTCGTGCCCGTAATTAACTGGGCATTCAAGGATGGAATTGCATCTGTCCGGCTGGAGGCGTCAAAAACTATCCGCAATTTCGTCGTCGTACTCTCATCCTTGTAAACGGGCCGATGCGGTAAATAAATTATCCTTTTAGCAGCTACATCCGAAGAATCCTTTACAGGCTCTGCTACCCCATCGATGATTAGTTGTCTTATGGCGTCATCGTATTCCTTCAGCTTAACTGGATCTCTAGACAGGCGATGAATAAGTGAATTAAGTCGAATTACCGCCTGGTTCCGGTTGCTATCAAATATTGCATTAGGATCTTTCCACGGTAAGGTCGCCTCATAACGATCTCCTTTTTTTATTAAGCATTGGGATGTTAGTTTTTCCGTAACATTTAGTTTTTCAGCCTCCTCGCCTCGTATGCCAATAGACTCGAGAGACCATAGTGCAGACAAATCCAAATCATTAGAACCCATGGTGCTCAACACATTTCCAACAACTGCCGTAACACTTTCACTGCTAATTGCATCTGCTGTGGAATGGAAACCCTGAAGCGTCCATCCGAAAATTGTTTCCATTCCTCTGAGACGCGGCGATATTCGTCGCTGTTTCCCGGTGACAACGGCCCAGTAAAAATCGGACCCTATCAGCATGCTTAATCCATCTTCGATTGGAAGATTAATATGAGAGGTGTCTGCTAGTTTTAAATTCTTAAATGAGGGACACAAGGAATCGGGTGCTTGTAAAACATCCACACAAATCTCTGGCACTATACTATCGCTTCTATCAATGCATACCGATCATCGTACTGGCTCTTTAATTCGATATTCACTTTTGTGTATGTCTGCATTGGCGATTTTTCCTTTGGCCCAAAGGGAATCACAGATATGCGCACTTTTTCGCTGCAGTGTGGAAGTTTAAGTTTTTTGACAACACTTTCGCGCACATAACTTTGTTGGCTACCGCCGTCAATTACAACACGAATCAAACTGTTATTGCTATTCCCTCCAATAGCAACACAAACTGCCGTCAAGCAAGCTTCTGCACTTCCTCGAAGAATGCCCTATTTTCGCACACCGAAAGCAACGGTTGGTTTTCCGGAGAATTTCTCGTTTCTGCTGCATGGTCTTGTTATCGTCGCAATCTTTTGTCATGTGTTTTGAAGAGTGACAAAATACACATTCCCCTGCTGCATTCACTCGTACAAGGCTTGCAGCTGTCGTTGGTGATATTGCATTTACCTTTGTGTGGGTATGAAGGGGAGCAACTTTGCTTCTCTCCAAAGCTTTTACCTCACTTTTAATGTATTGCATGATATTCTTTATGTGTTGATCATTCATACCATACAGAGAACCCTGCGATTGTGATTGCGTTTGTGCGTCGTCCGACATGTCCGCCGATGTACCCTCGTCTCTTTCCTTTGCCCTATGATAATCTACTCGAAGTTCAACAGGCAAACCACGTAGCAGTATCGATTTCAACATCACGTCATATTGCTGAGAGGGTATGTGTAGTGCAGTTAGCGAACGAACAGAAGTGGCAATGGTATTATATAAGTTCCGCAAGCCGACAACATCAGTTTTTGCAGTTATGGGTCGGAGCGTAATTAATTTCTGCATGTGGCCATCAACTAGCTTCTCCGTATCGCCGTACTGCTCTTTTAACAAGGCCACAGCTGCATCATAGCATGCAGTCGATGCTGTGAACCCCGCTATAACTTTTTTTGCCTCACCCCGTAATGCGCCTTCAAGATATTGAAAGTCTTCCGCATTCAAATGTTCAGTCGCAGCCTTTATGATTTTGGTTAGTTGTGCTCTAAAAGCACCACGAGTCACCACTTCCATTACGCCACCGATTGCTTTCCCGGGTTTCGGCACCAAATGTTAAACCCACGATGAAATAAATAAAAGCGCTTACAAAATTCAATATAACTTTATTATTTCCGGTTAAAGAAAAGAAAATGAAAGAACAAGTCAGGCTAGCGAACTGATCGGATGAAAAGCCACGAAAAGACTAACTATTAATTACAATTCATTTAGTATGTATGAAGTACATATAAAGTACATATCCATGAAAGAAAGAGATAAATATAGATGGATTTAGTTAGGATAGGAAATAGTTTTAACAGCAACCATGACTCAGTTGGTCGCGGCTCCTACTTATGCATATTTGGGGCATAACACCGATTCCAAACGGCGAATTGAGAAGCTCTTTCATGACAGTTATACTCTCGGATGTTTGTCAGACGTTCACGAGAGGTGGCGCAGTGAAAAAACCCTGAGTTGGAATTGGGGTTTTTGCGGGATTCGAACCTGGATCCCTAGCTTAGTAGTCCAACACACTAATCACTAAGCCACTGCGCCGACTGTGTTATACACTTAAAAAATTTAACACAAGCCCCTAAAAATGGATTAATATTGCAGAAGGTACATCATGTGAACGTCAATTCAAACAGTCAACTTGGCCGCAAAAAAATATATTTTTTTGAATACACACCATCGTAAGAATTCAAAGAATGTTTTCGAAAATAACTTTTTTAAGTTAATGAACAATGTAATCTATGGAAAGACAATTGAGAACATTGAAAAACGCACTAATGTTAAGATTGTCATGCATTGTGAAAAAATTGCGAAAATCCAAGGAGCATGAGCGCTAATGGCAAGACCAAATTATCACAGTCGTTCGATATTTGATGAGAATATGCTTGCCGTGCAATTAGGGAGGGTCAACATAACCTACGACAAACCGATATATTTAGGATTTGTTGTGCTTGAACTTTCCAAACTTCTAATGTATGATTTTCATTATGATTACACCAAGCCTAAATACAATGACAATGTCATTCTCAATTATATGGACACTGATTAATTTATTTAGACTTTTAAAACCGATGACTTTTATTCAGATATTTTCAATGATATAAGAATTAAATTCGATACCTCAGAGTATGATAATTGAAATCCTCATAATTTTCTAGTCAATGGAAAAGTTTTAGGCATGTTTAAGGATGAGACTAAGGGCAAAACAATATTAGAGTTTGTTGGTTTGAGAGCAAACATGTACTCGTTTACAGTTGATAATGGTGAATCGGTGCAAAAAGCGAGAGGAATAAAAAAATCAAAAGGAATAAAACATTGTGCATTGTGCAAGACAAAATTTTATGAAAACATGTTAACTTTTAGAAGTAAGCTATAAGCTTGGGGTCATCATAAACCGAGCAATGAAACTTAGAAAAAAACTAAAATTAATAAAAAAAAAAAGTGTACATATTATTATGAAATATAAATAAAATTGCAATTAGAATTAAGAAATTAATGTCATTATATAAAAGAATTATTATGAAATAAACCTGTTTTAATGTAAATTTCTTGTGATTTTTATTCATTGTATTGCAATATGAGTAAGAGAAATGTTGTGAATGAATTACACAAACCAGCTCGAAGAAATTTCACTCGACGTCGTGTCATTAAGGGCTTCGATGACTTGTGGCAAGCAGACTTGGTCGAAATGATACCTCACAGTAAACAAAACAACGGATACAAATTACAACTATATCATGACATATTTTCAAAGTACGCATGGGCAATTCCATTGAAAAATAAAACCGCGTTATCTGTTACACACGCCATGAAATCCATTTTTGTCAGTTCCCGTCGAACACCAAAGAAACTACAAACCGATGATGGTACAGCATTTTTCAATCAACACTTTAGAAATTTAATGACCCAATACAAAACTAATCATTACTCAACATATAGTTCATTGAAGGCATCGATAGTCGAACGTTTTAATCGGACACTTAAGGAGAAGATGTGGAAAGAATTCAGTTTTAACGGTAATTACAAGTGGATACCGATTTTGAACGGTTTATGCGTCCATACAATCACTCTGTGCACAGAACTATTAAAAGGCGACCAGTTGATGTAAATAAGAGAAATAAAAAGAACTATTATCAACAATTTATAGCCATATAAAAGTTGTTCACAAAGGAAAAAATTTAAAGTCGGCAGCTATGTTCGAATCAGCAAGTTTAAACATGTTTTCGAAAAATTCTATACACCCAATTGGACAACGGAAATATTCAAGATAAGAAAAATAAAGTTGACAAACCCGGTCACGTATCTCCTTAAAGACTTTCAGAACCAACCAATCAGCGGTAGCTTCTATGAACAGGAATTACAACAAAGTAAATTTCCCGATACGTTTCTTGTGGAGAATGTTTTAAAAACAAAAAAATGTTATTTTATTTCATAATAGTAGATATTAAATGTTTGTTTTCCAAGATATTTAAATTGCACATTCCTTCAATTCGAAGTACTAGCTCATATTTATATACATATTTTTTTTTCTTATTTGAAAACATCTACAACAGAGAATGAGTAAAGCCGGAACCAGACTTGTAACGTGTGGTGTGTTGTGGAGTGGTGTGGCGCAATCGAAACAGGAGCGATTCGCGCCACACTGCAACACAACACACGAGAAAAATATGTTTCTACGCATATGAAATACATTGAAGTGATAGCGACACACCACTCCACAACACACAAGTCTGGTTCCGGCTCAAGTTGCGGATCGGTTTCACCGTCAACTTAAACTCAATCATCCTACCTTTGAAATGTATTTTTTTTTCAAAATATTGCTTAGAATCCTCTTTAACTTTGGATGTTGCAAAATCAATTCCTTTCCTCTCACAGAACATTACCCCAAATATGAAAAGCAAACCACACAGCAGCCGCAGATAATCAGCAATGTCCACCTTGACCGTTCTATACCTACCACAGACCTTGATAGGTCAGAATTGATTGATTGTAATTAATAAAATATATAAATTTACCTGAAACTCTCCCAGATTGACAGTAACTCTCACGCCATATTTGGTCGTTACTTTTTCCATGCCCTGTATATTGTAGAGCCTATCTTCAACCAAGGGTCTAATTCCAACAGTTGGGGGGTATCCCAATGCCAGAGACTGAAGTTCTTCTAATGCGTTTGCTGACATCTTTGCGTTGACTGATTTAAAAACAAGAACCAAGCTGAGTTTTTATACAAAACTGTTCACATCCAATCATAGACATACTATAAATGGACTGCTAGTGAAATGTCATTTTCATATACTTCTGCGAGAAAATATGTTCCTAAACAGCACTGGCTCCACAGTTTGCCAGCGGATTAGCAAAGAAGCATAGCTGCCGTCAAATTTAAATTTTTATAGTAACGTAAACAAAAAAGCGACTTTTTTTCAAAAAAAAAGTTTGTTTCCATAGAAACATGTAAACAAAAGAGCGACATCTTGTGCGAAGAGACTCATTTCCATAGTAAAATGTAAGCAAAAGAGCGTCATCTATTCGAAAGATGCAAAGCTACAAAGAGTGCTTTTCAATTACAATTTAGGAATGTTTATTATTTTGAAAAAGAAAACGAAAATAACATATTTATTTACTTATTAACCCATAAACTGAAAACAAAAATGCCTACAGGTATCCATGTATCGTTCAATCAAACTAATCCTTATATCGTGGGAGTGGAAAATTAGTGATTTTTCTGTCCCAATGGAAAACGACATGAGCGAGATTCATATACCTACTTACACTAACACAAAAACCAACCAGATCATTTGTCAAATTTTAAAGTGTGTTATTAATCACGTATTTAAAAGACAAGTCTGCGAAAAATAGAGAAAAATTTACATTTGGCCGCTGCAATGGATATCAATATAAATTGAGTGGATTTCTATAAGCGTAAATTACAATTTAAGAACAGCTGACTTCAAAAACACGCACTACCACAAATGCGAAGAAAGAAAAATCTCGTTTTATGTTCCATTGGCCACGAAAAATCTGAAATCTGAGAGCAAAATCCGAAAATCCCAATGGAAAACGACATAAATTAGGTCGTTTGAAGTTTACTTTATTTTCCGCTTGCAAACTGTGGCGCGTCAGTATTTTTGGAACATGCGTGAAGTTGGCTACTAGCAGTCCATATATAATAAGTCAATACATCCAATACCTACTATTGTAGCAAGCACCCAAGCAACGCATCACTTTTGTTATGTATTTGTAAAAATGTATTAAATTGAAATAAAGCCCTTCTGGCAATACCCTATTTATTTATTATTATGTATTTTATGAGATCTGGCAATGCTGTAATTAAAATAAATAAAGCTCTGAAAGCTCTCTCACAGCCGATCACAACAAACAAACAAAAGCTTTGTAAACTAGTATATAAGACAATGAAAATTCTGAATAAATCAGTTGAACTTGCGACGTGGACAGCACGGTAGAGCACCTCAGCCTCTGTTTCACCACCAAGAACGACTTTTGTTGATAAACAATATTACTTGTCAGCGTTTAAATTTGATTTTTCCCACACAGACTCTGCTGTAACCCAGGACCCGTCATCTTCGTTGTTTCGCTCTCTCTTCCGCTCATCCTACTTATACCTGCAGTACGGTAGAGTACCTCAGCCTCTGCAGCGTGTAAGTGGAACATCAGAGCAGCGATCATCGAAAACACCTCGTTCCTCTTGGCAAAAAAAACGTCTAAACTACATTGGCGCCCACCTAGCGGCCAGAGTTTTGGGAAGTTTCACACGTACCAGCAACGCAGCAGCAAGGGGTGTTCAAATTGGATCCACGCAGAAGTGCTCGCATTGCGGAGAACCAGCGTGCCCGTAATACCATGACTACGACTACCTACACCGAAGAGCAGGTTCAAAGACTGCTCTCCTCGCTTATGACCCAACAAACTAGAAGCGGGAGCTTCAGCAACTGCACCAGTCGGTTCAGTGGTGAAAGAGACCCACTAAAGGTGGAAGAATTCATCGCAACAATTAGTTGTTTCAAAGATGTGGAGCACATTTCAGAGACCGATGCAATCAAGGGATTTCCCTTACTCTTAGAAGGCGATGCTCGGAGTTGGTGGCAAGGCGTTAAGTCGGAGGCGAGAACTTGGGAAGATGTTTTGTCTCTCCTGAGAAACGCATTCGCACCAACTAAACCAGCCTATCGAATTTACCAAGAGATATTCGACTCTAAGCAGAAAGGGAAAGAGACCACAGACGATTTCATCAGAAAAAAAAGAGCACTTTTCGCCCAATTACCTGTGCCCAGACCATCTGAAACTATGATGCTCGATCTAGTCTATGGCTTGCTACACCTGAACATTCGCGACGGTGTCCCAAGACAAAACATAACATCATTTCAGCAACTCATTGACAAAGCCAGAGCAGTAGAGCATAGTTTGGCAGAAAAACTCCAACAAAGGCCGGAACCTAGTGGGACTAAAGTGCGTTGTAATTTCTGCGACAATATAGGTCACACAATATCCGAATGCAGAAAAAAAAAGAAAGCGGAGGTAGAAG
Organism: Cheilosia vernalis; assembly: GCA_949126925.1. Classification (NCBI taxonomy): domain Eukaryota; kingdom Metazoa; phylum Arthropoda; class Insecta; order Diptera; family Syrphidae; genus Cheilosia; species Cheilosia vernalis. The sequence continues at coordinate 61,822,075 of OX421362.1, forward strand.
CAACTAATCAGTTGAGATCACCCTCTAATCAAGGTATCTTCTGTTACAAATGTAAAGCTCCCGGATATTTGAGGTCCAACTGCCCCTCCTGTAAAGAGCTCCCAAAGGGTCCACAAAGAGTTTCTTTCAACCTCATAAAAAACACTCTCGGCAACGATCTACCTACGATTCCAATCGCCTCGCACGGGGAAAATGGCATCGCATACATCGATACGGCAGCAAGGACTAGTGTTGCTGGCCGCCATCTCTTCGAGCATTTGCTGCGAAACGGAACCAAATTCACCAAGCTCAGCGCAAGCGTTACTCTTGCTGATGGTAGCGTCCAGCACGATGGGATCTGCATGGCCTCAACAACTATCATCTTTGGTAACCGATTAAGGCCAATCTCGTTTATCGCGCTACCGAAAGCCAAGGACAATAGAACCCTAATCGGCATAGACTTCTTGGAGGAAAATGGTGTCGTTCTAAATCTGGGACAACGATGTTGGTACTTCCAGGATCAACCCAAGAAAACCTTTGAGTTCTACGACACGAACAACACTATTGTTTCACCAGCGACGAGAATGTTGAGCGACGTCAAAGACTACAACAATTGGTTGGGAAATTTGCAAGCGATTTCTCCATGTCAAAAAACACCGACAAGAAATGTACAGAACTTAACATCTAACATGGTTCAACATCCATCAACGTCGTCAGCCATGAACATCATGTTCAGCCCAGTTTCTCCCATCTCACCATTAAAAAAGACTCCAGTCAATGATGAAGAAAGATACGGTCCCTACCCTTGGGAAAACCAGGCCATCGGGGAAAATTGCGAAAACAATGAGTACTCAACAGACGCAATAAATTCAATTTTCGGTAGCTCCGTACGCCCAGAAATCAGTCCAAATAAGAAAAATCCACCAGGCAATCTCTTTCCTAAGATGAAGAAACGTGAGACACCCATGGACATCGAAGATTTCTTTACCGAAATTCTGTCAATCGACATAAATCTAAGAGAAGATGAAGGAACCGAACTTACTCGCCATCAAACCAAGCAACTAAATAGCCTTCTTTCAAAGTTTGGCTCCACTTTTGAACCCCCAACAGAGCCAACACCATATGCCGAGCATAAGATAAACACTGGTAGCAACCCCCCAATTGCTTCAACACCCTACAGGCTCTCGACCGTACGAAAAAACCAACTAAAAGTAGAAATCGACAAAATGTTAGAAAGTGGTATCATTGAAGAGTGCGAATCACCGTGGGCTGCTCCAGTTGTATTAGTACCCAAAAAAGATGGTGGTATAAGAGTCTGTATCGACTACCGTGGCCTCAACAAGGTTACAGTTTCCGATAGCTATCCCATGCCCCGAATCGATGACACAATCCAGCATACAAAAAGCACGAAGTTTAAGACCACGCTTGACCTACAAAGTGGTTACTACCAGATCAAGGTCGCGGAAGAAGACGTCGAGAAAACAGCCTTCATTACACCATATGGAGTTTACTGCTTTAAGCGCATGCCATTCGGTCTCAAAAATGCTCCAGCCACGTTCATGAGATTGATGGCAAAATTTCAGGCTAGGCTCCTTGCGGTAGACATGTGGATCTTGATTTTTATCGATGATTTTATTATTTGCTCCAAAAGTTTTAGTGAGCACATAAAACATCTCGCTCTGGTTTTTACGCTTCTAGATGAATTCAAGCTGAAGGTCAATAGACCAAAATCGAAATTCTGCTGCGACACAGTAAAATACTTGGGACATCTCATCACTAGCAAGGGAATAGAAGTAGACCCAGAAAAAACATCCGCAATCCTAGAACGAAGAGTACCAAGAAATGTCAAAGAACTTCTCTCTTTTCTGCAAACTTGTTCCTGGTACCGCCGTTTCGTTGAAAATTTCGCTGGAATATCAAAGCCCCTTTCCAACCTGACCAAGAAAAACGTTCCTTGGAAATGGGGTCATGAAGAACAAATGGCGTTCGACAAACTGAAGACCTCCTTAACAACAGCACCCGTGCTGCAACAGGTTCGCGAAGATGAACCATTTTTTCTAAAAACAGACGCTAGTGGCTATGCCATTGGAGCGGTATTGGTCCAGGGGGAGAAGGCAGAGGAACACCCAATCGAGTATGCATCAAGGCTACTGAACAGCGCTGAACGAAACTACTCGACCACAGAAAGAGAAGCATTAGCAATCGTCTGGGCCGTCAACAAGTTCCGAGGCTATATAGAGGGAGCAAAGATCACCCTACCTAATATGTTCATATTTAATCTCATATAGGTATGTAATTATATAAAATAGTTTGTCCTGACCCTATGGTGATAAACGCTCAACCCAATCGGAAGCTAATAATTATCCAAGGATACCTAAATTATTTCAATTGACACACAGCCTTACAAGTTATTATGTATGTACTAAGCCGGAAGTATTTTATGATCTTATTCTGTGATCTACCTATATGCCTACAGAATGCCAACGATAAATTGTACTTATTGTTGGCATACTAAATCCCGTATCTAGCATATGGGTATAAGGCGATGGGGATTTATAAAAAAATTTTAAGCAAATATCCTTTTCTTCGTCGTTAAAATGTGCCTTAGGCTTGTGAAATAGTTGCATATTAACAAACGTACTTACATCAGGGTTTTTAGATTCTAATTGAAGCTCGACATTTTTTTGCAAATTGTATTCTCTATTTTATTTTAATCTTTTTGGGGTATCAAATAAAAAACGAGGTATAGTCGTCTTAATGCTATTTGCTTCTAATGTTTTGTTATTTGTTTGTCTATGGGGAGATGGAAACTGCGAGGAAGAGGCCTCAATACCATCATTAATATTTAGAGGTAAAGGCTGGTATGCTGATCAAGTGAAGTGAAATTTTCACTCCTCTCCAAAAAGTGCTGTTAAATAGAGAGTGAAATATTTTGTTGGAGATTTTAGTTGGAGAAATTTATGCAGGGTGACTGAGCTAAAAAAAATTATTTTTGTGGCAGTTCACGAAGATCTTAGGTTACCTATAAAATAAAGAATGCCCCAATATTCAACTCTCGCACTTTTATTCTACTAGACAAGAAAACAGCTGGAAGAAACAAATTGGAAACTTCACTTTTTGTGAATCATAACATCCAGTAAAATGTATAGACCTATTGGAAGACATTCATCCGTGATCAACCACAATAACAATAAATTATTGCCCTAAAACCAAATTCTGCAACCAGTATGGACCTACGGGCACCAGTTGTGGGTATGACCGCGACAAACGTATTTCTAAAAAATTAAAGTCTTTCAATAATATTACAAAGGACCGAAGTCATATTCAATGCACAACGCTGATCTAGATATTGAATAAGTAGAGAAAGAAGTCGAACAAGTTCCTTAAATGCACAGAGCTTCTCAACCACGTTAGCTTAGAAACAACCGAATTATTAAATACAGGCAGTGTAATCAGGAGATTAAGGCGGATAAAACATGTTGATCTATAAAAACTAGCTAAGTCAGTATATTTTCTAACAAAAAAGTTCAGATATTCTACAAACGATTGATCTTTCGATTATTCGAACGGCTAGGCGCAATAACTGTCGGTTGTCAAAAGTCAGTGCCCTAGGTGTTTTAGGTCGGCTGAAAGGTCTTTCGATGATTTTCCCTTCCAGCGAACCTCCAAACACACAAAAAAAAAATGTTTCGTATTTTGTTCATGACAATTTCAACAGTTTTCAATTTGGCAAATAATGTCTGATTTATAAAATAAAAAGGACAGTCGTCAAATTTAAACAATTAACAGTGCAGGGAAATTATACATATTTTTAAAGATCATCTGCTGGTAGGTATTGCTTGAACAAAACTGGGTAGAAAAATATTCTTGAGGCACCCTGCTTATGGAAAAGGCCATCCGTGCACGAACTTTTTGTACACCTAACATTATCGCACTATATTCAATGAAAAAACAATTTTGCAAGTCCGAAAAACTTATTATCCTCTTAAAATAACATCTAAAATTCCAATAAATTTCTAAACCACTTCCTACAAATCTTTTTTCACGCTGAAATGTCAAAAAATTAATGCGACGGACAATAAAAAACCAAGTGAAATAGCCGCGGAGAGATTTTAGTATCGCCACCTACGACTCAGTTTTGGAAGCGATGTTTTCCACTCGAACTGCGTACCGCCTAGTGAAATTTTCATTTGGAAAATTCATTTTGACATTTCGCAGTGAAAAATTTGTATGAAAAATTGGATTTCACTTGAACTGCGTACCAGCCTTAAGCTATAATCCCTTATATATGTAATTGGAGAAGAGGTTTTATTTACTAATAATGGAGGTGAATCATTTTGAATTTCTTCTATCACAGTAGCAACTTTTAAAACAGTTATATTATTTTCACCTGCACTTTCCCTAAAATTTATAACCCCAAAGCACGTATTATCAATTACAGTGTCAGTACATTTACACACATTTATAGCTGACATTGGAATTGCATTTTTAGTAAGGCATTTTCGTGTCCCCTTTGTTATTATATCTTTTGGGTAAAAATGTTTCTCGCAAAAACGGGATTTTTTTTTTAAATGTGTGTTCCGAGAATGCTTTAACCAAATTTCCCTACGGTGGTCATTTGGAACTAGAAAAAATGATAAGGAAAACGGCTTTTTTACGCTGAGGCAATGAGTGTAAGCACATCTAACAGGCATTTTTATTTAAAACTTAGGGCGTATGCACTTTAAAATAATAATAATTGAGCTAAAATATCTATAATAATTACGCACTATGCACCTATAAATAAGGTATAAATTAAGTAACTATATTATGTATATACTTACGGACCCAACAGATCCAGAAGCACTTATGTAACGAATGTAATTGAAATAAAATTGTATTTTAATTAAAACAAGCACACCACTTAGTCTTTTCTAATTGTAGCGCATACGTTATTTTACTCTTTAAAACACATTCAATTTTTCAAATATGCGAAACTTATAAGAAACTTCTAATTGTAAAATAATAGCTTTACTTTAAAATAAAACGCAAAACACTTGTGGTAACTTTGCTTCCGTAATGCTTTTAAATCAATTCTTGCCTATGCCCACCCTATATATTTAGTATTGCAAGTACAATTTAGTTTCCAGCGGAAAGGGCGTCGAAATCCTTTTATTGGCATACCTACATAAAACATCCGAAAAATTTGTATTTTCGTCCAATTACCCTAATAATCAGATAACCCAAAAATTGTTAAAGTTAGGAATTTTTTAGGCAACGAGCTCTGTTGCACACAAACATCCATAGAAAACATACATCAAAAAAATATCACCAACAAGCAAAGATCGAAAGAAGAAAAAAATAGTTTGCGCATGCAAACGAGATGAGATGATACACAAATTATCTCATATCTATTTGTTCGCACAATCCAGAAAATTGTGTTGCACGTTATGCGTACACACACAACTATACGAGTATACGCAGCAGGTACATTCATGCGAAGCGAACAGAAGTGCTTCTGTGTTCTTCTCTATTTTTAGATCTAATAACAACTCCTGCCATTTGTAGGGGTGGTTTCATTCTGTTTACTATTTCGTTTGGTTCTCTCTTGCATTTTTCTATTCTCAGTGACAGCAATTGGTGTCTGTGGTGAGTGCAAAACTATGGTTGCCGTCAATGATAGGAAAATAAAGTAATCGGGCCCTTGCTCTATAGAGGCGCTAGTGTCGATTTCCTCTGATGAGAGTACTATTAGATTTATATTCAATGTTCTCAGTCAAAAACCGACAGCATCGATAAGAAAGTTTGAAAATGATAAGGAAGTGTTGCGAATCGGCAATGCTGTTCTTCCGGCGGATTTGATAATTATATTTATCGCGGATGTGAATGGAGTGTGGATCGAGTCAACTCCCCGGGAATAAATTTTTACGGATTCTGTAATCGACATGATTATAATCGGTTGGGTCTGGCGTAAGTAAAGTGGTGCTCTGAGGGTGGGTTATGGTTTGTGTAGATGCTAATTCATTAATATACCAAAATATCCGGTTGGGATAGTTGGTTTTCTAATCTAGTGTATGTGAATACTTCCGGATAGCCTAGGCTGAATTGGATGGCCCTGTGTTCTTATGGCCTAATTCTAGTCAATACCCACCTCAATTCATTAATACACCAAAATATCCGGTTGGGATAGTTGATTTTCTAGTCTATAGTATGTGAATACTTCCGGATAGCCTAGGCTGCCTTAGATGGCGCTGTGTTCTAATGGCCTAATTCTAGTCAATACCCACCTCAATTCATTAATACACCAAAACATCCGGTTGGGATAGTTGCTTTTCTAGTCTAGAGTATGTGAATACTTCCGGATAGCCTAGGCTTCCTTAGATGGCGCTGTGTGCTTATGGCCTATGGCGTTCAGCTGTTCCAGAATTAATTTATAAACGTCAGAATATAAAACTACCCGATGAGTTCCACAAGTATGATGGCAAACTACCCGATAACTACCCGATGAATTCCACAAAAAAGTAGTAGTTAATGGAAGCCACTAGAACGAACGGATATTTTTGATGAAGGCATCAAGAAAATATTTGTATGCAGAAAAACAATTTCTATGTAATAATTTATCTTTAAATAAATAGATTGGCTTATCGTAAAATTGAATTCAATATCGGAAACGCTATAGGCCTATCTACACCGAATTAAGCTACTCACAAATTTTCAACTTGATGAAGTGGATAGCATTTTTTTTACATAATAGCTCAAGTGGATAACCGGAATCACCTACATGTGTACAAGTTTCGTAAATAATATGCAAAATGAATTATCTTGTATTACAGACTTACCTAATAGCCAACCATTTTGAGTTCCATTCAATTGAAATTATTCTCTAACATCCTCCGCTGTTCAGAATGTTTCCAAACAAAAGAATCATGCGCAGCCCCTCATATTGTGCATTCACTGCATATATGACATATTCATGATAGCAGATCTGTAAATAAATGCAATATAAAGCATTGACATGATATGATTTCATATATTCATATGAACTCACAATCATTGCATTTAAGCTATGGAAACCCTTGCGATGCAAAAACATATGTTCATTTTGAGTTGGTCGCTGCAGCCCAATATGAGTACCGTCGATGCATCCAATGACTAAAATACAATTCAAGAGGGTAAATTAATAGGTATAATAACGTGTCTTGCAAAAGATCAAACAATGTTACCACCCGGTATTTTATACTTTTGGAAAAAGTGTTCTTTACATCTACAGATGAATTTTCCAGGAGGAATAATATGTAAGTATGTAGGACATATTTTGTCCTCAATTTCTTTGAGTAGGTACACTGGAAGTTATTTTTGATATACTGCCTTGGCACATGCCAATGAGATAATCACCTCCACTCCCCAAGGGTAAAACTATACAAAACGCCCCACTTGAAAAAACGCCCCATGCGTCTGGGACGAACATCAGTGTGGTTATATAACTCACGCTAAGCTTGTTCGAACCAGTTTCATTCACTGATGAATTGCGGTAGTTGGCGGTTGTGTTTTTGTTGTCGCTTTACGAAATATTTTGTGAAAACAATTTTCGGCGCCCAAACATATTGCGGTAGGTACAATAAAAATTTGATTTCTGCAGAAACAAAAAATGTTGCACCAAAGTTTCTTATATACTTATAAAGTAACTTAAATTATAGTTTAGGTACAGTTTTGCTTATCTCTTAGAAAGGGAGAGGAATTACAAAAGGACTACACTGCGGGCATCGTGGTCTGAAAAACACAACCAAAGACGAAATTTCAGATGAAGATTGTAAAAGGTGTATCAAAATTACTGAACATTATTACAAGACCGCTTCTTTATAAGATTGGATCCAGTGTACACTGTGTCAGGGCTGGTTACATGAATTTTGCCGAAAAGAGAAAAGACGGACAATGCACCGTCTTGTCAATAAATTGGGGCTTTTTACCCAACAACCTATTTACAAAACGCCCCACTTAAACTATTTTTTAAAAAAATAGAAAAAATAGTAGTTAAGGCTGGGTGGCAGGGGTAGACGTTTCTGCGCCCCGTAGTTTCTCGCAGTTCTTAAGAGATAATTGACCGGAGTAAACGGTTTTCAATAGCCAGTAAATAGGCGCAGGTAGCTATTGAAGCACAATTTTATTTTTCGACCTTGATATTGCATAAAGTACCAAAAACCCCCTTTTTTGGGTGTTTTTTCTGCGCCCCGGTGGGGCAATCCCTAGATCAAACATTTTTATTTTTTTAAGATTTAATTTTGTTACCAATGAACTACTCGAGGTAGCTATTGGAGCACAATTTTGATTTTTTTTGTTTACCATCTTAAAACTGCAGTTTAATATTACTAAAAGCAAACAATCTTTGTGGAGAAACAAAGAACTATTTGTTTAATCTGTAAAAAAGAGAATGGGCTTTGCATATTTGTATGTCTGCTCAATGAATAAAAATTAGATGTTTAGTTCATAAAATATTTAAATTCGAATTTTAAAAAGTTTGCTTTTTTATTGCATTCTGAATTTTGTTTCAGAGTTTACGCTTACGCACACTTATGCAATGTAGTTCACAAAATATCCGACATGGCGTTATTCGATTTTTCTCTAAACTTACTCTCTAAGGAGAATAAATGGTTTGCAGATTTTCGCTCGCTGGAGCTGTTTGAACAGGAAATGACAAAAATTTGTTTATTTCGCTTTGTTTGGGTTTCTGATAGATACATACTAATATTCTTGCTGTTTGATAAAGTGAAGGAAGCCACAATGAGAAAAGTTTTGATAATCCGAGAAAAAATTATATGAGAGTGGGTGGGGACTGGGTGATGACTTTGTTGTTATAGATGTGTTTGAATTTTTTGCTTTGTTTGTAGGATTTTCAAATATTATTGTTTTATACATATTTCCTTGGAAAAGGCAAACGATCAATATTTGTGTTTTTATTTAGATATTCCGAAATAATTTGCTTACTGTTACGAGTTCAGATAATTGAAAAAAATGCCGAAAGTGTTAAAAATAAAAACACATTCATTTGGCTTTAAAATATTAATTATTTTTGCTTTATAAATTCAAAATAATTTAATTAAAATAGGTAATGTAATTAAACCATCCCTGTATAGTGCATTGTCAAATGTCAACACTGACTAATACAAAGTGAAAATGGTATTATTGTTGAACGGTGTGGACTTTTTATTGCCCTTCATCAGCTAGAGTCTAGAGACTTAATAATTATGGAAGGTGTAGAAAAAGAAATTAGTTGTTTGAAAATAAATTATGAATATCTATTTGGAGCTAAAAGAAACTCACAACTCAAAAAATTTTTTTTTTTTAATTTAAGAGCAAGTTCATATTACCAAGAGATAATTTAGCTTTCCAGTGTTTGGGCCCTATGATTTTGTGTACCTATTTACCTACTAAAATTAAAAGAAGATGCATTCTGAGAAATGTAAATGCAAAATCCGAGAAAATCTAGGGCATATACAAGTATCGAACACATAACAAAAAACAAAGTCCATAAGTAAATTTCTGCTAAGATTAAATGCCCTGTTTGATTGTTCTTGTTTTTTTAATCTCCTTTTACATTGTGCTGGTAGAGATGCTCAGTATGACTTTCAGATGTAAAAAAAAATCACCTTATTCCTGAAAGCTGTCTGGTTAAAAAGCATATAAGCTTAAAAGTAGTACTCACACTTCCCATCCTGTTTCTTTCCGCTCGACACTAGACTCCTAAAGAAAAACCAGTATAATGTAATAATCGGTAAGAGTGATATGGAACTGACTACATAATACCATAGACACATATTACTAGATGGTGCATTTCATATAGAGGAAATGGTTATTCCGATACACCCCAATATCTAGATGGCGCCACCGTGAAAATATACCTCAAACTCGGATACATGCTGGAAAGCACTTTATTTGAGGTGTACTGTTGAGAAACATTTCCGACCAACTTGAACCATGGACTTCGTTGCCTTCTTAGTGAAGTTCATACCTGATTCTTCTTTACTTTCCTTTTTCGCGAAACAAACCAACCAACCAAAATGTTGCTTGGTTTTTACGGCATCATGTATCTAATGAGACTTGATAATGGATAATCGTGCTTAAAGAAAACCAAAGAACAAAACAAAAACCAAAGAAACAAAACAAAAACTACCTACTAGTTTGCCTCTTTTCTTTCTTCATTCATTCTCGCCATCCCCAACCGTCAGTACAAAAGTCTTTCTTATAAGATGACATAACAGGGTGGAAGTGGTTTTGGTTTGGTTTTTCTTACAGAAGAGGATAACAAAGGAAAGGAGATGCAATATTATGATTAATTATCAATCAATAGCAGGGTGAGGGAGGAAGTTGGATGATGCCTTCACGTTCACACAGAGCTTTGGGGTATTCGCGCCAAATTGTATATGAATGGGTATGCACCTGGATACATTTCCTCAGATTTCATTTCTACATTCTTTCGATATTGACAACTTAGCGAAAGGATTATAGTTGACTTGTGATATTAATTAAAACAATTATATATTAACAATATGAGAAAAAAAGTTAAATGTGTTGTGTGCAGTGAAAAATCGAAAGATTTTCCCGAGAGGCAATTTTTTTCGTTCCCGAAAAAAACAAAAGAAAGGGAAGTATGGTTAAACATATTGAGAATTACAACGGAAATTACTACATATAACAATTTTGTGTGTGCCAATCATTTTGAAAGGGAAATGTTAGGTAAAAAATTAAAGAAAGGTGCATTGCCTATTTCGAATCAGGCGATTCAAGTTTCAGCTATTGAATATGGTAAAACATATTCCAATAACAAGGAACACTATCCTAGTTGCAGTGGTTGTGATAGCACTCAGAATTTTGTTTTAAATGTCGAAGATGTTACACAAGAAAGCATCGAAATTAAACAGGCCAAACAAATAAAAAAATTGCAATCCCTATTGTGTTTGAAAAATGAAGAGATTAAAAACTTGAAAATGTGCAAAACTAATAACTTACAATTACGTCGACAGCTATTAAAAAAAACAGAAAAAGTTAGGTTGTTAAATAAATTGTCAAAAAGAGATATAAATTCGCATATAGATTCATTAAAACATGTCGATAGGAAAACTAAGAGTATTTGCAAGTTATTTTTAAAATCTAAAGCCAATTACAAAGTGGCTGATAAGTATATGGCTCAGAACTTATATTTAAGGTCCCCTTTCATGTACCAATTTTTAAAATCGAACTGTAGAGTAAAGCTACCACACCCTTCTTCGATAAGACGGTGGGCCCACTTCAAAATGATCCAACCTGGACTTAATTCTAATTTAGTACATGCAATAAGAACAACAACATTAAATTTAAAAGAAGAAGAAAAGTTATGTAGCCTATGCTTTGACGAAATAGATATAAAAAAAGAATTAGTGTACAATGAAAATTTAGATAGGATTATTGGATTCGTTGATAATGGTGAGGAAAGATCGAGTACATTAGCTAATAAAGCCTGTTTTTTATGCTTAGAGGTTTGTTTGCAAACTGGAAACAACCAATTTGCTATTATTTATCTAGTAATGCGCTGAAGGGGTTTGAACTAGAAAAAATTGTAACAACTCTTATTGAGCAATTGCAGACGTCTTTGTCTATAAAAATTATTGCAGTTGTTGCAGATCAAGGGTCTAACAATAGAAACTGCTTTACTAGATTAGGAACAACTGCAGAACAACCATATTTTACATTGAATGGCACAAAAGTGTTTGCAGTTTTCGACGCTCCTCATCTTATAAAATCTGCTAGGAATACACTTTTGAAGAACGATATCTTGTTTAGCTCATCTGGTGAAATTGCTAAGTGGGATGTTTTGCAAGATGTCTATAACGCTGAGACTAACTCCGTCACAAAAACGATGTGCAAATTGTCAGAAAGACACTTATTTCCAACCACTTTCCAAAAAATGACCGTTTCGCTTGCATCACAGGTTTTGTCAAACACTACTGCCTGTAGTTTGCGAACTGCAGTACAAATGCAGCCAACTATATTTAAGGATAGAATAGAATATGCACTACCGACTGCTAACTATTGTTCCATTTTTAACAATTGTTTCGATGCACTTAATAGTCGGCAATTTACTAATAAGCCATATCAAAATCCTATAAAGATTGATAATTTTATTTATAAAGAGCTCACTGATATTAAGAGTAGAATAAGAGATCTGCAACCGATTAAATCCAAAAATGAACAACGTAGGCCCAACGTTTTCTGTTTCGATGGCTTTCTTCAAACAATAAATGCATTATTAGGGATTACTATTGAGTACGGAAATGAAAATGTTATTTTTACCGCCAGATTAAACCAAGACCCATTGGAGAACTTCTTTTCGCAAGTAAGGGCAAGGGGCGGATTTAATCGTAATCCCAATGCTTCCGATATTGGATTTACGTTCGCAAAATTAGTGACCCTAAAATGCATTTTTCATTCCCAATTCTCCAATTGTATTGAAGACGATGATAAAGAATTTGAATTGGGCTGGGAGAACGTCGTCCGGCAAGAGTCTACAAATGTGACAGGTATGTTATTTATACATGCTTATGGTAATTATGTGCTTTATTATTTCTATAATAATTTTGACATGAAAGTAATTGATCCTCAAACGGCTCCTGAGGAAGGAAACGAAAGTGAGGCTCATCTTTCTGAATGGGTAGATGGAGAAGATCAAGATAGTGGCAATGCTAGAAGTGGAATTAAAACAAAAGTGCTGTGTCAGTATCCTTAATTTTCTTCCATTCACTTTCTAGCATCCGCAAACAAGGAAATGTATTCCTGTCTACGCTAAATAATTGATCATTTCATAATATTCCATCCGCAATAAAATATCGGAATATGCACACATGCTACGGCTACCTTGTTGTCTTCATAAAGATACTCCATCCCCATCGTCATCAGTATTGTCATGCTAAAAGTACACTTGCCCTACCTCACACACCATACAACTAGCTATATGCTATATCATACAAAAAGTACGATCTCGATTTCCTCATCGATTTCATTTGCTATTTCTCTTCCTCCATTCTCTGCAACATGTTTGTGTATCTTGCAAACACCATAGATACAAATATGGAAACATGCAAACACAAAAAAGGTTTAAAATTGACCAACTGCATTGGGACACCATCTATTAGGAGTAAAATTATGAGGTATATGCTGTTTCAGGTCGGGGTATGAAATGCACCATCTAGTAATAATGTGTCTATGATAATACGTACATTATATTAGGCTAGTGGTCGCAGTGGCCTAGTGGTTAGTGTGTTGGACTACTGTGCGAGGGGTTCAGGTTCGAATCCCGCAAAAAACCCAAATTCCAACTCAGGGTTTTTTTCACTGCGCCACCTCTCGCGAACGTCTGACAAACATCCGAGAGTATAACTGTCATGAAAGAGCTTCTCAATCGGCCCGTTTGGAACCGGCATAAAATTGTAGATCCCTTCCATTCGTTCCGAAAATTAAAAACTCACACAAAACGAATGGTTGCGAGAAGCTAGGCCCTGGGTCCCTACAGACCTGTTGCGCCAACTATTATTATTATTATTATATTAGGCTAGAATATTTTGGTGAATTGAAGTTTTTAAATAAGAGTATAAAAATGACTATGAGAAGCTCTGCTTTTCTAGTTGACAGATAATAAAAGTGCTTAACTTGCTAAGCATTTGCGTGACTTAATTTAGACTGCAAGTTCACAGTTGATATAATAAAACACGTAATAACATATCGAACATATCGTTTTTAGTTCCCAAAAATGTGTAGATTACCCACATATCATTAAATTAATGTAGTGTAATAATGTATCCCCTTAGTAGTACAGAATACTAACAGCCATATACTTCGATTTTCTCACAAAGGCCGAAACGTACAGTTACAAATTGATATAACTTTCAGCTTGCTAAAATTTAAGAAAAGTTCTAATAATATTAGCGGTAAGAAAGATTGTGCAACCCCTTGGTATAGAATTCCGTGAAAGGACAATAATAAACACATAAATGAATAGTGTATTATCCTAAGCTAGGTTCGGTGGGCGTTTCGCATAGATTCTAAGTTAAACTATACAAGAAACCCATCCCAGACCCGCAAACAAGGCAAAAGCTACAAACAAGCCAAAACCAATTTTATATAAAAATATAAATTATTGAATCTTGGATACATATCTTGAAAAGTAGAAAATTTGCGATTGGATTTGTAAGTAATTCGTAGAAAACTGGATATCACACACACACACTAACATTTTCAGTCTATTCAGACAGAGTTTGCAGCTCAATACAGCTAGCCTATCGCCCTAGGCAGCCAGCTTGTCCTTTTTGTTGTTTTTTGTTTTGATTTGTTTTGATTTTTTGTGCAGCGAATTTGTTATTATTTTTATTTAGTGAACGTTGAGCGAGTTCTCATTTTACAGACTCTGTCTGTAGTCACAAATGTGATCTTAATGGGGGAGGGTGTGCTCGGCTATTTGAAATTCTGTGCACTAAAACATGTAAGCATGTTAACATGAGCTCGGAGTTCATAGCTGAGGGACACCCACTCTTTTCAAATGCCAAAGCCAAGAAAAGAGAGCATTTTATTTGTAGACAATAAAAGATTTGTGATTTTCTTTTATTTTTTGTCTTTAATTGATGATTTCTTGAAAGTGGGGCGTATTGTATAGTTTTACCCAAAAGAGATAGTTTCGCTGCTAATTGCAAAACAGGAGGTACTGCCGTGGATAATTGAGCACAGAAGTTCAATTTCGTAAAAACGTATTGAAATACTTTCTTATTTAACCGAAACCGCTTAATAAATCTATATAAAATATACCGTGTATATAAATTCACAAATCGTTTTCAATTGAACTCACGCTTTGCTTTCTAAGAAAAGGGGATTGCTGTTATCCCCTAGCAGCCTAGCTGTTGTGGACAATTTTTTTCATTGTTGTCATTACTTTCGCCCAAAGAACTTAAGTAAAATAACAACGTCGGATCCATTGAAGCCTCTAAATTATCTCTTTGGAATATAAAAACTTTCGTTTTGCGGAATTTTACTTCTGAATGACATTTATTTGACGTTTGAACTATTACCATTTTAATTTTAATCTGTGGGAAACGCTTTAAATCAGGTTATTTTTTTTATTTTTGAATTACTGTAGTTTAGAAGGCTATGGTAATGAATAGCATTTTTATATACTAGCGGACCCGGCGAACTTCGTCTCGCCCCAATTTAACGCCTTCAATAAGCTCCAGAGTGATAATAAAACACAGATACATACATAGTTCAAATTTATGTGATTAATTTGAAGGGAATTGAAATCAGTAGAGAGCGATATGATAAACAATGTTTTTCAATTTGTTTTCAATCGCAAAAACAAACTACGCTATGCCAACACGCGAACACCTTCAGCTGTAAATAGCGCCGGAGTTCCTGACACATCAAGCAAGTTCGAAAATTCCGTCGAATAGTTGGTCGCTTCATTTTCATCTTTGGATAATGAAAGTCAAACTATCAACGCCCTTATTCTTCGCTCATAGTATTGCACGTTCACTAATCCAATCGAGATTTTTATAAATTTGGGCAGTGGTGGGGAACACTTTGAAATGAAGAATGTAAATGCCTCCCGTTGCATGGTCCACAACCTCCATCAGCGAATCGTACATGTTCTTCTGCTCGGCACTCAACAGCGGCGCATTTGTACGAACTCTTTCGACCAGCTCATCTCGATATTAGTTTTGCTCCCGTTGCGATTCGCGATTGAATGGATCGTGCATCGAACGATTTGGCGCTGGCATTCCCGATTTCGACAGCAGACTGCCGCACGTGAGCATGCACATTTCAGAATTATCCGAAATTCTCCAATCTTCAAAACGAATTTTCCACCTTACATCATTAAAAAAATCTAAATCATATGATAATTCAAATTGTGTAGCGATGAGCCCCGAACATCCAACGAATTTAAAAATTAAAGATTTGAAATAAGTTTGGTTGTATTGGAAGTAGTACTAACCGTTTATCTATCCAGTCTATTTTTTTCCAAAGTTCGGTTCCCATACTAAGTTCCATTCCCAATCTCATCCCCTTTAACTTTTATTTTCACGACAAAAAGTAGCATAAATGCCATTTCAATACGAATCCCCCAAGCCTAATATTGTAAAAATTTAAAGATCCATTCTCTGGTTATGAGTGCACACACAGACGTCAGTCTCTTTTATATATTGGGGTACCCTCCCGGTTTGTCACTGCCATTGGTGTGGAACTATCGGATCCAAAACTATCCTATCTTTAAAACTGGAACCAACCATACCCATCCACAAAATTTCATTGAAATCGGTTGAGTGGTTTCGGAGATGGACAACAGCGCCACGTATCGGATAGACCGTCAGCGCACCTACCCAATTCCCACGCAAAATTTTGAAAATAAAATTCTTTCTTAGATTTCCTATCTGTGTTAAGATCTACACAATGATGATCAGGCCCATCATAACATGGCGGACTAAAACAAAACAAAAGAACGCCATTGCTAAGCTTCAAAGGGTAAAGCGACTTGCATGTCTCGGTATATCCGGAGCCATGCTTAGGCGTACCTATCCTACTGCGACTATAGCAGCCTTAATAGGACTAACACCTCTACACATATACATAAACAAAGGGCAATTCGCAGCTCGGCAAGTTTAATCGAAATGAAAGAGACAATTCTCAGCGACCATCCTGAGTTTAAGGTTTTTTTCTCTGAAATTACAGTACTTGGCATAATCTGCGCGGTAACAGACCGCTTTCCAAAGACTTTATGTTTAAAAAAACGGTTCTCTATACGGAGATCCCTAGTAGAGAAGCATGGGCGTACAATAGCCCACCCACTTGCCAAAATGGTCGAAAGTGGTTTACGGATGGTTCCAAAATGGAAACAGGAGTGGATGCTGGGTTCCACGGACCTAACCATATATACAACACAGGTACTAAAGGCATATACATCCATATATTCACGGACAGTCCAGCAGCTATAAACGCCCTTAGCTTGCCTATTATTGCCTCCAAATCAGTACTAAGCTGTTTCAACGGCCTTCAAACGCTCGGACGTAGAACCCTTCTACTACACAAAATGTAGCTCATATTGGGAGAATATCTCAGGTCTAACGTCTAAGATAGGCCAAGCGTGCTATTCAGCCGTTCAAAAAATATGCCAACAGAAATTTAAATCTAAGAAGGAAGGAAAAATCTGGCTGGTTTCCTCACAGGACATCACAACCTACGATATCAATTAAATAAAATTTATTTAACCGACTCCTCACTTTGTCGGTTGTGTCTTGAAGAAGACGAAACAGCTTGGGCACATAATATGTGAGTGTCCAGCCCTATGTGGAATCAGGAGAACTATTTCTACAGGGAGCTTCTGAGCCCTGAAGAGATGAAGAAGTCATCTGCCAGCAGCTTGATTAACTTTGTTAGAAAAGTGGAGAATCTGCTCGCCTAAACATTGTTTTGGCCTATGGTACAATAGATCTTATAGATCGACGTGCCCTTCATCGCTCAGGCGTAGGCAGAAGGTTTTACATAAATCTTTACTGTAACGCTCTACTACCGTCGACTCTCTTGCGTGATGTCGTTTGTAGTTTATGTGCATGAAGAACGAAAGAAAAGTATTTCCCGGAATCATAGTTTGTATACACAACTGCGTAGTTGAAATTTAATGCAGTAAAATAATTTTTTTAACTTTCTCCATTACGTAGTAAGAGAAAGATATTGGTTTCGTACAAAATTTCGAACTCGAGATTTTAATCAATTCTGATATTACGATGATAGAGGAACTCAAAAAAGTGGGTCGCAAAATTCTGTCCGGTCTGTCCGTCTGTCCGTCTGTCCGTCTGTCCGTCCTTCCACGGGCCTACAGCCTAAACGACTTTCCGGATTACGTTCAAACCTCGGATTTGGAGTTTTTGGGCTTACAGCTCGGGAGGTGTTTTTTTTTTTTTGCAAGGTAACCTCAATATTAATGGTACTTCCCATACAACATTTTCGTACCAGTTTGATTTGATCGAAAACGGCTCTAACGATTTCAACCAAAATTGACATTTAAGCTTAAGTAGGTGTGGTTACCATGACTGCGTACCCCAGCGTTGCCAGTTTGGGGGTTTTCCCCCCAGATCTGGGGGTTTTTCTGACCGACGGGGGGAAATCTGGGGGGTGAAATTGTTTAGGGGGAAATCTGGGGGTTTTTATTTTGTTACTGCGTTCAATTATTTTTTTTTTGTCACTAAAAACCTTAAAAGCATAAAGCCACTGCACCACCAACAAACCAAATCAATGTATGTGCGAGTAAATCCGATGTAAAATCATCTATGCCAATTCCATTCCAACGCATTCCAATATTCATTGAGAAGTGCCAGTGTATTAATAAACCCCTAACTAAAGCTACATGTATCACACACTATTGCATTTGCGAAAAGTTCACATTCACAATAATTTGGGTGAAAGAAAGCAGAGCGAGACTTTATTTGTATTTTGTCTCTTGCCAAATTACAAAACCAATTTGTGATTGTTCCTGCGTATGTTTTCTGTTGATTGCTGCATGCTGCAGTTGAATTGTTTTGTGTTTAATATTGGTTCGTTCAAGCAATAAAATTAGTTTTTTAGTTTTAAAGTAAAATTATTAAATTATTATTATTATCTTGAAACCTGAATTCAAATACATATACATATACCTACATTAAAAAATATCCTATTAATTCTTGAAATTCGTGCCTTTTCAATACCCACAAATTAAAAAAAAAATGTTTTTATTGAATTTTAATTTAATGCTTTTAAATAAATTATTTGAAAAAAAATTGGGGGTTTTTTTCTTGAAAATAGCTAAATCTGGGGGTTTTTCAGACTTGTCTGGGGGGAAATATTTCAACCGCCTGGCAACGCTGGCGTACCCAGTTTTTGGCTAAAAATTCGAGCAACGATACTTTTGAAATTTCGACATATCTCAAAAACGGTTTATACGATTGTAGCAAAAATTAATTTCTAAGGTAATGTGGTCATTTATAACTTAATAGCAAGCTAAGTCTTTCTCTATATTATCGAAATAGTAATTTTTTAAAAATATAGTTTTGTCTAGTTAACTTAAAAGCGCAATAACGATTTTGACCAAAATGCAAACTAAGTGTCAATTGGATGTTTTCAAAACTATTGTGTCCTTAATTTTCAATTTGAAGCACCGAAAACGCTAATTTTAAAAACTGTTCATATCTCGAAAACCCCATCTTCGATTTCGATAAATTGTCAAAAACGAAGTATTTCTTTTATCCGGAACAATATCATACAGTCAGTTTTCAGCTTAATAGTTACGCAATAGTATTTTTCCAACTAAACATTGCAATATTTGCAACATATGAGATGAATATCCAAAAGAGAATTTTATTTTCTTTTGTCTAGTATCGAGAAAGTTTCGTTCGACCCAGTCGTGCACTTTATTTTTAATTGTTAATATTTTAAAAAAGTAAAAATGCAAAGATAAGCACCCTAAAAATATCTTTTTTTTGACACTTCTTTTGTTAAGATTGGTTGACCGTGTGAACTGCAAAAGGGAGAAACACACTACAAAAATTACAGAAATAATATAGAGGGGATGGGTGGTGTCTATGGTATGCGGATGATGAACCGATTCGCAGATGAATTGTGGGTGATGTTTAAAGCTCAGATCGTGAATGGGTTTTGGCTTGGATTAGCTGATACAGTGACTAGAGTTCTGTAAGCTCAAATAAGAAAATGACAGTACGGCAAGAAATTAAATTGGTGTGGTGAAAACGATCTGCTAAAAGACAAACATTAACAAAAAAATAAAGGAAAAAACAAATTTTTAGTAAGAACCAGGTTTGAACCCGGCCATACAATGTATTCGAAAATATCGTTGTTCGAAGTATTTAACCTTGGAGCCGATTGCGTTAGTGGTAGGCTATGGTCTAAGTTGGAGTTATATCTAAGCGCCAATACATCAGCAGATGATGGAAAAGTACTATGTAGGTAAACAAACGTGAGGACAAGGTGTTCCGCATACATAGGAAAACATTTCCAGCTATCCAGCATGGAAGGTTTCCGGTAGGATAGATCTCACAAGATTTAATTCACATAATGACTTTGTTTTTACACCTATTCGAACTTGAATTTTAAGCAAAAAAACCAAATTTTCTATGGTAAAATAACCATTTTAGAGAATGACGCGGAAGTGCTTATACAACCATAATGCGCTGAACGTGCGATTGTGTTGGTAGGTAGCGTCCCTTAGTCAGGCCTATAAAAGCCCGTGTCGAGTTTAGTCTGGCTCTCATTTTGTTTTGATCGGTCGTGGCTTTTAAATTTTTTTCGAGGCCTGTCGGCTAAGTTTAAGTTTTTTTGTTCGTGAGAAGTAAGTGCGGTAGTAACACATACATGTATGTATGGAAACGTGGTGAAGATTTACGAGCATTAGTATTTTCTTTCTTCGTTCTCGTACAAGCCAATGAGCCGAGTTTCCATTAAAACGTAAAACAACCACAACTCGTAAAACGAAAAAAAAAAACCTTATCCAGTGTAGTGAAACTAGTGAAAAAACCCAACAAATAATTCACCCTAAAGACCCAGACCCCACCATCATTAATATAGCTATTGCGCACAAATATACCTCACCCGTAAAACGTTTAAAAATAAAACCTGCCCCAAAACTCACGTCAAACAAAAACAAAATCCCCTGCCACATATACCCGAACATCAAAGTCACCGACCAAAAAGTGCTACGAACCCCAAAGCACCCAGTGAAACCGAGGGCAACACTCCCTTTCTGTCCTCCGTTTTCTCCCCCGTTTCGTAGCGAAAAGCGCCTACAAAAAAAGAATAAAAAATAATAATCCAAACGTGATTGACCAAACGGTACACACGATAATTGTGCGAACCTGGAAAAAAGGTGATCTGATCGCCCAAACGGTACCTACAGTGATTAACCGAACTTTTCATACCTACACGTGCTTAGAAAAGTGATCTGATCTGCAACATCTGCCAGGTTTTAAAATTTCGTCCATAAAAAAAAGGAGATTCGAAACAAAAGAACAAACATACACCCTGTATCAGCAATCTCCAAGTTCAACAATCGAAAATTCACCTGGGAGGAAATTCTAATTGGAATCATCGTATTCTCACCTGCAATCAACAATCACTCATCTGTACTCGAACCCATCTTCTACCCGCACCACTTGCACCGTTGTTCATCCGCAATCCACCACAGTAAAAATAAAACCACCTTGAAAACTGTGTTTCTGTTTGGAATTTGCAATTTGATAATTCAAATAAAACTTTCTTTGAATTGAGGTGAATTAGTGTGTGTGAAAGTTCGTTCAAATTTTCTTTACCTTTTCTTTATATAGCCAAAAGGAATACAAAATTATTTCCCTCAGCGTAAATTCATCGGATTTCCAGGATGGTGTGCACACCATCTGGATGTCGAGTAAACATGTAAGCACAGACAATAAATTAAACAGATGTCTTATGCCTGTACAAAATGTTGGTCCCTATTTTTTCCTTACCAGACAACATTTTTCATCGCCTTACCAGACAAGGAGCTTTCAAAATAAGCGTTGAGTATAAGCATAGACACATATTACTAGATGGTGCATTTCATATAGAGGAAATGGTTATTCCGATACACCCCAATATCTAGATGGCGCCACCGTGAAAATATACCTCAAACTCGGATACATGCTGGAAAGCACTTTATTTGAGGTGTACTGTTGAGAAACATTTCCGACCAACTTGAACCATGGACTTCGTTGCCTTCTCAGTGAAGTTCATACCTGATTCTTCTTTATTTTCCTTTTTCGCGAAACAAACCAAACAACCAAAATGTTGCTTGGTTTTTACGGCATCATGTATCTAATGAGACTTGATAATGGATAATCGTGCTTAAAGAAAACCAAAGAACAAAACAAAAACCAAAGAAACAAAACAAAAACTACCTACTAGTTTGCCTCTTTTCTTTCTTCATTCATTCTCGCCATCCCCAACCGTCAGTACAAAAGTCTTTCTTATAAGATGACATAACAGGGTGGAAGTGGTTTTGGTTTGGTTTTTCTTACAGAAGAGGATAACAAAGGAAAGGAGATGCAATATTATGATTAATTATCAATCAATAGCAGGGTGAGGGAGGAAGTTGGATGATGCCTTCACGTTCACACAGAGCTTTGGGGTATTCGCGCCAAATTGTATATGAATGGGTATGCACCTGGATACATTTCCTCAGATTTCATTTCTACATTCTTTTGATATTGACAACTTAGCGAAAGGATTATAGTTGACTTGTGATATTAATTAAAACAATTATATATTAACAATATGAGAAAAAAAGTTAAATGTGTTGTGTGCAGTGAAAAATCGAAAGATTTTCCCGAGAGGCAATTTTTTTCGTTCCCGAAAAAAACAAAAGAAAGGGAAGTATGGTTAAACATATTGAGAATTACAACGGAAATTACTACATATAACAATTTTGTGTGTGCCAATCATTTTGAAAGGGAAATGTTAGGTAAAAAATTAAAGAAAGGTGCATTGCCTATTTCGAATCAGGCGATTCAAGTTTCAGCTATTGAATATGGTAAAACATATTCCAATAACAAGGAACACTATCCTAGTTGCAGTGGTTGTGATAGCACTCAGAATTTTGTTTTAAATGTCGAAGATGTTACACAAGAAAGCATCGAAATTAAACAGGCCAAACAAATAAAAAAATTGCAATCCCTATTGTGTTTGAAAAATGAAGAGATTAAAAACTTGAAAATGTGCAAAACTAATAACTTACAATTACGTCGACAGCTATTAAAAAAAACAGAAAAAGTTAGGTTGTTAAATAAATTGTCAAAAAGAGATATAAATTCGCATATAGATTCATTAAAACATGTCGATAGGAAAACTAAGAGTATTTGCAAGTTATTTTTAAAATCTAAAGCCAATTACAAAGTGGCTGATAAGTATATGGCTCAGAACTTATATTTAAGGTCCCCTTTCATGTACCAATTTTTAAAATCGAACTGTAGAGTAAAGCTACCACACCCTTCTTCGATAAGACGGTGGGCCCACTTCAAAATGATCCAACCTGGACTTAATTCTAATTTAGTACATGCAATAAGAACAACAACATTAAATTTAAAAGAAGAAGAAAAGTTATGTAGCCTATGCTTTGACGAAATAGATATAAAAAAAGAATTAGTGTACAATGAAAATTTAGATAGGATTATTGGATTCGTTGATAATGGTGAGGAAAGATCGAGTACATTAGCTAATAAAGCCTGTTTTTTATGCTTAGAGGTTTGTTTGCAAACTGGAAACAACCAATTTGCTATTATTTATCTAGTAATGCGCTGAAGGGGTTTGAACTAGAAAAAATTGTAACAACTCTTATTGAGCAATTGCAGACGTCTTTGTCTATAAAAATTATTGCAGTTGTTGCAGATCAAGGGTCTAACAATAGAAACTGCTTTACTAGATTAGGAACAACTGCAGAACAACCATATTTTACATTGAATGGCACAAAAGTGTTTGCAGTTTTCGACGCTCCTCATCTTATAAAATCTGCTAGGAATACACTTTTGAAGAACGATATCTTGTTTAGCTCATCTGGTGAAATTGCTAAGTGGGATGTTTTGCAAGATGTCTATAACGCTGAGACTAACTCCGTCACAAAAACGATGTGCAAATTGTCAGAAAGACACTTATTTCCAACCACTTTCCAACCGTTTCGCTTGCATCACAGGTTTTGTCAAACACTACTGCCTGTAGTTTGCGAACTGCAGTACAAATGCAGCCAACTATATTTAAGGATAGATTAGAATATGCACTACCGACTGCTAACTATTGTTCCATTTTTAACAATTGTTTCGATGCACTTAATAGTCGGCAATTTACTAATAAGCCATATCAAAATCCTATAAAGATTGATAATTTTATTTATAAAGAGCTCACTGATATTAAGAGTAGAATAAGAGATCTGCAACCGATTAAATCCAAAAATGAACAACGTAGGCCCAACGTTTTCTGTTTCGATGGCTTTCTTCAAACAATAAATGCATTATTAGGGATTACTATTGAGTACGGAAATGAAAATGTTATTTTTACCGCCAGATTAAACCAAGACCCATTGGAGAACTTCTTTTCGCAAGTAAGGGCAAGGGGCGGATTTAATCGTAATCCCAATGCTTCCGATATTGGATTTACGTTCGCAAAATTAGTGACCCTAAAATGCATTTTTCATTCCCAATTCTCCAATTGTATTGAAGACGATGATAAAGAATTTGAATTGGGCTGGGAGAACGTCGTCCGGCAAGAGTCTACAAATGTGACAGGTATGTTATTTATACATGCTTATGGTAATTATGTTCTTTATTATTTCTATAATAATTTTGACATGAAAGTAATTGATCCTCAAACGGCTCCTGAGGAAGGAAACGAAAGTGAGGCTCATCTTTCTGAATGGGTAGATGGAGAAGATCAAGATAGTGGCAATGCTAGAAGTGGAATTAAAACAAAAGTGCTGTGTCAGTATCCTTAATTTTCTTCCATTCACTTTCTAGCATCCGCAAACAAGGAAATGTATTCCTGTCTACGCTAAATAATTGATCATTTCATAATATTCCATCCGCAATAAAATATCGGAATATGCACACATGCTACGGCTACCTTGTTGTCTTCATAAAGATACTCCATCCCCATCGTCATCAGTATTGTCATGCTAAAAGTACACTTGCCCTACCTCACACACCATACAACTAGCTATATGCTATATCATACAAAAAGTACGATCTCGATTTCCTCATCGATTTCATTTGCTATTTCTCTTCCTCCATTCTCTGCAACATGTTTGTGTATCTTGCAAACACCATAGATACAAATATGGAAACATGCAAACACAAAAAAGGTTTAAAATTGACCAACTGCATTGGGACGCCATCTATTAGGAGTAAAATTATGAGGTATATGCTGTTTCAGGTCGGGGTATGAAATGCACCATCTAGTAATAATGTGTCTATGGTATAAGCATTGTATATAAATCTAATAGTACTCTCATCAGAGGAAATCGACACTAGCGCCTCTATAGAGCACCGGCCCGATTACTTTATTTTCCTATCATTGACGGCAACCATAGTTTTGCACTTACCACAGACACCAATTACTGTCACTGAGAATAGAAAAAGGCAAGAGAGAACCAAACGAAATAGTAAACACAATGAACCACCCATAAAAGCTACAAATGACAGGATTTGTTATTAGATCTAAAAAAGAGAAAAACACAGAAGCACTTCTGTTCGCTTCGCATGAATGTACCTGCTGCGTATAGTTGTGTGTGTACGCATAAAGTGCAACACAATTTTCTGGATTGTGCGAACAAATAGATAGGTATGAGATAATTTGTGTATCATCTCATCTCGTTTGCATGTACAAATTATTTATTTTCTTCTTTCGATCTTTGCTTGTTGGTGATATTTTTTTGATGTATGTTTTTTATGGATGTTTGTGTGTCACAGAGCTCGTTGCCTAAAAAATTCCTAACTTCAAAAATGTTTGGTTTGTCTGATTATTAGGGTAATTGGACGAATATATAAATTTTGTTGATGTTTTATGTAAGGTATGCCAATATGTAAAAGGATTTCCACGCCCTTTCCGCTGGAAACTAAATTGTTCTTGCAATACTAAATAGGTATAAACGGTGGACATAGGCAAAAATTGATTTAAAAGAATTACGGAACCAAAGTTACCACAAGTGTTTTGCCTTTTATTTTAAAGTAAAGCTATTAATTTACATTTAGAAGTTTCTTATAAGTTTCGCTTATTTGAAAAATTTAATGTGTTTTAAAGAGTTATGTAACGTATGCGCTACAATTAGAATAGACTAAGTGGTGTGCTTGTTTTAATTAAAATACAATTATTATTATTTTAAAGTGCATACGCCCTAAGTTTTAAATAAAAATATCTGTTAGAGATGCCTACACTCATTGCCTCAGCGTATAAAAAACGTTTTCCTTATCATTTTTTCAAGTTCCAAATGACCACCGAAAGGAAATTTGGTTAAAACATTCTCGGAACACACATTTTGAAAAAAAACTGCCTATTTTTGCGAGAAACATTTTTACCTAAAAGATATAATAACAAAGGGGACACGAAAATGCCTTACTAAAAATGCAAATCCAATGTCAGCTATAGCTGTGTGTTAATGTACTGACACTGTAATTGGTGACCCGTGCTTTGGGGTTATAAATTTTAGGGAAAGTGCAGGTATTTTAAAAGTTGCTACTGTGATAGAAGAAATTCAAAATGATTCACCTCCATTATTAGTAAATAAAACCTCTTCTCCAATTACATTTATAAGGGATTATAGTTTACCTCTAAACATTAATGATGGTAATGAGGCCTCTTCCTCGCAGTTTCCATCTCCCCATAGACAAACAAATAACAAAACATTGCAAAGCAAATAGCATTAAGACGACTATAGGTATCTCGTTTTTTATTTGATACCCCAAAAAGATTAAAAGAAAATAGAGAATCAAATTTGCAAAAAAAATGTTGAGCTTCAATTAGAATCCAAAAACCCTGATGTAAGCACGTTTGTCAATATGAAACTATTTCACAAGCCTTAGGCACATTTTCACGACGAAGAAAAGGATATTTGCTTAAAATGTTTTTATAAATCTCCATCGCTTTGTACCCATATGCTAGATACGAAATTTTTTCAAATGCACTCCATGTTGTTCTTAACCGGAGGACAGTATGGTGCAATTTTATTAATCTTTTACTGAGAAACATAATTACCCTTTACGTTTAAAGTTTTTCCTCAAAAATTATGAAAAACTGGAAGATTGCAGAAAAACTAGGTTTGTGCGCTTTATTTTTTCGGAATAGGTTAGGTAAACGTAGGCATATAGGTAGATCACAGATTAAAATCACGAAAAACTTCCGGATATCCTCGGATAATTATTAGCTTCCGATTGGGTTGAGCGTTGATAATGACCTATATGAGATTAAATGCAAAAATTATGTCCTGGTACTGGTACATTATGTAGCTACAAAACCAGAAGAATAATAATCTAAGTACATTACATATCCACCTTTCAACAAACGGGCCTATGCAGCAAAACCCAAAGCAAAGAAACGTCGCTTATTTCAAAGAAATAATGAAATGTAGCAACGTTTCGGAAATGTACCAATCACCATTTCGGCGAAAAATATAGAAAAATTAAAGATATCTCATCTTGTCTTGCCAACCTACAGCTGCAGCCAACCATTAACCATCACAATCATGATCATATCTCATAAACCTCACGGGTGGGACGAACGATTCTGCTCCCAGTCACATCACATATCACATACCCACAAAGGAATCCAAAACAAGTAGGCACGCGTACGACACGACACACGGACACGAGGTACCACGACAAGAGTGTATGTGTGTTTTTTTGTCGTTCTCCGTCCTTTCGCTTACTCAAAAACAATTCTTCTCTGAGAAAAGGTTATTCTTTTGCTAACCATGCGACCATACGCCCTCTACAGAGCAGCGGCCCAAATAAAAAAATTCGTCTGATGAGAGTACTATTAGATTTATATACAATGGTACAGTGTTGCCCCCCAACTGGTTGAAAATGTAGCGTGGGGGCCGAATTCGCCAGGGATCACCATTTTCCTGGTGAATTTTTGAAAACTTACGTTAATCCGGAGTTTTTTATTTTTTTTTTATTTTTTATTTTTATTGGAGGCCCCGGTTTGTTCCACTTCGATCTATGCAAAAATAAAGATCCCAACCGCTAAACCGACAGAAATATAAAATTCTGAATATGGTCCATTTTTGTTTGTTTTTGGGTATATAGGACTTAAAAACAAACTCCAATCAGCGAAAGGTGTGGCAACGTATGTCAACAACCTCCTCCGAGTCAGTCTGACATTATGGCATTGATCAAGTTGTTTTTTCTCTGTTTTGCTAATCTCAATTTGGGGAGATTTCTCGTGAAATCGTGTCCAGCCCCGGTTCTGGGACAAATATTCGGGTTTACTGGTGAATGCAACCTTTACGTGGTGGAAAAGTTAGTAGTAAAAGTGTAGTGTGGTAAAGTACACACTATCCTGCAAAACTACACGAGTTACAACAACTATATAAGTGGCCGTAGACTGTAGTTGTTGTAGTTGCATTGAAGATTCTACTTTACTTTACTTTGCTGAGATGATGTCCAATAAAACACGGTTAATATAAATTACTTGAAAATACGGAACACTCGTGGAAGCAATTCTTTATTTACAAACTGCAGAAAAAAACTCTTGCCCGGGTGCTGTACCTAATTTAAAATGATACACAAAACACAATTATTGCCACAGACCACACCTGCCACTGTTTGTTTGCACTATCCAACTATATCTTCTTTCTGTAGATAGATAGAAAAGAGAATAATAATTATGGAACCTGGAAGTTGAATTTGACATTGGAATTGGTTCTGCGTTTGCATGAAAATCAGTGCTTCTTGCGCCCCAATATTCGATATAAGTTTTAATTTTTCTTTTCTGAAATTTAGAAATTGTAGTGTTTTGTGAATATTTTACGAATTTTCGTAGTGACTTTTTGAGGGCGAAAAATGTAGTGAAAACGCTACAATTGTAGTAGGGGGGCAACGCTGCAATGGTATAAGGCTCTTTCTTTTTCCTTGCACCTTTCTCTTCGCTCCATTCTTTGTGTTGGCAAAGATCTTCCCTTACGCCTTATCCAATCCTTATGGTTGTGCGTGCATGTGAGTTTATGACACAGCAAGAGCAAATCAAAATTATATAATTGACGAATAAAGAAAGAAAAAAAAAAAAATATAATACAACAAGGAGTGTTAAGGATTATAAAGATATCGGTATATCCGATTCTCATACTGCAGCAGCAGCACGAATAATCCGTGTCGAATCACTTGATGCAAGATTCCATAAGAAATCAGATTTTCTTTCATTATTTTGGTTTCAAGAGATGTGGAACGGCTTATTATTGTGTATTTTCAATAATCCAGGCGTTTTGAAATTGTGTGTTCGTAATGCGAAGGCTACAACGAAATGCAGGTAAACTTTACATTTTACTGCATTCTGTGATTGAAATTAAAAGTGGGCTACCTACCTACGTGTTATTTGAAGCAAAAAGTGCGGGATTTAATATTGTCGTTTTTAGATTTGGCTTTTCAGATTTTGATCTGAGATTTCAGATTTCTGCTGCCAAATCGAACATGAAATCTGAATTAAATTGGTTTTTTCGTGTATTTTGGCGGCAAAAAAAAAAAACGTTTTTGCACTTGCACTCGAGTTCCATTTGAATTGATTTTCACACATTTATAGTAATGCATTTCAAAATAATTTAATACAAATCACGATCCCATTCGCGTAAAATTAATAATTCAATTCTGAGAAAAATTGAGATTTCTCAAAAGTGATCTGAGATAAAAAAAAAAAAGATAGATTTTTGTGGCAAATCGAACATGAAAACGATATGTGTGCGGTTCTGTTTAACAGGGGTTTTTCGGTTGTTAGGTAGAAATCTATTATTGGGTAAATTTCAAATTAACTGGTTCTGACGAATTTCATCCTTAAGAATAACAGAATCCTATTTTATACGTTTAATTGTTTGTAGTTAGTAGTTTTTATCTATTCGTTTCGTTAAATACATACAAGCATTTTTAACTTTCTCCATTTCGTGATAGGTATAACAATGATAGAGGAACTCAAAAAAGTGGGTCGCAAAATTCTATCCGTCGTCTGTTTGTTCATCCTTCCACAGGCCTACAGCGTAAACGGCTGATTTGTAGTTCGGGGGCGTTTTTTTTTAGGAATGTAATCTCAATATTAACGATTTCAACTTTCGAAATTTCGGCATATCTCGAAAACAGTCCATACGATTAGAACAACACTTAATTTCAAAAGTAATGCGGTCATTTATAACTTAATGACAAAATCAGTTTTTCTCTATATTAGCCATGTTTTTTGAGCTCCAATCTCAGCAAAGCAAAGTAAAGTAGGATTTTCGGCACGCAATTACAACAACTATTGCGAGTCTCGAAGTGTCAAGTATAGCGTAGTTCCTACTTTACTTTGCTTTGCTGAGATCGAAGCTCAAAAAAACAGGGGTATTATCGTACAATAATTTAAAAATAGTAATTTTTTAAAATTTTGTTTTGTTTAGTTTACCTATAGGTACATAAAAACGGCAATAACGATTTGACCAAAATGCAAACTTAGAGTCGAATTGATGTTTTCAAAATTATTGTGTTCTTAATTTTAAGTTTGAAGAACCGAAAACACTAATTTTAAAAACTGCTCACATCTCGAAAACCCCTTTTTCGATTTCGATAAAACTTTAAAAACGAAATAATGCATGTAGAATGCTGATTTCAAAATTGCAAACAAAGAAATTGAATTTGTTTCTAGTATTTACTGCCCTAGTAATTCTTAATCGAACACTGAAACCCAATTTCATTCATGAATAACATTCCACATGATGTTGACTATCCGAGTTCAAAAAGCCTACCTAAACCTAAAATACGGACTGCACGCACATATCAATCCATGAGCATAAATTAAATTATCTGTACATCAAAATAAAAAACGATCCACTAACATTTTCGCATGGGTGCGATACCATTCGTGCTGACAAACGATGACAAATCCACCCCTAGTTAACGAGCCAGCCGCACAGACGCATAGCCATGCAAACGCAAAGCGCAAGTTAAAATAAACAAAACGATTTTCCTTGTTTTGCAAAGGCAGACAAAAAAATATTTTACGGTTTCTGTTTTTTTCATGTTTTGATGGAGTAAAGAGAGAGAAAATAAAGTGCACGACTGGGTCGAACGAAACTTTCTCGATACCTACTAGACAAAAGAAAACAAAATTCTCTTTTGGATATTCATCTCATATGGCAGTTATATAAAATAACAATATAAGTTTTTAAAGGTTAAAGCTCTCAGTAACTGGCAATGTCGCAAGCGTCTACTGTATTATGTTATAAGGTCTTACTCCTCACTTGATTTTTGAGTACAGGACAAGCGTAGGTACCTACCTAGTAGCAGTTTCTGTTTTTGACCTAAGGATATGTTTTTAATTTTGATTGGAATATGATTTAAGTTTTCCATTATTGGAAGTATTGCTCGTGATAGACCGATATCTTTAGAAAGATTATGTAATAATTCAGGCGTTTGTGAATTTGCATTAGTAGCTATAAATTGAATATCCCGATGCTCGTGTGTTCGGTACAAATGAAGTTTTTGTTTTTGTAAAACTATTCAGACATAACAGTTGCAAATATTGCAATGTTTATTTGGAAAAATACAACTGACTGTATGATATTGTTCCGGATTATAGAAATACTTCGTTTTTGACATTTTATCGAAATCGAAGATGGGGTTTTCGAGATATGAGCAGTTTCTAAAATTATCGTTGTCGGTGCTTCGAATTGAAAATTAAGGACACAATAGTTTTGAAAACATCAATTTGACTCTAAGTTTGCATTTTGGTCAAAATCGTTATTGCCGTTTTAAGTTAACTAGACAAAACTATATTTTTAAAAAATTACTCTTTTCATAAATCCGTTGTACGATAATATAGAGAAAAACTGAGGTTGCTATTAAGTTATAAGAAATGAATTTTTGCTACAATCGTATAGACCGTTTTCGAGATATGTCGAAATTTCAAAAGTTCCGTTGTTCGAACTTTTAGCCAAAAACTGGGTACGCAGTCATAGTAACCTCACCTACTTAAGCTTAAATATCGATTTTGGTTGAAATCGTTAGAGCCGTTTTCGATCAAATCAAACTGGTACGAAAATGTTGTATGGGATGTACCATTAATATTGAGGTTACATTGAAAAAAAAAAAAAACACCTCCCGAACTGTAAGCCCAAAAACTCCAAATCCGAGGTTTGAATGTAATCCGGGAAGCCGTTTAGACTGTAGGCCCGTGGAAGGACGGACAGACGGACAGACCGGACAGAATTTTGCGACCCACTTTTTTGAGTTCCTCTATCATCGTAATATCAGAATTGATTAAAATCTCGAGTTCGAAATTTTGTACGAAACCAATATCTTTCTCTTACTACGTAATGGAGAATGTTAAAAACAGGGGATTCATTAATATCTCTTGTAAAATTATGAAGCTTTTAAAAAAGCTTTTTCTTGAACTAAATTTCATTTTCATATCCCACTTCATTTAATGCGAAGAACACGTTCTGGGGCTCCAGATCAGCGTTGCCACAAAGATACAATTGTATCAAAAAGATACATTTTTGCTTCCTTGCAAAGAATTTGATACTCAGATATTCAATTAGATACATTTTTCAATCTATAAATATAATAAAACTGTAGCCGTTTTCATTATTATTTTCGCGGTTGGCGTGAAAACTACTGTACAGATTTTGATGAAACTTTTTCTGAAATGTTAGTTAAGATTTTGAGAAACACATAGGCTATTCCTTTCATTGTCAAGCCTATTTTTGGGGAGCGTTTTTGACCAAAATGTGTTTTTTTTCCTGACTTTACTGCCTTTAAGTCACCATTACTCAAACAATTCTTAATCAATGCAAACAAAATAAAATCCTTAGGAGAGCCAACACTTTCACAGTTATTTCAAGCCATCAATCAGCTTTCTATGTAAAAGCTGAGCTACAACCTAAAATCTAACACGAAAAAAATAAATTTATTTTCTCAAATCGAACTTTGTCAGCAGCCGCGGTTCTTGATCGTTGTTCTGCTTTGGGGTGGTTGGGTGGCGCACATCGCACAAGCACGTTCATGTAAAAAAAAAACTGCGTGGTGTTTTCTCCGAATTAAGTGAAACCATTGTATATAAATCTAATAGTACTCTCATCAGACGAATTTTTTTATTTGGGCCGCTGCTCTGTAGAGGGCGTATGGTCGCATGGTTAGCAAAAGAATAACCTTTTCTCAGAGAAGAATTGTTTTGAGTGAGCGAAAGGACCGAGAACGACAAAAAAACACACATACACTCTTGTCGTGGCTCGTGGTACCTCGTCCTCGTGTCCGTGTGTCGTGTCGTACGAGTTACATATGCGACCACTCCAGTTACATGTGAGACCACCAACGAATAAGAGATGGACCGCTCAACACATGGCACGAAACCCATGTTCGTAAATAGATTGCCTGCATAAAACAGGACACATCCAGATGCAAACCAGACATGAATGAGACGGCATAAATACAGGAGACGAGGGCCATCAGAGGGCAGTATAGATTAGAATATCATAAGAAAATGTATCGAAAAGAAAAATAAAGTATTTTAAAATAAAGTATTTTGTTATTTATTAAATAAAACAACAAAAACTAAAATTTACGCGTGATAACTTGTTTTGGATTCCTTTGTGGGTATGTGATATGTGATGTGACTGGGACTGGGAGCAGAATCGTTCGTCCCACCCGTGAGGTTTATGAGATATGATCATGATTGTGTTGGTTAATGGTTGGCTGCAGCTGTAGGTTGGCAAGACAAGATGAGATATCTTTCATTTTTCTATATTTTTCGCCGAAATGGTGATTGGTACATTTCCGAAACGTTGCTACATTTCATTATTTCTTTGAAATAAGCGACGTTTCTTTGCTTTGGGTTTTGCTGGGCTCTCATCGCGTAATTTATCAAACGATAGTCGTCGAAACGATTGAACAGGACGATATCGTTTTCAGTTTGCTTCATGTAACATCATCGTTGTATCGTTCAATCGTATCGTTCCTCGTTTTCATTTTGAACAGTTTGAACATAACTGTAAACAAACTCTGACACCCAAACAATCAAAAAATGTATGGAAATTGTTTTTTTTTTTTTCTTGAATTTGTGTATTTTTCTCGTTGTCATTGCAAATAGTAGTAAGTAATAAGGAATCTCTAAGTAAATATCAAGATGCAAGTAAACACATCGCCCAAACAGAGTGAAATGTGAAAGTGTGCAGTGAAATTTCAAAACCTTTATCTTGGAGGAGAAGCTGTCGACGAACGTCTAGCAAGAATTGAAACAATTATGCTAAAGTGTATGCAGATGTAGGAGAAGAGAAGATTTGGTGGTTTTCGAATACATGTATTTCTTAAAGCAATTAAAATGCCAATAAAGATCTTAGATTTCGTGGAATAGATGAACATTTTTATTTGCTTAATTGTAAAGAAAAAAAATAAAACAAATGAAACTCAAGCGCAATAAGCAATAACCATTTCTTTTTTGCAAATAATGCATTCTTTTACAACTCGGATAAGATTGAGTATCTTCGAAAGAGTGTCTCTTCATTCAAATAACTGAAAAAATGCACCAAAAACGATGAAACGACTGCAAAATAGCAATCGTTCAATCGAATCGTTTCGACGAGGGTATTTGACGTTTGAATTAGAAACGTGAAGTAACAAAAACGATGATCGTCCAATCGTTTCGACGATTATCGTTGTTTGGTTGTTACACGAAGTAGAAGTATCGTCGAGACGATGTCGTTCGATCGTTTTGTGCTTACGCGATTAGAGCCCTGCATAGGCCCGTTTGTTGAAAGGTGGATATGTAATGTACCTACTTAGATTATTATTCTTCTGGTTTTGTAGCTACATAATGTACCAGTACCAGGACATAATTTTTGCATTTAATCTCATATAGGTCATTATCAACGCTCAACCTAATCGGAAGCTAATAATTATCCGAGGATATCCGGAAGTTTTTCGTGATTTTAATCTGTTATCTACCTATATGCCTACGTTTACCTAACCTATTCCGAAAAAATAAAGCGCACAGACCTAGTTTTTCTGCAATCTTCCAGTTTTTCATAATTTTTGAGGAAAAACTTTAAACGTAAAGGGTAATTATGTTTCTCAGTAAAAGATTAATAAAATTGCACCATACTGTCCTCCGGTTAAGAACAACATGGAGTGCATTTGAAAAAATTTCGTATCTAGCATATGGGTACAAAGCGATGGAGATTTATAAAAACATTTTAAGCAAATATCCTTTTCTTCGTCGTGAAAATGTGCCTAAGGCTTGTGAAATAGTTTCATATTGACAAACGTGCTTACATCAGGGTTTTTGGATTCTAATTGAAGCTCAACATTTTTTTTGCAAATTTTATTCTCTATTTTCTTTTAATCTTTTTGGGGTATCAAATAAAAAACGAGATATAGTCGTCTTAATGCTATTTGCTTCTAATGTTTTGTTATTTGTTTGTCTATGGGGAGATGGAAACTGCGAGGAAGAGGCCTCATTACCATCATTAATATTTAGAGGTAAACTATAATCCCTTATAAATGTAATTGGAGAAGAGGTTTTATTTACAAATAATGGAGGTGAATCATTTTGAATATCTTCTATCACAGTAGCAACATTTAAAATACCTGCACTTTCCCTAAAATTTATAACCCCAAAGCACGGGTCACCAATTACAGTGTCAGTACATTTACACACAGCTATAGCTGACATTGGATTTGCATTTTTAGTAAGGCATTTTCGTGTCCCCTTTGTTATTATATCTTTTGGGTAAAAATGTTTCTCGCAAAAATAGGCAGTTTTTTTTAAAATGTGTGTTCCGAGAATGTTTTAACCAAATTTCCTTTCGGTGGTCATTTGGAACTTGAAAAAATGATAAGGAAAACGTTTTTTATACGCCGAGGCAATGAGTGTAGGCATCTCTAACACGTCGCCTCAACATTGGGTTGCCGTAAACGCCATTTTAATGTTTTTGGGAAATCGCATTTAAAGTTTTGCCAGCTTATAGCATGAAAACCAACCGCTGGGATTTTTTAATTTTTTGACACGACATTCACACGGAAGTCCTCTTTCAAAAAATGTAAGAAGTTATTCCAAAACGCTTTAAGCTTTTAAAATATTTAAAAGTTATTAAAAAATGAGTTTGGCGTATACGCCACTAAAATCAATACTTTCTTTTACTAATACACATACGTCAAAAATTGTTCCTATGTTTGTATAAGGTCTTATTTACCTGGGGGTCAATTCCCGTTCCGTGATACTGTGAAATGAAAAGAGTTTTCACAAGTTCACGCTGAACTCGATTCTCGATCTATGAAAAATGAAAACAAATGTCAGAATTTTTTCATATGATAAGTTTTTTATCACAGCCATTTCATTTGTGAAGAAGTGTGAAAACGTGATGGATACACAAAATTAACGGGGACAAAGAGCTTCAAAGATAGTTGACAGCATTTATCATTTAGTGCATTTTAGTACACATTTAGACTACTTTTTATGATGATAAGTTCGAGAATCGCATTAGGTGTAATCGTGAAGTGATAAAATGATAAACTGCTGTGAAAACTGAAATGATAAATTATTTATCATTTCACAGTATCACGGAACGGGAATTGACCCCCTGAAGTACCTATCATACTCTGATGGCATACTTCTTAAAGTCTCTGTTAAATGGTGTAGCAAATGTGGTTCATAAACATAATTAGGGTCATCTACGCTATCATCTGACGATCATGAAACAACAACATTTAATAAAAAGAAAGTCAGGGGGATTTGATTTTTTTTACCAAAATCTTGTTCCAATGAACTTGAGAAAGCACTATTTGTTTCTTCCCTAAACTCTGCTTCATTTGGGACTAGCTCATCTAATAAACTTAACAAAAATAGAAACATTGAATCAAAACTTATATCTATGTAGACTATAAGCTATTACGAAAGAAGGGGTTCATCCATAATGGGTACTGGGGGTCAATTCCCGTTCCGTGATACTGTGAAATGAAAAGAGTTTTCACAAGTTCACGCTGAACTCGATTCTCGATCTATGAAAGAATGAAAACAAATGTCAGAATTTTTTCATATGATAAGTTTTTTATCACAGCCATTTCATTTGTGAAGAAGTGTGAAAACGTGATGGATACACAAAAATTAACGGGGACAAAGAGCTTCAAAGATAGTTGACAGCATTTATCATTTAGTGCATTTTGGTACACATTTAGACTACTTTTTATGATGATAAGTTCGAGAATCGCATTAGGTGTAATCGTGAAGTGACAAAATGATAAACTGCTGTGAAAACTGAAATGATAAATTATTAATCATTTCACAGTATCACGGAACGGGAATTGACCCCCTGGAGAATTCATTTTTATGACTTCAATCACGTCCTCTCACTACAAAACACAAAAGATTGGGAAGCAACTACTGAAATATTTTCCAATGAGAACGTATTTATACTTTTTTACGGTTATAGTAAAATCGTATGCACGTACGGCAAAACAAAAAAAAAAAATATTTTTCTTTCTAATGACGTACGTGCATACGAATAAATAGCGTTACCTTGAATTTGTAGGCACATAAGTCAAAACAATACTGAACAAATCTTTGAAGTTTGACGGGGTACGTTGTAGGACAATAGGACGTACGTCAAAACAATTCTTAAACAAAAATTTTCTTAAATCGTATTGAAAATTTGACGTAAATGCCAAATTTTGGCGTTTACGTCAAAACAATACGTAAAATTGATGAATTTGGTGGATATACGTCAAAACAGTTCTGTACATCTTTGCAATCGAAAGAGATAGAGCAAAACGGATAAAAGATTTGGAAAGAGCTACGGCGAAAATATAAGACTGCATACCAAACTCAAAAAGTGAATTTTGGCGTTTACGGCAACCCAATGTTGAGGCGACGACAGGCATTTTTATTTAAAACTTAGGGCGTATGCACTTTAAAATAATAATAACTGTATTTTAATTAAAACAAGCACACCACTTAGTCTATTCTAATTGTAGCGCATACGTTACATAACTCTTTAAAACACATTAAATTTTTCAAATAACCGAAACTTATAAGAAACTTCTAAATGTAAATTAATAGCTTTACTTTAAAATAAAAGGCAAAACACTTGTGGTAACTTTGGTTCCGTAATGCTTAAATCAATTTTTGCCTATGTCCACCCTTTATATTTAGTAGGTATTGCAAGAACAATTTAGTTTCCAGCGGAAAGGGCGTGGAAATCCTTTTACATATTGGCATACCTACATAAAACATCAACAAAATTTATATTTTCGTCCAATTACCCTAATATTCAGACAACCCAAACATTTTTAAAGTTAGGAATTTTTTAGGCAACGAGCTCTGTGACACACAAACATCCATAAAAAACATACATCAAAAAAAATATCACCAACAAGCAAAGATCGAAAGAAGAAAATAAATAATTTGTACATGCAAACGAGATGAGATGATACACAAATTATCTCATATCTATTTGTTCGCACAATCCAGAAAATTGTGTTGCACTTTATGCGTACACACACAACTATACGCAGCAGGTACATTCATGCGAAGCGAACAGAAGTGCTTCTGTGTTCTTCTCTTTTTTTAGATCTAATAACAAATCCTGTCATTTGTAGCTTATAGGGGTGGTTCATTGTGTTTACTATTTCGTTTGGTTCTCTCTTGCCTTTTTCTATTCTCAGTGACAGTAATTGGTGTCTGTGGTAAGTGCAAAACTATGGTTGCCGTCAATGATAGGAAAATAAAGTAATCGGGCCGGTGCTCTATAGAGGCGCTAGTGTCGATTTCCTCTGATGAGAGTACTATTAGATTTATATACAATGGTGAAACGAAAGAGAAGTATGCGACGTGGATGTGTATCTAAAATGTAATCAACAACGACAGTGGGCCTTACCAATAATCATTTTTAACCTTCACACTAAATATTTGCTAGGTCACAATATGCAATTTTGTATGGAAAATTTCGCCATTGTGAGTTCGAAAAACTTAACCTGGACACTAAAAATGATTATTGGTACCGCGGAGTGTGTTTCTGAGGAAATGCGCAGATGGCTGATGACGTGCGCTGATGGACGTACAATCGTACATATGGTGGTGTATATAGAAATTGAGTTCAAGGTTTTTTTTTTTAAGTTATTACTTCTTTAGGCGCGTTGGGCACTTTTAGATGGGAAGAAATCAATGAATTCGGGTTACTTCTAAAACGACACCGCGTCATCGACACCGAGAAACCGACACCCGATAGGTGGCGCTGTTGTCGATTTTTTCGAGAAACTCAGCCGATCTCAATGAAACTTTGTATGTGTGCATGGTTGGATGCAGCTAGAAAGATAGGATAGTTTTGGACCCGATAGGTGGCGCAGTTGTCGCTTTTTTTGAGAAACTCAACCGATTTCAATGAAACTTTGTATGTGAGCATGGTTGGATGCAGCAAGAAAGATAGGATAGTTTTGGACCCGATAGGTGGCGCTGTTGTCCATTTTCTGAAAAACTCAGCCGATCTCAATGAAACCTTGTATGTGTGCATGGTTGTATGCAGCTAGAAAGATAGGATAGTTTTGGACCCGATAGGTGGCGCAGTTGTCGATTTTTTTGAGAAACTTAACCGATTTCAATGAAACTTTGGATGTGAGTATAGTTGGGTGCAGCTAGAAAGATAGGGTAGTTTTGGACCCGATAGGTGGCGCTGTTGTCGATTTTGTTGTTCGCTGTGTTTACTCCCAAAACAGTTTTAAATATTTCCTGCGCAATAAAATTCCTGACGATTCGAAAAATACACACGTAATTGTTCAAGTAATAACTTCTGTCGGCACCTACGGTGATACCTACCTTACAGTAAAGAATTGAAGAATTCAAGAAGTAAAGACGATATAGGTGAATTATGTTGTTTGATTTTTTGTTGGTGTGGGTAAAAAATTGTGTATGCTCCAGGCAACAGAACCTCAAATACATATTTTATTTTAAGTATTATCATAAAAAATATAATTATCTCATGTATTGAAACTTAACTAGGTATTATTATCTCTTTTATTGGAAATTACACAGTCTCACGTCGCGTACGAAGTTGCGGGCACAGCTAGTTTTCAAATAAGTCTGCAAAATCTCCCTTTTTCATATGTTTTAATTTTTTTTCAGACTTATTTTGAATCTATAGCAATAGCAATATCAATATACATAAAAATATTGATTTTTGGTCCCAATGGAACATGAAAAGTGATTTAGAAAACGATATTCTCTTGTGATACATTTGATACATTTTTGAGTCTCGAATTTAGATACTTTTGATAAATTTTTTAAAAAAATAGATACATTTTTCAAAAAGTCAACGGCAACGCTGCTTCAGATACATCTCGCGAAAAGGTAGAATGCTCTATGGGGCAGGTATGGAATACAGTTGCGATTTCCTCTCGACGGGCAAACCGACCTACTGGCCAACTGATACCTCAAAACTACCTGACCTGATAGATTTTTTCGTTGTGAAAGGAGTACCTACCAACCACATTAAAGTTGAAGAGAGCTTTGATCTATCATCTGACCACTCACCGGTTATATTAACATTCCGCGGTACCAATAATCATTTTTAGTGTCCAGGTTAAGTTTTTCGAACTCACAATGGCGAAATTTTCCATACAAAATTGCATATTGTGACCTAGGAAATATTTAGTGTGAAGATTAAAATTGATTATTGGTAAGGCCCATTGAGTGTAAAACTAGTCAATAACCTAGAGCCAGCGAGATTAACTGGTAGAAAAACTAACTGGGAAGGCCAAGCGATCCACGACGGTACTAATAGGGCGGAATCACAATCTGACGATTCAACACTCACTAGTGCAACGCTAAGTGAACTAAAACGTGAAATCGAATCCCTAAAACCTAAGAAAGCTCCTGGTTATGATTTGATCACCGGAGATGTTCTGAAAGTTCTACCAAGAAAAGCATTAATTAAGCTTCTTCATATTATAAATGCCGCGCTCAGACTAAAGCACGTGCCGAGTCAATGGAAAGTCACGGAGGTCATAATGGTTTTAAAACCAGGAAAACCGCCAAATGAAGTAAAATCGTATAGACTGATTTCACTTCTTCCAGTCATTTCCAAAGTCTTCGAGAGAATATTGCTTAGGCGCCTACAACCGGTTATTGAAGCCAATAATCTTATCCCAGACCACCAGTTTGGGTTCAGAACCAAGCATTCGACGATTGACCAAGTACATAGAACTACTGACGTAATCGAGAAAGCATTTGAAGAAAAAAAGATTTGCTCAAGCGTATTCCTTGACGTCTCACAAGCCTTTGATAAGGTGTGGCGCGACGGCTTGAAATTTAAATTACGACAAGTTCTCCCCGCAAGCCTATATGATATTCTAGAATCATATCTCGGGAATAGACTCTTCCGTGTTAGAAATGGAAACGAATACTCGGAGCTAAAAGAAATTTCGCCCGGGGTACCGCAAGGAAGCGTCCTTGGTCCGCTTCTCTATTTGTTATATACTCGCGATATTCCAAGGGAAGATGGCACTACCCTTGCTACGTTCGCCGACGACACAGCTATCCTAGCTGTAGGTAATACAATCGAAGAAGCGACTACAAAACTGCAAGCCGCAGTGAATAAGGTAAATGAGTGGACAAGGAACTGGCGGATCGCCCTCAACGAAACTAAGTCTGTTCACGTGAATTTCACCTATAAGAAAACTAATGACTTGCCAATTTTTCTAAACTTGGCCCGAATACCCTTTCCAAACGAGGCCAAATACCTGGGAATGACACTCGATGCAAAGCTGAAATGGAGTTCGCACGTGAAAATGAAACGTAAAGAACTCGATATCAAATATAGAGAAATGTACTGGTTAAAACTGCTTTTAAACAAGCAAGTGCTAAAGCCGGTGTGGACCCACGGTATACAACTTTGGGGTTGTACCAAGAAAACAAATGTCAATATTCTACAAACTTTTCAAAATAAAGTTCTAGAGAAATTGTACAAGCACCATGGTATATTAGAAACGACGATATCCATAGGGATCTCGGAATTCCAACAATCAAAGCTGAAACTAGAAGGTTTGTAATAGATCAGGGTTAGGGAATATAGAGGGCGTTGGGAGCGGATTGAAGAAGGAAGTCAGGATGTGGACGGGACTACAGGAAGGAAACGGAAATGAGAAGGGATGGAGTGTCATGTGCGAGGAGCATGGCATGCTTGCGTAGCACGGCTCTGCTCGCCGGATGGGGTGGTTCTTGTCCTACACACACAACTAGATCTACCACAAAACATTGAACATGCCAAAAAAAAACTTACTTTTTTGAAAGCAGACGGACGTCCACCATACTGAGAGGGCTGCTGATGACGTTGCAGCTAGGGCCAATTCCCACCCTTCCTGGAAGTTTACGGCCGATTTTTAAACTTCCCCAATTTTGTCTAGTTGCCGCTGACTAGGCCATGTTCGCCGAAAGAACCGTAGCAGACCTTACCGCACCCCTGAAAATTTGACTAACAAGCCATTGTGCTCAATCGAGCGGAATCAAAAAGGCAAAATAACGCAGTTTTCTTTCAAAAATGGCGTGATGCACACCGAATTTATTAATCAAATAAATTTTATATTGGGTTGCATATTAACTATACAAGTACTTACTTATAAACTAATGCTAAAAATATATACTTTAACCTTTAAAAGCAATTATAGCTTAAAGTTTATAAATATTATCTAATAAATACAAAAAAAAAAAAAAAAAAGAAAAAAAAAAAACAAACAAAAACAAAGGAGAAAAAAAAAGAAAATTAAAAGATCTATGGCGGTAAATCTCCCCGTCACCAAAAAAAATTATTGGCCACTGTTAATTATTATTGTTGTTTTTTTTTATTTATTATTATTATTACTTTTTTTTTTCAGTGTACCCTTGCGTTTAGCTTCTACTATCGCGATCCTACCCAAAAAGAGCTCTGTTTAGGTGGCTACTTATACCACAGGGGTTCGGAACATGTAAAAACAATAAAAGGAAGGGGAAACTTATAACAAACCAGCA
Source organism: Cheilosia vernalis (assembly GCA_949126925.1). NCBI lineage: Eukaryota > Metazoa > Arthropoda > Insecta > Diptera > Syrphidae > Cheilosia > Cheilosia vernalis. The sequence goes on from OX421362.1 coordinate 61,864,804, forward strand.
AAAAAAAGGAAAGGACCCAATAAAGATTATACTAATTAACAAAATACCAAGAACTTTTAAAGAAAATATCACGCCAAAATATAAAGAAATAAATACAACAAAATATGAAAAGAATTACAAGACGGTGTTTTATTTTTACACCCGACTGTCCGGGGAATTTGTATATACTTCTATGTATCTACGTATCGTTATCTAAGTCGCCTAGCGTTTGGGTCGTTCAATCCATTTATTTAAATATTCTTATACATTATGTACACATAGGAAATCTTTTGGTACGTAAGGAAATATGTGTATAGCTGATTTTCTCTTTGTTTGTAGGCTAGATCTATCGGCTTATATATATTATGCATAAGCTTCACAAAACAAAGTTATTCCACATTTAAAATTTTTTATTTTTTTTGGATGTGGTACGTTATTATTTTTCTTCACTGTATAGACAGGCCGTAGACATCAGGTAGTGCTAGCGGATAACTGGGAGGTCATTTAATTAGGTCACCTCTGTTTCACCTCTAGCGATGACAGCGTAATTAGCAATTTTGATTTAGTGACGTCACTCAGCCTGTATTTAAAGACGGTTGGCGGCCACGATGTAACTATGACCGCCAATTCGCCAAGTCTGTAGCCTATTTTCCTTTTTGATGAATGATGCACCCAAAAGCCTAAAACCATTTTTTTTCTTTTTCACCCTTTTCAAATAAAAAAAAAAACTCTCACTCACCGGTCACTATAGGGATACATATACTTTTAAGGTTTACAGTTGCTGTTGGTTTTGGCTTAACACCACTGCTTTTTTTTTTTTTTTTTTTTTTGGTTTTCTTTAACTTTATTTTTTTATTTTAAAACAAACAAAGGTCCCTTTTTTAATCACTGCACTGTTTAACACTAGGTTTTAAATTTATAGCATGATTATACTGCACAGCTCGCACAGGTCGCGATCTTGCTTCGGTAACTGTCTGTAGTTAATTGACTCAGCAGTTGCTGGACAGTTCTTTGTTCCAGGGTCTTAATCGCAACCTATCCCTTGGCTATCATTCTTAATCATCCGATCCTATGTTAATTGTTGCTTTCCTATTGAAATTGTTGTTATTTAATTTTTGTCCTCCTTTTAGTTTTATTATTCCCCGAAGAGAACCTACGGAGAATCATAATTCGGATCTCTCACAACGACCATCTCAAACCGTAACGCTATAAAATTTCTCGTCGCACAGAACGTGCGTAGCATAGTTTTAGGGACCCATCTAAAGCACTCGGTAAGTTCGAATTCGAACATTAACAAGTGTCAAGGTGACATAAACAACAAAAATACGTATGAGACACAAGCAGGCGGTGTGACTGGATGGACATGACACTTAAAAGGTAAGTTATTATTATTTAAATTTCCCAGATTACTGAATAAATAAGTCCCTCCTCTATCCACCAGGTAGCCGCAACAGGTTCGCGAGAAATCATAGAAACCGACTAATCGGACATATCAACAATACAGTCCGACAAATCTTGGACGAGAGCAATTTATTGCGCCGACTACAAAGAACGAAACCGTTCGACTTGGCAAGAAAAGATTAACCGCGTTTAATTTGCGGAACACGCAGGATCTTTCATTGGAAAGTAACCTGTCAAAAGTTTTTATTTAATGATAGAAAAATTGCTTGATAAGTTATATCTTAGTTGCAGTATCTAACAATCTTTAGAAGGGTGGTGTTTTTAGTCAGTAAAAATCTGACACTACTATGAGAACGCGCTTGCTATTCTCATAGTGTCTTTGGAGGATTTTCACCTACCCTCGGATAAAAAAAAAAAAAAAATTTTTCCCACTTCTTCCCATATGGATAAGACATCTGTATATTTATTGTCTGTGATGTAAGAAGTACTTGGTTTGATAACTTTGAAAACTGCATGTTAAATTTTGAAAATTTGTATTATAGATAACGATTGGTTCGTAGAGCTAAATTAAATATATGGTGGTTATTTTTGTAGGTAATATCTTTTGCGAACCTATTGATGGTGACTAAATTTGTGTAGGTACATAAAATATTTTTTTTATGGCAAAAAAAAATAACGTGCTGGCCAAATTAAATTGAAAGATTAGTTTTGGTTTGTAAATTTTTGTCCCATATGGTATATGGACCACGGACCCAATTCAAAATATTTTTCTTGTTCATTTTGGTAAAACATTTGGAGTTTTATATTTTTTTTTAGGCTTAAATAACTACAAGCTATTGATTTTACAAACGGATTAGAAACAAGTCAATTTAAAAATAATTTTTGAATTTTAATAAAAGCTGCGGAGTGTGGTTTTATTGTCATGAGATCAACTTGTTTTTGTTTGAATTTGGTTCCTTCGCCTTCGGTTTCGCTTGTTTGATGGGAAGTTTGAGTTTCTATTATTTTTCAGCCCAAGATGGCATGAAGTGCTAAGTTTTTTTTAGGAGGATGTGACGTCATGCAGAACGACAGTGATGGCGATGATGATGATGACATACGAGATACATAGAGATCTAGTTTGTTTGATTTTGATGAAGAGTTGAAGATTGATGATGTAGATATTTTTGTTTTTAGTTAGAGTTGAGGTAAGTCGATCAACATTCATACTCGAACCCACATGCGACTCTTGTGGCTCTATGTCCGATTCACTCGGCAAATTGAGCATGGGACAAGCTGCTGCTCACTGCGTTACCATTGACGGCCTGACTCGGGATACCTCCGTGGTTGAACGGGCTCCTGAAGAGGGTGACCTCAAGCGGCGCCTGTCTAAAGGACAGCGAAAGAGGAAAAGGAGGAAGCTGTTGGATTTGTGGCGCAACGATGCTTTATCAGCTGAAGGCGCAAGCACATCTTTCAGCTCTTCGGCGGTGCCTTTGAAAAGGAACAGGTCGGTGGAGGTCTCACGAACTGAAGCCAGCCAGCCCCTCGGATTGGGCACTGCCTCCTCTTCTGCCGAACCGAAAAGCAAGAAGAAGCGACCCAAGCTCGTACCTACCGGCTTCTATCGGTCAGAGTGCTTCTTTCGAACGCAGAACAGCTAAAGTGCGTCATAGTAGGTTGTCCTATAAGGATGCTGCTGTCTCCTCTTTAGTAGTTCGTATAGGGAAAGCAGGCAATGAAAACAGTATGAGCGATGCAGAGTGTAAACAATGCAAAGCCCATCTTTTGGAGCTTGTTGCGGCAACAAATGCTTGCATCCAGGTTGAGGGCTGTGAGTTCAAGGACGGAACCTTCTTGGTGAAGACAAGAATGTGAGCATAGACATGGCTTCTGCTGAGACCATTATGTCTAGGAACGACATGCGACCCTATCTGCATCTTGGTAGGATTCGTTTCCATTTCAATGCCAAATAGTGCAAATAGTGGTCGTAACCCAGATTTTACATCAATTTTGTTTACTCAGATAAACCTACAGCACTGCAAGGCTGCTACTGCTCTTTTAAGTAGCCCCTAGAACAAAAAACTGCATAACATCCATCCAGGAACCATGGGTGTGGAAATATCGCATCTGTGGCCTTGGTGTGTTGAGCAGTTGGCATAGCGTTCTTTACGATGAGCTGTCCGAGAGACATAGGACATGTCTTGTTGTATCGAAATCCCTTACGGCAGTTACAATCAAATGGTTTCGTTGCCAAGATTTGGTTGCTGGAACTATTATCTACCACGCAAACGGCAATTGGGAAACCTTTGTCGTTGCATCGGCTTACTTTCCCTACGACTCTTTAACTCCTCCACCACCAAAGGCTGTTGTTGAGATCGTAGAGTACTGTGAGTCCAAAAAGATAGGTCTCATCCTGTTTGGGGCAGCAGCAAGTGCAATATACGAGGGGATTGTCTTCTGGACTTCACCTTATCGTCTGATATCACCATCAACAATGTGGGCTGTAGACCAATATTTGTTACAGCCAGGAGACAGCAGGTAATCGATGTTACCCTGTCCAACAGGCATTCCAAGACTATCACAAATTGGAAGGTAACGCCAGATAGCACTCTGTCAGACCACAGATACATCGAATTTCAAATCTACTGTGAAGTTTCACTTTCGCAAGAGAGGAGAAATCCGAGAAAAACAAATTGGGCCCGGTTTGAGGAGGAGCTTGGCAATTCTGTCAAAGCTCCACCCAAACTTAGATCAATACAGGGGTGGAGAGGTCTGCTCAGGATCTGAGCACCGTCATTACCCGTTGTTTTGAATTAGCGTGTACAGTTACATAAAACTCCAGTAGAAAACCGGTACCTTGGTGGAATACCGAACTGTAGTGAATCCGCAAAGAAACCAGGAAGCTCCTAAATCGGTCTTTAAAGACCAACTTAGAAGAAGACTGGAATCTGTATCGATCGAATCAAAAAGAATTTAAGAGACTGATTCGTAAATCGAAGAACGACTCTTATAGGAAATTTTGTGAGGAGGTCGTATCACTAAGTGCAACCAGCAGGCTTGTTAAAGTCCTCAAAAGGGACAGACCAAGTAAACTGGAATCGCCCCAAAAATTTGATCGTACCTACACTGAGACAAAGGCGGAGACTTTCAGTCTCCTCCTGGAGACTCACTTCCCAGGAAATCAGGTCACTACGCGTTCTCCAGTGGTACCGGCAACGGTGGCCAATACTGAACTGACTAACACCACGCGTCGTAGCTGGTATATTGCATCCAGAGTGGTGACGGATGAAGCAATTGCATCGTTTGAGGGTTTCAAGTCACCGGGTCCGGATGGAATTTTTCCGGCTATGCTGAAACGTGGTTCTAGCCAACTGATGCCGACGCTGTAAAGAATTTTCACCGCCAGCTTTGCCCGGGCCTACATAAATTCTCCTTGGCGTATGGTTAAAGCCGTGTTTATACCAAAGATAGGTAAGACTGACTACACCCTCGCCATAAGTCTGTCCTCCTTCTTGCTGCAAAAACTTGGAGAGACTGGTTGAGCTGCACGTGCGAAATTTTGCTCTTCGATCGCATCCTCTTTCAGCGATGCAACATGCCTATCAGCGTAGAAAATCCTGTGAAACTGCGCTTCAGAACCTCGTTGGTAGGATCGAGAGTGCTCTTGCGACTTTTGATAGTATGTGCAATGCAGCCAGACATCATGGTGTAGATGAAACATTGGTGTTGTGGATTAAAGCAATGCTAATGAACAGGCCGCTGATTGCCGAGGCGGACTGTGGCAAATGCGTCATGACAGGGGTAAACAGGGGCTGCCCAAGGTGGTGTTCTGTCTCCCCTTTTATGGTGTATGGTAGTTGACTGTCTGCTAACGGCTCTCAATATTCCTGGTACCTACACACAGGCCTACGCGGACGATATCGCCGCTCTGTCTGTCGGGTCAGACCTAAGGACTGTATGCTCTCAGGCGCAGAGATACTTACTTACTTAACGGGCTCCCGACCCGTGAAGAGTCTCTGCCTGAGAAACTGCAGCTTTCCATCCTCTGCGATCCCGGGCACGCTGCTTCCAGTTTGCCAGACCAAGCGCTCTGGCATCCGCGATGGCTTGGTCTTTAAAACGGAGGTTCGGTCTTCCTTGTCGCCTCGAACCTGGGGGCTGGGATTGAAAGATCCTCTTAGCTGGAGCATTGTTGTCCATTCGCACGATGTGACCGAGCCAATGTAGTCGACGTGTTTTGGCTTTTTGGACTACATCCACATCTTGGTACAGCTCATAGAGTTCGCGGTTGTATCTTCTCCTCCATTCGCCCTCCTCGCACACAGGACCAAAAATCCGACGAAGAATTTTTCTTTCAAAGGAGCCCAATATCAGCTCTCCCTTCCTGCTTATCGTCCAGCACTCGGCGCCATAAAGCAGAACTGGCAGGATGAGTGTTTTGTAGAGCGTACATTTCGTCCTTCGAGTTAGGAGTTTTGAACCCAATTGTTTTGCCAAACCGAAGTAGCAGCGGTTTCCTAGGGTAGTTCTTCGCCTGATCTCCACTAGGGTGTCATTAGTGGAGTTCATATTTACACCGAGGTAGATGAACTCCTTAACTACCTCGAAATTGTTGCTATCAATAGTGACGTTTTGTCCTAGGCGGTGGACAGATGCGTTTTTGTTTGTTGATAGCATATACTTGGTCTTGTCCTCGTTTACTTCAAGGCCAACAAACTTCGCCTGTTCCTCAATCGCCGTAAAAGCCTCAGTCACGGCACGCTGGGAGCGACCGATGATGTCGATATCGTCCGCATACCCCAGTAGCTGAACGGATCTGTTGAAGATAGTGCCTTCCGTGTTGACACCTGCCCTGCGCACTATCTGCTCCAGCACGAGATTGAAGAAGTCACATGATAGCGCATCTCCTTGCCGAAATCCGGTGCATGTTTGGAATAGTTCGGAGGAGCTACTTCCAAATTGCACGTAGCAGCGCGTGTTCTCCAGCGTTACGCGACACAGCTGGATCAGTTTTGCCGGGATCCCGAATTCGGCCATCGCCATATAGAGCTCCTGACGATGAATGCTATCATATGCGGCTTTGAAGTCGTTGGATAGGATCAGGCGCAGAGATCCTTGGGCTTAATCGATGATTGGTGCGCAAGTAATGGGATTTCAGTGAATCCTCTTAAAACTACGGTTGTTCTCTTCACGAGACGGAGGAACGTCACTGGTCTGACTCAGCTTGTGCTAAAAGGCGTCACTAGCCCGATCTCCGATGAAGTCAAATATCTGGGAGTAATCCTCGATAGAAAGCTTCTTTGGTCCAAGCATGTTGAATCAAAAAACGATAAAGCACTGTCAACTTTCTGGCAGTGCAAAGGCGCTTTTGGCAAGACATGGGGCTTATCTCCTAAAAGGGTCCTTTGGATCTATACGGCAATGGTAAGACGACTTCTCTCATATGCATCGGTTGTATGGTGGAACAGGCTTTCGCGGAAACGTGTTACTGCTTCTTTTGCCAAACTTCAAAGAACGGTCTGTCTTAAATGCACAGGGGCCTTCCCTAGCACTCCAGGCTCAGCTCTAGATGCTATGATGAGCCTCCCCCCTCTTGATATTTTTATCATGGGGTGTACGCTGAAAACCATCTCTCGATTAAAGACAGGTGGTTTTTGGTACCACGCGCATTGGAATTTTGAAGAACTTGTGCGAGAATTATCCTTTGACCCTTGTCTTATGGATATGCCCTCTGACGCAATGACACCAGAAATTCTACTGCGACAAAACTACCAAGTCAACTTTCCTCAGGCGACGGAAAGGCTTCGGCCAGACTCTGAGCCATCGTGTATTCACGGACGGCTCCAGGACCGAACAAGGATCTGGTTGTGGGGTCTTTGTGAAAAGCGAGAACATTAGACTACACTACCCATTAGGTAACTATGCGTCTGTCTTCCAAGCGGAGATTTTCGCTATCCTTATGGCTATGCGCTATATTGTGACAAACAGGTGGAGGGCTAGAAGCATATGCGTTTGCAGCGATAGCCAAGCTGCATTAAAAGCACTGCTTAACCCTCTTACCTCGTCTAAATAAATGCTTGAACTCAAGCTATATCTGAACTTAGTCGGTAGGCTAAATACAGTGAATCTTGTTTGGGTCCCAGGTCACACTGGCATCCAGGGAAATGAGATCGCTGATGAGCTTGCCAGGCTTGGATCAGAAGAAGCTCTCTCAGGACCTGAACCGGCGTTGGGTCTGTCCGCATCTGCGGTTAGGTCATCCATTGATACTTGGGTTTCTCGTGAACACGAGCGTCGGTGGCGTGACTGTACTGGGTGTAGACAGACCTAACGACTGCGTCCGGACATCTGTAAAAGGTCCGCGTCTTTCCTTCTGTCTCTCAGGAGAATTGACTGCAGACTGCATGTGGGTGTCCTCTCGGGTCACCAAGCTTTTGCCAAACATTTGAATGTGCTTGAGCGACACCACCATCTGTCCTGCTTGTGGAGAGGACGACGATACAGCGGAACACTTCCTCTGTAATTGTCCTGCCTTTGCTCGACCAGGTGGCGGATCTTTGGGGCTGATGTGGTAAGTGCCGAACATCTAAGCTCCTCATCACTGAAGCTCCTTCTAATCTTACGGGAAAACTAAGTACAGTAATGTAAGGTGTCCATTTTGCAGTACAATGGACCAGTAGTTGTGTCTAAGTGCTCCATCGGATAGTAACAACCTCCGACAAAACAAAAAAAAGTCGATCTTAGTAGGGGCTACCATCAATATTTGAGGACTTGGTAGCCATGGTCACCTCAGATCCATTCGGGATATTGGCGGGTATCCCTCAGAGAGCTCTAGAACCTATCGCGCTCCCCACTACCAGGAATTAATATAGCCAACATGGAACATTTTAGGCCTCACTTCTTTGTATTTAGGATTTTTTTTTCTGGCATGTAAATACGTGACTAACCGTCCAGTGCTTCCGACAGCAAGAACCCGCAATCTTAGCCAAAAACTTAATTAAAAACGAAAAAATATCAGGTAATGAAGGGGAAAAAACTACAAGAAATAGAAAATTACCCCTTTTTATGCTCTCTTTTCACAATCAGGAAGATATTGAAAAGGTATACGCTATTAAATCAATAATGAATATTGTTGTCAAGATTGAGCCTCTTCGAAGAAAATCCAACTCTTTAACTCAATGCAAACGATGCCAAGCTTTCGGGCACACGCATAGCTATTGCAAAAGAGATTTTGCGCGCGTTAAGTGTGAAGGAAAACATCCAACAAATAGTTGTACACAATGGAAACCACCCAGCTATTTATAGAGGCTGTCCGGCAGCAAAAGAATATCAAGAAAAGAAAAAGAGAGGTACTGCCAAACACACTAACACAACCCTCTTAAAAATACAAACAAGAAAAAGGCAAATGTCGAAAACAGCAAAGTCGACAAAATACCAATTGCGGCAAAAACAAACACACCAGTTGTGAATAACAAATCATATTCCCAAATTGTGAAAAATACACGTAAAGAATAAGAAATATCAGTAAAGGAAATGCTTTCTACTATTATTCAAAGATTGGATAATCAAGATAAATTTATTAAGCTACTGAGCAAAGAAGTTTCTAAAGGAAAGATTCAACAAAATAACAATGATTGAAAACCTAAAAGTCGCAACCTGGAATGCAAATGGTTTACACCAACTCATCTCTGAATTTCAGGTATTTCTACGAAATGAAGACATTGACGTCTGCCTGATTTCTGAAACCCACTTTAAACAGGGAACAACAATAAGAATTCCTGGGTACCTCTGTTACCACTCTCCCCATCCTTCTGACAGTGCCAGGGGAGGTAGTGCTGTAATTATTGTAAAAAGTATTTTAAAACCCTATGAAATGCCCAAAATAGGAAAACAAAAAATGCAAGTAGCGATAATAAACATTACGACTAAAAGCAAGCAATTTAACATAGCTGCTATATACTGTCCACCTAGACATTCGCCTACAGAGGAAGATCTTAACGACCTTTTTCGAGCTCTAGGTACTAACTTTATCATTGGAGGTGACTTCAATGCAAAATACACATATTGGGGGTCCAGATTAGTAACGACGAAAGGCAGGAAGCTTTACAAAGCAGGGCGAAATTTTAATTGTAATTTTATTTCGACTGGATCGCCTACTTATTGGCCATCCGACCCAGCAAAAATACCAGACCTTATTGACTTCTTCATAACAAAAGGAATCAATAGAAAAGAAGTAAGAGTTGAAAACAGTGATGATTTGTCGTCGGATCATACACCTGTAATCCTAACGGTCAATGACATGTCAGTAAAGCAGATAAGCAATAAAAGACTTACCAGCAAAAGAACAAACTGGTGTAATTTTAAAAAAATACTCGAAGGTTTTATAAACCTTAGAGCTCAACTAGCCACAACAAGGCATATTGACATCGAAATGGAACAATTCATTGCCGATATACAACAGGCGGCAGAAGATAGTACACCAACTATTCAGCAACGTAAACAAGCATCGGTTAAATACCCCACAGAAATTAGGGAACTAATATTAGAAAAGAGAAGAGCCCGGAGAAAATGGCAAATGACAAGATATCCCGGCGATAAAACTATATTCAATAGACTTAGCAATAAGCTTAAAAAAGTATCAGTGAGTTTAAAAATAGAACTCTTACTAAATATCTTTGCAAGTTAACTGCTGACAAAGTCACAGACTACTCCCTTTGGAAGGCTGCCAAATATTCAAAAAGACCTCAAACGCAAGATCCCCCGTTAAAAACGTCTGATGGGAAATGGATCGGCGACCCAAAAGAAAAGGTCAAACTATTTTCGGAACATTTAACAAATGTTTTTAAACCTTTTCCACCTAGTGTGGCTAACGACCGCCTTGAATTCTTTGATAGTGTAGTAGTATTGTCATATTCCCGACCCGTTGTTATATTATCTATATAGTCGCATTATTGAATCACCATGCCGTCATTTATACACATATATAATAAACACACATAAACTGTGATGTGCATTGTAAGTGCTCTATAGCACACGCACACTTAGACTTAAATACGTAGAATAAGTAGAATAGAATAAGTAAAAATAAAGAAGAGGCAGTCTCACGCCACAACGAGAAGAGATCGGACGTGTTTCATTTTTGAGCGTAAATCCATACTACAATAGGATAGATGAAGACGTAATCACTTACGTTTCACTTAAAGAGATCAGCACATGTATTCATAAGCTCTCTAATAGAAAATCGCCAGGTTTTGATCTTACAACTGCCCAAATTCTGAAGCAACTACCCTTCATATCATTGGTTAAACTTAAGGCCAATCTCACTTTTACCTGTATTATCAAAACTTTTTGAGAAACTACTTCTTAAAAGACTAGACAGAATAATAGAACAAAGAAGGCTTATTCCCACCCACCAGTTTGGGTTTAGAAATAAACACTCGACAATAGATCAAGTACATCGTATAACAAATATTATAGAAAAATCATTAGAAGAAAAGCAAGTTTGCTATGCACTATTTTTAGACGTTGCTCAGGCTTTTGATAAGGTCTGGCATAAGGGCTTAGAGTATAAAATTCATAGGGATCTACTAAGACAATACTATGAGATACTTAAATCTTATATTGCCAATAGACACTTTAGAGTTCGCTATGGTTCAGCGTATTCTGAACTTAAAGAATTACAAGCAGGTGTTCCACAGGGAAGTGTTCTGGGACCAATCCTGTACTTATTGTATACTAGTGATATACCACTTACAAACGATATGTTGATAGCTACATTCGCAGATGACACTGCTCTTCTATCAACTGATGGATGCGTGACTAAATCCACAGAAAAGCTACAAAATTCTGTTAACGAGATATGTGATTGGGCCCAACGATGGCGAATTAGACTTAATGAGTCAAAGTCCACTCATATCAATTTTACAAATAAAAAAATAACGAATGCTCCTGTGATTATTAATAACCAAGTAGTTCCTTATTCTAAGTAAGTATCTGGGTATGAATCTAGATGCTAAACTGAAATGGAAGGAACATGTGAAAAAGAAAGTAGAAGAGTTAAATATTAGGTATAGAAAACTGTATTGGTTGCTAGGATATAACTCTGAAATGTCCACTGAGAATAAAATTTTAATATATAATCAGATACTAAAACAAATAATACAAACATTCCAAAACAAAGTCCTTCGGGGAATAGTAAATGCCACGTGGTATATTAGAAATAATGACTTGCATCGTGATTTACAGATTGATCTTGTTACGGAAGTAATTAAAAAATACGCAATTCGTCACAATGACCGTCTGCAGATGCATATTAATACCGAAATAATAGACGTCCTTAATGTACGATATAATATTCGTAGATTAAGAAGAACTAAGCCTCACGAACTTATAATCTAAAAAATATGAGAACCCGTATTTAAATTGTAATACCTTCTCAAACGCAACTGAACGTTGAAAGTAAAATCATTTGTCGATCTTTCTTCGATTGGTCATGATTAAGGAGGTGTTTCTAGTGCGGTTAGAGTCCCACACTACTCTGGGTTTCTAGCCCCATTGTGTCTTTCGAGATTTTCACCTTCAATAACAAAAATAAAAAAAATAAAAATCATCGTCGATCCGTCACTTATGTCTGCATACATGCATTCCAATCTCCCAGCATTTATATTTATATATTTTTGTTTTTCTCTAGAAAGATCTTTTTTTTCAGTTCAGTTATTTGAATTTTTTTTTAGTTAGATAACCTTTTTCGATTTTGCTAACATATTTTTTTGATTTTGTTTCATATTGGAAGTTATAATTTAAGTATTAAAATTTGATCATTACCTATTTTTTTTTTTTTTCCGAGGGTAGGTCCAAAGACACTATGAGAATAGCAAGCTTGTTCTCATAGTAGTGTCAGATTTTTACTGACTAAAAACACCACCCATCTAAAGATTGTTAGATACTACAACTACGACATAACTTATCAAGCAATTTTTCTATCATTAAATAACAACTTTTGACAGGTAACTTTCCAATGAAAGATCCTGCATGTTCCGCAAATTAGACGCGGTTAATCTTATCTTGCCAAGTCGAACGGTTTCGTTCTTTGTAGTCGGCGCAATAAATTGCTCTCGTCCAAGATTTGTCGGACTGTATTGTTGATATGCCCGATTAGTCGGTTTCTATGCTTTCTCGCGAAGCTTCTAGTTTCAGCTTCGATTGTTGGAATTCCGAGATCCCTATGGATATCGTCGTTTCTAATATACCATGGTGCTTGTACAATTTCTCTAAGCACTTTATTTTGAAAAGTTTGTAGAATATTGGCGTTTGTCTTCTTGGTATACCGTTGTATAACGTAGGTCCACACCGGATTTAGCACTTGCTTGTATAAAAGCAGTTTGTTCTCAATACTGAGCTGAGAATGTTTTCCGAGTAACCAGTACATTTCTCTATGTTTGATATCGAGTTCTTTACGTTTCATTTTCACGTGCGAACTCCATTTCAGCTTTGCGTCGAGTGTCATTCCCAGGTATTTGGCCTCGTTTGCAAAGGGTATTCGGGCCAAGTTTAGAAAAATTGGCAAGTCATTATGTTGCGTTCAAAAACGATCCAAAAAAAAGTGTGGTCGTCTCCCACCTTTCCACCTCCCGACCCCTTCCTTGTTTTTGACCATTTCGTCCTCCCGCTATTCTCTTGAGGAAGTGGCATAGCCGATCTTGATGGGTATATTCATATACCCAACGATCTTGCTCTCCATGACCCTCGGGAGGATAGCAAAAGCAGGTACCCCAACAGCCCAATTGGACGGGCAGGGACGGACGGTCCTAAGAAGGAGAGAGAGAGAGATATAGAGTTTTCTCTAAATAAAACACGAAGCATCAGGGGTGGACAAAACAACCAAACAGTATACCAAAATGGCCAACGAGAAACCCAATTCCACAAAACACACAAGTACATCTGTGTCGACGAAAACATAACATTGAAGACAAAATAACGAGATACAAATCCAACAAATTCGTCCTTCCAAACATACGAAACACAAAAGAGCCACATCAAACAAAATCTAACCACAAACGCTAGACAATAAGAAAAACAAAAATGCAACAGAAAATACGAGATGTCCACCCCAACGTTACCGAAAACGGTCAGCATCCAGTGGCTAAGAGCCCCAACCTAAAGAAGATAGATGTAAGACATGACACACTATAGGCTCATCCTCAAACCCCCAAATCTGCGCGAAAACCCACGTAATTAGTTAGGGAATAAACAAAATTTCGAAATCGTTTTAAATAGCAACCTCTGTCCCCAAGATACTGCTTTCCATAAATAGGAACAATGTCTCGAACCCTAAGCAGTGTAAGTCCCAATTGCTCGCCTGCTAAAGATCCTTTTATTTTGGTATAGGGGATATAGATAAAATCGCTAGGGGAATAATGTCGCGAACCATTCCTAATACGGATTTTATTCGAGCTGTATAAGGTCTTGAATATTCTTACATTGCTCAAATGAGTAACACCGTCAAAAAAACAACAATTTATGCTCTGAATGTAATGCGTGAAGAGTGTGCGTGAATGCGTTCAGTGACGAGTCGGAGATTGGGGAATATCCCTAATGCTCGGGCGAATTCACCAAAGAGCGCAAACAGTATGATTGAGAGCAAGAACGGGAGTCCACACGAACAAAGAAAACGGAGTGTTGCAGTCGCAGACAATAATTATAGTCCCGTTTTGCTGAATGGAAGAATGCAAGTGGGGTAAAGGGGAGAACAAAAAAAAAAACGAAAAATCACTTTTTGATTAGCTGCGAAATCGACCAGATCTAGCTCGAAGAACATCCGTACGGATTTTGGCAAAAAGTTTTGAGATCTTAAAATTAAATTGATCAAATTGAAAAAATAAGAGGCTATTAGTGGAATAGCTAAGTTGAATTTAGAAAAGTGTCAAGAAAAAAAAGGTGAAAGAAAGGAGAGGAGCAGGCGAGGAAGGAGAAATACCAGCGGCAGGACAGATTCAATTTACCTACAGGACAGGTCTTTGGGGACAAAGGAAGCAGATAAGTAGAGTTATATATATACATTAGTGGAATATTTCATAGAACTGCGGTAGTTAGGATAAAAGAATAATTTTCATTACGTTGGTTTTCGTTCCGGTATAATCCCAGAAAAGCGGGACACGCGACCCGTTCACACAACCGTTTAAAATTCGGGAAATAGCGATAGTGGGCCATTTCATCGGCGACCACCATTTTGTTTAACCACCCCACCCAATTCGCGAAATAAAACGCCATTTCGCCTCAGCGGAGTTTTATAACGAGGTAAAAATCCATTCTTTTAATTTTTCCACTCGTCAAAATTTACTTTTACCATCGGGAAGTTGTTCGGTAAGGTTTCACAATTCCTTAGAAAAAAGATTGTGTGGCGCCCACTGTATAAAACCAAATTTGGATTTATCATCTACAAAAAAAGGTTAAGTACCCATTTCTTTCAACAGTCTCATAAATTTATTTTAATTGCGAAAGCCCTGAACCCACCCCAGCTGAGCGACCGAGGCGGTAGCATCCAACCGGCTACCTGTTGCACTTTTCCCCGCCATACACCACATGCGAATTTGCATCGACGATTTGACATTTCAATACCAATACTCATTATCGACTTTCAACCCATCGGCGCAGCGGCGGCTGCAATTTCTTTCGTGTTTTTTTTCCTTTTCACGCAAAATAGAATCGTCTATGCTTTTATCCCGGAAGAGTGTAACAATTAGTTTTCTTATAGGTGAAATTCACGTGGACAGACTTAGTTTCGTTAAGGGCGATCCGCCAGTTCCTCGCCCATTGATTTACCTTATTCACTGCAGCTTGCAGTTTTGTAGTCGCTTCTTCGATTGTATTACCTACAGCTAGGATAGCTGTGTCGTCGGCGAACGTAGCAAGGGTAGTGCCATCTTCCCTTGGAATATCGCGAGTATATAACAAATAGAGAAGCGGACCAAGGAAACTTCCTTGCGGTACACCGGCCGAAATTTCTTTTAGCTCCGAGTATTCGTTTCCATTTCTAACACGGAAGAGTCTATTCCCGAGATATGATTCTAGAATATCGTATAGACTTGCGGGGAGAACTTGACGTAATTTAAATTTCAAGCCGTCGTGCCACACCTTATCAAAGGCACCTTAAACGTCAAGGAATACGCTTGAGCAAATCTTTTTTTCTTCAAATGCTTCAGTAGTTCTATGTACTTGGTCAATCGTCGAATGGTTGGTTCTGAACCAAAACTGGTGGTCAGGGATAAGATTATTGTCTTCAATAACCGGTTGTAGGCGCCTAAGCAATATTCTCTCGAAGACTTTGGAAATGACTGGAAGAAGGAAAATCGGTCTATACGATTTTACTTCATTTGGCGGTTTTCCTATTTGAATCCACTGTTCCCGTGAATAGATCTCGAAATGCCCGCCAATCTTTATATTCTCCCGAAAAGGTTGGAATGGAAATTTTCGGAAGATGGACAGATTGGTTACGATACTCAGACTGTGCCACTGATGAAGCACTACTAGCGGGTTCCTCAGCAACCGCTATGTCTGTTGTCGACTGATTCTCGCGAATTGCGTCCGAAATTATTGAGTGAACTTTGAAATATTTAGCCAACCGAATTTCTAATGACGAGAGCGGCGTGTCGGCATTAATGGCCGTTGCAAATTTTAGCGCACGTGTAAGACAACCCTTGGCGCGACCTCGCTTTGCCACGACGACATCCATTTTATAGCGGTTAGGAAAGGGCGGAGAAATATAATATGAGCTCGTGTGAAGTCACTATTTCAAATGTGAAAAATTGTTTATATACTATGTAATTATTCAATACTATTGTCTGTTATATGCTAGCAGTTCCGTTATAGCGGTTGTAAATCATTCGATACGACGCCCGATATAATACCGTTTGTAGATAGATAGTATCACATGCAATATATTGTGATGTGCTTTTTGTCTGCGGCTGGGGTATACTCGTCGGATCCAGGGTTGCCCCCAAAGAAACACTAACTTTGGGGCGATATACAATTTTACCTTTTATTGGTTATTCGTAAATAATTAGTTAACAATCTTTAAGTCTTCTTATTTTACCTTGACAATTCATTGATACTTAATTCTTAATTATGGGGATTACGGTTGATCGAATATTACGGGGAAAAGGAGCTACTGTTGATCGGATAACTCACAATACAACGTTACGGGGAAAGGAACTACTGTTGATCGGATAACTCACAATACAACGTTACGGGGGAAAGGAACTACTGTTGATCGGATAACTCACAATACAACGTTACGGGGGAAAGAAGCTACTGTTGATCGGATGACTCACAATACAACATTACGGGGAAAGGAAGCTACTGTTGATCGGATAACTCACAATACAACGTTACGGGGAAAAGAAGCTACTGTTGATCGGATGACTCACAATACAACGTTACGGGGGAAAGAAGATGCGGTTGATCGGGTGACTCACAATACAACCTACAACTTCTGTATAAGGATGGAAAATTCTGCTAGCAGAATTCAGCCGCCAAAAATTTAGGGAATGGTGCAAGTCCCTAGAGAACAGGGTCAGCGCGAAGTGTATTGCACTTGGAATTGAGTGTACTGTCCTCTCGAATCAGTTTTGCCTTGGGGTACTCATACAATTTTCATTGCTAAGTCAGTGTGACTTATAAGTATGAAGTAAAATCGTCACAGGTGTTTGTTGTTGTTTGGCTGGTGGTGCTGAGTCGGGTGTTGGCGCTGGTGGTGGGTGCTTCAGTTTTGTTGGCAGCCCCGTTAGCAGTGGCGGCGGATGGAGGGTCGTGGGCTGTTTTTGTAACGGATCGTTATATAATCGATCCGTACTTACGGCAACGGTGATATCATTCGATCAACCAAAAAAATGTTTCTCCCAAATTGTTTTGTGCAAATCATCCATCAAACGGCATGCAAAAACGGCTTAGATTGGCGTGATTGTAATAATCCGGCTCAAAGAAGGACCAGTTTATGTGTATGATTGGGAGTGTGTTGTTTGGTGTTAATGAAAATCCAAAATGAAAAATGTATTTTGTGTTCTTTGTGTTAATTTTACTGTGTATAATAATTGTAGTACAATGTTATAATATGTAAATTATATGTTGTGTTTTGTGTATTACGTTTGGTCTTTACTCGTTGCTAGCAAAGAGGATCTATAACTAGAGAGCCAACTTCACTTTCCCCTAACCGATTATCCCCTCAATTTTTGAATGACAGCCCTCTCTCGCGCGCTCTTATTTTTCCTGTCGGTGAATACGTGTTATTAATGGCCGCCGGGTGGCACTTTTCCAATAACAAACAATTTGTAAATGAATATATAACAATAAATGTAATAGGAATACATGTGGAGAATGGTTTTTTAGATAGCTTTACTTGTGCTCTATCCATCTCAGGTGCCAAAAAATGTTCATCCATTCACATTTCAGGTTTTTTTTAGTTTTCTTTACATGAAAAAAAAATTTTGACAGCAAAATTCATGCAGCTACCCTTTGGAGTTGTTCCAAAAATAGGTTATTACCATGCAAGTTAAACCCCAGTTTTCACTAGAGCAAAAGTGATTTATGTGGTATTCGATTGGGCGCTCTCAGAGCACTTTTTTTGCTCTCAGAGCAATTTTTATGTTCGTTTGGTACAGGAAAAAGCAATCTTTTTCTGATTTCAGGGCACTTTTGCGAATCTAGATATTTTCTCAGATCTACCAATACAAGTGCGTTTGAGTTTGACAACTGATGGAGTTTGTTTACATTTTTATGGAATTTTTTCTACAGCAAAGAAAGGCGTTGCATCGGGTGAATCTATTTTTCTAAATTATTTATGTATTAATAATTAGAAATCAATCGGGACGGATATTTCTTATGTTTTAATACAAAATTTAAGTAGTGAATGAAAATCGCTTAGAAAAGTTTCCAAGACTACACATATGCAAATCGCACAAATATCAACACAAAAATGAGCAAGTGACGTTTTTATGTTCGATTAGGCACACGAAATCTGAAATCTGAGGGCAAATCTGATGAAGCCCAAACGAATACCACATTAGTTTTAAATATTCCGAAACATTGCATAAATTTCTATTACTTGGTGGGTATTTTCAACTTCTTTTTTTTAGCACCATTTTTGTACAAAATCAAAATGTGGTTAGGAATTCTGTGGTTTAATTAGAGTGAATACTGAAATGTGTTGTTGTTACTTAGGAACAGAAAAATGCTAATTTATGAAAAAGATATTCTCGGATATAATTAATAATGATTAAAGATTAAAATCCTAACAAAAATACAATATAATGTGGTGTTTAATTGGATTATTCAATCGAAAGTATCAATCCAAATGGTTTTGTTAATTTTAAGTTCTTGCGTGTTCCATTCGTGTTTATAGATATTCTTTTGTAAATTTTATAATGTTGTATTTTAAAATGTCCACTGATGTTTTTGTAAGTCCCTCTTAATTATTAATTAACAAAAACAAGTACACTTGTGTGTGTTTTTGAAATATAAAAAGTAATGTTGTTCTAAGTATAGGCGTGTTTTTTTGAGCTTCGAACTCAGCAAAGTATGTCTTTCAGTAATTGTTCTAATTGCGTGCTGAAAATCTTACTTTACTTTTCTTTGCAGAGTTCGAAGCAAAAAAAACACATAAGTAAAAAGGATTTTTTTTAATATGGAATTTACCTGAAAAAATGAAATGAGCATATAGTTATAATCAGGTAGGTAGGTATTATAAACGGACAAAAACAGAAATTATTTATCCATTTTATGTACCATTTACAGATTAAAAATTATGCTGAAACTAAAATAGCTTTTTCCCCACAACATATTAAAACAAACGCTTTCCCCAAACTGTGTTAAAATACCTATTTTGTTTGCAGATGACTTCAAAATGAAAAGCATTAAAATCGACGAAAACAATTTGTTTTCTTTAAAATATACCTACAATAGATGCGTGAAGTTACAAATAAATCTCTTTTAATAAGAGTGCAAAAATCGTTTGAGTTGAATTTTAGCTGATTAATGTCATGAAATCGATTTCTGATAGATATCGAAAAAAAAACAAGATTTTATTGAGGTATTTGGCATTTTGACAAAATTATATCAGAAATTACATTTGGTAAAAACAATTTCATAAAACTTAAAAACTTTAAAACTGAACTGAGATGTGAGCATCGTGTAACTAATGGGCACCAAAAACGCCGAACACAGTCCCCCACGCCATAATAATGGCCGCCCGATTGACATAAAGTGTCGGTACAGGATTTCCTAAGTATGCGTGCGGCAGCAATGGCGCTCCTTTGATTTGTACAGGCACTAATACTTAGGAATTCCTGTACCGGACAGCAGCCAAACAACAGCTTGTAGGCAAATGTACCGTTTCTGCTCTCAGTTGGCTCTCTAGTTATAGATCCTCTTTGGTTGCTAGCTGAATCACGAATGCCGTGAACCGAAGGCAAGCGAGAAAGCCACGGCGAAGTTGTACAGTGTAGGTAAATGAGCATGCGTACATACATATTAATATATGGCGAATGATTACAAAGCGAATTACAATACTGTTAGCGAAGTAAGGCACAATTACAAAGTTTGGTTAATGTGGAACATATTTCTGAACAGTTGTGTTTTACTATTCTTAATTCAAGAAAATAGCGGAACACACTTTAAGAACCGAGGACCTAGATGATTTGAAGAATGTTGATCTCAAAGTACTCCTGAGATTTATACTCAAATCTGGGTGGTTCGAAAAATAAATAAAACTTAAATTTCGTAGGCAGCAAAAAAAAAAATTCTATATGGAGGGGGTATAATGAAATAATGACACTCAGCAGTCATCCTTACATCGTGGAGTGTCTACCTTTTGTTGACCGAAAAACTTTACGTGCAAAACAGGAATGAAATTGGTTAGTATTTTTGTATATGCAATCCGTATCAAATACCATCAACATTTATTTAAGTTTGAATTTTAACGCCTCGCAAAGCAGTATAATATACCTACTCCCGCTAGTATAATATACCTTCTCCCTCTAGTAGAATATACTCCCATGGTGAGCACAATCCAACAAATAATTAACCGAGCTAAAACTACAAATTTGGAATTACAACGTAACAACAAGATTTACTGTTTATTTTATATAATTATATTACATGTTTGCATTTACAAATTAAAAAAAAATAATTATCAACGCCCAATTTACAATATCTCCAGATCACAATGTCGAAGTTCGGGAAACTTTTTCTAAAAACAAAAACACATTTTTGGTTGAAATCGGTAATAAAATGCTGGCTATACTTACCCTTAATTTCATTTCTATTCTATCTATCTCTCCTCCCATTAAATCAACGATATTTTCACCATGCGTCAAAATGAACAGCTCGAGTTCTTCAGGAGTTTGGAATGACTTCACATCCTAAGACGATAATGAAAAATAGGTATACATTTATATACAAATATTGTAATGATAGTAGGTTTCGCAAGGCTTAAATATTTAAATTGCTGCGGTTTTTACATGATTTGGTATGAAATTGATATTTGAACATTTGAGTTCGAAATATAATCGATTGTACAAATAAGTGGAAAGCAATACTAAAAAAGTAATTAGTTACCTTTAATCGACGAAGAAAAATTACGTAATAAATAAAACAAGTAGGTAGATATAGGAAAATTCAAACATTTATCACAAATATGTATTAATTGTGTATGATAGACAACTATAGACAATTCGACTTGTGCCATTAATTAGTGCAAGATCGTCTTCCATGCATTTATTGACTCCTTCGGGCTTTATTGTGTGGGAATATTTTAAAAGAAAAGCGTGCGAAGGCAAGCGCCAGATTATTGTTCAAAGCGAAAATTCGTGCCGAAATCATATCTATAATGAACGTGATGCCCAAAAAAAGTATTGGAAAACATTGGGCACATTTAGCTTTGGTCAAATAAATGGTAAAGGACAAAATTACGAAATAAATCATATATGGATATCGGTTTAAGTTATTCAATATTCACATACCGATATAAAAGATGACACATCTATTATTACTAGTATCGCTTGTGGTCGAAAATCGACCATAACTTTTATAAGTATGTATGTATACTAAAAAACGTACTACAATTATTCTCGTTATTTATTTACGTTTTTTTTATAATTGAAACGAAAAGAGCGACATCTATAATATATGGAAAAATAAAGTGCACGACTGGGTCGAACGAAAATTTCTCGTTAAGAGTATCCATATGGACATAGAATCGCTTATGTCTGGGTATGTTTAGCAGTTCATTAACTACGATGGACCATAGCAGGGCGATAGAACACCACTATAGGGGAACTTTTGATTTTTAACAGAATCATTTTAAGAATACTTATATTATCTTTTGTATGTAGCTATTTGGGTCAAAATCGTTATAGCGGTTTTTGTAAAAAATTGCCAGACAAAACAGTAACAAATATTGCAACGGTTATTTTGAAAAATACTTGCGTAGCTATTTAGTTGAAAACCGATTATAAGTTATTGTTCGGGATGTAAGCATTGATTCGTTTTTAAAGTTTTATCGAAATCAAAGATGGGGTTTTCGAGATATGAGTTGAAAATTGAGGACACAATAGTTTTGAAAACAAATGGATGTTTTCAAAACTCCAAGTTTGCATTTTGGTCAAAATCATTATCACCGTTTTCCTGTAAACTGAAAAAAAAAACTTAGTTAAAAAAATGGCTTTTTTTCAAAAATCCATTGTACGATAATATAGAGAAAAACTGAGTTTGCAATTAAGTAATAAATTACCACATTACCTCAGAAATTAATTTTTGTTACAATAGTATAGACCGTTTTCGAGATATGTATGTCGAAATTTCAAAAGTACCGTTGTTCGAATTTTTAGCCAAAAAATGGGTACGCAGTCATGGTAACTTCACCTACTTAAGCTTAAACATCAATTTTGGTTGAGCCGTTTTCGATCAAATCAAACTGGGTACGAACATTTTAATTTTAAAAGGACCATTAATATAGAGGTTACCTCGCAAAAAAAAAAAAACCCCCGAAAACTCCGGTTAGGCCTGTGGAAGGACGGACAGACCGGACAGAATCTTGCGACCCACTTTTTTGAGTTCCACTATCATCGTAATATCGCCAGGGCCGTCTTAACCTAGGCTGGGGCCCTTGTTCACACAAGAATTTGGGGCCCTTTTGGAAAGTACAAAAAGCGAATTATCATAACATTTTGTTAATAAGTGTGACCAATTATTATAGGTAATCATTAATCAAATGCAGTATAATATGATATGTCATTAATGATATTAGAATGCTGCTGGTTTTTTTGGTTATGATTACGACAACGGTTTCTTTCGGGATTTCTGTTGAGCAAAATCTTCTATTATATCCTTAAAGTCAATTTTTTGAAGGATATCACTTTCTATGCACATAATTGACAAATTACTCAATCGTTCTTGTAACATTGTTTTTCGCAATTTTTTATTCTCTTGAGCTGCGAAAATGACATCGTGTTTCAGCACGGATCGTATCGTACGCGTACCCATGCGAAGGACTTAGTGGAAAAATCAGCATTCAACATTTTTTAATTTTTTTTTGTACGTAAATTTCAAGTTCGAAAGTATTTTTTTCAAAAACCATTAACAGTAATAGGTCGGTTAAATTTTTTTTTTTTTGCACTTTATACTTTTTTTTTTGTAGGCGCAGTGGCTAATTGGTTAGTGTGTTGGACTACTAAGCGAGGGGCCCCATGTTCGAATCCCGCAAAAAAAAAAAAACAAATTCCAACTCAGGGTTTTTTCACTGCGCCACCTCTCGCGAACGTCTGACAAACATCCGAGAGTACTGTCTTGAAAGACCTTCTCAATCGGCCGTTTGGAATCGGCATAAAATTGTAGATCCCTTCCATTCCTTCCAAAAATTATAAACTCACACAAAACGAATGGTTGCTAGAAGATAGCCCCAGGGTCCCTACAGACCTGTTGCGCCAACTATAGGCAAAATTAGGCACCGAATTTTTATCTTTTGCTCTCGAATAACACGTAGGTATCCACTATCAATTTCAATCACAGAATGCAG
This sequence comes from Cheilosia vernalis, assembly GCA_949126925.1. Lineage (NCBI taxonomy): Eukaryota > Metazoa > Arthropoda > Insecta > Diptera > Syrphidae > Cheilosia > Cheilosia vernalis. The sequence continues at coordinate 61,888,232 of OX421362.1, forward strand.
TGAAGCGATAAAGTTTACCTACCTACCATTTCGTTGTCCTTACGCATGCCGGCATGCACATATAGGCGTTCCATATCACCAAATTACATGAAAAAACTGATTTCTTATGGCATCAAGTGATTCTTAAAGATTATGCCTGCTGCTGCTACAGTATGAGAATCGCATATAGCGATATCTCTATACTTCTTCCCACTCCACCGGCTTCCATTATTCGGCAATTATATTTTGATTTGCTTTTGCTGTGTCATAAACTCACATGGTAACATGACCAACCGTAAAAGGCATAAGGCAGGAAAGATCTTTGCCTACACAAATGAATGGAGCGAAGTGAAAGGTGCAAGAAAAAACAAGAGCCTTATTCTCAACGCTTATTTTGAAAAAATATGAACCAAATTTTTGTACAGGAATAAGACATCTGTATATTTTTATTCTCTGTGCTGAAAGTTTTATACATCATTCGGGGATTCCCCCAAACAAAAATGTTTTGAGAATAAATGTATGAGAGAAATTGTCGGTACTTCGGGGCCCCCTGAGAATGGGGGCCCTGGGCACGGGCCCCGTGTGCCCTTATGGTAAAGACGGTATTGAATATCGCAATTGATTAATATTTAATTAAATAAGCAAAAACGAGGGAACAATGAAACTATCGTTATGTGTTTGAACACCGAACATAAGTAAAACCAAGTGCTGCGCGAGTTCGAGAGAACGTTGCCGTGGAGTGTTGAAAAAAATTTTTTTTGCTCTTTCACAAACAATTTTACAATTAATAGATACATTACTATGAATCTTACTGCAGGGGAGTACGATTAATTCTGAATTCATGAATACCGAAATGGTTCCATGTGGGTTTTGTTGTTCGCGATCTAATTCCCTTTGTAGACGCTGACTTGGCTATTTGTATTCGGCCTTACCAATAATCAACTTTAGTCTGGCACTTTACGAAAAGACTCCACACTTTCCAAAATCCCTTTACCAATAAACAAATATAGTTGTCAGACTATCGCTAACTGTAGGGTTAAATGTTAGTGTTGAGAAAGCCATGGTTATCTCGGGCATTAGCTAAATAAATCCTCCCTTATGTCATTTTGAAGACAAGTGTTGCCCAACCATCCAAAATCACGGTATTAAATTTCGAAATAGGAGAGAATTTAATACGATGTTGTTCGGCCTGAGCGTTTACAATTATTAATTAATTTTAGTAAATTGTGAAGGTTTTCTAATTTTATTCATTGCAATACAACAATGCAAATAGTTTTTAAGTCTAACAATCACAAATTTGTACAAATGTATGCAAAATATTGAAAAATATTGCTCTTTTGTTTTATTTCCAAACACGTGAAGCATATATTTTTCTCTGTTTTATCTTATTTAACCGCTAGTTCTTGCTTTTTGATTGGTTTTCCTTTGTAAATAGTTTGCGAGCAACGAAATTAATTTAATCGAAGTTTAGGATATTTCCAAGACTTTCTTGACAGTCGTCGCAAACAGAAAAAAATATCTTCTTACCTAAGTTTGGACGGCTCATAAAACTTTTCAACAATTCTCAGTACCTCAGGCGAATCAGGTAGATATTTTGTTGCATGCAAGCCCTATTAAAACTCTTTGCAAAAGGAGTTTGTTTACCGACAATGAGGATCTCTAATGAGACAATGGTTGGTGTGAAAAGGTTCACTTCGCGGAAAATATAGTTATAAAAATAGAATTATCAGCATTCAGCAAAATACATGCAAAATAACAAGTTTATTAACTTCTGGAGAAGTAACATCCTAACAGGTAGTACGAAAATATGTGTGCATAAAAATTGCGTTTTATATTTTTTAGCTCGAATTTCAACTTTTGTCGGTTTCTGAGTTTCCCGAATTAAGTAATATATAAGAAATACAATTTTTTGTAGGTTAAATTGTATTTGTTTTCAAACCCGGAATCTATAAAATTCTTACACGCTTCCTACGTGCGATTGTTATTTATTCTGAAATGAATGAGCCAGCTATTATTTCTATTTTCAAAAATATTCACTTGCTAACGACGCAATTGTGATGTTTAGACCTCTAAGAAGTTTTGATTTGCCTACTAATAAATGAAACCATTCAAATAAACCGTGGTCCGTTTATTGAATAATTTGAAAGATATTTTATTACGACACAAATGCACTCATAAAGAAATCGCGAGGTAGTATTACAAAACAATTGAAAGCGTACCATAAAAGTACTGAAAATTGTGTCCGAACGAACGATAGGGCATTATCTACTGATTTGCATATGATATTTGACAGATCAGCGGATATTTTGTGCATTTCCTATTTTGCGTTTTGTTTTTTGCTTATAATAAGTCTCAAAGAGCATTGGAAAGATATGTGTTGGGCAAATTTAATTGCAATTTATGTATTCCTTCATTTAGAATAAAATCTTTCTTGTGAAAGTGACCATTGACCTCGTTTTTCAGGAAAACAAATTATGAGATTTGAATTCTGCAATGACAACAAATGTAATAGATTCTAAGAAAGTTGTAGGACTGGTAAATGTGGAGGTCTAATTGTTTATTGGTACCATTTCACAAAAGCTGTACATTTTTACTAAAGCTGACATCTAACTAGTTGTCGACATTAGTGATTGATTATTAGTAAGGCCGATTGTATATAGAGTATCTATATATAGAGTATCTATATACAATGCTATTTCCAGGAAACGTTGAACGCTCGTGTTGCTATCTTCGCTAGTTGTTCGCCTGGTATGTTCCCAGCAGCTCGTATTGCTGGTACCGACGTAACCTCTCCCCCCTTTAAACTAGAACTCTCCTGAGTTATGAATAACATATTTCGAAACTTATAAAATTTAATATATAGGTTGTTATGAAAACACGCGTTTGCAAAGTTTAGAAGTTGAACACAGACTGGGTTTATTTCCCACACAATATACAAATTTGTTATACATGTAGGTATATGAGTGTGTTCAGCCACTTAATATATTACATATTTTCCTGCCTTTATATTCCAAAAGTGAAATAAACAATATTGATTGATTTATAAAATAAATATAAATAGAAACATACTACTACTCCAACTCATAGTCCAAAAGACGCGGGGGTAAGTTCCGCTTTCGTTTTGGTCGGGACGTAGGTGTCTTTCTTCGCTCGGTGCTTCTTCCGCGTTGTTGTCCCCATTTATGACTTGGGTAGATGAACTTGGAGCTGTTTCCATATGGCAATGATTATCATTGGTTGTTTGCATATCCATACCAGCCTTCGCGTCGCCTGGATTGTTGACGGTTCGTACTCTTGTATTATTCCGAATTTCCATTTGCTACTACCTATACATTTTCGGGCTGCTACCTTCTCGCTTACTTTACATTTTTTTATGGTTATTTGGCGTTCTGGGTCGGGTACTATGTTAATTGGTAAAATCAGATCAAGTATGGACTGGATTTTCGATTAAACATCACCATGGCCGGTGACCGTCCGGTGTGTATTGCCCGACGCCGACGGTATGATAAAAGCACTTGATCCACATTATTTTCAATTTCATTTGGACGACCATTGGTAAATTTCAGTTTGTTTTTAAATGTTTGTATAAATCCTTCGGCTTGCCCATTCGTTGCCGGATGATAGGGCGCACCCAGTTTGTGGATGATACCATTTTGTTGTAAGAATTTGTTAAAGTCAGACGATTTAAATTGCGTGCCATGGTCACTCACCAAGACATTGTGGTATCAGAAACAATGCGGACCTCAGGCCATTTGCTATATGCATCTACAAGAACGAGGAAGTATTTGCCCAGAAAAGGACCTGCATAATTAACATGCACCCTTTCAAATACTTTTTTAGATGCTAACCAACAATGTACAGGCTCCGTATTAGGATTTGCCGAAATGGCCTGTATGTATGTAATTCCTTCAGCACGTTCGATCTTAACGTTTGAGGCATGTAAACTCTTACTCCTCTTAGGCCGTGTGTCAATTGCGCTAAATAATTATCTTCGGATAATTTTTTGACATTTCTGTGTGTGTTGAATAAAAATTTAGCTTTTGTGAAATTCGGCTGTGTCGATTGGGCTAAATTTTTGAGATTTCTCAGAAGACTTTTGACGATAGCACAACACAATACCAAGCACAACACAAAGAACAGACATACAACTAATTCAATAACAACAACTGATAATATGGATCATAAATTCGATGTATTAATTCCCCTTGATGTCAATGATATTGCTGCGGTATCAAAGCCTTATAAGCCACGATTACTTGCCCCCACGCAGAAGACGAACAAGAGAAGTGTAATTTTGTATTCAATCGGTATGAATTCAAACTCCGTAACCGAATCACTTTTTTTTTGTCATCATGCGTCCCTATAAATTAAGCAAATTATATCAAAAACTTTATTAATTTTCCTTCATTACTTAGATACATGTTGTAGGTAGTACGGTTTGTTATTATTTTTTTTTCTTTCGTTGATTTGCTGCCATTTGAAATATAAAACTAGCACGTAAAAAAATGTATCCTATGAAGATAAATTATTATCCTGCTCCCGGAGCAGGATAATTTTTTGACAGCTGAAGAATTCGTTTTCCACCACGATAGTGCCAGAATATTATCCGAGGATAATTATTTAGCGCATTTGACACACGGCCTTAGAATGCAACCCTGCTGTAGTGTAAACTCGTTTTGATCTATGCCGAAACAATAACTCGGATCACACTTCCGCCCATATTTGAGGCTTTCCAACAAGTTTCTTTTCTCTTTGTCGTGCTTGGTCGCTGCACTTAATTCTTTAAAAGTGAGAGGCTAGTTTTCTATGGCCTCGGATTCGATCTGGTCTATCTCACTTATGGCGTTGCTCACATTCGGTGTCGGCAAACGTAATAATGCATCAGCATTTCCATTCTCTTCAGAACCACGAAATCTAATCTCATAATCAAATGCTGCGAAATCTAATCTCCAAATATACTGCTGCATTCTAGTTGCTGTAATAAGAATATATTAGGATTAATTGAGGGAGTTGGGAATTGTGACACATGACAGGAAGCAAGGATGTGGATGGGACCTTAGGAAGTCATAGGAAAAGAAAGGGACAGAGAGTGCAGAGAGTGAGGAGCATGGCATGCTTGCTATGCACGGCCTAGCTCGCCGGACGGGGAGGTCCTTGTCCTCACTACTCCACGACCCTATTACAAAAACATATAACATGCCAAAAAAAGAACACAGGTACTTACTTCTTTTTTGTATCGGAAACGGACGGACTTCCACCACTCTGTAGGACGCTGCGGATGTAGTTGCCACGAAGCCATTGCCCTCGCGACCATGAACTTCCTTGGCCAATTTGGGAACTTCCCCAAATTATGATCTCGCTTCCGACTCTGATCACTTTACGCCATTATGGACCTTAAGCCCACCTTACCGCACCCCTGAAATATCACCTTAGACTCTCATCATGATCTTTCGATCAATCAATGGGGAACAATAAAAAGATTTCATGTCCCATTCATGGCGTGAAATTCGTGCAGTTTTTATTATAATTGTAATAATACAAATAACTCAAAACAAAATAAATAAGAAAAACCAACGTACCAAAAAGAACAAAAGAAAAATGTCAAGATAAGATAAATACAAACAAAATCGAAATTGAATACAAAAGAATTAAACAAGTAGCTATCCAAAATAAATTAAAACTATGACAAATAAGGTTATAGTTTAAACCGTCCTTCTCTCATACTATCGGGGGGTAATCTTTTCTTTTATGCAATACCCGTTTAAAAGTACTCTGCTACTTTACACTCCTACCTATATAGAGCTCTGTGTAGGTATCTCAGTTTGAGTTGCGAAAATCGCATCGAAAACAAAACCAGACAGGATGGGAGGAACAAATCCTTTTACAAATATGTATTACCTAGTTACAACAAAAAAAAAAATACAAAAACAAAAAAATCCCCGCCAAAAAGGGAATCGGGAAATAATCTCAACAATAATCTTAAAAGCTAACGAAAAATATAAATGAATCGAGGTGTCAATTGGGCCTCAATTGGGCTTCTGTTGTTCCGAGTCCTTCGTACTTCTGTATCGGACTTTCATATATGTATCACCGCTTGAAGGGCAGAAAAAAGGCGCTCAACCTCAAGGTCACCCTTACTCCCTGTGCTGTTGAAGTTGCTCTTGGGCAATCAATTGGGCAGTTTTAACAACGCCACCTTCATGGCCGTACATCTAGGCTTTACTTGAGGAGGTTTTGGTTATACCAATCCCACCCGTAACTTTATTATTGGGGCGGTCACGACATCAAAATTTGATTGCCGCTGACCGCCAAATTTAAAATTTTCGGTGTTGGTCGGTGATATAATTCAGCCGCCTATCAATATACTGTGTTTTAATAACCTTGAAATTTATTAAGTTACTCTTTAAACCACTTACCCCGATATAATTTACAAAAAAATCCTGGTGTGCGCAAATAACAAAATGTTCATGTCGATTACAGAATCCGCAAAAATTTATTCCCGGGGAGTTGACTCGATAAACACTCCATACACATCCGCGATAAATATAATTATCAAAGAACAACATTGCCGATTCGCAACACTCCCTTATCATTTTCGAACGCTCTTATCGAAGCTGTCAGTTTTTGACTGAGAATCAGGTATTTGGACGCTGAATATCCTGGTTCGAGTCACGACTCCCTTGTTTGGGGAAATAGTGGTTCAAATCATTACCTATGCGATAATGGCGACAGAAATTCCTGCAATAAATGTGGCGATTTTTTGGTCTAACTTTTGGCAATATCCGACTCTCTTTTCATTGCCTCCACCATCTTCTCAAATTGTGCACGAGTTGTTGTTCTTTTTCTGCTTAAAAATGAAAGATATATTCAAAAACTTAAATGTGTATGAATTAATTATGAATTTCCATTTTTGTTTACATTGGCGTCCGCAATGACTTTGGTGCGGATTTAACCTACGTGAAGTTAGCCCGCACTTTTTCTAGAATGAAAAACGTGAATTGCAGTTCGATAGACATTCGTTTGTAGTTGTTTGTAGTGAAATTTTTTTCGTTTGTAGTTCAACCGTTAGAAAGTTAGAAGCATTAGAAAAAAATTTCAGCCCGCACTTTTGGCTTTTTGAAATAAAAACTAGCCAGTTGCATTCGAAATCGTTTGTAGTTGTTTGTAGTGAAATTCTTTTTTAACAGAAATGTCTTATTTCCGAGATATAAGGACATTTGTGTTTGCACCTGTAACTCCGAATTTACAAAAGAGAGAAATAATTTAAAGCCACTGGTGCATAAAGCATATCCTAACTTAAATAACTGCATTTAAAATTTCTGAATTCACTTAAGCGTTACTAAATAAAAAGCAATCAAAGTCAAGAAACGCATCCCTTTGGAGTTGCATCCATATATGGGTTTCCCAACAACAACAAAACAACGGTAAACATATTTTCGCAAAGCACTCATCTGTGCCCATCGACATGAGTCACTACCTGTCAATTAGCAACAACAACCAATCAATGAACCCCGATTTTATCCAACAATTTTTTCTATTCCTTCGAATAACATTAAAACCTAACCCCTTTGAAACAATTTATAACAACAAAAATGCAATTTCTGCAAAGCCTGTATTCCTGACTATCTAATCCAATTCAAATTTTGTGATTTTATCACAAAGAAAACAAATTAGATGAAACTTAAGCGAACACTACTTCGTCATATGAGTTTCATATCCATATTTCAGTTATTAAGCAACTCAAGATAGTGAAATCTATTTTTTTCTAATGCTTTCTGTTAGATGTATCTAATGGAGCAAAAAAAAATTACCTCTTATCAATAGATAACGATTTATTGAAAATTTAAGAAAATGGTTGAAATCGTCTTCGCAGACTGATTTAAGGGGACGGATATTTCAAATGCTGGACAACTACAAACGACAAAAACTAGTTGGTTGTTAGAAAGCATGTGTGCTCTATCTAATAAAACCTTAAATGTCGAAATTGACCAAACCAAAAAGAATTTATAAGCAATTTAAGCAGGCGATATAAGACCGCGTTATCTTCGAAACGGTACATTGCCGAGTGATGAAATTTCCTATTTCAACAGTTTTCCACCTCACCAATCTAATAAAAAAAAATTGTATCAATCGGCCTAACGGTTTGGGATTTATATGGAATTTAAGCGAAATTGCAGCTTAATTTTTTTTGTGAAGTTAGCGCGCACTTTTTCTAGAATGGAAAACTGAGTTTGCAGTTCGATAGGCATTCGTTTGTAGTTGTTTGTAGTGAATTTTTTTTCGTTTGTAGTTCAACCGTTAGAAAGTTAGAACCATTTGAAAAAAAAAAATTTCAATCCCTTAAAACCTTGTTATCTCCGAAACCGTGGCAAGCAGAGCGATGAAATTTTCTGTGTCGAAAGTGTTTGCCATTACTAATCTAATAGAATTCAAATTATACCAATCGGCCTAACGGTTTATGATTTATTTGAAATTTAAGCAAAATTTGGGTTTCTAACTTAAGGTCCCCATAACTCAAAAACTGTTGAACTACAAACGATGAAACTTTGCATTTCTATTCTCTGAACCCTTTTTTACCTATGATATCAAATAGAAGACAGCCCGCATTACTGGACACTTTTTATTCGCAATTTAAGGGGAACCTATAATGGTCTAAATTGACCCATTTTTAAGCGATCCGATATTTCCACTCCTAACGAGTTATGAAGAGTAAAATATGTTTTTTTCTAATGCAACAACCCACCCTCTTCTAAGAAAGTGATCCAAAATCGTTTTCCACTGAACTGCAATGGAAATATCGGATCATTTAAAAATGGGTAATGGTTATCTATTGATAAGAGGTAATTTTTTTTTGCTCCATTAGATACATCTAACAGAAAGCATTAGAAAAAAATAGATTTCACTATCTTGAGTTGCTTAATAACTGAAATATGGATATGAGTTTATATGACGAAGTAGTGTTCGCTTAAGTTTCATCTAATTTGTTTTCTTTGTGATAAAATCACAAAATTTGAATTGGATTAGATAGTCAGGAATACAGGCTTTGCAGAAATTGCATTTTTGTTGTTATAAATTGTTTCAAAGGGGTTAGGTTTTAATGTTATTCGAAGGAATAGAAAAAATTGTTGGATAAAATCGGGGTTCATTGATTGGTTGTTGTTGCTAATTGACAGGTAGTGACTCATGTCGATGGGCACAGATGAGTGCTTTGCGAAAATATGTTTACCGTTGTTTTGTTGTTGTTGGGAAACCCATATATGGATGCAACTCCAAAGGGATGCGTTTCTTGACTTTGATTGCTTTTTATTTAGTAACGCTTAAGTGAATTCAGAAATTTTAAATGCAGTTATTTAAGTTAGGATATGCTTTATGCACCAGTGGCTTTAAATTATTTCTCTCTTTTGTAAATTCGGAGTTACAGGTGCAAACACAAATGTCCTTATATCTCGGAAGTAAGACATTTCTGTTAAAAAAGAATTTCACTACAAACAACTACAAACGATTTCGAATGCAACTGGCTAGTTTTTATTTCAAAAAGCCAAAAGTGCGGGCTGAAATTTTTTTCTAATGCTTCTAACTTTCTAACGGTTGAACTACAAACGAAAAAAATTTTACTACAAACAACTACAAACGAATGTCTATCGAACTGCAATTCACGTTTTTCATTCTAGAAAAAGTGCGGGCTAACTTCACGTAGGTGCGGATTTAAAACGTTAAAAGTTATATGGAGTTCGGATGGGCTGCGTATTTCATAATCCCAAAAAAATCAAACAGCGTTACCGACATTCATGCACATTTTTACGGCGGATTCTATAATAGCAAAATGTGCAAAAAATTGGCGGAAGCCATCCGCATACCATTCATCGGATTCTGTAATCGGGGTGGTTGTTTTGTGGTTACACTGCCTTTCACCGAAAGGACTTTATATGTACAAACTCACTACACACTATAAAATTAAGTTTATGGCAACTTTGCATGTACCTCTGGTGGTTGTCACCGTACGAATTATTCGTACAAAAAAATATGGATCCCGTGGAGTGGGTGGTATGACGTGTTGCACTAATGCCCCATACCGGTTAATTTAAGTTTTTGTAGTTTCTACCCGTTAATTGAGAGCAAGCCTTGAATAAATATATTTGTTTTCCCTTTCTTTTTTGTATGATAAGGGACTTTCTCAAATAATAAATTTCCTTAGCCGGGATAACAACCATATGCAATAACAGGGAAGATTACAGGGAACAAATTTCCAACAAACAGACCGACAGTTTATTGACATTTTTAGGTACGATGACTTAACACCCAAAACACATTTTATGCTTGGCAGGGTAGGTCGACTGCAATATTTAGTTTTATTTTTGGGTTTATTTCATATTTTCTTCATTCCAGGTGACCATAACATTGCTGACAAAATAGGTAAACCTTTGTTCGGAGAAAAAATTTGTGTAATCGCCTTATTGTCCGTGATAAGGGGGATTTTCTACTATATACATTGATAACACTTTTGAACGCCAAATATAATGGCATATGCTTCTTTATCAACTCGACTGTAACGTTGCTGTCTTGTTTAACGTGCGTGAGGCAAATTGTATAGGGCCAGTATAGTATCAGAATGTATTTTTTTCTTAATTTCCTTGAAAGCTGCTTCGCATTTGTCATCAAACTTAAATCTTACGTCATTGTGCAGCAATTGATTCAGCGGGTATACTATTGAATTTACATTTTTAATGAAGCGACCATAATAGTTGACCAGTCCCAAGAATGAGCGTATTTCATCTTTGTTGTTTGGGCGTTTCATGCATAGCAAAGAGCTAGCCTCGAAGAGGTTGAGGCCGCCAGAGGACGCCCCCAACATCCCGAAGAAGGCAAAGCGGTATGAAACACAGACGGGTAGCCCCAAAAGGACACCTATTTGGGGAACTAGCCCAAGCAGGATATACAGCGAGGTGACCACGAACCCGCTTCAGTTAGCTGTGGTGGAACTCCAGGAAACCATGTGGCCAGTACTCTGCGAAATTTGGCAAGATAATTGAGAACGCTGTAGGAGTAGCGATTATCTCCCACATCCGAGCCAAGACAGGTGCAAAGGCGCCCGAGTTATGTTAGGAACACACATTTCCAACGACGATCATATCAACATGAGTGATATGACACCAGCAGAGGGACGACTAGTTTTATAACCCGAGAAAGGACAAGGGTCCACTATCATACCCAGCTGCAAACAATAAACTCTGTGAGTTATGACCGACGCCTTTGGTTATCAGCTCAACAATAAACTCTGTGAGTTATGACCAACGCCTTTGGTTATCAGCTCAACAATAAACTCTGTGAGTTATGACCGACGCCTTGGTTATCATCTGTTATCCATTAATGTAAGATTTATTATGGACGCCACCTAATATCTAAGTATAAATAAGAGTAGATTTGTAACTTAGAGATCAGTTTAGATTTGTCAACGTAAATGAGCAGATCGGCTCAAACTTAAATAAATATATATTTTTAAATAAATAATATTTGTTTTATTTAATTGGCGCAGTCGGTAGGATCCTTATTAAACATATACAAGTAAAATATATGTCCCTGAAAGGATTCAAGTGATCGAACTAAGTTCCGCAATTAAAAGTAAATTAATTACAGGACCAAAGTTCCTAAAAAGAAAAATTTGTGAACCGTGAGTAAATTGTGAAAAGTGGTGTTCAAAATTCGAAAGAATATTATACACAAATTCTCCAGGAGAACACTAAACAAATAATCCAGAAATTCACAAAGAAAAGAAAATATTTTTTTTTCCACACATACCTTGTGTCTTGTCAATAACTAAACAAAATACACAAGAGAAAAGAAAATAAAGATGGCAAACGCTGAACAGACAGGAATCATCAACCGATTGGAAAAGATCCCCACATTCGAAGGATCCAACGAAGACGTTATAAATTTCTCAAACCATGTGAGCTATTTATACGACCTTCTTGATGTCCCCTACCAACCTTTGGCGAACCTCATCATATGCCATAAGATACAAGGAGAAGCAGCGAATTCAGCACGAAGGGCCCCAGAAGCCACATGGAACTCCATCAAAATTTGTCTCCTCGAGGACTACGGAGTCAAAGAAACATACGAGCAGATTCTCCAAGATCTTCACGCAGTACAAGCAAGAGATGTAAACACCCTATACCACCAACTGAACAACATCCTACAAAAACTTAATAAGAAAAGTAAGTTAGAACCTAGTGCTATTTATACTACAACAAATAATGAAAATATTGTATTAAACAAATTTACCAATAACTTAAACGCCCCTCAGGCAAGCGTAATAATTGCACAAAACGTTACCACTTTGAGTAATGCATATCACCTCTTAAGTAGATATAGACAACTTAATGATTATACTAGAATGCCAGTAAATTCTTTTAATACTCCACAAAGAAATAATTTTAATCAAAGGCAGAATGTTTTCCAACCTAGGCAGAACCCACCGTCCTTTAACAATCAAAATAATTATCGCAACTCTAACCATAATAACAATCGAAATAATTACCGACCTAGAATAGATATGAATAATTCTGGACAGATAAGAGCACATAATGCTCAAATCTTAGGACAAAGAAACCCTAACAATAATTTTAGATTTGGATTCAGTAATTCCAATCAATTTAGAAATACTCCACAACCCATGGAAACCAATAATTTAAGTCAAACTAATCAAGGAGAGGTAAATGTTATAAACCCCGGGAGGTTGAGACACTTCCCGTAATATCTGTCCACATACAAGGACATAGACTGAGACTTCTAGTAGATACAGGAGCATCAGTTTCTATATTAAAGATAGATAAATTAGAGCAGTACCCTAGAATTAAGTTAGAGAAGCCAATATCCATGGCAACAATAGATACAAGGACACAAGTCACGGAAGAAATCATATCCCCTCTTCCTGAAGAATTCAATGAGCCGAACTCTACGATGACGTGGAAGCTGTTGAACTTCACTAATACCAAATTCGATGGAATCTTAGGCACGAATATCCTAAAACCGATCGAAGCTCAAATAGATTTTAAGTCTGCATATTTAAAAATAAATAATATGAAAATACCCTTCACAGAAAATGAAGAAAGCAATGTTAATACATGCCCCTATAATTATGAGGATATAACTCAGATGAACGTAAATCATCTAAGTATTAAAAACCTTATACCAAAAGATTTAAACCATGAAGAATATAGAGAGCTTCAGGAGTTTTTGCATGAAAATAGAGATCTCTTCTACAAAGAAGGAGACACACTTAGTTCAACTACTCAAACAACACATAAAATAAGAACAACTGACGATGCACCCGTTTTTACAAAAATATATCGTTATCCCAAAATCCACGAGGAAGAAATTGATAAACAAATATCACAAATGCTCCAAGACGGAGTAATAAAGAAAAGTATTTCCCCTTACGCATCTCCAATATGGGTTGTGCCCAAAAAAGAAGACAACTCAGGTACAAAAAAATGGAGAATCGTTATAGACTATAGGAAGTTAAACGAAAAAACAATAGAATATAAACATCCAATACCTCATATAGATGAACTCTTAGATAAAATAGGTAGATGTCAATACTTCACCACATTGGATTTAGCAAAAGGTTTCCACCAAATAAAAATGCATCCACAGGATATAGAAAAAACAGCCTTTTCGACACCTTCCGGACACTACGAGTTTCTAAGAATGCCTTTCGGTCTAAAGAATGCTCCAGCAACATTCCAATGTATGATGAATGAAGTCTTAGGCGAATACATAGGAAAGATCTGCGTAGTTTATCTAGATGATATTCTTATATTCTCCACTTCATTAAAAGAACATTTAATAAACTTAAATCTTATATTTAAGACATTACGAAAATTTAATTTAAAAGTCCAAATAGACAAATGTAACTTCCTTAGGAAAGAAACCCAATTCCTTGGACATACAATTACTTCCAACGGAGTAAAACCAAATCCAGATAAAATAAGCACCATCCAAAAAATAGAAATACCTAAAACCCCGAAGCAAATTAAAAGCTTCCTGGGACTGACAGGGTATTATCGACGGTTTATTAAAGATTACGCTAAAATAGCGGGGCCAATGACTAGGAATCTGAAGAAGAATGCAAAGATCGATGTAAACGATTCTGAATACAGAAAAGCATTTGAAGAACTCAGAGATTCTCTCATAATAGAACCCATACTAGCATATCCCGATTTCAATAAGAAATTCGTCTTAACGACAGATGCTAGCAATTACGCAATAGGAGCCGTCCTTTCCCAAGAAGGACACCCAATTAGCTATATCTCCCGAACATTAAATGATCACGAGAAAAACTATTCTACAACAGAAAAGGAATTGTTAGCAATAGTGTGGTCAGTGAAATACTTAAGACCCTACTTATATGGTAGACCCTTTGACCTCAAAACAGATCATCAACCACTTAAGTGGCTACAAATAAAAAATCTAGGTAGAGACATTTCAACACGACTACAGAGATGGATACTCCAGTTAGGAGAATACGATATACATATAGAATATTTAAAAGGTACAAGCAATACTGTAGCTGATTTCTTGAGCAGAGAAATAAAAAATGCAGATGAAATAAACATGTTAGAAGATGAAGAATCAATGCAACTGACAATACATTCCCAACAAGAAGAAGCGAATGATCACTTCCCTATTAAAGATAGTGCAGTAAACATATTTAAACAACAAATAATATTGAAAGCAGGAAACGGACTTCGAAAAGGAAAAGGAAATAACAGGATATATATAGGAATAAAGGAAATTAACAAAAACGAATTCAATAACCGTTTAATTCCTCTAGTTGACAACAAGAACACAGGAATATATACAGATTTGTCAGACACTGAATATAACCTACTTCAACAAAAATTGATAGAACTATTTGGAACAAGAATAAAATTCCATAAATGTCAATACTTTGCGAAAGATATGAAATCCGAAGAAGAAGCTATCAAGCAAATAAAAATGTACCATGAAAAAGAAACAGGACATTCTGGTATAGAAGAAAACTACAGAGGACTTAGAACTAAAATTTATTTCAAAAACCTAAGAGAATTAATAAATGACGTCATTAATAGTTGCAATATTTGTAAGCAGTCAAAATACGACAGAAGACCTGTAAAAGGAAAATACTCATCATCTTATAAAAAACAATAATAATCAATTGAAGATAAATAGCCAGATTCAAAATGAAATAGAAATTTTAAGAAACGCAGTTTTAACCAAAACTAAGCATGAATTGGGATTTCAGCTAGAATTTCAAATGGCCGAGAAGAGACTAGTAGTGTTAGAATACTTACGTAAAATAGACAAAATTAAAGAGTTAATAGAAAAAATACAAAATATTATTTTGGCTAGCCGATTACAAATTATGACGACAAGCTTACTAACCACGGAAGAAATTCAAAACTTTGATATAAATTTAAGTAAACTAAAAAACATTAAACTTTCGATTGGAGAATATTCAGATGACCTTATAATTTTTATAATTCAAATACCAGATAGAATATCTACCTTTGATAAGTATTTGTATACACCAATCCCGAATGAAAAATTTATGGAAATAGATACTAAAGAGGAAGATATGATAAAGAATAATAACACCTTTTTAAAATTTGAAAATAATAAAGAACTCAGGCACTTAAAATCTGTAAAAAACTGTTTAATGAAAGAGGATTGTATGATGAAAATTAATAAAGAAATTAATGTAATTCTAGAATTAAGAAAAGGCGTATTACTAATAAAAAATAGTAACACAAAAATTAACAGTTCTTGTGACGAACGAAAAATAATAGCGATAAAAAGAAATGTGCTTATTCATTTTGAAAATTGTAAAATTGTTATTAATAATGAAGAATATGAGAACCAAAGAATTATTGTAAAACAACCAATTAGTATTGACTTGGAAGACATGTTAAATCTAACAACAATAGCTAATAAAAATATAAGCTGGAATATTACAAAAATTAATAATATTGATCAAATAATAGAAAGATATTCAAATCATTCAAAAGTTCACTTTAGTATACATGGAACTGTAATTATTGTAATTATTGTCATATTTGTAGTATTTTATAAAAGATTGTTCCAGGAGAAACAACAAGCTAAGGGAGGAGGAGTTATGTTAGGAACACACATTTCCAACGACGATCATATCAACATGAGTGATATGACACCAGCAGAGGGACGACTAGTTTTATAACCCGAGAAAGGACAAGGGTCCACTATCATACCCAGCTGCAAACAATAAACTCTGTGAGTTATGACCGACGCCTTTGGTTATCAGCTCAACAATAAACTCTGTGAGTTATGACCAACGCCTTTGGTTATCAGCTCAACAATAAACTCTGTGAGTTATGACCGACGCCTTGGTTATCATCTGTTATCCATTAATGTAAGATTTATTATGGACGCCACCTAATATCTAAGTATAAATAAGAGTAGATTTGTAACTTAGAGATCAGTTTAGATTTGTCAACGTAAATGAGCAGATCGGCTCAAACTTAAATAAATATATATTTTTAAATAAATAATATTTGTTTTATTTAATTCCCGCTTACGGCAAGATGAGATGGTTCAAGGGCATCGCTTACATAGATTGCAAGGACCAGACATCAAACGACTTTGCTAAGATCACACTAAACGGCGCACAACTATGGGAGGGGGCCATGCTTAAGGCCGTACCCATAGAGGAAGTCCCCGTAAAGGCAAAGGGCAGAGTATCCATCCCGGAGATAGGGGTGAAACGTGATGAGATCCTCAGCGTGTTGCAGGCACAAAACACCCAGATCGCGATGAGATATTGGGAAATTGTGTCCGAGGAGGAGCCAAAGAATGGTGCTAAAGGGTACGTTATCCTATTCGATGAACCACCTGCAGCACTGAAAAAAGATGCCGCTATCGTTTGCATCGAGTGAGGTAACTCTGAAGCTCCTAGAGGCGGCTACATCCAAAAATTAAGGTAGTCCAAATCAACCTCCATCACAGTAAGGTAGCCTCAGGCAACCTGAGGCTGTTCCTCGAGGAGGAGCAGCTGGATCTGGCCCTAATTCAAGAGCTATGAATCAATAATGATCAGGTGATGGGATTATACCATGTTCCCACCAACGTGATTTAGCTCATGTGATTTATAAATTTATGTGATTTAGTTTAACATTCAGCAGAAAGAATTCGTCTACTTCGGAGAGGATAGTTTTTTTTTTTCGTTGTTCTTCTTTTGTTGTCACACCTCTGGCAAAAATAAAACAATTTATGATTGTTGTACTTAATAAAAGTACCAAAATACACCGAAACACGAAGAAAACTGAATTTGGGATAATATTTTTGACATTTGTGTTGTTTTTTTTTTGCTTGTTGAATAACATTGAATTGAATTGAAAGCGCTGCAGGTATGTTCGATTTTATTTTGTGTCGATTTGCGATGACAGATACGTAATTAAAAATTAGACACGTCTAAATCACGTAATTAGTAATCACGAAAATGTATGGTAAATCACGTAATTTATGAGATGATTTAGCTAAATAAAGTGGATTTAGCTAAATCACGTCGGTGGGAACATGGTATTAGGGTCGAATAAATACGACATACTTTATGTCAAAAATAAAAATTTTGTATTTTCTGCTTTATGATGCTTGTAAAAGTATCTGGAAATGTTTATGATCCTTTTTAGTTGCTTTTTGTCTTATCTTTATTTTTGTTTATTTTCCCTAATATTAAGATAAAAACTTTTTGTTCAGAAATTATTTTTAATATAAATATTCTGTAGAAAACATAAACTAAATTATAAAATATGCTGTCAGCATAGAGTGGTACCATCATTGACACATGCTTTCCATCCACTGCTTCAATGCAGTTTCGAAATTGCCACAGTTCGTTAAATTTGGTAGCAACAGAATCCCAGGCCTCTGGTGTTCTCGGCGTCTAGATTTAAAAACCGTATTCTGCGCATTGTGTTCATTGAATCAGGTAAGAAAATGAATTTACCGAAAATTTTCCCCGGTAGATAGGGGAAGCATTTCAGCCGACCGACGCTGAAATGCTCGCCTCTCAACCCTTCGCCCAAACACGCCGAAGTTTGTGTGCCTATTCATCTTCCTCTATGCTTCCAAATACGTACGCGGCCAAAATAATCGCAATTACATCTTTTTGTTCCATTTTTGAATTTTTATTTTTTTATTATTACGTGCTTCTCAATCAAGACTTCACCACCGAATGAAAACAAAAAAAAAAATATTAACTGAACTTACCTAGCTTAAGATTTAAAAGTAAAAGAACAGACCTATTGTGTGTCATCTGTCACAAATATCCCAGGGATATTTTAGAAACTGCAAGTAGACCAACTTTTGAATTTCAACAGCGGAGTTGAGAATTAAAGTAGTGAATAAAAGCAATTTTCAGCTTGCCGCTCAACTCTCTCTTTCAAATCAACTCCGAAGTTGATCAACCTCGGCGTCATCGGCAAGTTGAACAATATTATATTTGTGACAGATGACACACAATAGGTCTGTTCTTTTACTTTTAAATCTTAAGCTAGGTATGTTCAGTTAATAGTTTTTTTTTTGTTTTCATTTGGTGGTGAAGTCTTGATTAAGAAGCACGTAATAATAAAACAATAAAAAAACAAAAAGATGCAATTGCGATTATTTTGGCCGCGTACGTATTTGAAAGCAGAATAGACACACAAACTTCGGCGTGTTTGGACGAAGGGTTGAGTGGCGAGCATTTTAGCATCGGAGCGGCTGAAATGCTTCCCCTATCTATCGGGGCAAATTTTCGGTAAATTCATTTCCATACCTGATTCAATGTACACAATGCACAGAAAACACCAAAGGCCTGGGATTCTGTTGCTACCAAATTTAACGAACTGTGGCAATTTCGAAACTGCATTGAAGCAGTGGATGGAAAGCATGTGGTACTGATCGCACCACTCTATGGTGACAGCATATTTTATAGTTTAGTTTATGTCTTCCACAGAATATTTAAACACATCGACATTTCCATATGTACCTACTTTAGTTATATTTCAATTCTATGAATATAAGTTTTGAATGAAGAATTTGAGTTCACCGAATTAGATAAAGCAGCATGTACATTGTACATTGTGCATGCTCGGAATTAATATTTTCATTATATTAACGCATTTGGGCGGTACGAAGATCGCCGGGTCAGCTAGTATCTATATAGAAATATGTTCAATAAAATTAAATTTTGTTTTTAAACAGTAGCGCCCGAGCAGGGACCAGTTTAGTTAAATTGTATTATTGTTCGTTAAAAATATAAAGTGATATTAATACATCAGTGGGTGAAAAACCATACGAATAAAAAACATTTAACAAAGGCATCCAAGAGGGAGAAAATCAACAAGTATCCTTCAGCCACGGGAACAAAGCAAATCAGACTTAAAATCTGAACAACGGGGGAACGACTCAAAGACTTTAGACGTAAAGCACCTGAAGAAAACCCCGGACATCGATTCTCACAGATCAGGAAAAGTAAGATCAGATAAGTAAGATCCAACCCAACGACGGAGAGTGAGGAAATTAAAGCCGTTTATATGAATTATATCTATTATAACTAAATTATAACGGGTGATTTTTTAAGAGGTTTAGAACTTTTAAAAAAAAAAAAACACAAAAAATTCGAAAAAATGAATGAAATATTTATTTGAATCGATAGTTTGAACCTTGCAATTTAATGTTTAAAGATAATTTCATGCAAATGTTGACCGCGGCTGCGTCTCAGGTAGCCCATCCGCTGAGTCCAATTTTGGCATACTCTTTCACACATATCGGCCGGTATTTCACGAATGAATGCATGGATGTTGGCTTCCAGTGCGTCAATCGAAGCGGGCTTGTCCCTATACACATTAGCCTTGACATACCCCCACAAAAAATAATCTAATGGTGTCAAATCGCACGATTTAGGCGGCCAATTGACCGGCCCGAAACGTGAAATTAGCTGTTCACCAAACTCGCCTCGCAATTGCGCCATTGTTTCGCGTGCTGTGTGGCATGTGGCACCGTCTTGTTGAAACCACATATCATGCAAGTCAAGAACTTCCATTTCGGGCAAAAAAAAGTTTGTTATCATCGCTCGGTAGCGTTCACCATTGACAGTAACGCTGCGATTCGCATCATCTTTGAAGAAATATGGCCCAATAATGCCGCCGGCCCAAAACCGCACCAAACAGTGGCTTTTTCGGGATGCATTGGTAGCTGTTGCAATGCTTCTGGCTGATCTTCACTCCAAATGCGGCAATTTTGCTTATTTACGTACCCATTCAACCAAAAATGAACCTCATCGCTGAACACAATTTTTCGATAAAAAAGCGAAAATGAACATTTCGAACCGAATTTTGATAGTAAAATTCAATAATTTGCAAGCGTTGTTCATTTGTAAGACGATCCATGGTTAAATTGCAAACCAAACTGAAGCTGTTTGACAGTGACACAAGGTACTAAACACACGTCAGCTGTCAAAACCAGTGTTGCCAAAACCAAACCACCCGTTATTAGGTAGATACTTATTATTATATTAAGAAACGTTATTTAAAAAAAAAAAAACAAAAAAAAAAAAAAAATAAAGGTGGTTGAGCAAAACGTATTAAAGTTAAATATCTCCTCTTTAAGGAATCTTGAAATATTCGCGTAAAAATACAAACGTACTAAAGTTGAAAGTATCCGCTAAAAGGAATTTTTTTAATTAGTCAAAAAAAAAAAAAAAAAAAAAAATATAGTATAACTAAATAAAACAATGACACCGGAAGAACTGTCGACAATAGTCAGTAGGTTGGTGGCTGCTGCCAATCGACAATTAATCGAAGAAATAGACAGGCTTAGTAGTCAATTAAGTACTTTAACGACAAGAGACGACATTGAGCCATACAAAGACATAACGATTGACCCAACAACAGAAGGTGGAGAGGGGCTAGAAGTAGCCAAATGTTTACCACCATTTAGTGGAGAAAATTACGTTTCCTGGCGCACAGCACTAATAAATGCCATGCAGGTATACGAATCGTGTAAGAGCGGGTCAAGATATTTTTCCGTAGTGAACATAGTGAGAAACAAAGTCATAGGGAAAGCTAACGACGTCCTCACCAGTCATGGGACACCGTTAAATATTGACGCGATTTTAGGTCGGTTAGATCTAACTTATAACGACAAAAGGCCTGTTCACATGCTAGAAGCCGAACTAGGCAATATGAGACAAGATAGGAAACCTCCCCAAGACTTCTACGATGACGTAACGAAAGTGCTGACGCTTATTATTAACAAGACGATTATGAGTTATGGCCCTAGAACTGCCGAAACAGAATGTCTTGCCGAGAGGGCAAGGCAAAACGCTCTTCGGGTGTTTTTTACGGGGCTTTATCAACCCACAAGTAATATTGTATTCTCTATCAAACCTGGGGATCTACCTAATGCTCTGGCGAGAGCACAGGAAATAGAGTCCAACCAAACAAGGATGAGAAGCTTGGGCCCACATCAGTCTAGACAACCTGGACCGAATCAGTTGTTTGACAAGCCAATGACCAGGCCATTCCGTCAAAATAGAGGAACAAACCAGGATAACTTGCCCACCCAAAACATGCAGTTTATGGATTCCTTTCAACAACGGAATAGATCATTGCAACAAAATCACCATTCCAACAATTTTGGAAACGGTCATAACCGACCTGAGAGGATGGACGCATCGAGTGGGAATTTAGTGCCCTCGAGACAAGCCACGCCTCATAACTCTAATAATAATAGACCACAATGGTCTAATAACACATTTATTCACAACCGGTTTAAAAGAGACCGAACAAGTAGCGATCAGATAGCTACAAATAAATTTCCACGCCTCAATAATTTAAACGAGAGCGGTAATTTTTTAGAGTAAGGCACGATTTACCGTATATAAAAAGAACGGATGGTAGGTCGGGGCGAGTATTTTATATTTTAATAGACACAGGAGCAACGCATAATTATATAAAACTAGGACTGTTCCCAAGTATGGAGCTTGAAACTCCATCGCGAGTTAAAAGCGTCCACGGAACCACCATCATCCTTACTTATCAAGACATAAATATCTTGGGAGTAAAAGATAAATTTTACGAGTTAAGCGAACTCAAAGACTTTGACGCAATTATAGGTATCAAATTATTAAGGAAAGTAAAAGGTAATATAAATATCAGGGAATATGATCAGGGAATGATACCCTTGAAGGGTTGTGATGCGTTCTATGAGAACACAAGCGTTTTCACATAGCCTCTCACAATCAACTCCTACTCTCACCTCCACGTTGGTGACTGGTGGGTGCCTAGTACCTCGACTGGAGATTGGGTATCCAACCCCTTTGGAAGGTCGTTGGTGGCAGCAGACGAGAGAGGGGGGAGGAGTGTCCTCTCACTAAGGCACTCCCTCTGATCCCAGATGGCAGCGGAGGAATTCCCTTGATGGAATCAACGGTGGCGTCTACAGTTCCAGTCAGGTTGAACTATTTAGTGTCTTCCCTATATGAGCTGCTCCGACATATTCGGATCCCAGGTCTATAGGGATCTCCAATACTGAGCCAGGGTGTTGGAAAGGAGTTGGTGGCGGATGAGCCCTTCATGGGCCAACGGCAGCACTCAGATCCCGAAGTGGGTTACTGGTGCCGGTAACTCGGCCCCTCGTCCAAGGGGTATAAAATGGAACTGGCCCTCCAGGTTGGGGGTTGTGCGTCGGGGTAACTTCTCTACCACGGAAAAAACAAATAGTTCAGAAACAACTACAAGCCTCGGAAAAGGACGGATCTACTGTTGACAACCCCGCGAAACGAAATAAGGACAACGATATTCGGATCTGTACGTGGAATGTTCGTACATTGAACAGACCGCGTGCAGCCGAACAATTAGCAGAGGCCCTTGACTGCTATAAAGCAGACATAACCGCCATCCAGGAAGTGCGATGGGATGGGCCGGGCAAAAGAAAGATGAAAAACTGTGACATCTATTACGGTGCTTGCTATACGGAGCAGAAGCAGCGCTTATTTGGATGTGGATTTGTCATACGCGGTAGACTTAGGCAAGAAGTCTTGAGCTTTCGGCATGTGAGTGAACGTCTTATGACCATCCGCATCAAGGCAAAATTCGCCAACATAAGCCTAATATGCGCTCATGCCCCCACAGAGGAAAAGGACGACGCTACCAAAGATAGATGCTACGAGCTCCTCGACCAGACATACGAGCAATCGCCCAACACGATTTTAACGCCAAAGTAGGAAAGGAGGACATCTATGGTAGGACAGTAGGTAAACACAGCCTACACGACACCACGTCTGGTAACGGACTGAGGCTGATTGACTTTGCTGCGGGGCGAAATGTCACTATAGCAAGCACACGGTTTCCTCATCTCAATATTCATAAAGGGACATGGCGGTCTCCGGATCAACAAACCGTCAACCAAATTGATCACATTGCGATCGACGCAAGGCACGCCTCCAGTATTGCGGATGTCCGAACCTTCCGAGCGGCCAACATTGACTCGGACCACTACCTTGTTGTAGCCAAGGTACGAATGCGGATATCCAACACGCCTCAACAACGGAATACTGTGAGAAAGTACAATGTCGAAAAGCTGCAGAATCTTCGCCGATCGCGTATCCCGATGTCTCACGACAAGTCCTCCCGCAACAACAGCTAGCGCAGAAGACCAGTGGCAGCACTGCCAGAAAGCCATCATTAATGCCGCGACTGATGTGCTGGGTTTCACACGACCGCCACCACGAAACCCCTGGTTTGACGAACAATGTCGACTAGCAAACGCAGCAAAACAAGAGGCATATAAAGCGGCGCTGCAAAGGAGGACTAGAGCTGCTCGCGAGCTCTACGAGCAAAAGAGACGGGAAGAACATCGGCTTCTCAGGAAGAAAAAGAAAGAGCACGAGAAGCGCGAGATCGAAGAAATTGAGAGATGCTACTCCAGGAATAATGTACGGAAGTTTTACCAACAGGTAAAGAGAACATGCCAGAGCAACAAATCCCGTACAGAAACCTGTAGAGATAATGAAGGAAACCTCGTAGTAGAATCACAGTCGGTGCTGAGAATATGGAAAAACTACTTCTGCAGACTGTATAACGGCGACGAAGACCAAAATCCCGCTGTCAGGCAGAACGAACCATTCAACTTAGACGATGATAGCCAAAACTACCGTCCACCTGATCAAAATGAAGTGAAGATAGCAATATCCAAGCTTAAAACCAACAAGGCTGCTGGGCCTGACGGTCTACCCGCCGAGCTTTTTAAAGCAGCTGGAGATGACTTGGTGGAGAGCATGCACCAACTCATTTCTAGGATTTGGTCAGATGAATGCATGCCTGATGAATGGAATCTCAGCATCGCTTGCCCGATCCACAAGAGAGGAGACCACCTCAACTGCGCCAACTATAGAGGAATCAGTCTCCTTAACATCGCGTACAAGATCTTATCTGCAATATTGTGTGAACGCCTAAAACCATTCGTCAACAACCTGATTGGCCCCTATCAGTGTGGTTTTAGGCCAGGAAAGTCCACCGTCGATCAAATTTTCACACTTAGGCAGATCCTGGAAAAAACCCAAGAAGTCCAAATCGATACTCACCATCTTTTCATCGATTTCAAAGCCGCCTATGACAGTATCTATAGAGACGAGCTATACAGAGCCATGTCTAGTTTTGGCATCCCTACCAAACTCGTCCGTCTGTGCAGGATGACGATGGAGAAATCTCGCTGCTGCATCAAGGTCGGCAATGACCTAACCGAGACCTTTGATGTCAAAAAAAAAAAAAAAAAAAAAGGATTTAGACAAGGCGATGCGCTGTCATGTGACTTCTTTAACATCATACTTGAACGAATTGTGCGAAACTCACAAGCTAACATACGAGGTACGATCTTTCAAAAGTCTGTACAATTACTTGTATATGCGGACGATATTGACATAATTGGACGAACACAGCGAGCTGTCACTGGCGCGTTTGCAAGTATAGACACAGAAGCGGCTAAAATGGGCTTAGCGGTTAACGAGGGCAAAACAAAGTATATGCTGTCAACAAGAAGGGACACCCAACATCGACGAATCGGGCAGAACGTCACAATAGATAGCTATAACTTTGAGGTAGTAAGGGACTTCGTCTACCTTGGCTCTGCTATAACATCTGAAAATGACATCTCATCAGAAATCAAACGGAGAATAACTCTTGCCAACCGCTGTTTCTTTGGGCTGAGAAGGCAACTGTGTAGTAAGGCCCTCTCCCGAAAGACTAAGGAGACTCTCTATAAGACCCTCATCATCCCAGTCCTGCTATACGGATCTGAAGCATGGACTATTTCCAAGGCGGATGAAGATATCCTTGGTCGATTCGAGAGAAAAATTCTTCGTAAGATATTCGGTCCCGTATGCGTTGACGGGTTTTGGAGGAGACGATTCAACGACGAAATATACGAGCTGTACAGCGACATCGACCTAGTCAAAAAACTGCGCATTGGACGTTTGAGATGGCTAGGACATGTAGAGCGAATGGACATCAACGCTCCGGCCCGCAGAGTTTTCGATTCCAACCCAGAGGGTCAACGCAGTAGAGGAAGACCTCGCCTAAGGTGGCGCGCACAAGTGGAAAACGACCTCAACCAACTTAGAGTGCGCAACTGGAGGCAGTTGGCTAAGGACCGGGCCAGCTGGAGAGGCTTGTTGGTTGAGGCCCTGGTTCACCCCGAACTGTAGCGCCACCTAAGTAAGTAATGATACCCTTAATATTCAACGAGACTTTGATAAACACTCTAAATATAAATAACGAAATCTCCACAAAAGAAAAATTAACTTTTATCTTAAAAAAATATCACGGTGTCTTCACCGAGAACCCAAACTACTAGTCATAGACTATAAAAAGCTTAATTCATTTACCAAAACCGAAAAGTACCCAATGGCGGAAACATCCGTTATCCTAGCTAATTTGGGCAAGGCTAGTTATTTCACGACTCTCGATTTACAGAGCGGTTTCCATCAGATTAAACTGAAGGAAAGCGATAGGGAGAAAACAGCTTTTAGCGTTAACAATGGTAAATACGAATTCCTTCGAATGCCATTTGGACTCAAAAACGCTCCGTCAATTTTCCAGAGAACTATGGATGATATTCTCCGCGAGTATATAGGCAAATTCTGCCACGTCTATATCGATGACGTCATTATATACTCAGAAACGGAAGAAGAACACCTCGAACATATCAAGACAATAACTAAAGACTTTAGCACAGCAAACATGAGAATATCGAGCGAAAAATCAAAATACTTCATGAAAGAAGTAGAATTTCTTGGATACATCGTATCATTTAATTGTATCAAAATGGACCCAGTAAAAACTCGGTGCATAGAGGAATTCCCACAACCGCAGACTTTACGTCAACTAAGATCTTTCTTGGGGCTAGCTGGTTATTACCGTAAATTTATAAGAAATTACGCGATGGTTGCCAAACCCATGACCAAGTTACTCAGAGGAGAGAATGGTAGAACAGGCCAAAGTAATAGCAAAAAGATAACAATAGAATTCGATAAGGAAGCCATTAACGCATTCAAGATATTGAAAGACAAATTCTGCGAACAAGTTACGCTCAACCAACCTGATTTTACCCAGAGATTTGAGCTAACTACAGACGCTAGCAACTCGGCCATGGGTGCAGTGCTTAGCCAAAATAATAAACCAATTATTTTTATAAGTCCAACCTTAAGTAAAAGCGAGAAAAACTACGCGACAAACGAGAAGGAACTTCTTGCCATAATTTGGGCATTGAAGAACCTTCGAAATTATCTTTATGGTGTGAGTGGTATCCGCATATAAGTTAACACGACATTTTCTCATTCCCTCTCGCATACCTTTCCTATATCACTTCATCACTCACATAGAATTGCTGACTCAGTATTTTAATTCCATTTCAATTAGTTAACACGACATTTCCTCATTCCCTTTTGCATACCTTTCCTATATCACTTCACCACTCACAGAGAATTGCTGACCTAGTATTTTAATTCCATTTCAATTCCTCGAATTAAATCGCGGCATTGTGTCATTGCGCTCAATATTGTAAACTCGCAATTATTCTACATTTTGAACTTTTGCTTACTATTATACTTACCTTAGCTTATTGGAAAATGTCAACATATTTCTAAGAAATTCAATTATGACAATAAATTGCTGTATAATTAGTTTAAGGTAATATAAGGAAGAAGAAATAACAACAAATCGTACTAGTTGTTCACACCTGAAGGTGCAATTGTCTTTTTTTTCAATCGCGCGTAATACCGACGCGATAACTGGCGCCCGAGCAAATTAAAAATCCATTACATATCCGGTGTAATAAAAATCAATATCACAAAAGTTTAAATTCTGCGTACTAAGTTGAATTACGCGTGCTAAAATTTTACTGTGCGTACTAAAAATTCAAACTGTGTGTAACAAAACAAAACTGTAAAATGACTACTAACTGAAGTCGTCCACATAAGAACACGACTAAAAGTAAATGTAACACAAGTCGTTCACATAAGAACACGACTAAAAGTAAATATCAACACAAGTCGTTAACATAAAAACACGACTAAGAAGAAAAAACAGTGCATCCAATATAAGTGTGTGACAGTGATCTTTAAAAATACACCGTTCACATAAGAACAAGGGTAAAGAGAAAATCTGATACAACTGTACCGAGTCAACTGTGGCGGAAACCGTACCACGAGTAAGCCGAGACTAGCCAAAAGGGAAACCTACGGACCACCCGACGCAAATCCAGATGTCTAAACTCATCATCATCATACTGTAAGCCAAAGTGTATTCTTTTATAAAATAAATAATAACACATTTGACTAGAAAATTATCGTAGTATTTAAGATAAACACAAGGAAATTTTTCTTTGAATACGAATAAATTAACCAATTCATAAAACATTTGACTTGCGGAAAAAGTGTAGTATTTAAGATATAAACAATAATTCTGAATTGTAAAGTGTAGAAACAACACCCATTAGGCAATTCTATGTATTCCCTATTACATTACCCATATAATACACATTCCTTTTATAAAATAATGGAACAAACAAAAGAGGTAATAACCCAATTAACGGGTACAGTTAATACTCAAATGGAGCAAATTAAATTACTGAATAATCGCCTACAGCAAATCGAATGTAGAGTTAGCCCTCCCCAAACTTCCACTCAAACACTCTCCACCCCTCAAACGGAACAGGATCTGCAAGCAATCAGGAGACTTCCTGATTGTGTTAAAGATTTGCAAGTTTTTGACGGAAATCCCGTACAATACATCTCATGGATCCACACTGTGGAGTCCATCCTAAGGGACTATGAAATTGTCAAATCAAAGCCAATTTATAGGGCAATAATCCAACACATCAGACAAAAAATAAGAGGTCCAGCTGATACAGCACTGATATCCTACAACATCTTTGATGACAATTGGTCAAAGATTAAACAATGCCTGTCTTTACATTATGAGGACAAACGCTATGTGCGCACTCTAGAACATGAGCTCAATACAATGAGCCAGCAAAGACTAAAACTGCGATTACACGGCCATTTTTTCGAGTCATTTAAATGAAGCTCTGACGTCCGCAAAAAATGTCGTATTAGAGTGCCATTCAAGCTACGATTCGCCATTTGCGTCATTGCGAAAAAATGGCGATCACACGAAATGACTATTACCGTCATTTTTGTCCCAAAATCAAATGACAGACAGTGCGAGTCATTTAGAATTCTCCATTGGGATGACATTTAAATGATGAGCGAAAAAATGGCGATCACATGGCAATGACTTGCCTCATTTAGTGTTTTTCTTTCGGCAAAGACACATGCGGCCACCTTTTTAATCAATTTAAATTGCATAGAAAACAAAAAAAAAAATGATAATAAATAAAAAACGACAAAAAGAACTTTGGCGATGATGGTGGAAATTGCGGAGATGGGAGTAGCTTATGCTGACTATAAATTGTTGTATGTCGATGTAGATCGCAACGGACGGTTCTCGGATAGTGTGGTGGTGTCTTTAATCGCTTTACATTCGGTTAAGCATTGGATAGCAAACAGCTGCACCTGCCAGCATATCAAAAGCATTGCCTGAGAGAAACACTCCCGTTTTGATATTCTGCAGTTTGTATTGGGGAACTGCGCTATCCCAAAGTGCCCGTTGTTTTTGCACAGAAACGATCAAACGCGAATTCTCCTCGTCACTCCACGAATGGCTAATTTATCTGTTCCGCTTCCGTACTGTTTTTTTGGTTTTGGAACGCCACGAGACAAAATTCAAATTTCAAATGCAAGCAAGCGTCATTTCGTCGGCTTACAAGCAAAACTGACCAACTGCCTAAAATTCTATTTTGTATTAATGGCAAGTATATAGAAGAGCAAGTAGAAAATTCTGCCAAAACTGCCTATCTGATATTTTTCCTATAAATTATTGGTTGACTATCTGACGTGCACAAAAAATTCAAGAAGAACTGAGAAACTTCAGATAGTCAATTTTCCCAATTTTGCAGTTTCCTTAAACTGACTCGGCTTTTTTTAATCCACTTAACTTTGTATGAGCTATATTAACAGTTATCACTTGGTAGTTTTTCAGTTGGTTGATTTTAAGTAATTTTTCTGCGTGTATTAATTTTTACCAAAATAGCAACCACAGATGCGACTCATCCCTTCGCTACAAAAAAAAACCAAATCTTTCATGGCGATCACACGAAATGACTATTACCGTCATTTTTGTCCCAAAATCAAATGACAGACAGTGCGAGTCATTTAGAATTCTCCATTGGGATGACATTTAAATGATGAGCGAAAAAATGGCGATCACATGGCAATGACTTGCCTCATTTAGTGTTTTTCTTTCGGCAAAGACACATGCGGCCACCTTTTTAATCAATTTAAATTGCATAGAAAACAAAAAAAAAATGATAATAAATAAAAAACGACAAAAAGAACTTTGGCGATGATGGTGGAAATTGCGGAGATGGGAGTAGCTTATGCTGACTATAAATTGTTGTATGTCGATGTAGATCGCAACGGACGGTTCTCGGATAGTGTGGTGGTGTCTTTAATCGCTTTACATTCGGTTAAGCATTGGATAGCAAACAGCTGCACCTGCCAGCATATCAAAAGCATTGCCTGAGAGAAACACTCCCGTTTTGATATTCTGCAGTTTGTATTGGGGAACTGCGCTATCCCAAAGTGCCCGTTGTTTTTGCACAGAAACGATCAAACGCGAATTCTCCTCGTCACTCCACGAATGGCTAATTTATCTGTTCCGCTTCCGTACTGTTTTTTTGGTTTTGGAACGCCACGAGACAAAATTCAAATTTCAAATGCAAGCAAGCGTCATTTCGTCGGCTTACAAGCAAAACTGACCAACTGCCTAAAATTCTATTTTGTATTAATGGCAAGTATATAGAAGAGCAAGTAGAAAATTCTGCCAAAACTGCCTATCTGATATTTTTCCTATAAATTATTGGTTGACTATCTGACGTGCACAAAAAATTCAAGAAGAACTGAGAAACTTCAGATAGTCAATTTTCCCAATTTTGCAGTTTCCTTAAACTGACTCGGCTTTTTTTAATCCACTTAACTTTGTATGAGCTATATTAACAGTTATCACTTGGTAGTTTTTCAGTTGGTTGATTTTAAGTAATTTTTCTGCGTGTATTAATTTTTACCAAAATAGCAACCACAGATGCGACTCATCCCTTCGCTACAAAAAAAAACCAAATCTTTCATTATCTGTATCATATTAAATGCTGCTTCATTTGTCATTTGCGTAGAAAATGGCATAGCATGAATTTCGTGCCTAGTCATTTTTTTTGAGGCTGCCATTTAAATGACGCAACAGCTGAAAAGTTTAGTCATTTGTCCTAGGCGTCATTGAAGAGCGATCACACGGCCATTTTTTTCCGTCATTTAAATGGCACAAAATTCATGTCATTTGCTCTGCCATTTTCCTAGTCATTTAAATGACGCCGAAAATGTTGTCCCAAAAATGGCGATCACACGGAACGACATTTAAATGACGGCTTTGTGACGAGATTTTTACGTCAGAGCGCCATTTAAATGACTCGAAAAAATGGCCGTGTAATCGCAGCTTAAGCATAGACGAGTTCTATGCTTAGGTCAATCATCAGCTTTCTTTACTAATAAATAAACTTAAAACTGAAGATCACTCCATCAAACCATTTGTGCTCTAACCGAGAACTATAGGAATAGGGCATTAGATCTATTCATCATAGGATTAAATGGTGACGTCTCTAGGATGCTCGTCATCCAGAAACCCAAGACATTGCCGGAGGCATATACGTCATGCCTCGAGTTTCTATTCATAACAGAGGTATAAGTAACACTATTTCAGCACCTATAAACCAAATATTCACAAATAGATACCAACAAAGGCCTAGGATGCCAACTAGACAGCTATCCCCTTGCGAACAAAATCTTATCTATAATGCACCCCAACGTGCCGAATACCACCCCATCCAATATAACAACCCACCCCAACACAGCCAAAACGACCTCACCTATGCAGACTGACCAATCCGTTCAAACAAATCGGGTAAATTACATGAATCGACCCGCAAACAACCCCATTCCTAGAAGATCGAATGAGTCACTGAACCTACCTCGAAAGCAGCAACGGCTTTTTGTTACAAACACTGTAGAAGAATCAGAACAAATAGACCGGGAAGAAGACACCTTCCAAACATACGAAGAGGATTACGAGGAACAAGGTATAGACGAAATAGACGAAATAAATTTTTTGACAGAAGCCCCTCTAGCGTACCATACTTAGAGTATGTTACCAGAGACGGTAAAGCTCTAAAATTCCTCATCGACACAGGAGCGAATAAAAACCAAATCGCAGCTAATTGCAAACCTATTAATACACCATTCAAAATCCAATCAGCAGCAGGACAACTCGAGATCACCCATAAAACAAGTGGCCCGTTTTTCAAAAGCCTAGGCAATAATAGCATAATAGATTTCTTTGTCCTTTCTGGTTTAAAGTAGTTCGACGGAAATAGGAGACGACACATTACGGTAACTGGAAGCCATAATCGACAGAAAAAACGGTATCTTATACATAAGCCCAAATATTAAAATAACATTCCAAGTAGGTCAATACCGTCCAAACGGACATCGACGCCGACAGTGAAATCCAACACATTCTTGTTAAACATAATAAACTTTTCGGTCCCATTTCTGATAGCGGAACAATCGATACAAGTGTCCGTGCGGAAATAAGAACCACAACATCCGAACCAATCTACACAAAATCATACCCCTATCCAGCTAATCTAAGGTCAGAAGTAGAACAGCAAATTGAGAAAATGTTGGCAGATGGTATTATAAGGCCATCAAAAAGCCCATACAATTCTCCTCTTTGGATTGTTCCAAAGAAGGCCAATTCGGAAGGAGAAAAACAATATAGACTGGTCATAGACTTTAAACGTCTTAATGCCGTCACAATTCCAGACGCATATTCCATTCCAGACATAACCAATACATTGGCAAGTCTTGGGGAATGCAAATTTTTCACAACTCTCGATCTGACGTCTGGTTTTCACCAAATTAAAATGAAAACCAGCGACATACCAAAAACGGCCTTCTCCACGGCAAACGGGAAATATGAATTTACTCGGCTCCCGTTCGGTCTCAAGAACGTCCCCGCCATCTTCCAGAGGATGATTAATGATGTCCTTAAACCACTGATAGGCAAAACCTGTTATGTCTACATTGACGACATCATAGTCCTTGGAAAAGATAAGGAAGATCACATAAAAAATCTGGATGAAGTACTTTCCTTATTAGAAAACGCCAACTTGAGAATTAACATGAAAAAATCTAAATTTTTGAGAACACAAGTCGATTTTTTAGGTTACATAATAACACAAAACGGAATCCGTCCAGACCCCAGGAAAGTCGAAGCAATTATCCGAATCCCACCACCTCAAAACCTTAAAGAACTGAAAAGTTTTTTGGGTTTAGCCTCATATTATATAAAATTTATAAGAGATTTCGCAAAAATCGCGAAGCCAGAGGAACAAATGCACAAATAAAAGCGAACCAATCTAAAAAAACTGAAATAAACGTTGACGAACATGCACTTAAAGCATTTAACGACCTGAAAGAGATGCTTACGTCCTCAGACATTCAAATTTTTCCAAACTTTGAAAAATATATTCCATTACTACAAGAAGTATATAAGAAATTTTTCAATCAAATTAAAATTAGAATCACAAAGAGAATAGTTACTGACATTTCCAACGAAGAAAATAAGCTAAAGATAATTAAAGACGAACAAAAGCGAGCTCATAGAAACCATAAAGAAAACAAAGAGCAAATCTTGGAAAGATACTACTTTCCGCAAATGACAAAACTAATCAAAAAATACACAGATTCTTGTGACATATGTTGTTCTAACAAATACGATCGACATCCCCAGAAACCCGAGCTTCAACTCACACCGTTACCATCGTACCGATCAGAGATCCTTCACATGGACATAATAGAAATCAAGCGAGAAAAATTTATAACTTGCATAGAAAAGTTCTCAAAATTTACAAAATTTTTTCGCATTAAAAACAAGCCAGTCTTACATGTTCGAGACAAAGTAATTAAATTATTACATTTTTTTACTGTCCCAAAAATGTTAGTCATGGACAACGAAGGAAGCTTTATTAGCCCAATAATCCTTAATTATTTAGAAGGACTAGGAATAACCGTCTATCTTGCCCCGCCACAAAAAAGCGAGGTTAACGGAACCGTGGAAAGAGTAGGTACATTCCACCATTATTGAAATGATAAGATGTCTCCAACGGGAGTACCCTGACTACTCAATAAAAGAAATTGTCAACATCGCAGTGGACAGGTACAATAATACCATCCACTCCGTTAGAAAAAGGAAGCCTGTTGATGTATTCTTTGGAAGATCTCAAAGGATACACTACCAGAACCTTGTAGACTTTAAAGACATAGTCAACACAGATTTAAGAAACGAAGTTTCCCGTAATCAAAGACACAAGATTAATAGACATAATAACAAAAGATCAAAGCCTAGAGACGACACTCCTGGCGACACCGTATACAAAAAAGATAAGCAAATAAAGGGAAAAGAAAAGTCTATCTTCCAAAAAGAAACTGTAGGAATAGATAATAAAGTCACTATAACTACTACTGACGGAAAAAGAATCCACAAATCGCACCTTAAAAACATACCCACAATTTCAGATTAATGGCCTGCTGGACGGATGCCGCGGTCAACACTTATGAATACAACAACCCGATAGTTGCGATCAAGCAAAGAGATGGAAAAATCGCAAATGGAAACTATAAAATAATTCACACGATAAATTTGGCTGACTACACGAAAATTCTAAAAAATATTGAGTTAAACATGCGCAAGGTAAGCAAAGCAAGCCCGGTAACACCCCAACTAGAACATCAAGTCTCAAAGATAGAGAACCTATTAGAACAACTCCAAGAAACAAAATCAACGAAGCCAAAAAGATCGATCAACTGGATAGGATCCGCCTGGAAATGGCTAGCAGGAAATCCGGATTCCACCGATTGGGATAATATACTCGCAAAACATAATGACTTAGTAGACAATAGCAATAGACAGTACCATATAAACCAATATTTAACTAAAGCTATAAACGATCTAATAAATGGATACAATATAATCACTGAGGAAATTAACGCTAATGATACACTAAGGTATGGACAGATAATTTTTAACAACCTGGGAATTCTTAAGGACGAAATTGAGCAAATAACAATGGCAGGATAACTTGCAAAGAAAGGTATTGTGCACACAACCTTGTTGAATAAAGCGGAAATCGCGGAGATTGTATTAAAAATAGAAACGCTACCCTTTAAAAATGAGCTCGAAGCCATCGAGTACGCCGAACCTATGATGCTAGTAAAAGATTCGATGCTTCTATACGTAATATGCTTACCCCAAACAGAAGAGACTCTTTACAACAATATTTTATTCCGATCAACAGTAAAAAAAAAGAATGTATTCAAGCTTTTCTAATATATTCTTATCACAATCAGAGAAATTTGGCATCACAGATAAGTGCCCCACTATTCAAGATACCACAATATGTAAAAGGAGTCAGCTCCAGAAACTTTCCCCAAACCACTGTATTATTAAGGTATATTGAATGGCGAAGAAGCAACATGTGAATATCAGTTTCAAAGCAAACCCATAGTAGAATTAGTGAATGGAACTATATTTCTTACAAACTACCTTGGGAACCTCTCTTATGGTAGTACAACTGAGCTTGATAACGTTAAATATTCAAATTGGGAAAATTGCAAAGTAACCTTACCGAAGGAGATATAAAATTAGATCTCCACAAACTATACCTGGACAACGTAAAACGATTATCTCATCTTTCGTTAAATAATCTAATATCAGTGAGTTCCGACATTACAATTTTGCTGATAGGACTTTTACTTAATATAGCGTTATTTTTGCGGCTAAAAAATAAACGCAAGAATAAAATCCACGAGAAACTCTTAACGATTCCACACCTGATTCCCATAAAACTTAATTTTTGATCCACGAGACGTGGATACTTAAGAAGGGGGGAGTTAACACGACATTTCCTCATTCCCTTTCGCATACCTTTCCTATATCACTTCATCACTCACATAGAATTGCTGACTCAGTATTTTAATTCCATTTCAATTAGTTAACACGACATTTCCTCATTCCCTTTTGCATACCTTTCCTATATCACTTCACCACTCACAGAGAATTGCTGACCTACTATTTTAATTCCATTTCAATTCCTCGAATTTAATCGCGGCATTGTGTCATTGCGCTCAATATTGTAAACTCGCAATTATTCTACATTTTACTTACTATTATACTTACCTTAGCTTATTGGAAAATGTCAACAGAAGAAGAAATAACAATAAATCGTACTAGTTGTTCACACCTGAAGGTGCAATTGTCTTTTTTTTTAATCGCGCGTAATACCGACGCGATAAGTTATATACAGATCACCAATCATTACCGTTTGCCATTGGCGATAAGAACCCAAACGCAAAAATAAAACGCTGGCGCTCCTTCATAGAAGAATACTCTCCAGAAATTATTATACAAACCAGGTAAGGAGAACGTCGCGTCGTAGCCGATGCCATAAACTAACTATTAAATAGACCGTCAGCAGCTCCGCCCACTTAAGAGAATTTGCCTACAAGCTGTTTTCCGTGTTACTATGTGCGAAAGTATGTGTGCCATGTTAAAGTCCATAAGACGCACGCATACGCTGGCACATAGCAACCTGACAGATGACTGACACTTCATTCTGTGGTGACATTGGGAAAAATTCAAATAATTCAAATAATTGGCAGTTATCAGGACGTGTTAACAAAACGGAGGGTGTGGTGAATTTAGTACCTATATACATTTCATTAAAACGAATATATCAGGCCTGTTTTTTTGAGCTTCGCTCAGCAAAGCAAAGTAAATTAGGATTTTCTTTTTCAGCACACAATTACAACAACTGCGCTAGACTTGACACTTCGAGACTCGTAATAGTTGTTGTAATTGCGTGCTGAAAATCCTACTTTACGTTGCTTTGCTGAGATCGAAGCTAAAAAAAACACGGATATTATTAAGATTTTCTTATTTTACGTAGATAAAGTACGGGATGTTTACATTGTGGTTGCAAACAATGGAAATATTTACCATTTACAAAAATGTAATAAAATCAGTATCTACAAATAATTATTTGGAATTTTACTAAATATTTTATATATATTTTACTATATATTGTAGTTTCGATTTTGACTTACAGTTTAAAGAAAATTAATTCATAAATAATTGATTTTCATCTACATATTGGTTGGTCATCAGAATTGAAAAAAAAATTATTTGATGTCCTATTATTTTGTTGAGGGCTGTTGCAACCTTATAATTTTGATTGTTTTCTTACGTTAATTTGAAATTCGTTTGTTTATTAAATTGTTGCAAACTTTGTTAAAAATATAATTTTTTCCCCCTTTTTTGTTTTCGGTTATTACACGGTTACTTCATGAAAATAATTATAACTCATAAATTATACCCAATCAGAAATGTTCATATCTCTCCTCAGAACCCCAACACATTTTATGTCTTAATATTCCTTAGTTCTTCACTTTGAATCCGTTGCCTTTTTTCTGTCGACATTCGCGGGCAAAATAACATTTCGCCAAAATCAACAAACGAAAACAAACACAATTATAATTGTGAAAACAAAAATGTTTTATTTTATTTCCACGAATGAATATTTCTACCATTCTGCAAAACACGTTTTCGTGGTGAAATAAAACAAACAATCTTAACTGTGGGAACGCATCCATCATCCAGCTGATCGAAATACACTAAACTCAGTCAGTGTTCTTAGCATTCTCTCTTTATTTTTCCCACGAAGCGAGGGCATTTTTCCCTTTTCGCCGTACTCAAATACCCTCGATTTGTTTATGAAAAAATATTTCTTCTAAAAGTTTAGTTGGTATTATTCGGAAAGAAATTCACATTAAATTAACCTTGAGTATAAAAATCGCAGTTTGTTGACATTATAATGATTATTTCTTGGTACTAGAAATCTTTTGCAACAAGACAAATCTCTTTTTTATGGGCATTTAGTGTGTTGCATTGTAGTTCGAATGTTTTTTCGTCAGATTCATGACGCTTAAACAATTTTGATGCTTTATTTTTGTTTTGCACGAATTGTTTTTCGGGCAACAAAATGTCCACAAAAGGTAGAAATTCCACGATGTAGGATGACTGCTGAGTGTCAGTATTTCATTATACCCCCTCCATTCACTTTTTTTTTTTGTTTTGTTGCCTCACACGTATTCACCGATACGAAATTTAAGAGAGAATTTTTCTTTCAAAATTTGCGGGGGGAATCGGGTAGGTGCGCGGGAGCTGACGGTCTATTTAATACTTATATGGAATTCGATTGGGCGCTCTCAGAGCACTTTTTTTGCTCTCAGAGCAATTTTTATGTTCGTTTGGTACAGGGCTCTAATCGCGTAAGCACAAAACGATCGAACGACATCGTCTCGACGATACTTCAACTTCGTGTAACAACCAAACCACGATAATCGTCCTAACGATTGGACGATCACCGTTTTTTGTTGCTTCACGTTACTAATTCAAGCGTCAAATACCCTCGTCGAAACGATTCGATTGAACGACAGCTATTTTGCAATCGCTTCATCATTTTTGGTCCATATTTTCAGTTTTGAATAGGGAATTTCAGTTTTGGAGAAAAGTATAGCAAAATATTTAAAGGAAAACACACTTATGTTCTCTTTGGAGGTGACTCGCTCTTATCCGAGTTGTGAAAGAATGAAATCCTTGCAAAAAAAAGAAATGGATTGAGTTTTGTTTTGTATTTTTTGTCTTGCAACTGGATCCTAAGCAATAAAAATTCTCATCTGTTCCAAAAAATGCAAGAAATTTATTGGAGTTTTGATTGATTTAATAAATACAAATCTATATTTCGAAAAACAATAATTCTTCTGGCCTACCACACCTGTGCACACTTTAGTATATTCCATTGGGCTATGGTTGGCTATCTGCGTATACGCGTACACTTTCACTTCACATTTCACTTGCCTTATTCCTTACTACCTCTCCATCTGCATTAAATGCCTTATTCGAAGTGAATAACATGGGCCAAAATCAATGTCAATCAATAAAAAAACACAGAAAAATAAACAAATTCAAGAAAAAAAACTATTTCCATACATTTTTTTGATTTTTTAGCTGTCAGAGTTTGTTTACAGTCATGTTCAAACTGTTCAAAATGAAAACGATGAACGATTCGATTGAACGATCCGACGATGATGTTATATGAAGCAAACTAAAAACGATATCGTTGTGTTCAATCGTTTCGACGACTATCGTTTCAAAAGTTACGCGATGAGAGCCCAGGAAAAAGCAATCTTTTTCAGATTTCAGAGCACTTTTGCGAATCTAGATATTTTCTCAGATTTACCAATTCAAGTGCGTTTGAGTTTGACAACTGATGGAGTTTGTTTACATTTTTCTCTAGCAAAGAAAGGCATTACATCGGGCGAATCTACATATTTTTGTAAATTATTTATGTAAAAATATTTAGAAATCAATAGGGACAGATATTTCTAATTTTTTAATACAAAATTTAACCAGTGAATGGAAATCGCTTAGAAAAGTGTCGGAGACTACACATATTCAAATCACACAAATATCAACACAAAAAAGAGCAAGTGACGTTTTTATGTTCGATTAGGCACACGAAATCTGAAATCTGAGGGCAAATCTGACGAAGCCCAAACGAATACCACATTAGTTTATGTTTATGGTGATACCCTCGCGGAAAACAGTGGCATTGCCTACCCACACACACTCAATACCCTCCAGTGGAAAACGGTAGAGGCTCGCTTTTATACTGACAGTGACTGTAAGATAAAAATAATAAATACAGGCTAGTGGCGTACGGTGCAGTACTTGCTTGGTGATTATATACTTCGCATTTGCATCTCGCATAGTACATACATAATATTTCTCAGTCAGAAAGGACAATTCTGCGGCGCACGTCCTAAGCGTCTGGCTACTAGATCCTTCCTTACTGATCGTCGAAGCACTCGCAGACCTGTCTGTGGTAATCCTTTTTCTTCACAGAATAAAAGGAAAAATATACCTACCTACTTATAGTCTCACATAAGTAGATCGTTCTTGTGTTCATTGCCGAAGGAGTAAAACACACCCATACTCCGACATAAAAAACACTTTCGGCATAGAACTGCACACCAAGTATATGCAGAACGAGAACAAGGGATGAAACCATTGTACCCACACTCTAACACGGCCATCCTGCAACTTTCATCGCTCTCGATGAAATAAAACATATGGTTTCACATTAAAAAACAAAATTAATCCAATTTTATTTAAGAACACAAGTTCTTATGGTAGTAATAAAAAAACTTAAATATAAAAGTAAAATAAAATATGGCAGACCATTCTACCATGAATTTTTCAAACACCAGTTCGTCACATCTTTCTGGATACGGCACATTCCAAGGTTTCTGTAATAAGTTGGACTTTAATATTACATACAACCAAATCAAGTTAACAGCGCAGTGTTGTACCAGTGTAAAAATATTTAACCTCTTTTCTACTTCAGAGGCAATCTTAAGCTTGACTTCTACAAAAATTAAGCTATTCTTAGCTATGACCAAACAAATTTGTAACTTTAGACAGGTTCATAGTTCAGAGGCAATCTTAAGCTTGACTAAGACCAAACGGATTTTGAATTTTAGACAAGCTCATAGTTCAGAGGCAATCTTTAGCTTAACTATGACCAAACAGATTTTAACTTTAGACAGGTTCATAGGTCAGAGGCAATCTTAAGCTTAACTATGACCAAACAAATTTTAACTTTAGACAGGTTCATAGTTCAGAGGCAATCTTTAGCTTAACTATGACCAAACAGATTTTAACTTTAGACAGGTTCATAGTTCAGAGGCAATCTTAAGCTTAACTATGACCAAACAGATTTTAACTTTAGACAGGTTCAAAGTTCAGAGGCAATCTTAAGCTTAACTATGACCAAACAGATTTTAACTTTAGACACTACTCACGTGGTACAACAAAACTAAATCCAAGTATTTTGAAATACGTACCTCTTTTAATCATTATTGTCCGCACCTATAGGACGGATCATTTCTCTTGACGCAACTACAATGGTGTTGGAGTGCTCTCTCTTCAGTTTATAACGGTCACTTGGCAATATACCAACTATCTCATATGGTCCACGGTAATGGACATCCATTTTGGACTTTCGAATTTGGTTGCTTTTATAAACGACATGGGTGCCAATGTCCAAACGGCGCGGCGTGCATTTGCTTTTGTCAAATCGGGTTTTCATGCGTTTAGAACCTTCTCGCAAGCGTTCATCTGCCAGCTCTCGAATCGCCTGCACATCGTCATACTCTGCTTTTATACCAAGTTCCGCTAAAAGAGCACCTATTTTGGGAGTTCGGCCGCTGATTCCGGTCAGTACTTTTAAAGGTGAAAATCCAGTCGCCTTGTTGATAGTTGTGTTCAAAGCTAGTTGAACTCGGCTTACATAACTTGTCCACTCGAGATTAGTATCCAAATTTGTCCGCATTAAATTAGCAACAGTGTCAACATATCTTTCTACCTGTCCATTTGCCCTACTAGCACCTGGAGCAATCAAGTGATGTTCAATACCAAACGAAGCACACAATTTCCTGAATTCTTCACTAGTAAAATTTGACCCACGATCGGTTATAATCTTGTAAGGGGCACCAAACAGCATTACGAAATTATGGAAATGTTGAACCGTTTCCGATGCTTTTAAGGTTCTACAGGGAAATAGTAAAATAAATTTTGTAAAAGAGTCGACGATGATAAATAACTGCTGACAGTCTGACTGATTTTTGCCGTAAAAGGGGCCCATGTAGTCTGCATGGACGGTATGGAAAGGGATAGGCTTTTTCGGTATTGGGTGCAATTCGCATTGTTTTTTCCCGGAAGGTCTTTTAGCTACAATGCAGATCAAGCAAGATTCAACAAACTTTCTAACGTTTTTCGACATTGACGGCATCCAGAAATGTTCCCGCATTTTACTGAGGGTCTTCTCCCATCCAACGTGACAATTATCTTCATGAAAGCTTCTTATAAGTGAAAGCCGACATTGCTGTGGAATAAAAAGTTTTTCAGATTTACCAATCTTTTTATACAGCAAACCACTTTTCACTACAAACTCAGCTTTAGTATCGGTGTCACAAGCGTTGATCTTTTGAATTATTTCAGTAGTGTTTGGATCCTGACGCTGTTCAATATTGAACCATGTGTCCGTAAGGCTATTCAATCGCAGACATGTTTTGATGGGTACATTTCGACTTAAATAATCAGCATGGAGCATGGTTTTTCCTTTTCTGTACTCAATTTCAAAATCGAAATCCTGCAGATATATCCACCATCGTGCAACGCGTGGCACCAAGTCCTTCTTTTGTTTAGTTGCCCTTAACGCATTACAGTCGGTTACAACAAGAAATTTGATACCCAAAAGGTATGTTCGAAAATATTTAACAGCGTTCACCACTGCAAGGGTCTCTAATTCGTAGCCATGGTATTTGCTTTCGTATTCCTTAGTCGCCTGGCTGTAGAATGCAACTACGTGCAAACGGTCATTAATTCGCTGGAACAAAACGGCCCCATATCCCTTAGCACTGGCATCTGTGTGCAGTTCTGTTGGAAATTCGGGGTTGAATATTACGAGCACTGGTCGGGTTGTTAGTTGGTTGACAATATAAAGCCTCGCTGCTTCACATTCTTCACTCCATTCGAACTTCGCATTATTTTTGGTGAGTGCTGTGATACATCTTCTTTTTGCAGTAAACTCTGGGACAAATTTGCGAAAATAGTTTGCCAGGCCCATAAATTGTCGCACCATCTTGACGTTCGCTGGGGTAGGTGCTCGTACAAGCGCATCAATCTTATTGCAACTAGGTCTTATGCCATCGTATGATACCTCTCGGCCTAAATATTCTATTTTTGTTTGTAGGAATCTGCACTTTTCTATATTGAGAGAAAATCCACACTTTGTTAATGCCTCCAAGACTATTTCGAGCTTCTCAAGTCCCTCTTTTTCATTTTTTGAAGGAATCAAAACATCATCCAAATAAACCAATGCTACTGAGTCTCTGAGATTTCCAAGAGCCATATTGATTGCTCGTTGAAATACAGCAGGGGCGTTTGCAAGACCAAACGGCATACGCAAAAACTCGTAGTGCCCATCTGGGGTAACAAATGCGGTCTTTTCGATAGACTCTTCTGCAATTGGGATCTGATAAAACCCTGACGCCATATCCAAAGATGTGAAATAGGTGTTTCCAGACAGTCTGTCCAACTGATCGTCGATCCTCGGTAAGGGATAACGATCCTTTATGGTGATTTTATTTAACGCCCTGAAATCCACACACAAACGGTTCTGCCCGTTTTTTTTTCTAACAAGAACAACGGGACTAGCATAGGGGGAACTACTATCTCTTACAATTTGATGGTTTTTTAGTTCATTGATTATGTCCGATGTTATTTGACGTTCACAATGCGCCATACGATAAGGCCGGTAAAATATACTAGGGTCTTTTGTCACACGTATTTTCAGAGAGCCGGTAGTTACCTTCGCGACCGGAAATCCTGTAATTATGTTCTTGGAATACTTTCTTAGAATTTCATTTAGTCTCTTATCCGTTGTCAACATAGTATGTTTAGGGCTACTTACGATCGTGGCAAGGCACTTGACTGGTTGGCGTCGTCGTAGAGTTGATCCATTTGCATCTACTGCAATTTCCAGTAACGAGTCTTTGAGTACATCTCTACCGATGATCATATCGTTTTTAAGCAATCTATGGTCCATAACGTGGAAAGTGACCTCGACAGTGATTTCCTCAAATTCGACTAGTGTATCGAATTTTTCGGTCAGGGTTATAGAGTCGTTTCCGATCCCTTGAACTACCAGGAAATGGGATTCTCTCTTAGAGGAGATCTTGTCAGCAATATCGGACCTTATTAACGAGCAGTCCGAACCCGAGTCTAACAGACAATGAAAAACTTTCCCATTGACTAGTACCGCGGTCGATCCGTCAAGGGAGTTACCATTTTTACACAAATGAACATTTTTGCGCTCAGCCCTTTGTTTTGCCCAACATGTGCTGTCGTCATGACCTGATTTGCGACAAAATGAACATTTCCAAAAAAAAAAAAAAAAAAAAAAAAAACTTTTTTCGGACATTTCGCTTTCATGTGTCCTACCTGGCCACACTCAAAACATCGTCTATCAGACTCTAACCGTATACGCTTAACTGTGGGGCCCACTGGCGGCCCATTATCCGATTTTCGAGAATGATATCGAGGGGGTAGGCTATCATTTTTTGACCGAGGTGACTCTCGAATGGAAGATAGATGATCTATCAAATTC
The DNA here is from genome assembly GCA_949126925.1 of Cheilosia vernalis. Lineage (NCBI taxonomy): Eukaryota > Metazoa > Arthropoda > Insecta > Diptera > Syrphidae > Cheilosia > Cheilosia vernalis. The sequence continues at coordinate 61,932,281 of OX421362.1, forward strand.
TGGACAGATGATGGCATTACAAAAGTTAGCGAGTTCCTGAGGCTGACTTCGGAAATATTTCCGACCACAATCCGTACAATCTTATCTTCTGGGATTTGGAAGGGTAGTCTATTTATTTGAGAAACTTTCGTCATTACATATTCGGTATACGTAGAAAACTCACAGCTCTCAGAATTGGCAACTGTTCGAAGTTGTTGAACTACATCTGCACCACTTGCGAATGTGTGGATGATAGATGCTCGTAAATCAGTCCAACTATAATGCTGATACCCAAACTGCGTATACCAGGTTTTGGCCCTCCCTAGTAACGCATTCTCCACTCGGGGTATGATGTCAAAACTTTGCAACTCATCGCGGCTCACCCTAGCATCAACATCTGCACACCACTTTTGCACGTCAACGCGGGAATGATCCGGGTCGAAGCAAGGAAACCCAACGGTGGCAATCTTTTCACGCTGCTGTACAACGGAGCTCAAAATTTGTTGTACATATTGCGTCAGCAGTAATAAGGTGAGTTCCCTCAGCTGTCCTCTCACCAAAGGATCCACCTTCCACTCTTAAAGGATTACTAGCAATTGTCTCTTCATTCTGCTCGGTTGCACTTGAGTCTTTACTGTGACTCTTTTCATTTCGTTTTCCCTTCGGCATTTCTCTTAAAAAGTTCTGTATTTTCGCAGAAAACGAAACTTACCCCAAAGTTGATCAACAGCGCACAATAATCACCTTTTTTTTTTCTTTTTCTTCTCTACAACGTATGTGGTTATAATAACTGATAAAAACACAGCACAATCAACACTTTTAAGCGGAGAAAAAAAACACACTTCTAGACCGGCCATAAACTTTATGGGAAAGGAAAAGGAAACGGTCGATAATTACAAGCAATTCTTATGGACAACTGTGCATTCGCACCACTCGCTATCTTTTATTACCCTTTTTTTCACAAAACCGTTTTGCGGCAGAGCAGGGAAAGGATACACGAACCTTTTTTTTTCCCACCACTATGGAAAAACAGGAAACGACACACAACAATCACTTGCACACACTTCTTTTTTTTCACAATTTTATGGGTAGCGGCCAAGGGTAAACAGGTAAATAGAACGCGTAAAAGGCAAAAGGGATCTTATCCCACTTCTGATAATATTTCTCAGTCAGAAAGGACAATTCTGCGGCGCACGTCCTAAGCGTCTGGCTACTAGATCCTTACTGATCGTCGAAGCACTCGCAGATCTGTCTGTGGTAATCCTTTTTCTTCACAGAATAAAAGGAAAAATATACCTACCTACTTATAGTCTCACATAAGTAGATCGTTCTTGTGTTCATTGCCGAAGGAGTAAAACACACCCATACTCCGACATAAAAAACACTTTCGGCATAGAACTGCACACCAAGTATATGCAGAACGAGAACAAGGGATGAAACCATTGTACCCACACTCTAACATACATAAAGTGCATAGCGGCAGTGTCTCGTGGCTACGTGTTTTTTTTCTGGCTTGCTTTTTCGCTTGTTCTCTTTCGATTACGGCTGTGTGATACACCGTTGAACATTCTGTGGCAAAAAATTGTATTGGCCTGGCATTACAAATCGACGGCTGTGTGATACATCGTACGATCATTGTTGGAGAATATAAATATTTTTTTGTTCTCCTTTCCTATATTTATTGCGGTTATGGCTGAATTGAATCAGCGAAGGGCGGCCATGACATCAATAAAGTGTGTGGCGGACCGAGGACGAAGACCAATTTACCATAAAGCAGGATGCGCTTTCTTTGCAATCCCATTTCGAGAGATTTTCGGCTGCGCATCACGAACTGGTCTCCAATGCCCAGGATGATGAAATCGATGTTCATGTTGAACTGTGGGATACCGTCGAGAGACAGCTGAACAAGGCTATGGCAGCTGCACAACGACAATTAGCGAAGTTGCCTCCTCCTCCACCCCGGGCCGCTCCGGTCGATATCAAATTGGAGAGGCTTTCCGTGCCCAAGTTCGAAGGTACTTTACATAATTGGCTGGCTTTTAAGGATTCCTTTGAAACCCTCATCCATTCGCAAGTGGCTCCAGAGGCTTATAAGTTAGGCAAGTTGCGCGAGGCGGTTCAAGGGGATGCAGTGGCGCTGGTGGGCGATATTTACACCGGCGGTTATGAGGAGGTGTGACAGGCACTGAAAGATCGGTATGACAGTCCAAAACAGTTGGCCGATATAAATGTGGCTCGATTCATTGGCTTGCAGCCTCTCACGGAAGAATCGACAAGTGCATTGCTGTCAGTGGTCGATACAGTGCGCGAGTCGTTGCGGGCGTTGGCAGTAATGAAATTACCCGTGTATAAATGGGATGCTTTGGCGGTAGCAATTGTGGTATCCAAATTACCAACTAGGACCCAACAGGCGTGGGGTATGAGTCGCACCACGCAGGAGATCCCCTCGTTGACAGAGCTGCTTACGTTTGTGGAACGTCGAGCACATAGCTTAAGTGCTGATGTTCTACAATGGCCGTCGAGCGTGTCCGCACATAAGCAACAAATGGCTGCGCCCACAAGTAACCGGGCTAACCCTGCGGTTCGATCTGGCAGCAATGTTCCTCGTCTTGTGAGAACAAATTTGGCAACAACATCACCTGGTAATTGCGAATACTGCGACGACAGCATTCATCGGATTGGACGGTGTCCTAGGCTCCTGGCAATGTCTGTGAGAGAACGGTTCGAGAAGTTGAAAGGCTCCAATCTTTGTTTCAATTGCTTGAAACCAGGTCACTCAACAAGCTCTTGCACATCGAAAAATTGCCGTGTCTGCAACGGTAGGCATCATACTTTGCTATGTCGTGGCACAAAACACACATCTTGGCTGGGTGATTTTCGGCCCAGTGAGGACGACGCACGGCTGGACGAGTTGTTGCGAACTATTTTTGCTCGACCTCGACTCAGCTGCTATCGACGTTTGCGAACAGATCTTCGCACGAACACATAGGCAGCTACAAAATGGCTTCTATTTGGTGCAGATGCCATTCCGGGCAGACGTGCCAGCTCTTGGCTCATCACATCAATTGGCTCTTCGGCAGTTTCATCAACTGGAACGGAAATTGGCTTCGGATCCTGCACTTAAGCAAAAATACGTGGCATTTATGCAGGAATATGAACAACTTGGTCATATGATATGCATCCTGTTCAAGGGCAGCATGGCGATCCATCCCAGGTATATTTTATACCTCATCATGCTGTAACCGGAAAATTCAGGGTGGTATTCAATGCATCGGCCAGGACAACGAATGGCATCTCATTGAATGATACCCATCTAGCTGGACCACCAATTCAGGATTTACTGTTCAACATTATACAACGATTTAGGCTTTTTGGCATCGCAATAACGGCTGATGTTGAAAAAATGTTCAGACAGGTCCGCGTGGATCCGAGGCATCGGCAGTGGCAACAAATATTGTGGCGAGACTCCTTCTCACCTACGGCACAACTAGTGGCCCATATCTGGCTATTCGGGCATTGCTCCAATGTGGCATGGACCATTGTCATAAACTTGTGGAGGAGTCAAGGATTGTGGCAGCTAGGCAGAGCATATTGGCTGACTTTTACGACTTTTACGTGGATGACTACCTTACTAGCGTGCCCACAGTTCAGCAGGAAATTCAATTGGGAGACGACGTGGCATCGGTACTAAGAGAAGGACTTTTCCACCTACGTTAATGGACAACAAACAACGCTACGGTATTGGCACATTTCTCCACCCCATCTGGCGTACCTGATCTGGAACTACAACTGGCGGAAACAACAGTTCTTGGCTTGCATTGGGATTCATTGACCGATGAACTATTTTACCGCGTCAGCTTAGACGAACATGGATCTCACACAAAACGAAATTGTACGATCCCACTGGCATGTTATCGCCTATTGTTATCGTCGCGAAAATCATCATCCAGAAACTATGGCAGGCTGGCTTGGGATGGGATGAACCCGTATAATCCGGTTTACTCAAGGAATGACTCATTTTCCGTAGTCAACTTCGACAGCTAGAGGGTCTTCGAATACCTAGGTGGCTTGGCATATCTCCAGAGACTTCATCATGCTTATATGGCTTTTGTGATGCTATCACTAAGGCGTATGCTGCCGTTGTATACCTCAGTACCAGGCAGAAGGATGGCACCCATGTAACACGGATAATTGCAGCAAAAACGAAGGTGGCTCCGATCAAAACGATCACAATCCCTACGCTGGAACTTTGTGCAGCTAGGTTGCTCACCGAGCTGATGAAGGATATTCGAGTGGCTATGCATCTAGCAGGACTTCCATACACGCTTTGGACTGACTCTCAAATCGTTTGGTCTTGGATTCATAAGTCTTTATCACAACTGAAACAGTTTGTCGCATCAAGGGTGGCATTTATTCAAGAATATTCAAGCGTGGACAATTGGCATCATATTCGTACTCAGTTCAATCCTGCCGATCGTGCGAGTCGTGGCATCAGTTCAGCACACCATTCACTGGCACTGGCGGGGCCCATTGCCCGAGCAGTACCCAATGTCATTACTCAACACTCTCACGGCACGAGAGGCAGAATTAGTCGAAGCTGAAATGAAACCACTCACCGCTCACTTGGCTCAGGCGATCCAGTTATTCTCACTACAGGCGCATTATTGGAAGGATGGAGTAAAGATTGAAATAGCATTGGCAGATAGATTCAGCAGTCTTGGCAAACTTCTTCGAACAACAGCAATTATATTCCGATGGAAGGATGCTCATCGTGAATACCGACGTAAACCTATCTCAGTGGAGGAATTGGACTTGGCGATTCAATGGCATCAACTTCGCAAGGGTCAACCCCTCGAGCAAGATCATCTCTTTGACTCCATATATTGAATCGGCGACTGGCGTACTGCGAGTTTCAGGACGGCTAGAGAATGCAGACATTGGTGAGGAGCAACAGCACCCGATTATTTTGGCGAAGGAAGGCGCACTTACAAGACTCATCATTTGGCAGGTGCATCAAGCTACGCTTCATGGTGGCATTCAACTGATTTTACGCACTCTCAGGCGAAAATACTGGATTCTACATTTGCGCACTCTGGTAAAGCGATGTATTCATTCCTGTGCGATTTGCAGACGTCATCAGCATAATATGGCATCACAACGTATGGCTTCCCTTCCAAGAGCACGCGTTACACCGACACCACCATTTTCAGTGGCAGGCATTGATTATTGTGGCCCATTCAACACACCCAGAAGAAGACATATGTGGCTATCTTCGTATGTATGGCAACTAAGGCGGTCCATATTGAATTGGCAGAGGACTTATCATCGGAAGCTTCCATCAACGTATTCACACGCTTCATTAGTCGGCGGGGCCCATGTCACGAACTTTATAACGACAACGGCACAGCATTCACAGGTGCTAATCGAATCATGGCGGAGGATCTACAGCATTGGCAGAATGAATACACTCAACAACAACTGGCGAAAAAAGGTACACAATGGCATTTTATACCACCACGGGCACCCCATCATGGTGGGTTATGGGAGGCAGCAGTAAAATCCGCTAAGAAGCATTTAATTCGAGTTATTGGCAACCGTTCAATCTACTATGACCAATTACACACTTTATTGGTTCACTTGGAAGCATGCTTGAATTCCCGACCTCTTGTGGCTTTACACGATTCATTGGATGGTCAACTGGCGCTCACACCAGCCGACTTCTTAATTGGCAGGCCAATCATTGCGATACCCGACAAACCCTTAACGGACTTTCCTGAAAACCGCTTATCGTATTGGCGCCAACTCCGGCAAATGCAACAACACTTTTGGCGTAGATGGCATGACGAATACCTGAACACATTTCAGCAACGATCCAAATGGCATAAAGGCAACACTGACTTGGCTCTTCATGATATCGTTCTCATCCGGGATGAAAGACTTCCCAGACTTGGCGACTGGGCAGAATAATTGCGGTACATCCGGGTCAAGATGGCTTAATTCGTGTGGTTACTATCAAGCACACGACTGGCCAATGCGCCCGGCCTGTATAGAAGGTGTGCAAACTCTTGGAATATTCCTGATCATACCTGATCAGCCGGGCAGGATGTTTAATATTACGAGATGGCAACGCTAACCCAACGGCAGCAGCAGCAATACACGCAAACACACTCACAAGAGCAAGAAGAAGAAGAAGAAGGAGAAACGACACACAATTGTTTCGGTAGAGCACTGTGCGACGACTTCCATCCATTTTGCATTTGTTTTGGCAATTTCTTTCTTTTTGGACGCTTTCAGAGATTGATGTTGGTGTTTGTATCCAACAATAAGTGTTTATATAACTTGATTTCAATTGATTTTTGAGTACAGGACAGGCGAACCTAGTAGCAGTTTCTGTTTTTGACCTAAGGATATGTTTTTATTTTGATTGGAATATGATTTAAGTTTTCAATTATTGCAAGTATTGCTCGTGATAGACCGATATCTTTAGATAGATTATGTAATAATTCGGGCATTTGTGAATTTGCAGTAGTTATAAATTGAATATCCCGATGCTCGTGTTTGCGGTGCAAATAAAGTTTTTGTTTTTGTAAAATTATCCAGACATAACAGTTGCAAATATTGCAATGTTTTGTTGGAAAAATACTATTGCGTTACTATTAAGCTGAAAACTGACTGTATGATATTGTTCCGGATAAAAGAAATACTTCGTTTTTGACATTTTATCGTAATCGAAGATGGGATGAGATATGAGCAGTTTTTAAAATTAGCGTTTTCGGTGCTTCGAATAGTTTTGAAAACATCCATTTGACTCTAAGTTTGCATTTTGGTCAAAATCGTTTTTGCCGTCTTAAGTTAACTAAACAAAACTATATTTTTAAAAAATTACTATTTTCATAAATCCATTGTGCTATAATATCGAGAAAAACTGAGCTTGCTATTAAGTTATAAATGACCACATTACCTTAGAAATTAATTTTTGCTACAATCGTATAGACCGTTTTCGAGATATGTCGAAAATTGAAAAGTACCGTTGTTCGAAATTTTAGCCAAAAATTGGGTACGCAGTCCTGGTAACCTCACCTACTTAAGCTTAAATATCCATTTTGGTTGAAATCGTTAGAGCCGTTTTCGATCAAATCAAACTGGTACGAAAATGTTGTATGGGAAGTACCATTAATATTGTGGTTACCTTGCAAAAAAAAAAAACACCTCCCGAACTGTAAGCCCAAAAACTCCAAATCCGAGGTTTTAACGTAATCCGGTAAGCCGGTTAGGCTGCAGGCCCGTGGAAGGACGGACAGACCGGACAGAATTTTGCGACGAAACCAATATCTTTCTCTTACTACGTAATGGAGAAAGTTAAAAAGGAAATTGAAACTCTAAAAAAAGAAAAGTATTTGGAAAAAGTATATTTAGAATTAACGACTATTGTTGCGAATCAAATCAAAAACTTTGAAAAAAAAAAAAAACGTAGGGGTTGGAGGTACTCGTACTTATACTCATTACAATTGTTGCAAAAATCAAAATAAGGAATTTCTTATCAAATTTTACATCCGAGTACGGGCTTACTTTATTCAAAAACAGTTCAATGTAAATAACAAAAAATGTACCAACACACATAAATATTTAAGTGTAGCACACATGTAAATCCTATATTAGATAAAAAATGTTCAATAAAAAATATTACAAATTGATTTTGCTTTTTTTTTACGTCACACCCTGTACCACATTTTGAAATAGTTCAACTACTCTTCCATCATTCTTTTACTAGAGCAAATTGTAAACTGATAAGAAACACGTGGAGAGTGTCCCTACTCATTAATGGATATACTCTGGATACGAGGCAGCGTTGCCACAAAGATACAATTGTATCAAAAAGATACATTTTTGCTTCCTTGCAAAGAATTTGATACTCAGATATTCAATTAGATACATTTTTCAATTTTCAAATAAGTCTGCAAAATCTCCCTTTTTCATATGTTTTAATTTTTTTTCAGACTTATTTTGAATCTATAGCAATATCGATATCAATAAACATCAAAATATTGATTTTTTGTCCCAATGGAACATGAAAAGTGGTGATTTAGAAAATGATATTCTCTTGTGATACATTTGATACATTTTTGAGTCTCGAATTTAGATACTTTTGATACAGTTTTTTAAAAAAATAGATAGGTACATTTTTCAAAATGTCAACGGCAACGCTGACGAGGTACCACGAAAAGAGTGTATGTGTGTTTTTTTTTTGTTGTTTCCTGTCCTTTCGCTCACTCAAAACAATTCTCTTTTTCTGTGAGAAAAAGTTATTATTTTGCTAACTATGCGAAAATACGCCCCCTACAGTGCAACGGCCCAAATAAAAAAAATCGTCTGATGAGAGTACTATTAGATTTATATACAATGATACAACTTTGAAAACCAAGTAAGGCTTATAACCCGAACAATATCTATTGCTCAGTTTTCAACTAAATATGTAAGCAATAGTAATTTTAAAACTAAGCATTGTAATGTTTGGTAGGTACTGTTTTGTCTGCTAAATTAAAGTTTATAATAACGGCTCTAAAGATTTTGATCAAAATATGTACATATTAAAGATTAAATAAGTATGTATTCTAAATAAGATCCCCGAAAAGGTGAGTAATTTCCTTGAAAATTTGGTCGACCCCTTACCTCTGGTCCACCAAAAGTCCACTACTGATGAAGTTTCTTTAAAAACTCCTCGTCTTTATTTAACGATGTATCTTATATAATTTGACAACGCAGCGCGTGTAACAATAATACTTAAAATGATAAAATGAATGAAATAACTTGTTGTTGTGAAACAATCCTATACTTAGTTTTTCAACATCGTACTGCCAATAAAAATGCAAATACAACCACAAATAAAGGGCACGACTGGGTCACACGAAACTTTCTCGTTTAGTGTCAAATGGATGTTTTCAAAACTAATGTGTCCTCAATTTTCGATTTGCTGAACACTTTGAAAGTCAGTCAGACTCGCATTAAACGAGAAAGTTTCGTGCGACCCAGTCGTGTACTTTATTTTTTCAAACATATTCCGCCATACCAATAATCATTTTTAGTGTCCAGTCTAAGTTTTTCGAACTCACAATGGCGAAATTTTCCATACAAAATTGCATATTGTGACCTAGGAAATATTTAGTGTGAAGGTTAAAAATGATTATTGGTAAGGCCCATTGAATATGCACCTTATAATAATTCGAGCCACTAGGAGCATTACACAAACAGAAACTTCGACTTCATTTATACCCGCACACGCGTAAATCGGCTTATTCGGTTTATAGCTGCTAATGCAAATTCAAAAACAAATCTCTAAAATATATCATACTAGCTGACCCGGCGAACTTTGTTCCGCCCGAATTCGTTAATGGAATGAAAATAATAATTTCAAGCATGTACAAAGCTCATGCTACTTTATGTTATTCGTTCAATTCAAATTCTTTATTCAAAACTTATAGTTATACAATAGAAATAACTGAAGTATAGTATTGTCGATGTGTTTCATCATTCGCAAACTTTCGGTGCATTGAGGTTTCACAAAAAAATTATAAATGGGCCGACACTTTTCAAATTGTGTAGCGGTAGGCCCGGAACATTCAAAGAATACAAAAATTCAAAATTTTACATAATTTTTGTTATTCCTAATGGAAGTGATACTATCCGTATTATTTACTCGACCAAAAGTATAGCATATGTCGTTCCTTGGGCCAATTCGAATCTAAACTAAAAATCATAAAAATCGCACGATCCGTTCCCGAGTTATGAGTGCACATACGTACGTCAGTCTCTTTTATATGTAGCTATACCCACCCGACTTTGACCGTACCTTTCGTTTTAAGTCTGGCTCACATTTCGCAAAGTGCTTTATTTAGACAATTTCCATTAATAATTTTAATTATACAACTCTAGAAATAACGTTTGATTTTATTTTTTAATGGAAGGTGCTACAACCCGTTTTCCTATACCTGTTATGTTTTGCAAAGTATCACCTATAGGATGGTATTCTATCTTTCAAACGGGCACCAGCCAATTATACATGTACAATATTTCATTGAAATCAGTTGTGTGGTTTCGCAGATCGACAAAGCACCTATCGGGTCGAAAACTACCTTATCTCTCAAGATTGAACAAACCTTAGATACCTACACATGCACACAATTTCTTTGAAATAGGTAGGTTGTTTTCGGAGTTCTACGACAGCGCCACTTATCGGGTCAATAACCAAGTAGAAATTGTTGTTTATAGTGTAAGCGCTGTTCCTATATTTCAGATCAGACGTCTTTCCGTAATAGTAACAGTTTATATAATGTAAAAAATTGGTATTTTGGGTATGACTTGTAACCGAATTTTAGTGAGCTGTTAAATTGATTTTCATATGTGTGTAAGTTGGTTCGAACGAAACAGAAAATTTGACATAGAAATTCTGATACCAATATAAAACGTAAACACATAACCTTCCCTCTTTAAAGGGGATAGTAAAGTACCTAAACGAACAAAGTGTCATGCAAATGGTAATGGAGGTAATATTATGCGAATTTAATAATTGCATATCTTCGTAACCGAGTGCAAAAAAATTAAACGAAAATCTGTTTTACCACAAATATCAAAAAGTTATAGTGGCGAAAACTTACGCGCTCAAGAAATGTTTCGGATTTATAATACATATACAGTAGAAATCGGTTATAACGATATCGAAGGGACCTCGGAATTTCATCGTTATAACCGATTCATCGTTATATCCGGTACAATGAAACTAATGAAAAAAGGAAACTTTATTACAAAAATTGCTTCAAATGCTCAAGAAAATTGTTGAGGAAAGAAATCGGTAATTTGTGTTTGTTTTGCACATTTAGTTGAGTAAAAAAGAAAAATTAATATGTACTGAACTCTTCATAGATATGGAAATCGAACAGGGCATGCCATGAAATTACATGTACAGACCAGTCACTGCAGTGGCTACAGGAAATTCAAAAATTTGTTTATAACTATGTATGTATGTATGGTATGTGCATACAAAATATCGATATGTACATATTTAGAAGCAGAATGAAAATAACAGGCAGTAGACATGTAAGAAAACGTTTTTTACCATCGGTATAAACAGTTTTTAGACTGAAATATGATAAATTTTCATCGCTATAACCGATTTCATCGTTATATCCGGAATCGTTATAACCGATAGCAAATTACCTTGAGTTAAACGGAGTTTTGCCGGGACTTTGAAAATATATTGTTATATCCGGTTCATCGCTATATCAGGTATTGTTATAACCGATTTCTACTGTATTCAATTTTATTTTATTTTGAAGCTCTGTAGGTAGTTTTATTGTTCAAGGGACCATATTTTTTGTCGACAACGGCACCACCTATCGGCTCCATGAGTATGCTATCAACCATATCCATTAACAAAATTTCATTAATATCGGTTGAGCTGTTTCGGAGACCTATCGTTCCCAAAAGTAGTATATTTTAAGACACCCTAAACCTGATATACAGCAATACGAACAAAACAAAAGAAGAATTATAAGAATTGGCCCGGTGATTATGGGATTATATCATCATGGAGTTCATTGTTATTGTATTACTATGTTATAAAAGATAATTGAATTTAACTGAAAATTGAAATGTGTACCTACAACGAAAGCTGTTGAGAATTTCCCGACTTTTCTTTTTTCCTAAACCATCCCTGAATCAAGACGAACAACACAAAACAAAAATCATCGAAATCGGTGGAGTCGTTCTCGAGTTTTCACCCGACTAACGCAAAGTGATATTACTTTCGACCTGTATAGAGAGAGAGACACAGGAATCTAAATTTTGACTTTGATGGAAGGGCTGTCGGATACTTTTACATGCCTGAAATTTTCATGGTAAGGTTTTAAAATTGCAAGAAAATAAGGAAAGGATTAACTCTAAATGAAATATTTGTAACTTTAAAAGCCAAGAAGAAAACTAACCACAAATATCATCTTGGTTGGTAAGCCTTCTCTCTCCACACCGGTATCAAGGCGTTATGGTACCCTTGAGCTGCCCTCCCCGTAACCCTACTCACGAATGAGAAGATCACCATGATTGTTACTCACTCATTTTTCGTAATAACCCCTCCCTACGTGACACCTCAAGACGCTCAACAACTCCTGTTGCCTGTCATCATTGTCCACGTCATCTCAAACAGCACTACATTTCAACTTTCTCAGACATACTAATGCAAGGATCATGAAAATTCATGTCAAACAAAAATGATTGGTTCAAACACCATCAAACAAATCAAAGTATCTACTCCATTTCAAAAAGTTATATGCTTTTCACACCAAGCCCAAAACCTGGTTTTCGCCAAAACACACGAAAACTCCATCGAAAACAGAAGTTTTCCCATACATATTTCAGTTTTCAAAACGAGTCGTTGGGTTGTAGGAACAAACACACCTTTTGCAATGTTCAGAAAAATGGCTGACCGAACAAATGTCACAATTCACATCTTAAAATCATTTCCACAATTAATTGATGGGCTAATATTGTTTTTAAGCGCACTAAATTAATTTTGTGTGTAAATTAATGCGATCGAAATTTGTAACCACAAAAGTTTGCACCGAAGTTTAACGACTAGTGTCTCACAGCTGATTGAAATGTCAAACGAAAACGAGTTGGTGGTCGGTGTGAATGCATCGACGAGTTTTCGAGGAAAACCAGGTTTTGGGCTTGGTGTGAAAAGCATATTACTTAATGTAACATAGTAAACATAAACAAACTTAGGTAAGTATATCTATCGCATATTTAAAAAAAAATTTAAATTGTCTACAACAAATATTTGCTTGGAAAATAATTGAAATAATTGACAACAACAATTGCCTTTAAAATAATTTTTTTTTTTTGTATTTAAAGTGTCACTACTCGATTTCTATTCAGTTTTATTTATTTTTGAGTGGGGAAATCCCATGAAAAACGAAATTTGGACCTACGTGAAGTTAGCCCGCACTTTTTCTAGAATGAAAAACGTGAAATGCAGTTCGATAGACATTCGTTTGTAGTTGTTTGTAGTGAAATTTTTTTCGTTTGTAGTTCAACCGTTAGAAAGTTAGAAGCATTAGAAAAAAATTTCAGCCCGCACTTTTGGCTTTTTGAAATAAAAACTAGCCAGTTGCATTCGAAATCGTTTGTAGTTGTTTGTAGTGAAATTATTTTTTAACAGAAATGTCTTATTTCCGAGATATAAGGACATTTGTGTTTGCATCTGTAACTCCGAATCTACAAAAAAGAGAAATAATTTATAACCACTGGTGCATAAAACATATCCTAACTTAAATAACTGCATTTAAAATTTCTGAATTCACTTAAGCGTTACTTAATAAAAAGCAATCAAAGTCAAAAAACGCATCCCTTTAGAGTTGCATCCATATATGGGCTTCCCAACAACAACAAAACAACGGTAAACACATTTTCGCAAAGCACTCATCTGTACCCATCGACATGAGTCACTACTTGTCAGTTAGCAACAACAACCAATCAATAAACCCCGATTTTATCCAACAATTTTTTCAATTCCTTCGAATAACATTAAAACCTAACACCTTTGAAACAATTTATAACAACAAAAATGCAATTTCTGCAAAGCCTGAATTCCTGACTATCTAATCCAATTCAAATTTTGTGATTTTATTACAAAGAAAAAAAATTAGATGGAACTTAAGCGAACACTACTTCGTCATATAAACTCATATCCATATTTCAGTTATTAAGCAAATCAAAATAGTGAAATCTATTTTTTTCTAATGCTTTCTATTAGGTGTATCTAATGGAGCAAAAAAAATTACCTCTTATCAATAGATAACGATTTATTGAACATTTAAGAAAATGGTTGAAATCGTCGTTGCAGACTGATTTAAGGGGACGGATATTTCAAATGGTGGACAACTACAAACGACAAAAACTAGTTGGTTGTTAGAAAGCATGTGTGCTCTATCTAATAAAACCTTAAATGTCGAAATTGACCAAACCAAAAAGAATTTATAAGCAATTTAAGCAGGCGATATAAGACAGCGTTATCTTCGAAACGGTACATTGCCGAGTGATGAAATTTCCTATTTCAACAGTTGTCCACCTCACCAATCTAATAAAAAAAAATTGTATCAATCGGCCTAACGGTTTGGGATTTATATGGAATTTAAGCGAAATTGCAGCTTAATTTTTTTTGTGAAGTTAGCCCGCACTTTTTCTAGAATGAAAAACTGAGTTTGCAGTTCGATAGGCATTTGTTTGTAGTTGTTTGTAGTGAATTTTTTTTCGTTTGTAGTTCAACCGTTAGAAAGTTAGAACCATTTGAAAAAAAAATTTGAATCCCTTAAAACCTTTTTATCTCCGAAACCGTGGCCAGCAGAGCGATGAAATTTTCTGTGTCGAAAGTGTTTGCCATTGCTAATCTAATAAAATTCAAATTATACCAATCGGCCTAACGGTTTATGATTTATTTGAAATTTAAGCAAAATTTTTGCTTCTAACTTAAGGTCCCCATTACTCAAAAACTGTTGAACTACAAACGATGAAACTTTGCATTTCTATTCCCTGAACCCTTTTTTAACTATGATATCAAATAGAAGACAGCCCGCATTACTGGACACTTTTTATTCGCAATTTAAGGGGAGCCTATAATGGTCTAAATTGACCCATTTTTAAGCGATCCTCTATTTCCATTGCTAATGAGTTATGAAGGGTGGAATGATTTTTTTTTAATCCAACAACCCACCCCCTTCTAACAAAATCATAAAAAATTCATTTCCACGGCACTCCAGTGCAAAATATCGAATCGGGTAAAAATGGGTCAATTTAGACCATTATAGGCTCCCCTTAAATTGCGAATAAAAAGTGTCCAGTAATGCGGGCTGTCTTCTATTTGATATCATAGTTAAAAAAGGGTTCAGGGAATAGAAATGCAAAGTTTCATCGTTTGTAGTTCAACAGTTTTTGAGTAATGGGGACCTTAAGTTAGAAGCAAAAATTTTGCTTAAATTTCAAATAAATCATAAACCGTTAGGCCGATTGGTATAATTTGAATTTTATTAGATTAGCAATGGCAAACACTTTCGACACAGAAAATTTCATCGCTCTGCTGGCCACGGTTTCGGAGATAAAAAGGTTTTAAGGGATTCAAATTTTTTTTTCAAATGGTTCTAACTTTCTAACGGTTGAACTACAAACGAAAAAAAATTCACTACAAACAACTACAAACAAATGCCTATCGAACTGCAAACTCAGTTTTTCATTCTAGAAAAAGTGCGGGCTAACTTCACAAAAAAAATTAAGCTGCAATTTCGCTTAAATTCCATATAAATCCCAAACCGTTAGGCCGATTGATACAATTTTTTTTTATTAGATTGGTGAGGTGGACAACTGTTGAAATAGGAAATTTCATCACTCGGCAATGTACCGTTTCGAAGATAACGCTGTCTTATATCGCCTGCTTAAATTGCTTATAAATTCTTTTTGGTTTGGTCAATTTCGACATTTAAGGTTTTATTAGATAGAGCACACATGCTTTCTAACAACCAACTAGTTTTTGTCGTTTGTAGTTGTCCACCATTTGAAATATCCGTCCCCTTAAATCAGTCTGCAACGACGATTTCAACCATTTTCTTAAATGTTCAATAAATCGTTATCTATTGATAAGAGGTAATTTTTTTTGCTCCATTAGATACACCTAATAGAAAGCATTAGAAAAAAATAGATTTCACTATTTTGATTTGCTTAATAACTGAAATATGGATATGAGTTTATATGACGAAGTAGTGTTCGCTTAAGTTCCATCTAATTTTTTTTCTTTGTAATAAAATCACAAAATTTGAATTGGATTAGATAGTCAGGAATTCAGGCTTTGCAGAAATTGCATTTTTGTTGTTATAAATTGTTTCAAAGGTGTTAGGTTTTAATGTTATTCGAAGGAATTGAAAAAATTGTTGGATAAAATCGGGGTTTATTGATTGGTTGTTGTTGCTAACTGACAAGTAGTGACTCATGTCGATGGGTACAGATGAGTGCTTTGCGAAAATGTGTTTACCGTTGTTTTGTTGTTGTTGGGAAGCCCATATATGGATGCAACTCTAAAGGGATGCGTTTTTTGACTTTGATTGCTTTTTATTAAGTAACGCTTAAGTGAATTCAGAAATTTTAAATGCAGTTATTTAAGTTAGGATATGTTTTATGCACCAGTGGTTATAAATTATTTCTCTTTTTTGTAGATTCGGAGTTACAGATGCAAACACAAATGTCCTTATATCTCGGAAATAAGACATTTCTGTTAAAAAATAATTTCACTACAAACAACTACAAACGATTTCGAATGCAACTGGCTAGTTTTTATTTCAAAAAGCCAAAAGTGCGGGCTGAAATTTTTTTCTAATGCTTCTAACTTCCTAACGGTTGAACTACAAACGAAAAAAATTTCACTACAAACAACTACAAACGAATGTCTATCGAACTGCATTTCACGTTTTTCATTCTAGAAAAAGTGCGGGCTAACTTCACGTAGGTGAAATTTGGGCCTACAACGCCGTCTGTTAAGAATTTTCTGACTTTTCTTTTTTTATTCTTTCAAACAGGCTGGACTCCAGTCCTAATTGGTGCGATTCATAGAAATCCATCCAGTCGTTCTTGAGTTATAAGCGTAGGAACTAACATCACTTTCTTTTATATATATAGAACCCTAAACCTGATATACAGCAATACGAACAAAACAAAAGAAGAATTATAAGAATTGGCCCGGTGATTATGGGATTATATCATCATGGAGTTCATTGTTATTGTATTACTATGTTATAGAAGATAATTGAATTTAACTGAAAATTGAAATGTGTACCTACATCGAAAGCTGTTGAGAATTTCCCGACTTTTCTTTTTTCCTAAACCATCCCTGAATCAAGACGAACAACACAAAACAAAAATCATCGAAATCGGTGGAGTCGTTCTCGAGTTTTCACCCGACTAACGCAAAGTGATATTACTTTCGACCTGTATAGAGAGAGAGACACAGGAATCTAAATTTTGACTTTGATGGAAGGGCTGTCGGATACTTTTACATGCCTGAAATTTTCATGGTAAGGTTTTAAAATTGCAAGAAAATAAGGAAAGGATTAACTCTAAATGAAATATTTGTAACTTTAAAAGCCAAGAAGAAAACTAACCACAAATATCATCTTGGTTGGTAAGCCTTCTCTCTCCACACCGGTATCAAGGCGTTATGGTACCCTTGAGCTGCCTTCCCCGTAACCCTACTCACGAATGAGAAGATCACCATGATTGTTACTCACTCATTTTTCGTAATAACCCCTCCCTACGTGACACCTCAAGACGCTCAACAACTCCTGTTGCCTGTCATCATTGTCCACGTCATCTCAAACAGCACTACATTTCAACTTTCTCAGACATACTAATGCAAGGATCATGAAAATTCATGTCAAACAAAAATGATTGGTTCAAACACCATCAAACAAATCAAAGTATCTACTCCATTTCAAAAAGTTACTTAATGTAAACAAACATAGTAAACATAAACAAACTTAGGTAAGTATATCTATCGCATATTTAAAAAAAAAATTAAATTGTCTACAACAAATATTTGCTTGGAAAATAATTGAAATAATTGACAACAACAATTGCCTTTAAAATAATTTTTTTTTTTGTATTTAAAGTGTCACTACTCGATTTCTATTCAGTTTTATTTATTTTTGAGTGGGGAAATCAGATGAAAAACGAAATTTGGGCCTACAACGCCGTCTGTTAAGAATTTTCTGACTTTTCTTTTTTTATTCTTTCAAACAGGCTGGACTCCAGTCCTAATTGGTGCGATTCATAGAAATCCATCCAGTCGTTCTTGAGTTATAAGCTTAGGAACTAACATCACTTTCTTTTATATATATAGATATCTATGTAAATATATCGGTGTAATACGAACCTTACTTCCAATCATAGACAACTTAAGCCAACGTTACTAATATATTCCAGTCAAAAATAAAAACATGATCAAACAGATCAGAAAACAGAAACTCCTGCTACGCTTCACCTCGTACTCAGAATCTTGAACAGTGTAAGAGCTTATAAGATATAACTGTAGGCGTTCACAATTCTCTAAGCAGAACTTGCAGCAATTGCACGTCACTAAGAGCTTTAACTTAACTGGCATTGCTTTGTTATTTGATGAAAATTATTTCATTACTTAATTCATTACACAAAGCACAATTGGAGTTCTAGACGCCGAGAACACCAGAGGCCTGGAATTCTGTTGCTACCAAATTTACGAACTTTGGCAGTTTTCAAACGGCTCTTGGAGAAAGGATCATACAAATGACAAAACAAAAAACAGTTAAGAAGCGTTCCCTAACCTTTTCGTCTCTCTCTGTGAGAGTGAATTTATCCCCACCACTGCCATTTGACAGTCTGTTCCATTCTTACTAAACAAAGTAATGGAACAAACCTATGGTGCACTTTTATGCCTTAATTTAATTAAATTTACAAAAGGGTGACATAAAGATGTATTTTAATATATTAAGTAGAATTCGTACCTTTAAGATTTCGTTCAGTTCTTGTTTATCTAGGTAAGACCTAGTCAATTCACGTCCATCGAAATCAATTTCAGCCTAAAAGACGAAAGAATAATATAAGCATAATTAGCTATTCGAAACTTTTCACTTACCTTATATCTGACGAGCGAATTACCCATATCAATGCCCTTAACATCGTGTATAGCTCTTATCATAACATCAGCTTCGAGTTCAGAGTTTATTTTATTGAGATGCTCCTGGGAAATTGATCTTAAAAAAGAAAAGGTCATAATTTTCTAAATTATGCATAGAATTAAGATCATAATGATTATCTTTGGTCCACGAACAAATTTCTTCCCTTGCTTCGCACACCACATCTCATCTACTCAGTCCCACTTTTATCAGTTTTCATAAGCGGTTGCTCAGACTACTAAAATAATAGTATCGGAAATACACACGTTCGGCCTTACTAATAACCAATCACTAATGTCGACAACTAGTTGGTTGTACAGCATTTGTGAAACGATACCAATAAACAATTTAACATTCACATTAACTAGTCCGGCAACTTTCTTAGAATCTATTACATAATTTGTTTTCGTGAAAAACAAGGTCAATGGTCTCTTTCACAAAGAGGATTTTATTTTAAAAGAATTAATACATAAATTGCAATTAAATTTGCCCAACAGATATATCTTTCGAATGCTCTTTGAGGCTTATTATAAGCAAAAAACAAAATACAAAATAGGAAATGCACAAAACATCCGCTGAGCTGTCAAATATCATTATGCAAATCAGTAATGCCCTATCATTCGATCGTACACAATTTCAGTACTTTTTATAGTACGCTTCAATTATTTTTTAATACTACTTCACGTTTGTTTTATGAGTGCATTTGTGTCGTAATTTCAAATTATTTGAATCGTTTCATTTATTCGTAGGCTGACGATGCAAATCAAAACTTATTAGTGGTCTAAACATCACAATTGCATCGTTAGCAAGTGAGTATTTTTGAAAAAAGAAATAATAGCTGGCTCTCTCATTTCAGAATAAATTACAATCGCACGTAGGAAGCGTGTTAAGAACTTATCGCTTCCGGGTTTGAAAATAAATACAATTTAACCTATAAAAAATTGTATGGCTTATATATTTCTTAATTCGGGAAACTTAAAAACCGACAAAAGTTGAAATTCGAACTGCAAAATATAAAACGCACATTTTTATGCACACATATTCTCGTACTACCTGTTAGGCTGTTTACCCTCCAGAAGTTAATAAACTTGTTATTTTGCATGTTTTTGCTGAGTGCTGATAATTAAATTTGTATAACTATATTTTCCGCGAAGTGAACCTTTTCACACCAACCATTGTTTCATTAGAGATCCTCAATTCTGAGTAAATAAACTCCTTTGGCAAAGAGTTACAACAAAATATCTTTTTGAGTCGCCTAAGGTACTGAGAATTGTTGAGAAAAAGTATAAGCCGTCCAAACTTAGGTAAGAAGATATTTTATTCTGTTTGCGATGACTTTCAACAAAGTCTTGTTAAAATGCTTGTATAAAATTTATTTCTTAGTAAGCATCCATTCGTTGCTTGCAAACTATTTAAAAGGAGAACCAATCAAAAAACAAAAACTAGCGGCTAAACCAGATAAAAACAAAGAAATATATGCTTATTTATTTTATTTTTTTTTTTTTCCAATATTTTGTATATATTTTGTACAAATTTATGTTTGTTAGACTGAAAAACAATTTGCATTGTTGTATTGCTACGAATACAATTAGAAAGCATTCACAATTTACTAACATTAATTTATAATAATTATAAACGTTCAGGCTGAACAACAGCGTATTATATTCTCCCCTATTACGAAATTTAACACCGTGATTTTGGACGGTTGGGCAACACTTGTCTTCAAAAATAAAGATTTATTTTTTAATAAAATGACATAAGGGAGGATTTATATAGCTTATGCCCGAGATAAACATGGCTTTCTCAAAACTAACATTTAGCGATAGTCTGGCAATTATATTTGTTTATTGGTAAAGGGATTTTGGAAAGTGTGGAGTCTTTTCGTAAACTGCCAGACTAAAGTTGATTATTTGTAAGGCCAATTAACAATAATAGGTTATTTATTTTTAAATCCCATAATTTTACAGTAAGCACTGAAGTCCCAACGGATGGTGCGAACTTCGAATTTTCTAAAGCCATATTCTTAGGAGATTTAAAGTGTTTACTTGTACGCCGTGATTAATAGTTCGGTGGACAGATAAATCAATTCCGTCAGTATTCCTTCGAAATATTAAAAACAGCGACGCTCTCTTTATTTATACACACCACATAGTTTCATTTTAAATAAATTAAAATCGTACTGTTAAAATAAAAAAACCTACGACGTCATTTATTTTTCTCCCAAGAGGGAGTTCAAGGCTACAAACAATAAAGAATTCAAGTTTTTGAAAGCTTCTTGACAATTGAAAAATAAAGCAAGACATTGATATCGATAGATTTACGACGAAAGTCATTCATTTTTAGAACGCTCGTTAAGAAGCTTGAATGAGTAAAAACGTAGTTATTATTTGGATTAGATCACTTTTGTATAGTATATAAGTTAATGAAAGATATAACTGGTGTTGATCCATATAGTTTATACATTTACACAACAGTTGGATCTTGTACTATTGTTGTAGGTAAACCATATAAATAAAATAATAAATACTTATAAAAAATTAATCCAAAAGTCTAACGGCCATACGGTATGGGCTAACGCTCGTATCTTTTTGCGGACAGAAAAGGGGATAAATGCCCGAAATTTTGAGATTTCAAGGGATATCGCATATCAAAAAAGAGGATATATAGGGGATATGTTTTTAACTTGTTTTCTCACTGAAAATGATGAGACTTAACCATAATATCAACACAAAAAATTAATGTAAATTGTGTTTAAAAAAATATTATTATTTTTTAACTACATATCTGTTCAAACAACCAATGTGCCGTCATCGCCATCGTCGTCATTCGCATCTGAATAGTTTTCGATAGCAATAATTTCTCCACTTTTGGTTTTCTTCTTGTATTTGTCTAATACGATTGAACGAAGCAATTCCGGCTTTGTTTTCAGAAATTTGTAGAATATCTTTCAGAAAGTTTGGCGTTTAGTATGCATTTGCCTTTTGTTGTTTTCGGCATTTTATGTTTTTTTTTTTTTACAAATTCACAAGTAAAATAAAACCACCAGAAAAGACAGCCTGCAAAAGTTGAATTCACAATGGCGTGGTAGGTCGGTTCGCTTATAGTATATGACGATATATTGTTAAAAATCTGCTATGGTAAAAAGGAGTTTATAGGATAAAAAAGGGATTTTGGAAATTTTCAGAGGATAGTTTCTTTGACTTTGAAAAAAGGGATAATCTCCTTAAAAAGAGGATAGATACGAGCGTTTATATACCCGAAAAAAACTAAATTCGCATATAATTGTTCTTACATTTTTGTATTAGGCTCAGTTCTTTTGCTTGTTTTGAGGACTTAAACCTAACGGTTGAATTAAATCTTGGTCGTTAAGTGTTGCTTATGAATTATAAAGCTAGATTATCAACAAAAAATATATAAACCAATATCCTTAAAATTTTCTAGAATAATAATTTATTCATTCATTCATCTACTTCTCAGTCAATTCTACAACAAAAAGCCAAATCATTCCACTGAAATATTTCATTTCTTTACTGTTCCATCTGGCAGGAATTTTTTTCAGATGGAATTCAATCAGGGGTGGTTGATTTGTTGTAATTGTTTTCGTAGGAACAAATTTTGCTGACATTTTGCATTTTACGTATGCCTATAACTAGAGCCTTACTTAGCTTGTCGGTTTTTGCTAGGAGGAGAGAAATAGGTTGCGAAACATAAGCCGTGTTTTTTTGAGCTTCGATCTCAGCAAAGCAAAGTAAAGTAGGATTTTCAGCACGCAATTACAACAACTATGGCGGGTCTCGAAGTGTCAAGTATAGCGTGCTGAAAATCCTACTTTACTTTGCTTTGCTGAGATCGGAGCTCAAAAAAACACGGCTATAATTGATATTCTATCGCGAACATGCCAAAAATTTGTTGATATCGATGTCATAAAAGTATTGCTGTTCTTTATATCGTACATTTTAAACATTCATTGCACTTCAATTACATAAGAAATTTCACTTGATACCAAGAAATAAGAAAATCGAACAACTTTTCATATAAAAATGTAGCGAATAAATTACAACCTGGAACTAAGAAAACCCATTATTTACAAACACAGCCCCACACTCGATTTGAAAATGAGAATCCACCTTAGGCTACCTGACATCTGGTTGAAGCCAGACGTGTAGGCTGGTTTTTTTCGAGTATGTGTGTGCCCCCTTAGATTAACATGGTACAAACACATGAATTCAAACACTCAAGGACAATTATTATTGTGTTTGTTTTCGTTTGTTGTTTTTGGCGAAAAGTTATTTTGCCCGCAAATGTTGACAGAAAAAAAGCAACGGATTCAAAGCGAAGAACTAAGGAATATTAAGACTTAAAATGTGTTGGGGTTCTGAGGAGAGATAAATGAACATTTCTGAGTGGGTACAATTTATGAGTTATAATATTTTCATGAAGTAACCGTGTAATAACCGAAAACAAAAAGGGGGGAAAAAATAAATTTTTAACAAAGTTTGCAACAATTTAATAAACAAACGAATTTCAAATTAACGTAATTAATGAAAACAATCAAAATAATAAGGTTGCAACGTTCAAAAAATACATCAAATCATTTTTTTTTAATTCTGATGACCAACCAATATGTAGTTGAAAATCAATTTATGAATTAATTTTCTTTAAACTGTAAGTCAAAATCGAAACTACAATATATAGTAAAATATATATAAAATACTTAGTAAAATTCCAAATAATTATTTGTAGATACTGATTTTATTACATCTTTGCAAATGGTAAATATTTCCATTGTTTACAAGCACAATGTAAACGTCCCGTACTTTATCTAGGTAAAATAAGAAAATCGTAATAATATCCGTGTTTTTTTTTTAGCTTCGAACTCAGCAAAGCAACGTAAATTAGGATTTTTAGCACGCAATTATTTTGCTGAGCGAAGCTCAAAAAAACAGGCCTGATATATTCGTTTTAATGAAATGTATGTAGGTACTAAATTCACCACACCAGACCCTCCGTTTTGTTAACACGTCCCGATAACTGCCAATTATTTGAATTATTTAAATTTTTCCCAATGTCACCACAGAATGAAGTGTCAGTCATCTGTCAGGTTGCTATGTGCAAGCGTATGCGTGCGTCATGGCACACATACTTTCGCTTATAGAAACACGGAAAACAGCTTGTAGGCAAACTCTCTTAAGTTGGCGAAGCTGACGGTCTATTTAATACTTAGCCCAAGCTAAATATAAGGGCAGAAAGACATAAATTTATGTCTCGCACTATGCATTGTGACGAATCATTAAATGATTTCAATGTCGAAATTCGAACATTAGCAGAGTCTTGCGTGGAGATTTAGACCAAGCACTTTGCGATAAATTCATTTCGTCACAAAGAGATGAAAAAATACAACGGAAACTTCTCGATGACAAAATCATTTGCTGATATTTGCGAAACGGCATTAACAATGAAGCTGAGAAGAAAAGAGGTGAAAGAGATGTAAGGATCAAGTTCACACGGTAGTGCTTAAAATTGGGTTGGCAAATTGACGGAGAGGTCTTCAAAAAAACAGAAACAGAAGAGCTGGCATTACGCAAAAATTTAAAAGAAAAGAACAGTAAAGTTAATAAGGTAGAATTAAGAAATGAAGTAAATAATTTCTCTCATCACATTAGGTTATGTAGGATGTAGCAATTATGTAGATTCACTTGTCATTAAAGTAAAAATAAATTCAATTATAGTTGACATGGAAGTAGATTATGGTGCATGTTTTTCAATTATTTCAAACAATTTAAGAATTCTACTGAACTTAAATCATTTCCTAAAAATGTAAGCATTATTACTAGCGAATCGGTGGGAGTCATATGCTGTTTTACTGCATGCTCTTATGGAGAATAATGATAATAAATTTATGCTTGACTTATTTGTTGTACGATCTAAGACAGAATTTATTCCATTTATTGAGAACGTTGTTTATGGTGAATAGTGTGAAGTGTGAGCATGTCAAAAGTGAAAAAAAGAATTAATTGAGCGATTTCCTAGTGTTTTCAATAATGATTACGACGGATTAATAAAAATTCATGTTGAAGAAATAATAGTTGACAGAAAGGCTTCTTTAATTTTTCATAAAGTATATATACTGTATCTTACGGATTGGCTGAGAAAGTGGACAATGAACTAAAGAGGCTAATAGATAAAAAAAATTATTATTTCGGTAAAGTACAGCGAACGGGCTTTTCCCATTGTACCGGTAAAGGTTCCACTTAGCGGGTTGCAGCCTTGACGTGGCTAAGTGGCTGAGTAGTCAGGGAGAAGAACGTGAGACGAACGGTAGGACATTCCACGGTGTCCTAGACTAGTAACCTACTAGTAAGCTTCTTGATGAAACTAAAAGCAATCCCAACGGGTACAACGGTGACTGTTGATACCTGTTGAAATGGAGGTACACCTTTTCCTCAGATTGGTTGCCCAATCTAAATTGGTAGTAACCCTCGGGGCAACCCTTGGGTTATGAAATTTTGAACGCGAAGTAGTCAAGGAGACAAAAAGTCTTCTAGACGAAAACCGGGTTTTGGAGTAGTCAGGTGGTTCGCACGGGGGACTGTGGGATGAGGGCAGCCGCCCATGTCCTGTCTTGCAGTCGCCTTCGCAAACTTCTTGGCGAAAAAGCAATCCAAAAATGTTGTAATAGTTGGCATTAGTTGGTACACGTGGGACTTGTGGAGTGGAGAAGCAAGCGATATGTTGTTAAAACGAAGTTATACTGTTGGACAAAATGTTGTTAGGGGTACATCTATCCTCTTGAAGTAAAATCGGTAGTAATTTTTGAGGCAACGCTTGGATTATGAATTTTGAACGCAAAGTAGTCAGGGAGGGTGAAAAAGTGGTGAACGGGACAGCTTACCATAGCGGTAGGGGTCTCTAGTAATCACTCTAGTAATCTTCTAGACGAAAAACTAAGGCAGTCTAACTTGTTGAAATAGTTTACTATGATACCTGTTGGTCTGTCTTGAGGTACACCTATTCCTCAGATTGGGGTACACAATCTAAATTGGTAGTAATCCTTGAGGCAACTCTTGGATTATGAATTTTGAACGCAAAGTAGTCAGGGAAGAAACTCTTCTAGGCGAAAAATCTTTCGAACGCAAAGTAGTCAGGGAAGACAATAAACTCTTCTAGACGAAATCAAAAACAAATCAACCTGTTGAAATAGTTTACTATTGATACTTGTTGAGATGTTTTGAGGTACACCTATTCCTCGGACTGGGTTTTGGAGTGGTCCAAATTGGTAGTGACCTTCGGGTTGCGAAAGCTCCACCATTAGCTATATAATGGTACCACGGGTGATGGGGGTAGCCCTGTACCTTCGGGTGCAGCCCCATCAGTGAGGTCGGCCTCGTGGGGGCTGTGGTTTATCCAAATGCGGTGACAAAAGGCGTTCTTTTAAGAACGAAGAGGTGTCAGATGGGCTTCGCTCATACCAATGAGTTTGACTGTTACCAACAACCTAACAGCCAAGGATTGTACCAGGGTGGGCTTTGTCTCACCCTGGGGCATATGGTCAACGTCTTTCTCAAGGACTCTGATGTGGGTATGCCCACCGTGAGATTAAGCCGTCAAGGCAGGTGTTCACGTAAAGCATAACTTTTCATTCTCTGTACCGGTAAAGATGATGGGCCGGTTAGGATATTCATAGACTGCAAATCAACTGTAAACCGATTTGTACAAACTGATCAGTGATCACTATCTACTTCCAAGGATAGTTGATATTTTATTAAGCATATTAGACCTTGCAGGTGCTTTCGAGTAGGTACACCCGATTACCTTTCAGTGTTAAGCCGGCAGACTAGTCAGTCTAGTTAAAATCCCCTTTTCATTCGCAGTCTGGAATGCGGCTACAATCCTAATACCTGGCGAAAGGTTAAAGTCGTCTTCATTCCGAAGGCGAGGAAATCTAGCCACACCACAGCCAAAGACTTCATACCGATAAGTTGTAACGATGCATTCGTTACATAAATCTTTCACTTTATCATCAAACTTCGATAATAACAGCCGAACAAATAAAAAACAAAAAAAAAAAAAAAATGTGTGTATCATTATATAAAATTCTTTTATTTATAAACTGATATCTTTTGTTTAATCTGTCAAACATGATCTACGAAAAAGAAGAAAAACAATTTCTTTAAATTTTTAATCATACTTATTGATTTTCGGCATTTTTTTTTGCGAGTTCAACATCTCACTTACAAATAATATTTATTGTACCTTGCATCATTCTCTTTCGATGCAATAAAGTAAAGACAAGTGTTATTCTTATTTATAGTTTCAATTTCTGCATCTTGAAACATATCAGCCATATGTGCAGGGAGGAAAAATTGTGTATTCGGAAATTCAACAATAAGTCGTGGCTGATGTTGCTGTTGTTCATACTGCTGCAGTGACTGCAGTGGCTGTTGTTGTTGTTGATGTTGCTGCAGTGGCTGTTGTTGTTGATGCTGCTATAAACACACATACCAAAGCATTTGATTCGAGTCAACGCAAACTAAATAGTTATCTTTAAGCAAGATGAACTTAATCTCAAACACATATACAATGATCATATAAACTCTGATATGTCATTGAATCAATTCAAAGTATTGTGTGCCAATTGTTGGAAAGATGCATATGGGTTTTTAGTTATTAATAAAGATTGTAGTGTAGATAAGGGGCGGTACAATAGATCTTTAAAAGAAACAGGTGTTCTATAAAGCTATCCCATTATTAAACAACTGTCTACGTGAGTACGTCTGCCTTAGTACAGCCCTTTATTCAACTGTCCTGTTTTGAACAGCTCCTGTATTAAACCGCCCTGTATGAAATAAAACTGCCCTGTTATTAAACAGATGTGTATTATAAACTGTTCTATTTTCAACTGACCTATTTGAAACCTGTTTCATGTACAATAATAAATATGAACATCGATGAAAGTTTACTCAAAGACCTCATTAAAACTAGAAACTCTTTGAAGAGAAAAATGTCCCTCAAAACTGGAAGAATTGATCAAAGTACATCACTCAACCGATCAACACCATCATCTGATGAAAATCGTGACAAAATCTATTGCCCATTTTTAGATGCACAGTCAAATTCAACGAAATTAGGCAGATCCACATTTTTAATTAATGAACACAATGATTTCGTTATTGATGATGAAATCGTTAATGGGACCGATGGGTTTTATGAGCTAATTATGCGAAAAAAGCACATTATACCAACGAAGACTTACAGCAATATCGTAAAATATTACAAAAAAATAACTTGTACATGAGGAACCATGATAGCAGCTCTCAAATTAAAGGCAATAGAGGACGAAAGTATAAACACATTATTCATCCCTTAATTCAAGAGCTATCACAAAAGAAAATTGGGAAAGCATATAGTAATTAATCTGATCAATAACTGGTCCTCCAGGACCTCCTGGAGACGGATTTAGGCTATTACCTACCGGTGACTTTGATATTAATGGAAACTGTTTAAACAATGTTGGAAAAGCTGCTACACCTCATCAAGCGGTCAACAAGTGTATCGCACTTTCCCTACAAGTAGCTACTCAGAGTACGTACTACGTATATACATTCTCCCTTTATTATGTGATTTCACAAATGCACCATTTGTACAGTATTCTTTCTCTCTTTCCATTATAAACTTATGTTACGTACTTAAAATGAACTAACTGAAACAGATTCTTGCAAGCTAACGACGAAGACAATAAAGTCAGTTGCATTTTCACTCTGAACAAATTTGGTCATTGTTTTATTTGCTCAGGCTTTTTGCGAATTTGCAATTTAGTTTTTTTTTCCACCCGGTCACGCATATACTGGTGCCGTGAACGAAGCCCATATGAATCAACGCCATAATGGCGTAAATTCACTTTCAAATGCGAATTAACGCCATAATCCACTTATGGCCTTAATTCACTTTCAAACGAGAACTACAGCCATCACTTAAATGTGAACTAACGCCATTTATAAATACATTCTTAAATTAATATTAATTTTTGAGACAATAGTAATTTGCGCAAATTATGAAATGTGTATGGGGGGGCATGCTGCCCCCCTGCAACCCCTGTTTACTGTTGGATTACGGGGTGGGTGCGAGGTTTTCTACTTATATTTTTTGTTGAATTTTCAAATTGAGATTTTTAGCCTTCGAGATTTTTGTCATTCGAGATTACGTCATGATACCCATTTGCTTCGGCTTTATTTCACAAACAATGTTCGGCGTTATTTCACTTTGTTAATGTGAAATAATAATTCTGAAATTCGGCATTATTTCACTTTGTGAAAGCGCAATAACGCCGAGTTTTCCAATTCGGCGTTATTTCTCTCGGCGTTATTTCACGGCACCTCTAAAACGAACTAAAACCATATGACTTTAGTTCTCATTTAAAAGTGAAATAAGGCCATAAGTGGATTATGGCGTTAATTCGCATTTGAAAGTGAATTTACGCCATTATGGCGTTAGTTCATATGGCTTTAATTCATGGCACCCATATACTGACGTCGATACCGAACATCTTGGTCCTTCGAGCCGTTGAGTTACACAAGACGTGCGGCTAGTAGATTCTCATGGGGCCAATACTACCGAGATACTTACATTGAGATGTCCTTTGATATAAACAATTAGGGTTCCTTGTTGTACTCGGTCTGGTATTGATGTTAATGGAATTGAGAATATATTTGGAATTTAAATTACCAGTCAGAACGCAAAACAGAAATATAACATTGGATATCTCTCTTCGTTTTTCCAAAGTCTGAAGATTCAGCAACTTTAATCGGCTTATGTAGGGTGGAAGACGACTCTCGGGGTTCCAAGGCAAATCACGTAAAGCGAAGGGATCCTTAAATTCTTTTGGGAAACGTTTTATAAGTCCCAATTGGCTTCTTGCCTTGCTAACCAAGGAATCCGAATGCAGATTGAAAGTGAGCTTCCTGTCAAAAACCACACCAAGGTAATTAAAGCAATCAACAATTTCAACAGCTTCCTCATTGATAAAATAAATTGGCGCAGTTGAATTTTGGCGTCTCGTGAAGGCCAGCTTTTACACTTCTTAAGATTAAGTTGCATATAGTTTTTTTTACACCAATCCTGCATAGCGTCAATGTCATGTTGTAAAAATATATAACCTTGTTGGTTACCATATGAATAGTACAGCTTGCAGTCATCCGTAAATAGCAAAATTTTGCAATATGAAATAAGAGCACATATATCGTTGATAAATAACAGGAAAAGGAGTGGACCAATGTGGCTGCCTTGAGGGACACCAGAATAGACGACAACATTTTTAGACAAACAGTAATTTAATTTCACATTTTGCGTACGATCACTTAAATATGAACAAATCCATTTCAAAATCCAATGCGGGAATTCATAAAGTTCAAGTTTTTTTTAACAGGATTGCATGATTAACTTTGTCGAATGCTTTACTAAAGTCAGCATAAAAAACATCTGTTTGTAACCCATTAATCATGCTTTCGTTGACATGGGAAGTAATCTCTTTAAAAGTAGTTACAGGACGAAATCCATGTTGCTCATCAGCAAAAATTTTAGAGCAGTGAAATTTTCTCAAAGAGTTTGGGTAGGTATACAGGACAGTTTTGCGATTCCTCTATAATTTTGCATGTGGTGTTTGTTACCATTTTTATGTAGAGGCATGATAAATGACGATTTCCACATTATCGGAAAGACTCCACTGGACAGCGACAAGTTGAATAAATAGGTTAACGGTTTACAGATGAAATCTACAGATGATTTGACAAATAAACTTGGAACACCATCAGGACCAGGAACACATTTATCATCTAAAGTCTTTATATATTGCACTATTTCATTTTCAGTCAGTCTTATGCTCGGAATATCACAGTTTGTTTTTATAATACAAGCGGAATAACTCGGAGTCAACGTATCAGGCCTTGAATAAGTTGTCTGAAAGAAGTCAGCAAACATAATACACATTTCATTGTCATTATTAGACACACAATTACTATATTCCATATTATTTGGAAAATTTGAAGAATTCCGCTTAGAATTAATATAGTTCCAAAACATCTTTGCATTATTTTTAATATTTTGTTTAGTTTTAAGTATATAAGCATCATAGGAACGTTTAAAAGCAGCCTTAAGAAGTTGTCTGTAGTCAGCAAATAAGAGGTAATCACAGTAGCAATTCGTTCGTTTCCATTAAAAAAAATTTTTTTTTCAAGTTCTTTAGACGTCGGACATCTTTGTTTATCCATAAAGCTGTCCCTTGTGAGAATGAGTGAGTAACGAATACAATTATACAAGGTTAGGTAAGGTTAGGTTGAGTGGGGTTGTGAGTTCATCACAAAAAGACCAGGCACCATAGTGGGTCCATCGCCATCCCCAGGGAACCGTTACGGTTAAAAACCTAAACCAAATCGCTTAAACAATCAATTTCCCTGCAGAATTTAATAATGGAAGCGCTGGTGTTCATTATATAATCCATTGATTTGGTAGAGGCCCACACTCAATACATTTTCTAAAAATAGCTTGCCATACAAAGGTCCTAGTTCTGATGGATTATAACACGAAGGAGATTCTGTATCCACATAAAAATTTGTATAGGTTAGATTAAAATCACCAAATATAAAAAGTTTGTCATAAACAAAAAGATCCGCAATCTGGACAAGAGCACAAGAATACCTTTCGTATACGAATGGAGATGACCCAGAGGGAATGTAGACAGCAACAATACAAACGCACGATGAATCAGCTAAGGTCAGTTTAACAGAAACTAGTTCCAAGTTCCAGAAACTAGTTTACCCGCAAGGGTACTTCTCTAGAGAGAGAGAGGTAACGGGCGTAACGACCCCGCGGACCCTAGTCACAAAACTCCAGAAGCGTGTGACCCATATTGGGCGGCTCCCTGGTCAGCGTCTGTTCTCCATGTCAGGAGCGGCTGTGCAAAAAATAAAAAGTTTGCACTTTTCACAAAAGTGATAGCAAATATGTATGCAATGAACAAAACGAACGATATAATTACCCCAGGTGGTATGCCAGTTGCTCTGGCAAATCCACCCTCTTCGGAGGTCGGTTCCATGGATTCTGGGGGGGGACCATTTATTGCAAAGCAACAACCCATTTGGATGAAGCAAAAGAGTAGAAAGAACACCCCCATCTAAAAAAGAAGAAACACGAGAAGCATTGAAGGCTAAATATTTAAAAGCCTGTGACGAAAGAGATGGGTTTAAGCAACTGAATGAGACACTGCTTAAGGAAATAAATAATCTTAAGCAGGAGTTGCAATTGTTGAAAGAAGAGGTCAACAACCAAAAAAAGGCGAATGTCCAACCTGTCGAGTTCTCGACTGACGAAGAGGAACTTAGAAAAGAGACAGAAGGACATCGTCACAAGGGGAATAAAAACAAAAAACGCAAAATGAGTGCATCCCCAAAAGTCTCACCAACAAAAGAAAGCTGCACAGTCACTGTGTGTGCTTCAGACAAAGAAAATAAAACACAAAATCTTACCAAGCCCCCACCAATTATAGCGCTGCAAGTAAATAAGTATGAAAACTTGGCCAAAGTATTGGAGGAAAATCAAATTAAAGCTAGTACAGCGCTTACAAACAAAAATGACATAAAAATCAATGTAGTTGAAGAAGAGGGATACAGAAGCCTCACTAAAATACTAAACCAAAAAAAGGTGCAGTGGTATTCTTATGAAAATAAGCAGACCAGACCAATGAAGGTTGTAGTGAAAAGACTGCATTATTCATGCTCACCGGAAAGCATAAAAAAAGAGTTAAAAGACCGAGGCTTTAAAATCTTGGAAGTTGTAAATATGCTTAAATTTAGAAGCAAAGTACCACTACCAATGTTTACAGTCAGCTTTGAGCATGACGAAGATAAGAAAAAAGTATATGAAATTAAAAATATACTTGGGATGCAAGTTGAGATTCATACCCTACGTAAATCGAAACAAGTGCCTCAATGCAAAAACTGTCAAAGATATGGGCATACACATAGATACTGCAGCTCAAATCCAAGATGTGTGAAATGTGCAGGAAGTCACCACACCAAGGAATGTAGGAAGAAAGAAAATGAACACCCTAAATGTGTAAACTGCAATGAAAACCATCCACCTAGCTACAGAGGTTGTTTAGTTGCAAAAGAAATCCAGCTTGCAAGAGACAAAAAGCAAAAAAAGCAAACAAAAAGCTCAAATAAGGAAGAGCAAAAAGTCAAAAAGGACTCACAAAAGAGCCCACAGAAAGAAAAGCCTAAAGACGAAAAGATAATCAAAAAGGTCCCAAAACAAAATACAGCGGGTCCAAAAATGACATATGCTGAGGCAACATCAATAAATAATCAAACAGATAAAACGATAAAACGAAAAGTAGAGCCAAACACTGGAATGGAAAACCTCATGAAACAAATCCTAAACAGGATTGGTTCCATGGAAAAATCGAATAAAACGATATTAGATAGAATATCGTTGTTAGAGAGACAGAACAGCAACAAAAAAGCTGTGCCAAAAAGACAAACATGATGAATAGAATAAAAATTCTTGAATAGAATGCTAATGGTATCGAGAGTCGCAAGGAAGAGATGAAAGTGGCTCTTGAGATACATATATGTCTCATTTCAGAGACACACTCACAATCGATTAATCGCGGGAGGGGATTTTAATGCCAAGAATAAATATTGGGGATCTAGATTAACAAATACTAGAGGCAGAGAATTATATGAAACTATTAAAGAAGTCGGCGGCAAATATCACTCAACGGGGAAACCTACCTACTGGCCTACAGATAGGAATAAAACCCCAGATCTTGTAGACTTCTTTATATCCAAAAATATATCCTCAAATAAAATAAATATAGAAGAAGGCCCTGATCTTCAATGAGATCATTCCTCAATACTTCTTACACTTGGTGATAGAATAATAATAAAAGAACATAGCCCTAAACTAGTTAATAGACTGACTGATTGGAACCACTTCAGGCAGAAGTTGGAAGAATGTATCCAATTATCATCAGCTATTCAAACAGAAGATCAACTAGAGGAAGCAGTGCAAATATTTACACTGGATATACAAAAAGCTGCATGGGCTGCAACTCCCCAAAGAACAAACAAGATTAAACAAAACTCTTATCCGCGTGAAATATGTCAAATTATTACAGAAAAGAGGAAAGCTAGAAAATGCTGGCAACAGACAAGGGCGCCAAGCGACAAAACCACACTGAACAACTTAAATAATAAGCTCAGAAAATCTATAATAGAATTTAATAATGAGTCTTTAAAAACATATCTAACGAGTCTAACAAATGATGCTAGCACCGACTACTCGCTCTGGAAGGCAGCAAAGAAAATGAACAGGCCAATAGCTCACATTCCGCCAGTAAAAACCAGAGAAGGTAACTGGGCAAAAAGCAGTCAAGAAAAAGCAAATACTTTTGCAGACTACCTTGAGAACGTCTTCAAACCTTATGAAGATAAAGATTATTAAGGAAATTTTAAAACAATTTCCTCGAAAAGGTTTAAAAAAAACTAGCGCAGATTATAAATGCTGCATTTCAATTAAGATATGTGCAAAGTATGTGGAAGGTCGCGGAGCTAATAATAGCCGTGTTTTATTATCAGCGTGATCTGATCCGAATCAGATCACGAAAATAAAACAATACGGATCATAGACGAGTTGTGGCAACAGTTGCTTTCAAAAGACGACCATGCTACCAGCCATATTGCAAACCTTGCAAACATTCTGTAGGTACAACGACATTTCAGTTGCTTGTCGGGGGTGTTGCCATATCAATCAAATTAATAATTTTTAATTTTTGAAGGTGAGAGTTTTTTAAGAACTTATTTAAAGTGTTTACAATCAGTTCGAAATATAATGAAAACCGCAGTTTACACATCTGGTCCGCTTAGATTGGAATAATTTTAGACAAAGCATTATACTTTTCATAATAATACCATAATTCTCTCTCTGCACACACACAAAATACGTTTGATTGTTAAAATAAAATCGGAACTTCACGCTGTATGTCCAAAAAACTCGGCGAAAACAGTTGCAGTTATAAAATATGTAGTTTAAATTTATGCAGCCTGCTAGTTTACATTTTTCATTAGATATTCCGAGATTTTCTGGACATTTGTACCTGATTTGTACTTTATGTAAAAACAAAAAACAACTATCACCTTTCTGCCGGAAAACTTGTGAAACAATAATTATTTACGAACTGCGACAGCGACACATTTCATAAACATTTTTGTTAAACATTTACTTAAAAAATTATGGAATATTTCGCTGGGCTTGCCATACCTTTACAGAATTAAAAAGCAAAATCTCCAAGGGCGCGAAATTTATTGGATGTAAAAAAATGCTTATTGATTTTTTGTGCTATGAAGAGTATTGAATTTTTTAGTCTGGCAACGTGACTGTGTGGCTATCTTTTACAGGCACACCAACATTCAAGAAAGAAACAAACAGCGCCAAACAGCGCTGCGAGCAATAGTAGAAATAATTTTCAGATCATGGTTCATGATCTCGATGAGAAGCAGGATCATATGCTGTTGTTGTAAGTGCATGTAAATCGATGATCTATATAGATCATGGCTGATAATAAAACACGGCTAATGATACCAAAACCAGGTAAACCACCTAGCGAAGTTGCCTCATATCGCCCAATATCGATATCTACTACCAATGTTGTCCAAGCTATTCGAAAAAATGCTGCAAAAAATTATTGATGAAAAATCGCTACTTCCAAGTCATCAATTTGGGTTTAGAAACAAGCACTCTACAATTGATCAGGTGCATAGAATCACAGATAAAATCGAAAAAGCATTTGAAGAGAAAAATGTGTGCTCTACAGTATTTATTGATATAGCACAAGCTTTCGATAAAGTCTGGCACACAGGAATGATACACAAACTACAAAAGCAACTGCCGAAGCAGTATTTGACCATTCTGGAGTCTTATATTATATCAGATCGATTCTTCAGAATTAAGCAAGATACAGAGTGTTCAACATTAAGAGAGATTAAAACTGGTGTACCGCAAGGCAGTCTGCTAGGCAGTTTATTACCTACTCTTCACTAGCGATTTGCCTGAAAGTGAAGAAACCACCATAGCTTCTTTTGCAGATGACACAGCCGTCCTTGCTGTGGGAGCAACTGTCGAAATAGCAACAAAAAAATTTTCAGACGGCAATGAACAATATTTCAGAATGGACTAAGAAATGGCAGATTAGATTAAATGACCTTAAGTCAGTCCATATAAATTTTACGTATAAAAAGTCTACATTAACAACAATGTAGTAGAATTTTCTAACACAGCTAAATATCTAGGCACGACTCTAGACGCTAAACTGCGTTGGAAAGCGCACGTTAAGAAAAAAAAAGATGAATTGAACATGCGATACAGTAAATTGTATTGGCTTATTGGGAGATACTCATCCCTGTCCAACTACAATAAGTTATTGCTATACAAGCAAGTTCTAAAACCAGTATGGACCTACGGGCTCCAATTGTGGGCATGCACATGCCAAACAAACTTACAAAAAATTCAGGTTTTAGAAAATAAAGTACATAGTTAATGCACCTTGGTACATACGAAACGCCGATCTGCATAGAGATCTAAATGTTGAAATGGTTGAAGATGAGGTTAAGAAGGTTGCTCAGAGGCATAGAAATCGGCTTCTCAGCCACGTAAGCGCAGAAATAACAGAACTTTTAAATAATGACAATGTAATCAGGAGATTGAGACGTATAAAACCTCTTGATCTGTAAGATTAGGCTAGGGCTAAGAAATTAGATACTGATTTCAAACAAAACAAATTTAAAAATCCGACAAACGGCGGATTTATCTCTTTCAATTCACTGAATAATTCAAAAATTAATTGCTGATTAGTCGTACGACTAGGTGCAATCTAATTCGGTATGGCGAATGTCAGTCCCCCGGGAGTTTTTTTAGATGAGTTAAAGTCCATCACTATTGCAGGAGCATCCCTCGCGTACTAGCTCTGCAATGTCTTTCGATGATTTTTTACTTCCAGCGAATTCCCAACAAAAAAAAAAAAGTTCCAAGTCCAAGAATTCATTTGGAAATAAATGATCAGACTTGATACATTTATTAACCATAATGGCAACACCACCGCCATTTCCAAAAATAATATTGTCAGAGCAACGATCAGTCCGATAAAGTTGATAAAGATCCTCCGGTACAACTTCACAGTTCTTAATGACAGAATTAAGCCAGGTTGAAGTTAGGATTATAACATTGTAAGTTTCTTCCAGACAGTTGGTATAAAACGGTATCAACATTGATTTAATGCCTCCAACATTTTGAAAGTAAATATTCAGTTTTTTGAATTTGATAGAGCAGTAGGTTCCTTATCAAAACTAGCAGTGTTAAGAGGCCTCCTCTGATGTTTAAATTCATAAACAACAGTATATGTTTAGGCCAAAAATCCGGAGAAATCATAACATTAAACAAATGATTAGGAACAAAGACTTTAAATGAACTTATACGACGCTCATACGAAAATTTGAGTTTGAAACATTTAATGTCAGCAACAAGATCCCTCGTTTTTTTTCGCACGTAGCTCAATAACATTTCCTCAGTTGTTCAAGATGATAACCTAGAAACAAAGATGCATTTTTGCAACGGAACCGCAACCAAATCGGCCGAAACGCTCTCATTAAACAGATCTTTTGGATGAAAAGTCTTAACCTACAACTAACCAGTCCATAAACACCACATCTTCGTCGGCTGCATTCGGAACATAATTTCCAAAATTTTTTTTTTTTCAATTTTCAATGTTTATTTATATCATCATATATATATAAAATTGTTGCAAAGGCGTTGTGACTTTATAACTCACGAACGGCTCAACCGTTTTCAGTGATTTTGGTTGTGTTTTATTCGTCTTCAATCAGGGATGGTTTATGAAAAAAGAAAAGTTGGAAACGCTGAAAAGGTGGCGTTGTAGGCACACATTTCGTTTTTCATGGGGAAATGCACTTTGAAAAAAATACGAACTGGATAGAAATCGAGTAGTTTCAAATACAAACAAAAAAAAATATTTAGAATTTTAAAGGCAATTGTTGTTGTCAATGATTTGAATTTTTTTCAAAGCAAAT
The DNA here is from genome assembly GCA_949126925.1 of Cheilosia vernalis. Classification (NCBI taxonomy): domain Eukaryota; kingdom Metazoa; phylum Arthropoda; class Insecta; order Diptera; family Syrphidae; genus Cheilosia; species Cheilosia vernalis. The sequence goes on from OX421362.1 coordinate 61,970,136, forward strand.
TGTTGTCATAAATTTTGAATTTTTTTTTAAATTACCTAATAAGTTTGTTTATGTTTACTATGTTACTATGTTACAATTAAATTCTAGAATCATATCTCGGGAATAGACTCTTCAGTGTTAGAAATGGAAACGAATACTCGGAGCTAAAAGAAATTTCGGGCGGGGTATCGCAAGGAAGCGTCCTTGGTCCTCTTCTCTATTTGTTATATACTCGCGATATTCCAAGGGAAGATGACACTACCCTTGCTACGTTCGCCGACGACACAGCTTTCCTAGCAGTAGGTAATACAATCGAAGAAGCGACTACAAAACTGCAAGCCGCAGTGAATAAGGTAGGACAAGGAACTGGCGGATCGCGCTCAACGAAACTAAATCTATTCACGTGAATTTCACTTATAAGAAAACTAATGACTTGCCAATTTTTCTAAACTTGGCTGAAAGCTGAAACTAGAAGCTTCGCGAGAAAGCACAGAAGCCGACTAATCGGACATATCAGCAATACATTCCGACAAATCTTGGACGAGAGCACTTTATTGCGCCGACTACAAGGAACGAAACCGTTCGACTTGGCAAGATGAGATTAACCGCGTCTAATTTGCGGAACACGCAAGATTTTTCACTGGAAAGTAACCTGTCAAAAGTTGTTATAATGATAGAAAAATTGCTTGATAAGTTATATCTTAATTGCAGTATCTGACAATCTTTAGAAGGGTGGTGTTTTTAGTCAGTAAAAATCTGACACTACTATGAGAACGCGCTTGCTATTCTCATAGTGTCTTTTGAAGATTTTCACCTACCCTCGGATAAAAAAAAAAAAAAAAATATTTTTCAAGTATTTGCAGGATCCTTGCATAAGTTACTTAAATTGCCTATATTACAACCTCCACTAGATCCTTTGCTCTCATAAATTTATGGCAATTCACCAGCGTCAAAACATTTCTTAATAAATATTCAAAACTACAATTCATGCTTCCAAATTACATCTTTTGGAGCTACAAATATTATAAGAGATGGATTTATGCCGACGTTTAAGGTAATCACTTCGCTTGGCATAAATGATATAAAATTTGATTTATGTGCTGTCTCTGTATTTGATGTCTTCAAAAATTTAGATTCGTCACCTAAATCTATTTCAAAAACATTACAGATTCAAGGACAGATCTTCATAGAGCTGGGTCATTGTTGCCATTCCCAGATGCTGACCATAAGTTTTTGCAAATATATTTCATTGGTAATGAGAACAGCGAATTGAATCAGCGCTGTGCAATTGCTTTAAATACAAGAAGAGAAATCAAACAAAAAATATTGTGTTCACTATTGTATTGAATTGATTTACTTTTCTTTTCATTATTTCCAAAAGAAAATAAATAAAAAAAAACAATGAATTTGATTCAATGTTAATATTCATGCGTAGCGAAGCACGCCGGGATCCGCTAGTTTATATCATAAGTTCTACATTAATTTACATTAATCCGCGAAGCCTTATGGCTCATCTGCAGAAGATTATTTATCAGTGATTTACATTATATTTCTTGCGAGTTTAGTTTTCAATTACAATAAGAATATTTTTTTTTTATACATAACTTTACATAACATGACTTTACATAGAAAGGTAAAATTCTTTAATAAGATTCTTGCGGACATTTGGGTTTGGGATAGTTCTGAGCATCTGTGGAAGTTCGTTAAGAATAGTTGGTACGCTGTGAAGTAGTTGTCTTCGACAATACGTATTTTTGCTCATGGGGACCTGTAGCATTCTATGGGCTCGCCTTCTTCTATTCACCTGGTGTTCAATTTGCCTTCGAAAAAGCGCATCATCGTAGTATTCAAGTGCAACAGTCATTTTATAGATTTGCTGGACTTTTAGTACTTTAAAGTTGTTTCCTCCGTCTGCATTGGTAGAATTTCGGTTGTTCATCCTTTTTAAGGTTCCGTACCCAAAGGGAAAAAACGTAACCTTATTAGTTTCGCTCGGATGTCTCTCCGTCTGTCTGTCTGTCTGTCTGTCTGTCTGTCTGTCCGAACCCACTAAGCCAATTTTGTTACCAGGTCTATCTCAAGAACCGATTGACATAGGACCGGTATAACCTCTAGTTAAACGACAAATACCAATGGAAGGAATACATCAATTGGTTTTGGATTAATTAGTAATCTGGTGAAAAAAATATTTTCATTCGCCCAAAAAACGGTTTATTTCTTGATTCACAAAAAACTACATAAATTCCTTTTTTGTAGATCATGTTCTTATCTATATATGTGCTGAATACTGTTTTGCCGAAAAGTTAATAGTTTACAAGATATTTTCAAAAAAGATAATTTTACCATGTAAAATACGTTGCTCTCATTTGTGTTCTAATCTACTACACAGTTGTGCACAATTGACCCCATCAAAGACACCAGGGCTGTCGCTTCATAATTTCGTTGGGGAGTATAATACAATTTTTGGGGAGTACAGAACAAAATAAAAGTAATATATTTTTAGTCAGTAGTTTTTCAATTGGGACAGGTCGCATACAGAATGGAAAATTGGCGTGGGTTGGGTACTAGGTAATAATTGGAAAATGAGATTCATCTGCGAGTAATTTTTGAGAGTAAAAATATTAAGTAATTAAATTAAACTAAATTGTGATGAATTCATGAATAGGGGAAAGATTGAATGATATAGATTTCAAATAATATCTGATGTGTTGGACTTTAGCCAAATACGGAACCTTCGGTGCGCGAGTGACACTCGCACTTGGCCGGTTTTTATTATTATTGAGTTCTGTAGTTTTTGCAGTTTATCTATATGGGTTTTTGACGAGTTACCCACGCAAGTATCCCATAACATAGCTTTGACTCAACGAGGGCGTAGTATACTTGTTTTTGGACTTGTGGCGTTGAATGGTATCCAAGGTAGAATATCGAATAGAAGGCTTTTGAGATCAGAGCGAAGTTTGTCGATATGTTTGTCCCAAAGAAAATGGCTGTCGATGTCCTAGATATTTGTATGTTTCGACAACATCGATGACACGATCTGGAAGATTAGATTGGCATATGTTACTTTTTATGAAAACCCCTTGGTCTGTTGCTTTGTGATGTGGTCCACGAATGTGCATAAAGTTTTGTTTTTGAAGCGTTCAAAATTATACCGTTATGATGACACCATTTCGTTGCTTTGTCAAACTCTTCCTGGCATTATACTCAACGCTGTTTGAAGGCATCTACGTCTAACCACTATTGCTGTGTCGTCTGCAAATGCGAATGGAATGCTGTTCGTGAACACTCGTAGTAGCTCATTTGAAAAAGGATAAACAGAAGCGGTCCAAGTTTCGATCCTTGAGGTACTCCAAAAGGAGCCACTTTTTCGTCGCTGAGGATATCTTTAATTTTAACTTTAAAAGATCTTCCGCACAGGTAGTTACGCAACCAATCAGAAAGCTTTCCTCGGATGCTGAGCCTGTTTAATGCATTCAAAAGCTTGGAGTTGTCTAGCGTATCAAATGCTTTACTGAAGTCCAAGAAAACTACCGGTACCTACATGGTGGCTTTTATTAAGGCTTTCATTAATGATATTTGCAAATTCACCAAAAAGCTTACCCGTACTTTTGTTTCTTTGGAACCCGTACTGTCTATCATGAATTATTGAATACTGGCAGAATAGATATTGGTCTGTTATTAGAGACTTCACTTTTAACACCTCCTTTATATATACTGGTCTTACTACCGACTTTTTCAACATGTCAGGAATTTTAGCTTGATTTAAAATCAAATTAATAATCTTTGCAACAATTGGTGCAAATATCTCTGCATGCCTTTTCATGTCGACCGGTCTGATGTCATCCATTCCTGCAGATTGGTTCTGTTTAAGTGATTTTAGGATTAAAAAAACTTCATCTTCGTTCGTGTCGTCAATAAAAATGGAGTAAGTTCGAGTTTCATTAGCGTGATTTGACAAAAGTGTGTTACAGTTGTGTATTATTTGGAGCGTTTGATCAGAAAAGTGCTCTGCACACTTATTGGACAAGACTAAATGATCTTTTTCAACTGCAAAGTTTTTGGTGATAACATCATCTAAACTGGGTTTATTTCTTCCCATAATTTCATTTATAATGATCCAAGTTTTACGAGGATCATTTCTGGCCTGAATTGAATTTCTTTGTTCACTTTATTTCTGAACCTTTTGTAATCCCCTTCGTAGGACATATTAGGGGAAGGTCATGTACCTTGGTCCGGATTTCAGTTTTTTGCCGATATTTTAGGTAACGTTTTTTCAATAGGTTTTTTTTGTTCTTTTAGTTATTATCTCAAGTCTTATCTATAATAATGCGAAACTACCAAAAGGATATTGCTTACCATTCCAAAGAAAACTTATCTTTTATATGCCAGCCTCAAACGGCCCAAGGTACAAGACGTGATTGTACCTTGGTCCACAGAGTATTGTACCTTGGACCGAAAACATTATTGAAGGTTTTTCTATTGTTTAAAGGTGAAAACTTTAATCTCTTTCAATAAATAGTAAAAATGGTACGATTCTTATTTTATTTCAAGAAAGTAGCAAGAAAACAAACCATTGTCTTAAAGTTTGCGTGCTTGACAACATTTTTTTTATTTCAAATAATAGTTGTAAATAAAAAATACTCTCGTTAACTAAAAAAATGCCTAACAATGGACTTTAATATTATTTACCTAATTTGCTTCTTGGCATATTTTCCTGAAACACACAAAACGAATTTTGTTTAAAAAAATCGAATAACATGTAACTTTGCCCGGGCCAAGGTACAAGCGCTATGATAGGTCCAAGGTACACGAACACCACTTTAACCAAAAAATAATAATTTTGTCGTAGTATTTACATCACATGCGTACAACAGTTTCTTCCTACCAAAAGATAATCAATATACTTACCGAAATCAATAAAAGTATCGGAAAATAGACATAAAATGAAGCACTACGCAACTTCAGAAAATAGATACAAAAAATACTTTTTTCACTGAAAACTATGTTTATTTTTTTTTGCCGACTAGTACAGCTGTATAAGTTCAAAAAGAAACTGAGAAGAGAAATGAACAGAAGAGTAACACTTCACAGAAGAACCGGTTTTTGTGTGGTTTGTAGTATAATATAATTTTTGGCGCAACAGATCCGTAGGGACCCTAGACCTAGCTTCTCGCAACCATTCGTTACGTGTGAGTTTTCATTTTTGGAACGAATGGGAGGGATCTACAATTTTATGCCGATTCCAAACGGCTAATTGAGAAGCTCTTTCATGACAGTTATACTCTCGGATGTTTGTCAGACGATCGCGAGAGGTGGCGCATTGAAAAAACCCTGAGTTGGAAATTGGGTTTTTGCGGGATTCGAACCTGAACCCCTCGCTTAGTAGTCCAACACACTAACCACTAAGCCACTGCGCCTACTTGTGTGGTTTGTACTTTTCTGAAAATTGGCACTCGGACCAAGGTACATGACCTTCCCCTAAGTACTTACTTACTTTTTTCATGAAGTTCTGTTGACATCCAATATTTTGTTTTACGCTTTTATATTGTTTTTTTTGTACCATTGATTTTTCGTCCTGCATCTTTTTCACAAAATTGTTTTAAATTCTATCGACATCGTTACTACAGACTAGGGCGTCCCACTCTGTAGATCGAATTAATACATCCACCAATCTGTTTTTGACGTACTTCGTGTTGCAGTCGTTGGATATGTTGGGAGTTGGGCCAAAGGTACCATGTAGAACAGGATAATGTTCAGAAATATCACTCTCTATTACTGCTGAGAACATGATGCTATTAGTTAGATTTACTGCAATGTGATCTATTAATGTCGAAGTTCCCCTTTTTAAACCAACTCTATTATTTTCTTTAATAACGTTAATTAATCCATAAGATGCCAGCATTTCTAAATAACTCTTCACATAATTGCTATGATCATCTTTGACATTGATATTCATATCACCCATCACAATAATGTCTCTATCTCTCTTTTTATCGATTTTTTCAAGATAAGTTTCAAGTTCGCCAATAAACTCTTTCACACTATAACCTGGTAGTCTATAGAATGCATAAATGTATTCAGCCTTAGCTCCTTTTGTAATTTTTATCTCGAGAGATTCACATGATGTGCTATTTAAGTCCTTAAATTCATATTCTACACTCAGAGAAAAATACTGTGTAAAATTGCCTTAAACGCCTTAGGTAAGTATTTTTGTATGGAATTTTTTGGACAGGCAAAATTCTGACAAGAAATAGGTTAATTTATGTACGACATGTGTAGTAAAAAATAGGCTGAACTACCTTAAACGTCTTAGGTAAATATATTTGTATGGAACGTTTTGGACAGGCAGAGCTCTGCCGAGAACTTGCACAATTTATGTACGGCCTAGGTAAAAATGGGCTAAATTGCTTATCCTTAGGTATTTTAACCTGAGTACACATAAGTGTTAATTCACCTTAAGGCAAACGTAGCTTTACGTTATACCTTAGGTGGTTTTTCTGTCTCGACAGATGTTCAGCAATTATCACCTTAGTGACTGCGTAAATTTAACTTAAGCCTAAGGTAATACTCTAAGTGTTAAGAAAAAAAAAACATGTACGATTACTTTTTTTCTAACTAAATACCTTAGTTCTAAGGTAAATATACAATATCTAAGGTAATTTTCCCTCAAAATTATTTTTTTTTTGTTTACTGTAGCGGATGTACCGTTTTTTTCGTTTGTTGTATATAAGCAAGCCACTTTGAAGTGGTCTTAATAGTGTTTGGACGTGTTTTAGAAGAAAAAAAGTGAGTGATAAATTCAACAAATTTATGAATTCTTAAAAAGTGAAAAAACATTGAAAACAGATAAAAGTGTATAAATAAATGACAAGAAGTGAAAAAAAAACTTACATCAAATCAAGTGGACACGAGAATTGACGAGGAAGAAGTTTTAGGTAAGTTCAGTGTAATCCTTCTTTATATTTCTTATTTCATTATTTTTTTACTGTGCTTTTTTTGCAACTATGCCATGAGTTGAAATTTTACAAATTAACATTTATAAAACTACTGAAAACAAAATCAAAGGAATGACGATTTTTTTAATTTGCATTTTATTAGATATAGAGATGATTGCTTCTAAAATTTCAACTAACATTCAGCATATACTGTTGGGAAAACATACCGAAAGAATAACAAATGACTCATAAGAAGAAACACATGCAATCCACAGAATCCCACGCACAAGGCTTGCAGTCGTTGCTGATCTGGATGCAGGCTTCCCATATTCATAAAGGTACGTTTCAATGTTTTAAAAGAAAAATAATATATATTAGAATGTATGTTTCCTGTTTTCAGAAAATGTCAACAACTATATTGATACCAACTTTCCGAAATTTACGAGGAACATGCAAGAAATTGGCAATTGAAGACTCCAAATCCGCATTTACGCTCGAAGTTAAAGACGCCAGCCATTTTAAATACCAAATGAGGGGAATAGTTGTAGTAAATGGTGAGAAATTTAACATAACAGGTTTTACGTTACTTTTGAAAACTTTAAATTTTAGATGCAATCCTACCTGGATTGTGTTGATATATACATAAAAATTACCAACTCTAATATTTTGTTTGTATGTAGCTTGTTCTTATTTTTCATTCCAAAATGAAGCACTCAATTGAAGTAAATTAATATTTTTATATAGAAAAATAAATACTCTTAATATTCTTTCAAATTATCTTAATATCTAGATACCTGTAAAAATAAAACGGCAGAAAAAAAAATAAAGAAACAATTATGTTACATTAAAAGATATCTTCGATTTTTATTTCAACTTTCTTTACTGAAACTGGTAAAAAACTCGTTCCTTACCTTAGTTTCTAGGCTAACTCCGCATACAAATTACCTAATTTAGAACAAGAAATAAGGTAAGTCTATCTGGCAAAATAAGGCAATATTAAACATTCCTAAGGTAACATTTAAGGGTAAATTCACCCTAGGTTTAAGGTAAAATGCCTTAGGCAAGTTTGTATACGGTTACCAAACACTAGGCTGATTTTACACAGACCTACAAAAACAAAATAGGTAAGATTAAGCAACATGCTAGGCTAAATTCAGCCTAGGTTTAAGGTAAAATGCCTTAGGCATGCTTGTATACCATTACCAAAAACTAGGCTGATTTAACGCATGCTTAAAGAATTTTGATTACCTAAGGAATTTAAGGCAAGCTGCCTTAGAACTTACCAAGTTCAAAACGGCCTTAGGACTAAGCTAACTTATACCGCGATTTAGGTCAATTTTACACAAGCTTTTCTCTGGGTGTATATTGTTTTTTAAGTATATCGCAATTCCTCCACCTCGTCGCTTACTCCTATTTATAAATTCGGTATTAAATCCCTCTATTTTGTGTAATTCATTTTCTCCTTTTTTAATATTAATTTCATGAAAAACGATAATGTTTAAAAATCTTAACAGGGATCTAATATAAACACAAAATGTATCTCAGTGTTTTCGCATAGATCTTATATTAAAGCATAGGCAGCAAAATTCCATATTATTAAGTTCATTAAAGTTTATGCCGCTAAAACCATTTATTACCTTATAATCTAGGTTCACCAACAAATTATCATTACTGTTTGTGTTTTCCATTTTCATAGACAGTTTCTGTTGGGTTCCAACAAACAATTATTCACACGTTTTAAAATCACCAAAGTATCAAAATAACATCACTTAACGAGAAAGAAAAACAATCGGCACATGGCGTATCTGACATATATGTTGAAAAGTTAATTTGCGTTGAGCTAGTTGTGTGAATATGAGACACTAAGGCTCAACACCAAGCCTAAACAATATTCAGGCAACTAGCTGCAAGGCACATTAACGATAAACACTCAATTAAATAATATTCACAAAATAAATTTCGACATTTAACACGCGGCACGAACAACGAAGCAAACACGAAAGATCAAAACTAAATGTCAGATATGCCGAGCTGTCGACCTCAAGACAATGGGGTGTCTCTTTCTACCAAAAGGTAGTGCCTTAAGCAAATCGAGTGGTGCGCTCGAACTTATTGTCATGTGTTGCAGTGGCGTGGCGTCCATATAACTCGATTCCTACCGAGTTACCTTTTGAAAACTCCACCTGGCAACACTATCTGTCTACCAAAAACCGAATATACATGAAAGATGAAACACTACCAAACAGCGTTCCCTCCCGTGCTACAATTGTAGCGTTTTTTAGTTTTTGAGTACATTTTTTCTAACTGAGTACGATACTACTTTGGATCGCCGCGTACTACTTTTTATAATTGCATATCAATAACTCATTTCTTATTTTCCAAATTTTCCAAAAATTGTTTGTAACAACAGACTTAAACTACAAAATACATGTTCCAATTTAAATTGTCGCGCAGGATGCGCCTCTTTTTCTGAATTGCTTTCCTGAACATCTGTGGTACTGAAGTCTCAGACTGAACTGAACTCGCTAACTACAAAATCGATGAATATTGAATTGTGATATGAATGTATAATTCACTACTTTGTTTTTTTATAAAAAAGTTTTTTTTTTACATTTTTTAATGTTCAAAAATGATGATATACCTGTGGAATAATTTCCTTTGTTTTTTTTCGTTCATTTTTATATACATACTTAACTTATAATTTATTCTTAAATATAAATAAACCTTAAAGGTTACGTTTTCCTTTATTTTTTGTGGATGAATGAAATAATTTATGTTAAATTAAAATAGGTAAGCTTTTCTTTGTGAAATTTTTTTTAATGAATAAAAAATGTGTGTCCATATAAAACAAATATTTGAAAGTAGTAGTGTATAGTAGTGAATTTTGTTAAACAAATTTCCGATTCTAATTGAAAAATACCATAAAGCCGTTTTCTTTAGGTACATTATTGCGTACTACCTTCAGACCCATTTGAGTACCAATTTTTACCGCAATGAGAACTTTGCCTAACGACAGGGGAGGGAACGCTGCTACCAAATGAATTTGAATACTCACCAAATGGTACACACACAAAAGCACTCATATAAAAATTGTGTGTGTATCCATTTTCATACAACATCGTCATCGTCTCGTCGTGACAAAGCGAAGGTAACCCAAAATATGTCGGGTATCGGTATCGGGTTATTAAAGTTCTCACTTTATAGTTCTTTTTGAGAGAAAATTTTCTTGTTATCTCTTTTTTTCTTCCCTGAGTACTTTGTCTGAGTCTGACACCTCTCTGTTCAACACCCATTGTAGAAAATAACCCGCTTTTCTTCGAGTTACAAGCTCTCACAAATTTCATTTTGACTGCCGAATCTGAGTGAACATTATGTTTGTATCTCTTTTTTTCTTCCCAAAGCTGAGCTGAGTACTGGTACTGGCCATTGGGTTGTGTTTTGGGTATATCGTATGTGTTTATTTGGCTATGATATGAATGAAATAACGCGCTTTTCTCCGAGTTATTCGAATTTCTTTTACTTCGTCTTTTCTTATTGTCTCTTGTGTGAATAATTGCAGGTAGTATGTTGAGGTAGGTAAGGGTGTGTTTTGGTTTACAAATTCAGTTGGCAGATTGCATTGCATGACTTAAGGCTGGGTGGCAGGGGTAGACGTTTCTGCGCCCCGTAGTTTCTCTCAGTTCTTAAGAGATAATTGACCGGAGTAAACGGTTTTCAATAGCCAGTAAATAGACGCAGGTAGCTATTGAAGCACAATTTTATTTTTCGACCTTGATATTGCATAAAGTACCAAAAACCCCCTTTTTTGTGTGTTTTTTCTGCGCCCCGGTGGGGCAATCCCTAGATCAAACATTTTTATTTTTTTTTTATGATTTACTTTTGTTACCAATGAACTGCTCGAGGTAGCTATTGAAGCACAATTTTGATTTTTTGTGCTTACCATCTTAAAAATGCAGGTTATTATTACTAAAAGCAAACAATCTTTGTGTAGGAACAAGGAACTATTTTTTTAATCTGTAAAAAAAGAGAATGGGCTTTGCATATTTGTATGTCTGCTCAATGAATAAAAGTTTGATGTTTAGTTCATAAAATAGTTAAATTCGAATTTTGAAAATTTTACTATTTTACTGCATTCTGAATTTTGTTTCAGAGTTTACGCACACTTATGCAATGTAGTTCACAAAATATCCGACATGGCGTTATTCGATTTTTCTCTAAATTTACTCTCTATTGAGAATTATAGATTGCAGATTTTCGCTCACTAGAGCTGCTTGAACAAAAAATGACAAAAATTTGTTTATTTCGTTTTGTTTGGGTTTCTGATAGATACATACTATTATTCTTGCTGTTTGATAAAGTGAAGAAAGCAACAATGAGATAAATTTTGATAATCCGAGAAAAATTTATATGAGAGTGGGTGGGGACTGGGTGATGACTTTGTTGTTGTTGATGTGTTTGAATTTTTTGCTTTGTTTGTAGGAGTTTCAAATATTATTGTTTTATACATATTTCCTTGGAAAAGGCAAACGTTCAATATTTGTGTTTTTATTTAGATATTCTGAAATAATTTGCTAACTATTTTCTACTGTTACGAGTTCAGATAATTGAAAAAAATAGCAAGTTGCCGAAAGTGTTAAAAATAAAAACATTTATTTGGCTTTAAAATATTAATTATTTTTGCTTTATAAATTCAAAATAAAATAATTAAAATAGGTAGTGTAATTAAAACATTCCTGTATAGTGCATTGTCAACACTAATACAAAGTGAAAATGGTATTATTGTTGAACGGTGTGGACTTTTTATTGCCCTTCATCAGCTAGAGTCTAGAGACTTAATAATTATGGAAGGTGTAGAAAAAGAAATTAATTGTTTGAAAATGAATTATGAACATCTATTTGGAGCTAAAAGAATCAAAAACTTTTTTTTTTAAATTTAAGAGCAAGTTCATATTACCAAGAGATAATTTAGCTTTCCAGTGTTTGGGCCCTATGATTTTGTGTACTTAGTTACTAAAATTAAAAGAAGATGCATTCTGAGAAATGTAAATGCAAAATCCGAGAAAATCTAAGGCATATACAAGTATCGAACACCTAACAAAAAACAAAGTCCATAAGTAAATTTCTGCTTAGATTAAATGCCCTGTTTGATTGTTCTTGTTTTTTTAATCTCCTTTTACATTGTGCTGGTAGAGATGCTCAGTATGACTTTCAGATGTAAAAAAATCACCTTATTCCTGTAAGCTGTCTGGTTAAAAAGCATATAAGCTTAAAAGTAGTAGGTACTGACACTTCCCATCCTGTTTCTTTCCGCTCGACACTAGACTCCTAAAGAAAAACCGGTATAATGTAATAATCGGTAAGAGTGATATGGAACTGACTACATAATACGTATACATTATATTATTCTAGAATATTTTGGTGAATTGAAGTTTTTAAATACGAGTACCTATAGGTATAAAATGACTAAGAGAAGCTCTGCCTTTCTAATTGGCAGATAATAAAAGTGCTTAACTTGCTAAGCATTAACGTGACTTAAATTAGACTGCAAGTTCACAGGTTGATATAATAAAACAATAAAAAGATTGTGCAACCCCTTGGTTTAGAATTCCGTGAAAGGACAATAATAAATACATAGGTAAATGAATAGTGTATTATCCTAGGCTAGGTTCTAAGTTTAACTATACCTACAAGAAACCCATCCCAGACCCGCAAACAAAGCAAAAGCTACAAACAAGTCAAAACCAATTTTATATAAAAAAATATAAATTATTGAATCTTGGATACATACCTTGAAAAGTAGAAAATTTGCGATTGGATTTGTACGTAATTCGTAGAAAACTGGATATCACACACACTAACATTTTCAGTCTATTCAGACAGAGTTTGCAGCTCAATACAGCTAGCCTATCGCCCTAGGCAGCCAGCTTGTCCTTTTTGTTGTTTTTTTGTTTTGATTTGTTTTGATTTTTTGTGCAGCGAATTTTTTGTTATTTTTATTTAGTGAACGTTGAGCGAGTTCTCATTTTACAGACTCTGTAGTCACAAATGTGATCTTAATGGGGGAGGGTGTGCTCGGCTATTTGAAATTCTGTGCACTAATACATGTAAGCATGTTTACATGAGCTCGGAGTTCATAGCTGAGGGACACCCACTCTTAAGTGAATTTAGTATAGGTAGGGTAGGGCGGGGCTAGTTGGGCCACGGGGCAAGTAGGCCCACTCGAATAACTCAGAAACTAAAAGTCCTACATGACAACGATGACACACAATCGAAGTGTGTGACTTACGGCCACAAGCCAAACTAGTTGAAATTGCATTTTTACTTTCAAAGGGGCGCGTCGTTTAAAATTTGTATTTTTAAGTGTAAAAACTAAAAAAAAAAATATTTCTTTTCTTTCTTTTTTTGTGAAGCGGTGCAAATATCAGAATAAGGTAAACATTTTTCATGTGTCCCGTTATTGTATTTTATTTTTTCGAGTGTGGAATTGAAGTGTTTGGTGTAGTTGTTTCTTTGTGAAACAAAATGTTCAACAAAGTCAGTGCGGGGTAAGTTGGACCGCCAGTTTTGAGGAAGAAAAACATCTTGATTGGTTTTGTCTTATGTGTATGGAAGCATATTCAAAAAGTTTACCTGGGGAGGAGTGGGTGCAGTGTCACACTTGCCGAAAGTGGGCCCATTCAAAATGCTCCAAAATATGTCAAGGAAGCATCTTTATTTGCATAAATTGCAGTAACGATTATACGATTCATAATCTATAAAATAATATTTTTATTCTTATCTAAATTTATTTTATAGAACGTCATAAAGCGGTTTTTTATTTTCGGTTTTTGAAGTTTATGTTGTGTTTTTTCATTTTAAATACATTTTAGAAAGAAATTATAGCGTTTTCGTATTTTGTAAAAATTACTTTTCAGTTTTTTAGGTTTCGGACCAACTTACCCCACTCACTGGTCCAACTTGCCCCGCTGGTGGGGTAAGTTGGACCACTTGGACTTGGTGTATTTGAGTCAAAATAATTATTTAACTGTAAGATAAATTGTTTTTTTGTTAATAACATTAAAAAGTCGAAGTTTCAATGCTTCTATTTACTTTAGTTTCATAGCTTAATTATGAACAGATTGGAAGTTATGAAGCGTCAAAAAAAAAGTGGTCCAAATAGCCCCGCCCTACCCTACTCTGAAAACGATTTTGCAAATGTGCAATGTATGATTTTGTTTCAAGTTGCACAGGGTCACTGGGTCTAAGGTTTTTTAGATTTATAGGTATATGATAAATTTTTGCTTCGACTTCCCATTTTATAATGTTCACGCCACGCCACTGATGTGTTGTAATGCAACAAGCAAGAAAACCTATGTTCATCATGTATCAACATAATTTATTCACTCTCACCATAGGCCCCTTAATATGGGGCGTTAATACGATAAATTTGCAAATGTGTTATGTGTAGGGGAATAGGGATAAGATTGTCAATTTAAAAACTTATTGCGAGAAATTGTAAGGGTCAATGACCCAAAGTAAACAACAGCTGTTTGTAATACATAAAGTACCGAGATTACTTCAAATGTTCACAGAAAAAATGTAAATCACTTGCTAGTAGATCGTCCACGAACACGGAAATAAAAAACCTATTATAACGTTCGCCTAACGAGTTTTTATCTTTTATTTTGTATTGCCAAGAAGTTCTTGTGCAATTACTAAATCGCCCAATTGCAACATCATTGCAATTCTACCCATTTTGTTTTCCAACTCGCCATCAGTTCGGAACATGGTCCTTCGAGTCCTTTTTTAAATTAAATCAAAGACCAGTAGTGTTTCTTTTCTTTGTGTTTAATCAATAATTTGAAAAAGTGTGCTGTGGAGTGAGTGTAAAAAATACATATCCGATCATCGACGGACAGTCAATCGGCCACAGCATCCAACGACCAACGGATTCAGCCCAACAGTGAAGCACAGTGAGTCAACGGCTTAAACGGATTCAACAAATCCATCAACCGGTGAGAACACTCAGCAATCACAGTATTTACTGTGCAACACAAAGCCTTCTGCAACTGTAACTGAGAGTTAATATAATAAAGTTGCAGTTGCAAAAGCAAACTAAGGTAGGAAAATCGTTCCTCTTTTATACAATTGTTTGCAAATTTTACATTACGTTTATATTTCATAAACGCTTCGTAATATACTCTACAAATCCAACGAGCAAACGTTACTTAGACTCAACGGATACAGTAACGCAACTGGACACAAGAGTCATAACGGCGTGGGAAATTCTACAACAGTCTGTAAGAGATACAACGGTCACATCACCAGCAATCACAGCAAGGAACTGTGCAACGCAAAGTCTTCTGCAACTGTAACTTAGAGTAACCCTACTAAAGTTGCAGTTGCAAAAGCACAATAAGGTAGGAATATCATTCCTTTTATTACACCGTTTGCTGCATAAAATACATTAAATTAAATAGTAGTCAGAACTAAATATACATTTTTGGTTAAAACACTACCTACTTAACGCCCATATCAAGTGTATAAAACGTTTAAATCAAGTGCAAATATGTCAAAGCTTGCGAAATGCATTGAAAGACAAGAGCTTTTACTTCGAGAGTTTCAAACTGATTTCGAAGACTTTAAGACAGAAATCGAAGCGCGAAAATCAAGGGGATACATAAACGCGTGTTTATCGGATATTGAAGAGGGCTTTACGCGAGCAAAACGGGATCACGATGCAATCGTAAATAGTGCGTCTGATCCTATTAAAGACAATTACTTTGAATCCGAAGCTTTTTCTAAAATCAAACGCGTCTATTTTACATTTTTGGGAATGTTAAACGACGAATTGGACAAATTCGGTGAAAAAAGCAACGCAAATTTAGATGTTTCTCGCTTAAACGTAACAAAAACTTCAATTTGCGTCATTCGGCTTCCGCCAATTCAAATAAAGCCATTCTCTGGCAAATTAGATGAATGGTGTGAGTTTCACAATTTGTTCGAGAGTATGATCGATCAAAATGTTGACTTGGCTGATATTCAGAAGTTGCAATATCTGAAAACTCACGTGTGCGGGGAAGCGGCGCGTTTAATTCAGCACCTGCCAATCGACGGCAAGAATTATGCAGCGGCATGGGAAATTCTTAATGAACGATTTGAAAATAAACGAAAACTAGTGAACGCGCAGTTGAGAATTTTAATGGAACAGCAGAAACTCAACCATGAATCTGCCAAAACTTTAAAAGCATTGCACGATACGAGTACGGAATGTATTCACGCGCTATCCAACTTGGGAATCGCAGTCGAAGCATGGGACGCGATTCTCATTTACATTATATACCACAAACTGCCTTCTCAAACCCAAAAGGATTGGGAAGACAAATTAGGTACTTCAAAACTTCTTCCAGAGTGGAAAGCATTTTCCAAATTTATTGAAGGAAGGTTTAGCTCCTTAGAAAATCTTTTGGAGTCCAATTGGGGTACAGCCCACCACGGGTCATTTAATAAAAAGAACACGCCGACGGCGTATCACATCAAATCGTCACCCGAAACAAAGAAATTTCTCTGTCGCCTTTGTAAGGCATCGCATGGAATTCGTTATTGCAAGCAATTTCTCAAAATGGAGGTGAAGGCACGAGCAGAAGTGGCGAAGAGAAATTCTGTCTGTTCAAATTGTCTAGGGTATGATCATCATGCATCAAATTGCAATAGCAGCAACCGATGTCAAAAATGCGGTCAGAAACATCACACACTGCTGCATATAGATTCGTACAATAATAACAATAATTATCAAAATAATGCCCATCAAGCGAGGGCATATCAAGTTCATAATCAGGCATCATACAATGCTCACTTGATCTCTAATGAATTTATCCCCCCTAATCTATACAATGAGCAAGAAGGTGCTTCAACTTCTGCACCAAATCTTAACTCATACCTAAACCAGATGAAATCTAAGGTTTTGCTAGCAACAGCGTTGGTTAAGGTATTTTCGTCCAATGGACAGCACCACGTTCTAAGAGCTTTGGTAGACCCAGGGTCAGAGGCTACATTTATGAGAGAGAACGTGGTACAGCTTCTAAACTTAAAGAAGGAACACACAGCGGCCACCGTAACTGGGTTAGGGCAAACTTCAACGGGTAGCTCAAACTGTAAGGGTCAATTTAAAATGTTTTCGTTCAATAATCCCTCATTCTGTCTCAATGTTAGTGCAGATCCCACTTACAATTACCCAGGGAAGATCGATATACTGCTAGGCGCCGACGTGTATGCGTCCATAATTCTCCAAGGACTAATTAGGAGCCGTAATGGCTCCCCAGTGGCACAAAATACCGAGTTAGGATGGATCTTAACAGGAGCCACCAATAGTGCTCCCCACATGACCTCGATCGTAGTGCAAAATCATCATAATGCAATTGATGCTCAACTTAGGCAATTTTGGGAGATGGAAGAGAATATGGAAGAACGAAAAATGACTCAAGAAGAAGAGAGGTGTCAACTACACTTCCAGAATACAGTGAAACGCAGAAGTGATGGAAGGTATGAGGTACGGCTTCCATTTAAGGAGAATCATCCACCAAGGCTTGGAGACTCCAAAAGAGCTGCAATGGCACGATTCTTTCAAATCGAGAAACGGCTCGCAGCAAACAAGAAGCTGAGGGAAGCGTACACTCAATGCATCCAAGAATACGGTACGTTGGGACACATGAGAGAAGTCAAGCCAAGCTTCAATGAGGTACAAGGAGAACATTACTTCTTACCACACCATGCAGTTTTCAAAGAAGCTAGCACAACCACAAAGTTGAGGGTGATCTTTGACGCCTCATGTGCAACATCAAACGGAAGGTCGTTAAACGATTTCCTGATGGTAGGCCCACGCTTACAAAGAGACATTATTGACCTCATCGCACAGTGGCGCAAGTTCAAAATAGTCATGGCTGCGGACATCAGCAAGATGTACCGACAAATATGGATGGCACCAGAAGATACTAAGTATCAACTTATTTTGTGGAGAAATAAAAACAATGAACCTATAAGAACCTTCGCCCTGAATACGGTGACATTTGGTACTGCTTCGGCACCATATTTAGCAGTACGAACCTTGCACCAGGTGGCGATGGACTGTGAACAAGATCACCTCGACGTAACCAAGGCGCTCTTCGAGGGCTTCTATATGTAGACGACTTTCTATACGGAGCCGATAACGAAGAAGCAGCCATCAGGTTACAAACAGATGTTCTGGCTGTATTAAACGCAGCTGGATTCCCTCTACGTAAATGGGCAAGCAACTCAAAACAAATTTTGGAGCAGATACCTAAAACTGACCGGGAAGTGAATATCCCGTTAAAATTCGATTCACCCGATGCCATTAAGACATTGGGCATACAATGGCATCCAGCAAAGGATGTATTCAAATTCAAAACTAATATACCCAAGGTAGAAAAACACACCAAACGATCAGTTCTCGCAGATATCGCTCCCCTTTTTGATCCGCTTGGATGGATCTCCCCGTGCATCATCAAGGCAAAAATGATTCTGCAACAGCTGTGGGTACGAGAACTGTCTTGGGATGCAATATTACCTGCTGAAGTAGAAGGTCCTTGGTTGGAATTGCGAAATAACCTGCAAATGTTGGAAACTCTGGAGATTCCGCGTTGGATCAGCCATGAAAACACATCCAGAGTACAACTGCATGGATTTAGTGATGCCTCTGAGAAAGCGTACGCGGCTGTGATATACGCGCGAGTGGTTACAAACGGCAGAGAGCAGGGCCCATGTTCTGTAATTATCACATCGATATATTTATTACTAAACTGATATAAATTGAAAAACATGTTACTATGTTTTCGATGCGAAAATTTATCGCATGAGTTACAGAACATGGGCCCAGATTTCCTTGCTAGCAGCGAAAACAAGAGTAGCACCAGTAAAATGTGTATCCTTGCCACGGCTGGAACTCTGCGCAGCCCTATTATTAGCAAAACTCTTGAATAGGATATCAACTGCAATGCAATTCAGACATGTAGAAACATTCGCATGGTCCGATTCGATGATAACCTTGGCATGGATAAAAGGAAGTCCAGCAATGCGGAACACATTCGTAGCGAACAGAATCACAGAAATTCAAAGGCTTACGGATGAAGTTAGTTGGCGACATGTAACAAGCAAGGAAAACCCAGCTGATGTGGGTTCCAGAGGATTAACGCCAGAGGAACTTATGGGCAACCAGTTGTGGTGGCATGGGCCCACATTTCTCAGAAACTTTTCGGCAAAGGATTGGCCAGCAATAATCCCAAAAGATACAAATGTGGAATCCAAGGTACAAGATAAAATAGAGCAAAATACCCTATCTTTCTATAATACAAATTTTGTAAGCACGGTAACAAGTTTGGTTCAGGTAGTATCATATTGCGTTATCATCAATAATGCGTTTCTCCAACAATACTCCACATTGAAACGTCTCGTCCGTAGCGTTGCTATTTGGCGGAGATATTTTTATAACCTAAAAAACGTAAAAGGACGACTGCCATTAAAAGCACACCCAATTACCCCGAACGAAATAAGCACCTCACATGATAAAATCGTAAAAATCGTTCAAAACGAAACATTTCATGAAGAAGTCAAAGCACTCGGGGAGAAGAAAGGGCTAGCCAAGAGCAGCCAGATACGCAGCTTGAACCCTTTTCTAGATGAAGAGGGTCTCTTACGGGTAGGGGGTAGATTGCTTAACTCGTCACTCCCATACCAGCAACGACATCCAATAATAATCCATGCATCTCACCATCTTGCTAAATTGATTGTTAGGGACATACACCAACGAACCCTGCATGGTGGCCAACAGCTGATGATGGCCGAATGCAGGCTAACATACGGGATATCAAACCTAAAGAGATTAGTGAAAACCACCATCCATGAATGTGTGCGATGCCACCGTCATCACGCACAAATACAAGAGCAATTGATGGGTAATCTCCCAGCCGAGAGGGTACGGATCGCGCGACCATTTACCAACACGGGAGTCGATTATGCTGGACCAGTAGAGATCAAACTATGGAGAGGCAGATGCAGCAAGATAACGAAAGGGTATATAGCAGTCTTTGTATGTTTGGCCACAAAGGCCATACACATAGAATTGGTCAGCGATTTAAGCGCTGCAGCATTCATCGCAGCGTTCCGAAGATTTGTTGCAAGACGTGGAAGTTGTGACAACATGTTTAGCGATTGTGGCACTAACTTCAAGGGAGCCAACAACGAACTGAAAAAGGATAGCAGATTTATATCAGCAGAATGGTCGACTGAGGTAGCGGACACACTGACATCACTAAGCACAGCGTGGCACTTTAACCCTCCATCATCCCCACACTTCGGAGGACTGTGGGAGGCTGGTGTTAAATCCATAAAACACCACATCAAAAGAACCATTGGGACAGCCAAACTTACGTTTGAAGAGTACGCGACACTTCTCGCACAAATCGAGGCTTGTCTAAACTCACGACCCTTATGTCGAATGACGTCGGATCCAGACGATCTCACGGTTCTAACACCTGGTCATTTTTTAATAGGTGCACCACTACGAATGCCTCCTGAAAGAAACCTGAAAGAAAAGAATATTAACAGCTTGGACAGATGGAGATACATCCAAAGAATCACACAGGACTTCTGGAAACAGTGGAGTACATCATACCTCCACTTGCTCCAACAGCGTCCAAAATGGCTACAACAACAATCGACAGTAAAGGTAGGAGATATTGTCCTCGTCAAGGAAGACAACCTCCCACCGTCATCATGGCTACTCGCGCGGGTCACGCAACTACACCCCGGGTCAGACGGTCTAACGCGCGTAGTGACCATAAAAACAGCGAATTCCACACTTAAACGGCCAATCGCAAAATTGTCCCCCTTGCCGGTATCAAATTCGTCGAGCGAATCAGTAGACAATATGAACAATACAAAACCCATTGAATAAAAAACCCCAACAACATTAAACCAAACCGACATGAAATCTAAAAAACAAACACATAACAATACATCTAACATAAATACAACTCAAGATTAAACCCTTACAACAATGTCAACTCACCCCTCGATAGATTAGTTCAATCTCTAATGCAGCTGTAGATTATAGACATTATCTCAGACCCAACTTTCGATTAAACAATTTCTAATTCATTTTTTTTTGCTTTGCATGGTACACATTGTAACGGCAAAGGATCGAGGAAGTCGAGGAACAGACCGAACAGCAATCCACAACAACAACAATGCACCGGGAAGCTTCCAGAAACACCACCAAGATTGAACCATAATTGAGCCAACACACCAAACCCTGAGGCGGGCAGCATGTTGGGTTCCAACAAACAATTATTCACACGTTTTAAAATCACCAAAGTATCAAAATAACATCACTTAACGAGAAAGAAAAACAATCGGCACATGGCGTATCTGACATATAATGTTGAAAAGTTAATTTGCGTTGAGCTAGTTGTGTGAATATGAGACACTAAGGCTCAACACCAAGCCTAAACAATATTCAGGCAACTAGCTGCAAAGCACATTAACGATAAACACTCAATTAAATAATATTCACAAAATAAATTTCGACATTTAACACGCGGCACGAACAACGAAGCAAACAACACGAAAGATCAAAACTAAATGTCAGATATGCCGAGCTGTCGACCTCAAGACAATGGGGTGTCTCTTTCTACCAAAAGGTAGTGCCTTAAGCAAATCGAGTGGTGCGCTCGAACTTATTGTCATGTTTTGTAAAGCAACAAGCAAGAAAACCTATGTTCATCATGTATCAACATAATTTATTCACTCTCACCATAGGCCCCTTAATATGGGGCGTTAATACGATAAATTTGCAAATGTGTTATGTGTAGGGGAATAGGGATAAGATTGTCTATTTAAAAACTTATTGCGAGAAATTGTAAGGGTCAATGACCCAAAGTAAACAACAGCTGTTTGTAATACATAAAGTACCGAGATTACTTCAAATGTTCACAGAAAAAATGTAAATCACTTGCTAGTAGATCGTCCACGAACACGGAAATAAAAAACCTATTATAACGTTCGCCTAACGAGTTTTTATCTTTTATTTTGTATTGCCAAGAAGTTCTTGTGCAATTACTAAATCGCCCAATTGCAACATCATTGCAATTCTACCCATTTTGTTTTCCAACTCGCCATCAGTTCGGAACATGGTCCTTCGAGTCCTTTTTTAAATTAAATCAAAGACCAGTAGTGTTTCTTTTCTTTGTGTTTAATCAATAATTTGAAAAAGTGTGCTGTGGAGTGAGTGTAAAAAATACATATCCGATCATCGACGGACAGTCAATCGGCCACAGCATCCAACGACCAACGGATTCAGCCCAACAGTGAAGCACAGTGAGTCAACGGCTTAAACGGATTCAACAAATCCATCAACCGGTGAGAACACTCAGCAATCACAGTATTTACTGTGCAACACAAAGCCTTCTGCAACTGTAACTGAGAGTTAATATAATAAGTTGCAGTTGCAAAAGCAAACTAAGGTAGGAAAATCATTCCTCTTTTATACAATTGTTTGCAAATTTTACATTACGTTTATATTTCATAAACGCTTCGTAATATACTCTACAAATCCAACGAGCAAACGTTACTTAGACTCAACGGATACAGTAACGCAACTGGACACAAGAGTCATAACGGCGTGGGAAATTCTACAACAGTCTGTAAGAGATACAACGGTCACATCACCAGCAATCACAGCAAGGAACTGTGCAACGCAAAGTCTTCTGCAACTGTAACTGAGAGTAACCCTACTAAAGTTGCAGTTGCAAAAGCACAATAAGGTAGGAATATCATTCCTTTTATTACACCGTTTGCTGCATAAAATACATTAAATTAAATAGTAGTCAGAACTAAATATACATTTTTGGTTAAAACACTACCTACTTAACGCCCATATCAAGTGTATAAAACGTTTAAATCAAGTGCAAATATGTCAAAGCTTGCGAAATGCATTGAAAGACAAGAGCTTTTACTTCGAGAGTTTCAAACTGATTTCGAAGACTTTAAGACAGAAATCGAAGCGCGAAAATCAAGGGGATACATAAACGCGTGTTTATCGGATATTGAAGAGGGCTTTACGCGAGCAAAACGGGATCACGATGCAATCGTAAATAGTGCGTCTGATCCTATTAAAGACAATTACTTTGAATCCGAAGCTTTTTCTAAAATCAAACGCGTCTATTTTACATTTTTGGGAATGTTAAACGACGAATTGGACAAATTCGGTGAAAAAAGCAACGCAAATTTAGATGTTTCTCGTTTAAACGTAACAAAAACTTCAATTTGCGTCATTCGGCTTCCGCCAATTCAAATAAAGCCATTCTCTGGCAAATTAGATGAATGGTGTGAGTTTCACAATTTGTTCGAGAGTATGATCGATCAAAATGTTGACTTGGCTGATATTCAGAAGTTGCAATATCTGAAAACTCACGTGTGCGGGGAAGCGGCGCGTTTAATTCAGCACCTGCCAATCGACGGCAAGAATTATGCAGCGGCATGGGAAATTCTTAATGAACGATTTGAAAATAAACGAAAACTAGTGAACGCGCAGTTGAGAATTTTAATGGAACAGCAGAAACTCAACCATGAATCTGCCAAAACTTTAAAAGCATTGCACGATACGAGTACGGAATGTATTCACGCGCTATCGAACTTGGGAATCGCAGTCGAAGCATGGGACGCGATTCTCATTTACATTATATACCACAAACTGCCTTCTCAAACCCAAAAGGATTGGGAAGACAAATTAGGTACTTCAAAACTTCTTCCAGAGTGGAAAGCATTTTCCAAATTTATTGAAGGAAGGTTTAGCTCCTTAGAAAATCTTTTGGAGTCCAATTGGGGTACAGCCCACCACGGGTCATTTAATAAAAAGAACACGCCGACGGCGTATCACATCAAATCGTTACCCGAAACAAAGAAATTTCTCTGTCGCCTTTGTAAGGCGTCGCATGGAATTCGTTATTGCAAGCAATTTCTCAAAATGGAGGTGAAGGCACGAGCAGAAGTGGCGAAGAGAAATTCTGTCTGTTCAAATTGTCTAGGGTATGATCATCATGCATCAAATTGCAATAGCAGCAACCGATGTCAAAAATGCGGTCAGAAACATCACACACTGCTGCATATAGATTCGTACAATAATAACAATAATTATCAAAATAATGCCCATCAAGCGAGGGCATATCAAGTTCATAATCAGGCATCATACAATGCTCACTTGATCTCTAATGAATTTATCCCCCCTAATCTATACAATGAGCAAGAAGGTGCTTCAACTTCTGCACCAAATCTTAACTCATACCTAAACCAGATGAAATCTAAGGTTTTGCTAGCAACAGCGTTGGTTAAGGTATTTTCGTCCAATGGACAGCACCACGTTCTAAGAGCTTTGGTAGACCCAGGGTCAGAGGCTACATTTATGAGAGAGAACGTGGTACAGCTTCTAAACTTAAAGAAGGAACACACAGCGGCCACCGTAACTGGGTTAGGGCAAACTTCAACGGGTAGCTCAAACTGTAAGGTTCAATTTAAAATGTTTTCGTTCAATAATCCCTCATTCTGTCTCAATGTTAGTGCAGATCCCACTTACAATTACCCAGGGAAGATCGATATACTGCTAGGCGCCGACGTGTATGCGTCCATAATTCTCCAAGGACTAATTAGGAGCCGTAATGGCTCCCCAGTGGCACAAAATACCGAGTTAGGATGGATCTTAACAGGAGCCACCAATAGTGCTCCCCACATGACCTCGATAGTAGTGCAAAATCATCATAATGCAATTGATGCTCAACTTAGGCAATTTTGGGAGATGGAAGAGAATATGGAAGAACGAAAAATGACTCAAGAAGAAGAGAGGTGTCAACTACACTTCCAGAATACAGTGAAACGCAGAAGTGATGGAAGGTATGAGGTACGGCTTCCATTTAAGGAGAATCATCCACCAAGGCTTGGAGACTCCAAAAGAGCTGCAATGGCACGATTCTTTCAAATCGAGAAACGGCTCGCAGCAAACAAGAAGCTGAGGGAAGCGTACACTCAATGCATCCAAGAATACGGTACGTTGGGACACATGAGAGAAGTCAAGCCAAGCTTCAATGAGGTACAAGGAGAACATTACTTCTTACCACACCATGCAGTTTTCAAAGAAGCTAGCACAACCACAAAGTTGAGGGTGGTCTTTGACGCCTCATGTGCAACATCAAACGGAAGGTCGTTAAACGATTTCCTGATGGTAGGCCCACGCTTACAAAGAGACATTATTGACCTCATCGCACAGTGGCGCAAGTTCAAAATAGTCATGGCTGCGGACATCAGCAAGATGTACCGACAAATATGGATGGCACCAGAAGATACTAAGTATCAACTTATTTTGTGGAGAAATAAAAACAATGAACCTATAAGAACCTTCGCCCTGAATACAGTGACATTTGGTACTGCTTCGGCACCATATTTAGCAGTACGAACCTTGCACCAGGTGGCGATGGACTGTGAACAAGATCACCTCGACGTAACCAAGGCGCTCTTCGAGGGCTTCTATATGTAGACGACTTTCTATACGGAGCCGATAACGAAGAAGCAGCCATCAGGTTACAAACAGATGTTCTGGCTGTATTAAACGCAGCTGGATTCCCTCTACGTAAATGGGCAAGCAACTCATCACAAATTTTGGAGCAGATACCTAAAACTGACCGGGAAGTGAATATCCCGTTAAAATTCGATTCACCCGATGCCATTAAGACATTGGGCATACAATGGCATCCAGCAAAGGATGTATTCAAATTCAAAACTAATATACCCAAGGTAGAAAAACACACCAAACGATCAGTTCTCGCAGATATCGCTCCCCTTTTTGATCCGCTTGGATGGATCTCCCCGTGCATCATCAAGGCAAAAATGATTCTGCAACAGCTGTGGGTACGAGAACTGTCTTGGGATGCAATATTACCTGCTGAAGTAGAAGGTCCTTGGTTGGAATTGCGAAATAACCTGCAAATGTTGGAAACTCTGGAGATTCTGCGTTGGATCAGCCATGAAAACACATCCAGAGTACAACTGCATGGATTTAGTGATGCCTCTGAGAAAGCGTACGCGGCTGTGATATACGCGCGAGTGGTTACAAACGGCAGAGAGCAGATTTCCTTGCTAGCAGCGAAAACAAGAGTAGCACCAGTAAAATGTGTATCCTTGCCACGGCTGGAACTCTGCGCAGCCCTATTATTAGCAAAACTCTTGAATAGGATATCAACTGCAATGCAATTCAGACATGTAGAAACATTCGCATGGTCCGATTCGATGATAACCTTGGCATGGATAAAAGGAAGTCCAGCAATGCGGAACACATTCGTAGCGAACAGAATCACAGAAATTCAAAGGCTTACGGATGAAGTTAGTTGGCGACATGTAACAAGCAAGGAAAACCCAGCTGATGTGGGTTCCAGAGGATTAACGCCAGAGGAACTTATGGGCAACCAGTTGTGGTGGCATGGGCCCACATTTCTCAGAAACTTTTCGGCAAAGGATTGGCCAGCAATAATCCCAAAAGATACAAATGTGGAATCCAAGGTACAAGATAAAATAAAGCAAAATACCCTATCTTTCTATAATACAAATTTTGTAAGCACGGTAACAAGTTTGGTTCAGGTAGTATCATATTGCGTTATCATCAATAATGCGTTTCTCCAACAATACTCCACATTGAAACGTCTCGTCCGTAGCGTTGCTATTTGGCGGAGATATTTTTATAACCTAAAAAACGTAAAAGGACGACTGCCATTAAAAGCACACCCAATTACCCCGAACGAAATAAGCACCTCACATGATAAAATCGTAAAAATCGTTCAAAACGAAACATTTCATGAAGAAGTCAAAGCACTCGGGGAGAAGAAAGGGCTAGCCAAGAGCAGCCAGATACGCAGCTTGAACCCTTTTCTAGATGAAGAGGGTCTCTTACGGGTAGGGGGTAGATTGCTTAACTCGTCACTCCCATACCAGCAACGACATCCAATAATAATCCATGCATCTCACCATCTTGCTAAATTGATTGTTAGGGACATACACCAACGAACCCTGCATGGTGGCCAACAGCTGATGATGGCCGAATGCAGGCTAACATACGGGATATCAAACCTAAAGAGATTAGTGAAAACCACCATCCATGAATGTGTGCGATGCCACCGTCATCACGCACAAATACAAGAGCAATTGATGGGTAATCTCCCAGCCGAGAGGGTACGGATCGCGCGACCATTTACCAACACGGGAGTCGATTATGCTGGACCAGTAGAGATCAAACTATGGAGAGGCAGATGCAGCAAGATAACGAAAGGGTATATAGCAGTCTTTGTATGTTTGGCCACAAAGGCCATACACATAGAATTGGTCAGCGATTTAAGCGCTGCAGCATTCATCGCAGCGTTCCGAAGATTTGTTGCAAGACGTGGAAGTTGTGACAACATGTTTAGCGATTGTGGCACTAACTTCAAGGGAGCCAACAACGAACTGAAAAAGGATAGCAGATTTATATCAGCAGAATGGTCGACTGAGGTAGCGGACACACTGACATCACTAAGCACAGCGTGGCACTTTAACCCTCCATCATCCCCACACTTCGGAGGACTGTGGGAGGCTGGTGTTAAATCCATAAAACACCACATCAAAAGAACCATTGGGACAGCCAAACTTACGTTTGAAGAGTACGCGACACTTCTCGCACAAATCGAGGCTTGTCTAAACTCACGACCCTTATGTCGAATGACGTCGGATCCAGACGATCTCACGGTTCTAACACTTGGTCATTTTTTAATAGGTGCACCACTACGAATGCCTCCTGAAAGAAACCTGAAAGAAAAGAATATTAACAGCTTGGACAGATGGAGATACAACCAAAGAATCACACAGGACTTCTGGAAACAGTGGAGTACATCATACCTCCACTTGCTCCAACAGCGTCCAAAATGGCTACAACAACAATCGACAGTAAAGGTAGGAGATATTGTCCTCGTCAAGGAAGACAACCTCCCACCGTCATCATGGCTACTCGCGCGGGTCACGCAACTACACCCCGGGTCAGACGGTCTAACGCGCGTAGTGACCATAAAAACAGCGAATTCCACACTTAAACGGCCAATCGCAAAATTGTCCCCCTTGCCGGTATCAAATTCGTCGAGCGAATCAGTAGACAATATGAACAATACAAAACCCATTGAATAAAAAACCCCAACAACATTAAACCAAACCGACATGAAATCTAAAAAACAAACACATAACAATACATCTAACATAAATACAACTCAAGATTAAACCCTTACAACAATGTCAACTCACCCCTCGATAGATTAGTTCAATCTCTAATGCAGCTGTAGATTATAGACATTATCTCAGACCCAACTTTCGATTAAACAATTTCTAATTCATTTTTTTTTGCTTTGCATGGTACACATTGTAACGGCAAAGGATCGAGGAAGTCGAGGAACAGACCGAACAGCAATCCACAACAACAACAATGCACCGGGAAGCTTCCAGAAACACCACCAAGATTGAACCATAATTGAGCCAACACACCAAACCCTGAGGCGGGCAGCATGTTGGGTTCCAACAAACAATTATTCACACGTTTTAAAATCACCAAAGTATCAAAATAACATCACTTAACGAGAAAGAAAAACAATCGGCACATGGCGTATCTGACATATAATGTTGAAAAGTTAATTTGCGTTGAGCTAGTTGTGTGAATATGAGACACTAAGGCTCAACACCAAGCCTAAACAATATTCAGGCAACTAGCTGCAAAGCACATTAACGATAAACACTCAATTAAATAATATTCACAAAATAAATTTCGACATTTAACACGCGGCACGAACAACGAAGCAAACAACACGAAAGATCAAAACTAAATGTCAGATATGCCGAGCTGTCGACCTCAAGACAATGGGGTGTCTCTTTCTACCAAAAGGTAGTGCCTTAAGCAAATCGAGTGGTGCGCTCGAACTTATTGTCATGTTTTGTAAAGCAACAAGCAAGAAAACCTATGTTCATCATGTATCAACATAATTTATTCACTCTCACCATAGGCCCCTTAATATGGGGCGTTAATACGATAAATTTGCAAATGTGTTATGTGTAGGGGAATAGGGATAAGATTGTCTATTTAAAAACTTATTGCGAGAAATTGTAAGGGTCAATGACCCAAAGTAAACAACAGCTGTTTGTAATACATAAAGTACCGAGATTACTTCAAATGTTCACAGAAAAAATGTAAATCACTTGCTAGTAGATCGTCCACGAACACGGAAATAAAAAACCTATTATAACGTTCGCCTAACGAGTTTTTATCTTTTATTTTGTATTGCCAAGAAGTTCTTGTGCAATTACTAAATCGCCCAATTGCAACATCATTGCAATTCTACCCATTTTGTTTTCCAACTCGCCATCAGTTCGGAACATGGTCCTTCGAGTCCTTTTTTAAATTAAATCAAAGACCAGTAGTGTTTCTTTTCTTTGTGTTTAATCAATAATTTGAAAAAGTGTGCTGTGGAGTGAGTGTAAAAAATACATATCCGATCATCGACGGACAGTCAATCGGCCACAGCATCCAACGACCAACGGATTCAGCCCAACAGTGAAGCACAGTGAGTCAACGGCTTAAACGGATTCAACAAATCCATCAACCGGTGAGAACACTCAGCAATCACAGTATTTACTGTGCAACACAAAGCCTTCTGCAACTGTAACTGAGAGTTAATATAATAAAGTTGCAGTTGCAAAAGCAAACTAAGGTAGGAAAATCATTCCTCTTTTATACAATTGTTTGCAAATTTTACATTACGTTTATATTTCATAAACGCTTCGTAATATACTCTACAAATCCAACGAGCAAACGTTACTTAGACTCAACGGATACAGTAACGCAACTGGACACAAGAGTCATAACGGCGTGGGAAATTCTACAACAGTCTGTAAGAGATACAACGGTCACATCACCAGCAATCACAGCAAGGAACTGTGCAACGCAAAGTCTTCTGCAACTGTAACTGAGAGTAACCCTACTAAAGTTGCAGTTGCAAAAGCACAATAAGGTAGGAATATCATTCCTTTTATTACACCGTTTGCTGCATAAAATACATTAAATTAAATAGTAGTCAGAACTAAATATACATTTTTGGTTAAAACACTACCTACTTAACGCCCATATCAAGTGTATAAAACGTTTAAATCAAGTGCAAATATGTCAAAGCTTGCGAAATGCATTGAAAGACAAGAGCTTTTACTTCGAGAGTTTCAAACTGATTTCGAAGACTTTAAGACAGAAATCGAAGCGCGAAAATCAAGGGGATACATAAACGCGTGTTTATCGGATATTGAAGAGGGCTTTACGCGAGCAAAACGGGATCACGATGCAATCGTAAATAGTGCGTCTGATCCTATTAAAGACAATTACTTTGAATCCGAAGCTTTTTCTAAAATCAAACGCGTCTATTTTACATTTTTGGGAATGTTAAACGACGAATTGGACAAATTCGGTGAAAAAAGCAACGCAAATTTAGATGTTTCTCGTTTAAACGTAACAAAAACTTCAATTTGCGTCATTCGGCTTCCGCCAATTCAAATAAAGCCATTCTCTGGCAAATTAGATGAATGGTGTGAGTTTCACAATTTGTTCGAGAGTATGATCGATCAAAATGTTGACTTGGCTGATATTCAGAAGTTGCAATATCTGAAAACTCACGTGTGTGGTGGGAAGCGGCGCGTTTAATTCAGCACCTGCCAATCGACGGCAAGAATTATGCAGCGGCATGGGAAATTCTTAATGAACGATTTGAAAATAAACGAAAACTAGTGAACGCGCAGTTGAGAATTTTAATGGAACAGCAGAAACTCAACCATGAATCTGCCAAAACTTTAAAAGCATTGCACGATACGAGTACGGAATGTATTCACGCGCTATCCAACTTAAGAATCGCAGTCGAAGCATGGGACGCGATTCTCATTTACATTATATACCACAAACTGCCTTCTCAAACCCAAAAGGATTGGGAAGACAAATTAGGTACTTCAAAACTTCTTCCAGAGTGGAAAGCATTTTCCAAATTTATTGAAGGAAGGTTTAGCTCCTTAGAAAATCTTTTGGAGTCCAATTGGGGTACAGCCCACCACGGGTCATTTAATAAAAAGAACACGCCGACGGCGTATCACATCAAATCGTCACCCGAAACAAAGAAATTTCTCTGTCGCCTTTGTAAGGCCTCGCATGGAATTCGTTATTGCAAGCAATTTCTCAAAATGGAGGTGAAGGCACGAGCAGAAGTGGCGAAGAGAAATTCTGTCTGTTCAAATTGTCTAGGGTATGATCATCATGCATCAAATTGCAATAGCAGCAACCGATGTCAAAAATGCGGTCAGAAACATCACACACTGCTGCATATAGATTCGTACAATAATAACAATAATTATCAAAATAATGCCCATCAAGCGAGGGCATATCAAGTTCATAATCAGGCATCATACAATGCTCACTTGATCTCTAATGAATTTATCCCCCCTAATCTATACAATGAGCAAGAAGGTGCTTCAACTTCTGCACCAAATCTTAACTCATACCTAAACCAGATGAAATCTAAGGTTTTGCTAGCAACAGCGTTGGTTAAGGTATTTTCGTCCAATGGACAGCACCACGTTCTAAGAGCTTTGGTAGACCCAGGGTCAGAGGCTACATTTATGAGAGAGAACGTGGTACAGCTTCTAAACTTAAAGAAGGAACACACAGCGGCCACCGTAACAGGGTTAGGGCAAACTTCAACGGGTAGCTCAAACTGTAAGGTTCAATTTAAAATGTTTTCGTTCAATAATCCCTCATTCTGTCTCAATGTTAGTGCAGATCCCACTTACAATTACCCAGGGAAGATCGATATACTGCTAGGCGCCGACGTGTATGCGTCCATAATTCTCCAAGGACTAATTAGGAGCCGTAATGGCTCCCCAGTGGCACAAAATACCGAGTTAGGATGGATCTTAACAGGAGCCACCAATAGTGCTCCCCACATGACCTCGATAGTAGTGCAAAATCATCATAATGCAATTGATGCTCAACTTAGGCAATTTTGGGAGATGGAAGAGAATATGGAAGAACGAAAAATGACTCAAGAAGAAGAGAGGTGTCAACTACACTTCCAGAATACAGTGAAACGCAGAAGTGATGGAAGGTATGAGGTACGGCTTCCATTTAAGGAGAATCATCCACCAAGGCTTGGAGACTCCAAAAGAGCTGCAATGGCACGATTCTTTCAAATCGAGAAACGGCTCGCAGCAAACAAGAAGCTGAGGGAAGCGTACACTCAATGCATCCAAGAATACGGTACGTTGGGACACATGAGAGAAGTCAAGCCAAGCTTCAATGAGGTACAAGGAGAACATTACTTCTTACCACACCATGCAGTTTTCAAAGAAGCTAGCACAACCACAAAGTTGAGGGTGGTCTTTGACGCCTCATGTGCAACATCAAACGGAAGGTCGTTAAACGATTTCCTGATGGTAGGCCCACGCTTACAAAGAGACATTATTGACCTCATCGCACAGTGGCGCAAGTTCAAAATAGTCATGGCTGCGGACATCAGCAAGATGTACCGACAAATATGGATGGCACCAGAAGATACTAAGTATCAACTTATTTTGTGGAGAAATAAAAACAATGAACCTATAAGAACCTTCGCCCTGAATACGGTGACATTTGGTACTGCTTCGGCACCATATTTAGCAGTACGAACCTTGCACCAGGTGGCGATGGACTGTGAACAAGATCACCTCGACGTAACCAAGGCGCTCTTCGAGGGCTTCTATATGTAGACGACTTTCTATACGGAGCCGATAACGAAGAAGCAGCCATCAGGTTACAAACAGATGTTCTGGCTGTATTAAACGCAGCTGGATTCCCTCTACGTAAATGCGCAAGCAACTCATCACAAATTTTGGAGCAGATACCTAAAACTGACCGGGAAGTGAATATCCCGTTAAAATTCGATTCACCCGATGCCATTAAGATATTGGGCATACAATGGCATCCAGCAAAGGATGTATTCAAATTCAAAACTAATATACCCAAGGTAGAAAAACACACCAAACGATCAGTTCTCGCAGATATCGCTCCCCTTTTTGATCCGCTTGGATGGATCTCCCCGTGCATCATCAAGGCAAAAATGATTCTGCAACAGCTGTGGGTACGAGAACTGTCTTGGGATGCAATATTACCTGCTGAAGTAGAAGGTCCTTGGTTGGAATTGCGAAATAACCTGCAAATGTTGGAAACTCTGGAGATTCCGCGTTGGATCAGCCATGAAAACACATCCAGAGTACAACTGCATGGATTTAGTGATGCCTCTGAGAAAGCGTACGCGGCTGTGATATACGCGCGAGTGGTTACAAACGGCAGAGAGCAGATTTCCTTGCTAGCAGCGAAAACAAGAGTAGCACCAGTAAAATGTGTATCCTTGCCACGGCTGGAACTCTGCGCAGCCCTATTATTAGCAAAACTCTTGAATAGGATATCAACTGCAATGCAATTCAGACATGTAGAAACATTCGCATGGTCCGATTCGATGATAACCTTGGCATGGATAAAAGGAAGTCCAGCAATGCGGAACACATTCGTAGCGAACAGAATCACAGAAATTCAAAGGCTTACGGATGAAGTTAGTTGGCGACATGTAACAAGCAAGGAAAACCCAGCTGATGTGGGTTCCAGAGGATTAACGCCAGAGGAACTTATGGGCAACCAGTTGTGGTGGAATGGGCCCACATTTCTCAGAAACTTTTCAGCAAAGGATTGGCCAGCAATAATCCCAAAAGATACAAATGTGGAATCCAAGGTACAAGATAAAATAGAGCAAAATACCCTATCTTTCTATAATACAAATTTTGTAAGCACGGTAACAAGTTTGGTTCAGGTAGTATCATATTGCGTTATCATCAATAATGCGTTTCTCCAACAATACTCCACATTGAAACGTCTCGTCCGTAGCGTTGCTATTTGGCGGAGATATTTTTATAACCTAAAAAACGTAAAAGGACGACTGCCATTAAAAGCACACCCAATTACCCCGAACGAAATAAGCACCTCACATGATAAAATCGTAAAAATCGTTCAAAACGAAACATTTCATGAAGAAGTCAAAGCACTCGGGGAGAAGAAAGGGCTAGCCAAGAGCAGCCAGATACGCAGCTTGAACCCCTTTCTAGATGAAGAGGGTCTCTTACGGGTAGGGGGTAGATTGCTTAACTCGTCACTCCCATACCAGCAACGACATCCAATAATAATCCATGCATCTCACCATCTTGCTAAATTGATTGTTAGGGCCATACACCAACGAACCCTGCATGGTGGCCAACAGCTGATGATGGCCGAATGCAGGCTAACATACGGGATATCAAACCTAAAGAGATTAGTGAAAACCACCATCCATGAATGTGTGCGATGCCACCGTCATCACGCACAAATACAAGAGCAATTGATGGGTAATCTCCCAGCCGAGAGGGTACGGATCGCGCGACCATTTACCAACACGGGAGTCGATTATGCTGGACCAGTAGAGATCAAACTATGGAGAGGCAGATGCAGCAAGATAACGAAAGGGTATATAGCAGTCTTTGTATGTTTGGCCACAAAGGCCATACACATAGAATTGGTCAGCGATTTAAGCGCTGCAGCATTCATCGCAGCGTTCCGAAGATTTGTTGCAAGACGTGGAAGTTGTGACAACATGTTTAGCGATTGTGGCACTAACTTCAAGGGAGCCAACAACGAACTGAAAAAGGATAGCAGATTTATATCAGCAGAATGGTCGACTGAGGTAGCGGACACACTGACATCACTAAGCACAGCGTGGCACTTTAACCCTCCATCATCCCCACACTTCGGAGGACTGTGGGAGGCTGGTGTTAAATCCATAAAACACCACATCAAAAGAACCATTGGGACAGCCAAACTTACGTTTGAAGAGTACGCGACACTTCTCGCACAAATCGAGGCTTGTCTAAACTCACGACCCTTATGTCGAATGACGTCGGATCCAGACGATCTCACGGTTCTAACACCTGGTCATTTTTTAATAGGTGCACCACTACGAATGCCTCCTGAAAGAAACCTGAAAGAAAAGAATATTAACAGCTTGGACAGATGGAGATACATCCAAAGAATCACACAGGACTTCTGGAAACAGTGGAGTACATCATACCTCCACTTGCTCCAACAGCGTCCAAAATGGCTACAACAACAATCGACAGTAAAGGTAGGAGATATTGTCCTCGTCAAGGAAGACAACCTCCCACCGTCATCATGGCTACTCGCGCGGGTCACGCAACTACACCCCGGGTCAGACGGTCTAACGCGCGTAGTGACCATAAAAACGGCGAATTCCACACTTAAACGGCCAATCGCAAAATTGTCCCCCTTGCCGGTATCAAATTCGTCGAGCGAATCAGTAGACAATATGAACAATACAAAACCCATTGAATAAGAAACCCCAACAACATTAAACCAAACCGACATGAAATCTAAAAAACAAACACATAACAATACATCTAACATAAATACAACTCAAGATTAAACCCTTACAACAATGTCAACTCACCCCTCGATAGATTAGTTCAATCTCTAATGCAGCTGTAGATTATAGACATTATCTCAGACCCAACTTTCGATTAAACAATTTCTAATTCATTTCTTTTTTTGCTTTGCATGGTACACATTGTAACGGCAAAGGATCGAGGAAGTCGAGGAACAGACCGAACAGCAATCCACAACAACAACAATGCACCGGGAAGCTTCCAGAAACACCACCAAGATTGAACCATAATTGAGCCAACACACCAAACCCTGAGGCGGGCAGCATGTTGGGTTCCAACAAACAATTATTCACACGTTTTAAAATCACCAAAGTATCAAAATAACATCACTTAACGAGAAAGAAAAACAATCGGCACATGGCGTATCTGACATATAATGTTGAAAAGTTAATTTGCGTTGAGCTAGTTGTGTGAATATGAGACACTAAGGCTCAACACCAAGCCTAAACAATATTCAGGCAACTAGCTGCAAGGCACATTAACGATAAACACTCAATTAAATAATATTCACAAAATAAATTTCGACATTTAACACGCGGCACGAACAACGAAGCAAACAACACGAAAGATCAAAACTAAATGTCAGATATGCCGAGCTGTCGACCTCAAGACAATGGGGTGTCTCTTTCTACCAAAAGGTAGTGCCTTAAGCAAATCGAGTGGTGCGCTCGAACTTATTGTCATGTTTTGTAAAGCAACAAGCAAGAAAACCTATGTTCATCATGTATCAACATAATTTATTCACTCTCACCATAGGCCCCTTAATATGGGGCGTTAATACGATAAATTTGCAAATGTGTTATGTGTAGGGGAATAGGGATAAGATTGTCAATTTAAAAACTTATTGCGAGAAATTGTAAGGGTCAATGACCCAAAGTAAACAACAGCTGTTTGTAATACATAAAGTACCGAGATTACTTCAAATGTTCACAGAAAAAATGTAAATCACTTGCTAGTAGATCGTCCACGAACACGGAAATAAAAAACCTATTATAACGTATTATCTTTTCTTTTGTATTGCCAAGAAGTTCTTGTGCAATTACTAAATCGCCCAATTGCAACATCATTGCAATTCTACCCATTTTGTTTTCCAACTCGCCATCAGTTCGGAACAGTTTCGTTTTTCTTTATCGGCACAAACATTGATGTTAAATACGATTGATTTTGTTCACATCGTTGGCAGTGCTTATCCAGATTGCTGTAGAGTTTTCGTTCTTTCTATTTAGTATTTTACCCTCACTCTCCCACACATATTTAAATCCCTCTTGCTTTGCCCGTTTCTTCGCCGCATATAGCAGGTTCTTGTTGTGCTTTGTCAGTTGGTTGTTGACGTAAACATTCAAATAGCAGACTATACTATTTATCATGGTTGTCATTCCGCGATCTATTTACGAGTATTGTTCACAACGCACCAATTTCCAACGTGGACAAGCTTTCTCAGTCAAAAGGACATGTAACTGGTGAAGCTGCGCTCCTATTAAACAATATTGGAATTCAGGAATCCAATAACGACGTGGTCTGGGAAGCGTTGAAGACTCGCTACGAAAACAAGCGCATCATAACCATGTCACTACACTCCAATCTTCATCAGGGAGAATCAACAAGCGAGGTTCGTCGGTTATTAGACACCACAAGGGATATGTTAGATGCGCTGAGGAATCCAAAGAAACCGGTAGATGAATGGGTCGATTCAAGGGCGGATCCAGGGGGGGGGGCACAGGGGCACGCCCCCCCCCCCCCCCCCCCCCCAGGAGCACTGCATTATTACCAGCAGAAGCTTATAAAAAAGCAACGGCTCTGCCAAACATAAGAACTATTTGTCAATTACTGTGCACATTTCCTGTGACAACCAGCACTGCCGAAAGATCTTTCTCCACCTTACGCCGGTTTAAGACCTATTTACGCAGCAATATGAGAGAAGTTCGCCTGAATGGACTAGCCTTAATGCATATCCATCAAGACATTGCTTCAAAGATGAACCCTGAAGAAGTACTGGATATCTTCAGCAGAAAACATATGGATCCGCCCTTGGGTCGATTGGATTATCTTCCATCTCACTCCTAAGCTTGATCACTTGAGCCGCAGAGATTGGGAGGTATCAATTGGTTCAAGCACGGACATTAGGGTGGAGTGAAATAAAATATTTTTTTTTTTTTATTTTCCTATTATACATAGTCGGGATTATCGACAGGTATTTTCATTCAAAGTTGGTTCGAAAATCAGCTGCTTCGCATTAAATGGCAGCAGAGATAGCACATAGAGCAAAGCAAAATTGATAATCTTATAAAGAAATTGGTGTAGTTCTTTTCGACTTAGAATGAATTTGACTGCCTGTTTTTAAATGCAAAAATCTTAGAAACTTCTTAATATATTTTGGTGCATTTTTCACAGAGGTCCACAATCTCCAATTTGTTTCAACATCTATATCTCTATAAATTCCGAAAAAAAATGAACAAGAGTAATTTATTTTTTCGTTTCGGGAAAAAATAGGATTTCGGAAAGATTTTGTGGGAAATTTGGTAAACTTACAAAATAAAAAATTATATTTGATATAATTAACCTTAACCTAATTAATATAATATTTGTACTACCTTATTCTGTGTTCACAAAACAAGTCTAAAATTACAATTGCAAAACACGTAAGAGGGTAAGAGTATCATTTTTTTTTTTCGTACACATTTTGAACATCTCCTTCTAACTTCATTGATTATGTTTCCAACTGAGTTGATGTTTCTGTTTTTTGCTGCGCTGTTAGCTAGGAAACATTTAATTTTGACGACGCGACGGTGTGTATTAGTGAAATTGAATTTTGATCAGTTGTCTCTCTTTTTATAAACTTACAGGCTTATTTATAAGCCCAACGTAGAGTCTACTTATTTTTACGCACCCTCTGCACCCTCTAAGATGCCCTTACACAGGAAAATTTGATTTATAAAGATTTTTCGAAATTTAGGGCTGCGTATAAGCATTGTATATAAATCTAATAGTACTCTCATCAGAGGAAATCGACACTAGCGCCTCTATAGAGCAACGGCCCGATTACTTTATTTTCCTATCATTGACGGCAACCATAGTTTTGCACTTACCACAGACACCAATTACTGTCACTGAGAATAGAAAAAGGCAAGAGAGAACCAAACGAAGTAGTAAACACAATGAACCACCCCTATAAGCTACAAATGACAGGATTTGTTATTAGATCTAAAAAAGAGAAGAACACAGAAGCACTTCTGTTTGCTTGTTGCTTCGCATGAATGTACCTGCTGCGTATACTCGTATAGTTGTGTGTGTACGCATAAAGTGCAACACAATTTTCTGGATTGTGCGAACAAATAGATATGAGATAATTTGTGTATCATCTCATCTCGTTTGCATGTACAAATTATGTATTTTCTTCTTTCGATCTTTGCTTGTTGGTGATATTTTTTTGATGTATGTTTTTTATGGATGTTTGTGTGTCACAGAGCTCGTTGCCTAAAAAATTCCTAACTTTAACAATTTTTGGGTTGTCTGATTATTAGGGTAATTGGGCGAAAATATAAATTTTTTGGATGTTTAAAGTAGGTATGCCAATAAAAGGATTTCCACGCCCTTTCCGCTGGAAACTAAGTTGTTCTTGCAATACTAAATATAAAGGGTGGACATAGGCAAAAATTGATTCAAAAGCATTACGGAAGCACAGTTTCCACAAGTGTTTTGCCTTTTATTTTAAAGTAAAGCTATTAATTTACATTTAGAAGTTTCTCATAAGTTTCGCATAATTGAAAAATTGAATATGTTTTAAAGAGTAAAGTAACAATTAGAAAAGACTAAGTGGTGTGCCTGTTTTAATTAAAATATAATTATTATTATTTTAAAGTGCATACGCCCTAAGTTTTAAATAAAAATGCCTGTTAGAGATGCCTATACTCATTGCCTCAGCGTAAAAAAACGTTTTCCTTATCATTTTTTCAAGTTCCAAATGACCACCGAAAGGAAATTTGGTTAAAACATTCTCGGAACACACATTTTGAAAAAAACTGCCTATTTTTGCGAGAAACATTTTCACCCAAAAGTTATAGGTAATAACAAAGGGGACACGAAAATGCCTTACTAAAAATGCAAATCCAATGTCAGCTATAGCTGTGTGTAAATGTACTGACACTGTAATTGGTGACCCGTGCTTTGGGGTTATAAATTTTAGGGAAAGTGCAGGTATTTTAAAAGTTGCTACTGTTTTTTATTTGATACCCCAAAAAGATTAAAGGAAAATAGAGAATCCAAAAACTCTGATGTAAGCACGTTTGTCAATATGAAACTATTTCACAAGCCTTAGGCACATTTTCACGACGAAGAAAAGGATATTTGCTTAAAATGATACGAAATTTTTTCAAATGCACTCCATGTTGTTCTTAACCGGAGGACAGTATGGTGCAATTTTATTAATCTTTTACTGAGAAACATAATTACCCTTTTACGTTTAAAGTTTTTCCTCAAAAATTATGAAAAACTGGAAAATTGCAGAAAAACTAGGTTTGTGCGCTTTATTTTTTCGGAAAAGGTTAGCTAAACGTAGGCATATAAGTAGATCACAGATTAAGATCACGAAAAACTTCCGGATATCCTCGGATAATTATTAGCTTCCGATTGGGTTGAGCGTTGATAATGACCTATATGAGATTAAATGCAAAAATTATGTCCTGGTACTGGTACATTATGTAGCTACAAAACCAGAAGAATAATAATCTAAGTACATTACATATCCACCTTTCAACAAACGGGCCTATGCAGCAAAACCCAAAGCAAAGAAACGTCGCTTATTTCAAAGAAATAATGAAATGTAGCAACGTTTCGGAAATGTACCAATCACCATTTCGGCGACAAAATATAGAAAAATGAAAGATATCTCATCTTGTCTTGCCAACCTACAGCTGCAGCCAACCATTAACCAACACAATCATGATCATATCTCATAAACCTCACGGGTATGACAAAACAAGTAGGCACGCGTACGACACGACACACGGACACGAGGTACCACGACAAGAGTGTATGTGTGTTTTTTTGTCGTTCTCCGTCCTTTCGCTCACTCAAAACAATTCTTCTCTGAGAAAAGGTTATTCTTTTGCTAACCATGCGACCATACGCCCTCTACAGATGAGAGTACTATTAGATTTATATACAATGGTATAAGTAACACGAAAATGTGCGTTTAGAGCCAGCATAGAGCTTACGTTAATGTGTTATGTAATTTATTTCGCATGTTGTGCACATTTTTTTTATATTAAGATTTCGTTTGCAAATGCATTTTTAAAATATAATTATTTTTATTATATTTAATAAATAAAAAAAAAAATCAAATATTTCCGCGTTTGTGACTTTATTTCTTCTACTTAAGTTTTATTGCTTGTAGGAAATGTCTGAGGATGTGTGTCGTGTGTGAATTATGTCGTCCTTTGGCCAGGTATAAGATTCGGTGGTGGTTGGTGGAATTGGACGAGGAATATGAATATAGGAAGACACATAGATATATGATTGCCCAATACATTTCGGAATTGTGCATATCATTTGTAAATTAATATTAAAATCCTTAATATATAATAATAATATATAATAATAATAATGTGTGTCTTTTTTTTATTTTTTGTTAATAAAAGTATTGAAAATTTACTTTTTTATTTAAATTAACTATGTGGGAATTTTGTGGGAATTTTGACTAAGTCCTAAAGGGAAAAATGGAAAAAAAAAAATTAGCTGTCCGAGGGAAAAACCATCTCAATGACATACCAACACTATGCAGGGGTAAGAACTATTTTGTACTCTCTGCACAAACGGAGGTGTGTATAGTCTATTAAATAGGAAAGAGAGAAATGTTATCTCATTAAAGCCTGAAGCGGCCTATACATATACACCTCATATAGGCACTTGCATGTGCAATGCAATCATTACTCTCAGTATGCATTGTAACTTTTAGGACTGAAGTGTAACTTTGCCGTTATGAAAATTTGTAGGTATATAAATATTAAGTTAAATATGCCCACATACTTTTTACTACATATTTACTAAGCTCATGATTTACAAAAAACCCTCCTTGGCCTTTAAATAAAATAAGTCGATATTTTGAAAACATTATTGGCGACATAATACATATTATGACCTATTATGGTACAATACATTGTTTTTGAAAACAAAGGAATTCAAACTTTCAAAGGATAAAATAATAATAATAGTTGAGTCTCACCTCAGGATTTAGGCTTATTAGTGCGCCTTACCACTATTATTTGTGAGTTCTTTTGTAAAAGAAAGCTTTCAATTTTAAAATTATAATATGCGTTTCTTAACAAATTCTTAGTTTCAATATTTCATTGAACATGTATTAATTGATACAATTGTATCCGCTTTCGGCGTGTGGGGCGTGGGATTGAAAGAGATAGGGTGCGAAATGTGTACGGGACTGAAAGAAAATGATTTAACATTTGAAACGAATACCTGTTAAAATTACGGAAGGAATAAAAATTATTTTATTCAGTGGGAAGAAATATCTGTTTAGCCAACTCAAGCGTTATGAGAATTGATTTTTTGGCGAAAAAAATGACCCCCTACAAGATAGCAATTTGCTTAGATCTTTTTTCCATCAACTGTTCTGAAACCACATTTTGCACGGGCGAAGCCGGGGGGTACAGGGTGCAGCTAGTTTAAAATAAATTTATAATGTAGACTTTTATTTGAGTAGAGTATATTATTTAACAACGTGGAAAAAGCATCCTACGACAATAAAATGTGTGCATATTAAGAGGAACTGCAAAGGACATCATGGAACTTTCGGATTCGACGTGAGTTTTCTGAAATACAATTGTTATTCAAATTGTTTATACAGTTAATTTATCTCTCAGGATCACTAAGTGTTTTCGTTTAGTTAAAACAACATTTTCATGTTTTTGATGTTCCGAACATACAATTTTTTTGGAAAATCACAACGAAACCGCACAACAAACGATAGGATACGCAATGAACTATCTGCGTATTTGAAATGTCAAAGTTTGTATGGGGAGTTTTACTTCGATCGTTTTCTACGATGGCGTTAAACGCATTCACTTTACCGACAGGCGAATCTTTCACTTCGAATGTATTCTACGATGCAAAGTATTGAATTTGAGTAAAACGTTCCCTTCGGCGTATTCCACGATAGGGGTGAATGAAATAATTTTCCATAATTGACGCGCACCATCTTTGCAAGAAGGATGACTTTTGATAAGAAACCATAACGCAGCATAAACGCGACCAATCAAATTTACTAGAACGACTAAATTGTCTGATGGATTCGTACTTTCTTAGTTCCAATATAAAGTCTCATAATTCTGTTTGCCGCAGTCAGTCGAGCATGTGATAACTTGCCGGGATTCCGTTGTAACAAAAGTATCCAGAACCTACGGCTTGGCATATATTATGCAAGTACTTTTGGTCACAACTTATATCATTGGTATTTGTAATATCCTGTAAAAGATTTGTTCCGTTTTTTGTTTATTATAGTTTTTATGATGTTTTTTTATATTTCTCATGGTATTGGCGATTTTTCCTTACAACATAGGAGTGAGAAATAGTAGGCTTCCCTTTTCCATACCTTAACCAAATTTTGAACCACCTTTTCAGACACTTGAGAAACAGTTGTTTCCTTTTTGTTGTACTTCTAAGAATACAGACATAATTTAAGAACTCCTTCATAACTTCTTTGAAAGTTGGCAAACATGATTCTTTAAGGCCCATTTAATTCACTCGAAGTTGAACACAACTTGGGAATTTTTACATGGAAAACTGCCAAGTTGTTCAACTTCGAGTGAATAAAATGGGCCTAAATGGTCCCGTATTTTAAAAAATTAAATCTTGCACCCTTTGCCTAGTAGTGGCCATCTTACAATAATATCTTTTATTTTATTGTAGTATGACTTTTTTCTTAATTTTTGACTGGATATCAACACAACCTCTCTCTTACATATACAAATATTGAATGAGAAGAAATTAAATTAAATAGTAGGTACTAAGAAGTAAATTGAATCTTCGAGAAACAGAATATATTTTTAGGACACCGTTAATATTTAAAAGAATGTCACAGAAAAAATATTTAGTTTAATATTAAAACACTTAATATTATTATTAATTTTGTATTATATAAAGTTTTGGCATTCTCAATGTGTGAATGATAAAGTGTATGGAAGTATGTATTTATGTCGGACAAATCAAACACTTTTACTATTAGGATTGCTGTTTTTAAGAACTTCAAATGCGTTGTGCACCTATTCAATCTATTGATCTCAATTTTTTTTAACGTTATTGGGAATCTAAATAGCACCCATTCTGCATATGTATATGAAGAAATAAGAAAAAAATATTGTTCGCTCCACCCTAACGGACAAAAAGCAAAACACTGCTTGATTTTCTGGAGAATCGTTTGCGCACTATTGAATCCATTGGTGCTAAATTCGACTCAACAAAGCTTAGCGGCCAACAATTTACAACAGGAAAAGCAGTGTTTAAGTCACATCACATTGCATCTGCCAATAAGTGCGTAATATGTGCAGAAAAGCACGTCATAACATATTGCCCACAGCTTAGATCACAATCAACCATAGAGAGGAGAGCATTAGTTCAGAAGGCACACCTGTGCTTCAATTGCCTTAGATGTGATCATTTACCCTCTGCCAGCCGTTGCAAGCAGTGTAATAGGAAGCACCACACGATGATTCATCAGATATCAGAAGCCGTGTTTTATTATCAGCGTGATCTGATCCGAATCAGATCACGAAAATAAAACAATACGGATCATACACGAGTTGTGGCAACAGTTGCTTTCAAAAGACGACCATGCTACCAGCCATATTGCAAACATTCTGTACAACGACATTTCAGTTGCTTGTCGGGGGTGTTGCCATATCAGTCAAATTAATCATTTTTAATTTTTGAAGGTGAGAGTTTTTTAAGAACTTATTTAAAGTGTTTACAATCAGTTCGAAATATAATGAAAACCGCAGTTTACACATCTGGTCCGCTTAGATTGGAATAATTCTTAGACAAAGCATTATACTTTTCATAATAATACCATAATTCTCTCTCTGCACACACACAAAATACGTTTGATTGTTAAAATAAAATCGGAACTTGACGTAAATTTAAACCTATTTGCCCAAAAAACTTTGTACTTTATGTAAAAACAAAAAAAACTCTAACCTTTCTGCCGGAAAACTTGTGAAACAATTATTATTTACGAACTGCGACACATTTCATAAACATTTTTTGTTAAAC
The DNA here is from genome assembly GCA_949126925.1 of Cheilosia vernalis. NCBI lineage: Eukaryota > Metazoa > Arthropoda > Insecta > Diptera > Syrphidae > Cheilosia > Cheilosia vernalis. The sequence continues at coordinate 62,014,976 of OX421362.1, forward strand.
ATTTACTTAAAAAATTATGGAATATTTCGCTGGGTTTGTCATACCTTTACAGAATTAAAAAGCAAAATCTCCAAGGACGGGAAATTTATTGGATGTAAAAAAATGCTTATTGATTTTTTGTGCTATGAAGAGTATTGAACTTTTTAGTCTGGCAACGTGACTGTGTGGCTATCTTTTACAGGCACACCAACATTCAAGAAAGAAACAAACAGCGCCAAACAGCGCTGCGAGCAATGGTAGAAATAATTTTCAGATCATGGTTCATGATCTCGATGAGAAGCAGGATCATATGCTGTTGTTGTAAGTGCATGTAAATCGATGATCTATATAGATCATGGCTGATAATAAAACACGGCTAGAGTTACAACCATACTCGTCGTCTTCGAATGCTGAATCTCATCTCACACAACAAGTAGTGGTCCTCAATGATGTATTGTTAGCAACAGCTTGGGTTATGGTGCGCAGAGAGGATTGAACTGATCTTAAGCTAAGAGGGATCACAAGCAAGTTTTATTTCGGAATGTGCGGTACAGCGATTGGGAGTTCAAAAGGTGAAGATCAACATACAGGTAACTGGTCTTTCATCCCAAAATTTGGGAAAAATTCGTAAGTTAGTTAATATGCAACTCTCATCATGCTATTACAAGGAATTTGAGTATCCGGTCCAAGCGCTCGTCATCAATCACGTTTCAGGCTACTCTCCATCCAGAGGTCTCAGGCCACTGGAATGGGATCACTTCAACGGCTTGCCACTAGCCGACCCATACAATAGTCATGCCAGTCGCATCGACCTGTTGCTGGGAGCGGAGATTTTCAGCCAAATTGTCATCGAAGGTATTGAACCGAGTAAATTGGGATCGCCACTAGCTCAAAATACAACACTTGGTTGGATTTTGAGTGGAAGAAGAACAAAAGTTCACTAACCATCAACATTCCCACAGAGGGATTGGATGCTTGCTCTTGATTGGGTCTGGAACAGCAACTTCGGCGTTTTTAGTCTTTGTAAGATGTCAGTGGGGACAGTCCTTTACTATCAAAGGTTTGTGAAGTCTTTTTCAAGTCTACGTACAAGCGAGAAAATTCAGGCCGATAATTTGTTCGTCTTCCTCGTAAACCAACATTCTAAGATTTCATTAAAATCAATTCATCAACTAGTCGAGGAGGTTGGTGCAGAGTTTCCAGATACATCGAAAGTTCTTCTAGAAGAGACGTATGTGGATGACATTTTGTCTGGTGGAAACAGCGTAAAGCAGGCCTTACGACGCAGGGATGAGTTGATCAAGTTACTTAATGGAGGGGGTTTTACATTAAGGAAATTTGCATCTAACGATCCAGAAGTGTTGGCCAATTTGTCGGAGGACATGTTGGACAGTAAAGTAAGCCTTAGCTCGAAGGTAGAAGGAATTAAAGCTCTTAGTATTCATTGGAGTTCAACAGAAGATACCTTTTCATATTCAATGGAGATACCATCGCAGTCGTCAACAGAAATCACAAAGCGCAAAGGGATACTTGGTAAGATATTTCTTCAGAAGTTGTGATCATCAGGTCTAAATTGGGATGATCCACTGCCGATGGAACTTCAATCGGAATGGTCAACCTTTTACGATCATCTTCGATTAACGCACACAATCAAGCATGATCGATGGATAGGAACGCATGCGAGTCATCTAACGTGTGAACTTCACGGGTTCAGTGATGCGTCCAATGTAGCTTACAGTGCAGTTGTGTATGGGCGAGTTACACATGATATCGGTAATGTTCAAGTGAGCTTTTTGATGGCCAAAGCAAAAGTAGCTCCACTCAAGGCCACAAGCAATCCTCGCCTTGAATTATGTGGCGCTGTGTTGTTGTCCCGACTCACCAAGGAAATCAGAGAGAAAAGATTCTTTAAACAAGCACATACTGTCGCTTGGTCAGATTCCACTGTGACTTTAGCATGGATCCGAGGGAAGCCGAGGCAATGGAAAACGTTTGTGGTAAATCGCGCTGCAGAAGTTCAAGATGTGGTTGACTGTTCGCATTGGCGTTATGTGTCTACTAGTGACAATCCTGCTGATTGCGCATCGAGAGGTCTGCGTCCGGACCAACTTGCAGTGCATAAAATATGGTGGACCGGACCTTCTTGGTTGAAACAAAGGTCAACGGCTTGGCCTACTTCGCCCTTACCATATCCATCAAAGCCCTGGTGTGAGGAGTCTAACAGCATTATCTCCTGCATTACAAGGGTGTCTGAAAGGTGGTCCTTATACTAACAAAATATTCCTCGTTTGGGAAGCTGGTACGAATAGTTGCACATTGCTGGCGTTTCACTCTGAACTGTAAGCAACCAAAAGCAAAGGGAAACCTGGGATATTTGGAACGCAGAGAATTAGTGCATGCTGAACTGTCTTGCATTAAATTAGATCAACATTATGATTTTCCAGATGAGATTTCATCATTACAGGAAAACAATCCAATTAGCAGCCGAAGCTCACAGCAGTCTAGGTAGACACAGATGGCTTGTTAAGAAGAAGCTCGCATTAATTTTGGTAAGAAACATCCATTCATCTTATCTTAATCGAGCTTTCTTTCTAGACTTGTACATGCGCACATGATGACACTTCATTGAGGAGTCCAGACAACACTTAGCTATACTCGTCAGCGGATTTGGATTCTTGGTGCTCGAAACGAAGTCCGAAAATCCATTCATCGATGCATCATATGCCACCGGCAAACCGCAAAAGCAACTTCGCAGCTTATGGGAAATCTGCCAGCACCCAGAGTGCAGTCATGTCATCCATTTCTTAAGTCAGGTGTTGATTATGCCGGGCCAATACCTATTCGGCAGAATATGGGACGAAGGGTAATTCACACCAAGGAGTACCAAGGAGTAGGTACATATGTGTATTTGTTTGTCTTGCCACCCGAGCAATGCGTTTGGAGCTGGCATCCGACATGTCAACAGCGGCATTTTTTGCTGCTTATAAGCGCTTTACATCACGTTGAGGTATATGCAGTGATTTGTATAGTGACTGCGGAACAAATTTTGTTGAGGCAGACCGGGAGCTTCGCAAAAGTTTGTTTCAGTGTGATCCAGAGAAGGATGCTGCCGATTTAGCTAGTGTGGGTACAACATGGCACTTCATCCCACCAGGTTCACCGCACTTCGAAGGTATTAGGAAAGCTACGGCCAAGTCGACAAAGCAAAATTTGTGGAGAATTATATTGGATAGAGCGTTGTCATATGAAGAATTAAGCACACTTTTATCCCAAATCGAACCGATATTGAATTCCCGCCCACTCATGCCGTTACGAGATGATCCATTAGAATAGATCATGATGTGCTGACACCAGCGCATTTTTTAATTGGGCAACCACTGACATCCATTCCAGATCCTGATCTGTGTTCAATAAACCCCAACCGTCTGAGCAGATGGCAATTAACTCAGCAATTATTTCAACACTTCTGGAAGAAATGGTCAATGGACTATCTACACCAGTTGCAGCAGCAACCAAAATGGACAATTCGATCGTCATCTTGTTCTTGTCAAAGATGGTCGTTTACCGGCGCAGGGTCATAAGTCCACAGGCCAAAAGTCCACAATGGACTTTTGACCCATCTATGTGGGTTATAAGTCCACAATTGATTTGTGGACTTATAACCCACCCAAATGAGCCAAAAGTTCACAATAATTTGGGCCATAGGTTCACAATTTTAAAATGGAAGTAGGCCATAAGTCCACAATTATCCATATGACAAAAAGAGTTGTTTTAACAACTCAAAAAGTATGGGAATGTTTGATAGATGCCGTGAAATAAGACCAACTTCTAAAAATGTACCTTATTTCGCTCTTAAATAGTGTAATAAGGATAGCTTCCAACAGTTGGTCTTATTTCACTCCCACAAAGTGCAATAACGCCAACAAAATTTGAGTAATAAGAAGAACCTTGCACCCACCCCGTAATCCATCAGTAAACCTAAGCAGGGGGGTTGCAGGGGGGCAGCATGCCCCCCCCCCATACATAATTCATAGTTTGAAAGCTGAAGAAGTGTGTCTTGTGGTTTTTGAAGGCAAACACCGCAAATGAGGTCATTACTAGAATTTTTAGCTTCGCTTTCAAGCTCGTTGTCCTCTTCTTCACCTTCTTCATCCGTGAGACATAAGACCACAATCAGTGAGTCAAAAATTCACAAGAATTTTGTGTGAACTTTTGGCTCACCTGGGTGGGTTATAAGTCCACAATTGATTTGTGGACTTATAACCCACCTAAGTGGGTCAAAAGTCCATTGTGGACTTTTGGCCTGTGGACTTATGACCCTGCGCCTCGTTTACCACCGAGCAAATGGTCATTAGCTCGAGTAGAAGCATGCCACCCTGGACCCGACCGATTGATCAGAGTGATACTCTTAGAACTTCTTCAGGCAGCTTTAAGCGTTCATTGTAAAAGTATGTCCGCTACCTTTAGATCAACTTAATAACAACCCGGGAAGCAGCACCAACAACCCATAATTTAAATAACACAGCTGGACTATTTGGAATTAGTCGTCGTTTGTACTCCGAGGTGGGCTGCATGTATCGTACTTTCCCTACAAGTACTCAGAGTACGTACTACGCATATACATTCTCCCTTTATTATGTGATTTCATAGATGCACCATTTGTACAGTCTTCTTTCTCTCTTTCCATTATAAACTTATGTTATGTACTTAAAATGAACTAACTGAAACAGATTCTTGCAAGCTAACAAAGAAGACAAGAAAGTCAGTTGCATCCAGGCGCTCACGCATATACTGACGTCGATACCGAACAACAAGGAATATGTTGATGATAGTATAGACTTTTTAAAGAAAACACTTTTTATTCTCCAACATAATATAGAGCAATGTTAACTTGTGGAAAATCGACCATAACTTTTATAAGTGTGTTGGGTGTTGTATGAATAGGGTAGACTCTGATTGGCATCATCTTGGCGATGCCCAGTTGTTGCAACTGTATCATACACATCAATTGTGCTTATTTTACCTCCGCGTGGTAACCACCGGGTACTGGTCTTGTCCGTCCGGGCATGACTTGCTAAACTTATAAGCGCGAGTGTTGAACACGAAGAAAATAGCAACACTATAATGCTCTGTCGGAAAGACTGCCTGATCGAGACTCAGAGGTCTTACATGAGCTCCTCATATTTGGAGCTAAGGTCAGTAAGGATTTTCAGCACTATTCAGGGTGCTGAAATAGAGATGGTGGCGGATGAACCCTTTATGGGCCAACGGCAGCACTCATATCCCCGAAGTGGGTTACTGACAACGGAATATCCGACCCGATGTCCTAGGGTGAATTTAGGGCCTGGTCCTCCAGGTTGGGGGTTGTGCGTGGGGTTAACTACCCAACCACGGAAAAAAGCAAATGGTTACGAAACAACCAAGAGCCTCGGATAAGGATGGAATCACTATTGACGACCCTGCAAAACGGAAAAAGGGCAATGACTTTCGGATTTGCACGTGGAATGTTCGAACCCTGAACAGACCGCGTGCAGCCGAACAATTAGCGGAGGCCCTAGACTGCTACAATGCAGACATCACCGCCATCCAGGAAGAAGGATGAAAAACTGTGACATCTACTACGGTGATTGCTACAGGGAACAGAAACAGCGTCTATTTGGATGCGGATTCGTTGTAAGCGGCAGACTTAGGCAAGAAGTCTTGAGCTTTCGACACGTCAGTGAACGTCTTACAACTATCCGCATCAAGGCTAAATTCGCTAACATCATAATGTTTCTATAGCTAGCACACGGTTTCCACACCTCAACATTCACAAAGGAACATGGCGGTCACCGGATCATCAAACCGTCAATCAAATTGACCATGTTGCGATCGACGCAAGGCACTCCTCCAGTATTTTAGATGTCCGAACTTTCCGAGCGGCCAACATAGACTCGGACCACTACCTTGTTGTAGCCAAGGTACGAATGCGGATATCCCAGACGCCACAACAACGGGGAAATGCTGTGAGGAGATTCAACGTTGAACGGCTACAAACGCAACAAACCGCCAGAACCTTTGCCGATCGTGTATCCCTCAACCTCTCGAGAAGTCCTGTACGGCCAGCATCAAGTGCTGAAGACCAGTGGCATCGCTGCCAAGAAGCTGATGTGCATGGTTTCACCAAACCACCCCCACGTAACCCCTGGTTCGATGAAGAATGCCGGCAAGCACATGCAGCAAAACAGCATGCCTACGAAGCGGCGCTGCACAGAAGGACGAGAGCGGCTCGTCAGCTCTACGAGCAAAAGAGGAGGGAAGAACACCGGCTTCTCCGGAAGAAAAAGAAAGAGCATGAGAAGCGCGCGATCGAGGAAATAGAGAGGTGTTACTCCAGGAACAATGTTCGGAAGTTTTACCAAAGGGTAAAAAGGACGTGTCATGGCAACAAAACCCGAGCAGAAACCTGTCGAGACGAACAAGGAAACCTTGTAGTGGAATCACAGTCGGTGCTGAGGACATGGAAAAACCATTTCTGCAGACTGTTAAACGGCGAAGACGACATCAATTTCGCTGTCAGGCAGATTGAACCATTCAACCTGGACGATGAAAGCCAAGACTTCCGTCCACCTGACCTAAATGAAGTGAGGATAGCAATATCCAAGCTGAAATCCAACAAAGCTGCCGGACCAGACGGCTTACCTGCCGAACTTTTCAAGGCAGCGGGAGATGATTTGGTAGAGTGCATACACCAACTCGTCTCCAAGATTTGGTTAGAGGAAAGTATGCCTGATGAATGGAACCTCAGCATTGTCTGCCCGATCCACAAGAAAGGAGACCCTCTAAACTGCGCCAACTATAGAGGCATCAGTCTCCTTAACATCGCGTATAAGATCCTTTCTGCCGTACTGTGTGATCGCCTGAAACCATATGTCAACGAACTGATTGGACCCTATCAGTGCGGTTTTAGGCCCGGTAAGTCCACAACAGACCAAATATTTAAGGCCGCATATGACAGCATTTATAGAGACGAGCTATACAGAGCCATGTCTAGTTTTGACATCCCTGCCAAACTTGTCAGATTGTGCAGAATGACGATGGAGAACAGTCGCTGCTCCATAAAGGTCGGAAACAATCTCACCGAGACCTTTGGTGTCAAAAAAGGATTTAGACAAGGTGACGCGCTGTCATGTGACTTTTTTAATATAATTCTTGAGAAGATTGTGCGAAACTCACAAGCCAACACCAGATGCACAATCTTCCAGAAGTCTGTGCAACTACTTGCATACGCTGACGACATCGACATCATTGGCAGAACACAGCGAGCTGTCACTGGTGCGTTTGCAAGTATCAGTACAGAAGCGGCTAAAATGGGTTTAGTGGTGAATGAGGGCAAAACAAAATATATGCTGTCCACAAGAAGTGACATACAACACCGACGAATCGGACAGAACGTCACGATAGACAGCTATAACTTTGAGGTAGTTCGGGACTTTGTCTACCTCGGCTCCGCTATTTATTCTGAAAATGATATCACCTCAGAAATCAAGCGAAGAATCACACTTGCCAACCGCTGTTACTTTGGTCTAAGAAGGCAATTGATTAGTAAGGCCTTGTCGAGAAATACTAAGGAGACTCTATATAAGACCCTCATCATCCCAGTCCTACTTTATGGTGCAGAAGGCGGATGAAGATCTCCTTGGTCGTTTCGAACGCAAAATTCTTCGAGTGATCTTTGGTCCCGTTTGCATTGACGGGCTCTGGAGGAGGAGATTTAACAACGAACTCTACGAGCTCTACAGCGACATCAATCTAGTCAGAAAAGTACGCATCAGACGACTAAGATGGCTAGGACATGTAGAGCGAATGGACACCAACGCTCCGGCCCGAAGAGTCTTCGACTCCAACCCGGAGGGAAAACGCAGTAGAGGAAGACCTCGCATTAGGTGGCGCGCGCAAGTGGAAGGGGACCTCAACCAACTTCGAGTGCGCCACTGGAGGCAGTTAGCCAAAGATCGCGCTAACTGGAGAGGCGTATTGGTTGAGGCCCAGGTCCACCCCGGACTGTAGAAGTAATACTAAAAAACGTACTACAATTATTCTCGTTATTTATTTATGTTTTTTTTTATAAATGAAACGAAAAGAGCGACATCAATAATATGTATGGAAAATAAAGTGCACGACTGGGTCGAACGAAACTTTCTCGTTAAGGGTATCCATATGGACATAGAAACGCTTATTTCTCAGTATGTTTAGCAGTTCATTAACTACGATGGACCATAGCAGGGCGATAGAACAAAATCATATTAAGAATACTTATATTATCTTTTGTATGTAGCTATTTGGGTCAAAATCGTTATAGCGGTTTTTGTAAACATTTTCCATACAAAACAGTAACAAATATTGCAACGTTTAATTTGAAATATACTATTGCGTAGCTATTTAGTTGAAAACCGATTATAAATTATTGTTCGAGATTCAAGAATTGTTTCGGATTTTCGAACTGAAAAAAAAACTAAGTTAAAAAAAATGGCTTTTTTCAAAAATCCATTGTACGATAATATAGAGAAAAACTGAGTTTGCAATTAAGTTATAAATGACCACATTACCTTAGAAATTAATTTTTGTTACAATAGTATAGACCGTTTTCGAGATATGTCGAAATTTCAAAAGTACCGTTATTCGAATTTTTAGCCAAATAATGGGTACGCAGTCATAGTAGCCTCACCTACTTAAGCTTAAATATCAATTTTGGTTGGAATCGTTAGAGCCGTTTTCGGTCAAATCAAACTGGTACGAAACCATTAATATAGAGGTAACCTTGCAAAAAAAAAACCCTCCCGAAAACTCCAAATCCGAGGTTTGAACGTAATCCGGGAAGCCGTTTAGGCCTGTGGAAAGACGGACAGACAGACAGATGGACATTAGGTTAGGTTTATGGGTGGGTGCGTCAGAACGGGTTCTGATGGACATACCGGACAGAATTTTGCGACCCACTTTTTTGAGTTCCTCTATCATCGTAATATCGGAATTGATTAATATTTCGAGTTCGAAATTTTGTACGAAAACAATATCTTTCTCTTACTACGTGTGAACTTTTTTACAATTGTGATTCTGTGCACAAGCGTAAACTGAATGTTGCTTACAACAGCATAGCAAGGTAGGGTAAACTGTCCAACAGTGGACCAATTTGCGTTTGACTAGATGTAGTTTATAAATTTTTTGTTTAATCTTTAAACGGTTTGAACTTACTTATTATATGCTTTATTAGCTTTGTATTTAACCACATCCAGCTTTAGAAAGATCGTAGAAAATACTAAATTTTTAGTTTTTTAAGACGCACCTCAAATGGTTCCCTGTGTACTAGAGGGTGGACACAGTGAACCACCGGGTAGTTCACAGTGAACCTATAGTGTTTATTTTTTATTCCGTAAGAAAAATAAAGAACAAAAACAAGTAATTGGTACAATTCAGTTTTTATTTAATATTAACATTAGAAAAACAAAACAATACAAAAACATAAGTAAAAAAAACCGGCCAAGTGCGAGTATCACTCGCGCACCGAAGGTTCCGTATTTGGCTAAAGTCCAACACATCAGATATTATTTGAAATCTATACCATTCAATCTTTCCCCTCTTCATGAATTCATCACAATTTAGTTTAACTTAATTACTTAATATTTTTACTCTCAAAAATTACTCGCACATGAATCTCATTTTCTAATTATTACCTAGTACCAAACCCACGCCAATTTTCCATTCTGTATGCGACCTGTCCCAATTAAAAACTATTGACTAAAAATATATTACTTTTATTTTGTTCTGTACTCCCCAAAAAAATGTATTATATTCCCCAACGAAATGAGCAGGCGGGAACCCTGGTGGGGTTCTGTCTTTGATGGAGTCAATTGTGCACAACTGCGTAGTAGAGATTAAAACTTATGAGAGCAACGTAGTTTACATGGTAAAATTATCTTTTTTGAAAATATCTTGTAAACTATTAACTTTTCAGCAAAACAGTATTCAGCACATATATAGATAAGAACATGATCTACAAAAAAGGAATTTATGTATTTTTTTGTGAATCAAGAAATAAACCGTTTTTTGGGCGAATGAAAATATTTTTTTCACCAGATTACTAATTAATCCAAAACCAATCGATGTATTCCTTCCATTGGTATTTGTCGTTTAACTAGAGGTTATACCGGATGTTGTGTGTAAATTTTAGCCTCCTATGTCAATCGGTTCTTGAGATAGACCTGGTAACAAAATTGGCTTAGTGGGTTCGGACAGACAGACAGACAGACAGACAGACAGACAGACAGACAGACGGAGAGACATCCGAGCGAAACTAATAAGGTTACGTTTTTTCCCTTTGGGGACGGAACCTTAAAAAGCAACGAAAAGTAATAACACCAATAAACAATAGCAAAACATTAACAAAAATGACTTTCAAGGGCTTCAGTAATACTTGTAACTAACGAAAAATAATAGTAACGAATGTTAAATGCTGTAAGGTCGTTGCTAAATGCTTAATAAAAATACGTAATTCTGAAGCTGGGAAATGCTACTATATTTACCATTGTTCACTGTGTACCACTAGGAGCTGGTTCACTGTTGGACAAGAGTGCCTTTTTTGGAGAAAAATATTTTTATAAAAAAAAACAGTTCCACAAATTTGATTGACAAGCTAATTTTAATTAATAATAATAATTAACATTTTAAATTGTATCCCACAAATCTCATAAAGCACAATAGTTTTTTAAATGGAACAAAAATAAGATGCACGATTTCTAATTTACTTATAAGTAAAATCACTTTTTCTTGAGCACAACTGACACAGACGTGCGCACTACTTCAACTCTCAGGTAAATTCGCAAAGGATCGTAACGCGGTTTATTTTCTCTTTATTTCGTTTTTCTCTTATAAGTAGAGATTAAGTAAATTTAAAAGGTTCACTGTGAAACGTGGGCCACTGTGGGACAGTTTACCCTATATCTATGGAGTAAGAAGGTATGACCACATTTCCCAATTCTCAAAATCTATATATGGCGTTACTCTTGGAAATCTTTTCAAACTAAGAACTTGACATTGCTAAACAATATATTGCAATCGCGTCAGCCACCTTACCTTTTTAATAAGATTTGCCAGTCGCGTTCTCTTAGATCTTTGAACCTTGTGCCAATGCATTACGCATCTTTAGTATCCGAGCGTCAATTTTTTATAAATGCGATACGTCTGTGGAACGCTCTTCCTCGACATCTAAGGATGATTAGCTGTGGGGCACTTTTTCGAAGAGGGCTCAAGGAGTACTTGGAGACATTAATGTGATGATGATTGTTATTTTGTTATTTATCTATCCCCTTTCTTTCTTATTAAATATTTCCTTTATTCTTACCTCTATGTTAACTTTTCTTTATTTTATTTTCTTATTAGATTCAAATAATCATATCTATAATTTTGTTAGCTTCTTTTTCCATTTTTTTAAAAAACTTATAACACATTATTTAATAATTTTATCATTTAATGATACCAATCAAGCTTATGCTATCTAAGAAGATATTGTATCTTACTGTATAAGTCTATACCAATCAATAAACTATGAAACTATGAAACTATAATGGAGAAAATTAAAAACGTAAATGAGCCCTCCATCGGAAACGGACATCTAATCTAAGATGATTTGTATTTGGAAATGAGCGAATTGGTGCTGACGATCTCGACATGTTTTTTTTTTTTTTCATTTCGCTCAGATTATGGCATTTTTCAATATCCTTTAGCTCGCGGGATTTAATTTTAATTTCAAATATTTGAATGGAATTGTGCCTATGTCTAAAATCTTAACTTAAATTTTGAAACCAAAAAGGGATTTTTATGAATAAAATCAAGCGAGCTGGAGGAGATTGAAGATCGAGCCATATACTGAGCACATAGGTGCGAGCGAGATGGAAATAGGACAAATGTCGAAGCTGATTTTGGGATTAGCGGAGTAGAAATGTGATCGGTTGTAGACGTGACTGAGATCGGACGGATATATTTTTTTGTATTGTTTTTTTTTTTTTTATATACTCGGTGGTCCTCAAGGCGGAAGAAGCGGGAAAAGCACCTCGGAACACATCGAACGATTTTGTCCGGGGATAAAACACCGGCAATTAATAAGTCCGACCTAAACGCGTTTTCACAAAATGTGGTATATATATATATATTTGAGAGATGTTCGAATCAGACCACCATTGACGGGTCTCTTTCCGTCTCTCTGCCACTATAAATCTTAGCCAGATAGACTCTCTGGATTTCTCCAGAGTTCTTCCCTGGGTTCGATTCCTAGTGTTAACGCTAGCATCTGTTTATGTGAGATCTGTTTCATCGACTGGGTCTCCACCCAGTGATGCCCCAATATCTTCATTCTTCTGCCAGCCAATGCCGGACATTGACACAGTATATGTGCCGCTGTCTCCCTTCTTTGAGTGGAGCAGGTCGGCCATTTAATTGCCATTTTAGACTGTCTACATTGTTCCATGGTTGACCATCTTCTCAGATGTTCTGCCGTGATCCAGTTGTAAATCAGTTGTTCCTCTGCCAATTGAAGAGAATGGTTCTGGTCCCAGCAGCTTTTCAGCCCTGTTTTGCAAGCGAGTCCGCCTTTTCGTTGCCTTCGATCCCTATGTGTCCTCGTACCCAAGTCAGTGTTACTTCATTTTTAGATGAACACTTATTGAGCTTGAGTACACATTCCAGTGCCAATGATGTTGTAATGTTTGCTTGTTCCATGCATCTGATCACCGCCTGATTGTCCAGTGCTATAAGGATATTTCTTCCCTCCACCTGACCCTCAAGCAAGTAGTCCAACGCATGCAGCAATGCAATCATCTCAGCCTGGTATACAGAAGTGTGTTTCCCGAGGCTAGCGTGACGGGCTAGTTCCAGCTCTTCCGAAAAGATACCGGCACCCGCTCCACCATCCATCATGGATCCATCTGGGAAAATCACTATTTCACCACTCCTTTCCATAACACGCACCCTTGTAATCCCATCCATAGGCATGTTCAGCTCCCTAATCTCGTTTTTGACAAGTTCCAGGATCTTCCTATGTCCATAGATGGTACCACGTTAGGGCCGCTGTTTTCTTAATAAATAATTCCAGCGGTAAGATCCCCAGGATCACTTCCATTGCTCATGTTGGTGTTGTCCGTATTGCACCTGTAACTCCTTTACATGCTAAGCGTTGGACCCTATCCAGGTGCTTCCTCACTGTTTTCTGGGAAGCTTTCGCCCACCATACAACCGAGGCATATGTGATAATCGGTCTAGTTATCATCGTATACATCCACTATGCTGACCTAGGCGAGAGTCCCCACCTCTGTCCACATACACGTTTGCACTGATGTAATACCCTTTTTGCCTTCTTGACCTTCTCCTCAACATGGTAGTTCCACGAAAGTTTAGTATCTAGATAGACTCCCAGATACTTGACCTTCATGGTCGTTGTTAGTTCCGATCCGAAGAGCGTTAAGGGTCGAAATTCCAGATTTTTCCTCTTCTTGGTGAAGACTATTAGATCTGTTTTTCCCGCATTAATGGAGAGCCCTTCTTCCAGACACCACCGCTCAACCACTCTGAGCGCATTCCTCATGATATCTGCGGTGACGGCTATAAATTTGCCTCTGGCCATTATTGCTATGTCGTCGGCATATCCCACTGTGTGAGTGCCAGTCGCCTCAAGTCTGTCGAGAAGAGAGTCCACAGTGATATTCCACAGTGTAGGAGAGAGAACACCTCCCTGTGGGCAGCCCCTGCTAACCCTTCCTCTAAGTTTTGAGGTTCCCGTCTGAATATTTATTGCCCTTGTATTCAACATATTGTCCACCCATCTTACCACCAGTGGGTTAACCCTACGTTTTTCCAAGGCTTGTTTCAGACTTTCAAAGCATATCTTATCGAAGGCACCTTCAATGTCCATTATGGTGGTCATCGCAATGCCCCCGGTATTTAGCTCTTCCTCCGCAACGCGTACTACTTGATGTAGCGCTGTTTCTGTAGACATGCCTGCCCTATAAGCATGCTGCCTACTGTTTAAAGGATACATCTTAAGCGCAGTACTCTCCATGTAGTCCACCACCACCCTTTCCATTGTTTTTAACAGAAAGGATGGTAGGCTAACTGGTCTGAAGCACTTTGCCTCGGTGTAATCCTTTTTCCCCGGCTTTGCAAGAAAGACCACATTTGTCTCCCTCCATGTAATCGGGATGTAGCCTATTGCTAGGCATGCAACGTATATGTTCCTGAGCCTTGGTGCAATTACGTCTACTCCCCATTGCATTAGGCCTGGAAATATACCATCCGGCCCCGCGGTTTTGAAGGGTGCAAATGTTGCTATTGCACCCTTGACCGCCTCTGGTGTTACGATCCGTTCCGCTTCCATCCTATCCATCCTGTTCGCTCCTTGTTTCCTTGGAGCCCAGGGCTGATCTGACTTATAGCTTCCTGGAAAGTGTACCTCCATTAGGACCTCATTTGTGTGATCCAGTGTTTCCACCATCTCCCCCGCTCTATTACGAATGAGTCCGATCTTGGAAACTGGATCTCTCGAGACAATCTTTTGTAGTCTACTGACTTCAGATGTACTCCTCATACTAGAGCAAAAGTCCCTCCATGATTCCCTTTTACGTCGTCGCAGAGTGACATTAAGCTCTTTCTTTTTCGCCTTATAGTCATCCCATGCTTCGGGTTCCCCCCCTCTTTATGGCGTTATTGAAGGCCTTCCTCACAGCTTTCTTTTTCGCCTTATAGTCATCCCATGCTTCGGGTTCCCCCCCTCCTTATGGCGTTATTGAAGGCCTTCCTCACAGCTTTCTTTAGTTTCTCAAGTTCCCGGCACCACCAGGCGCATTATCTTGTTTTTCCACAAAAGTAGGTGTGCAAGCCACTCGGTACGCATCTTCAACAGCTGATTGCAGATGCTTCAGCTGTGATTCAACGTGCCAAGTGTTTTTCGGTATTCCGAATTTCGTTACATTCAGTTTTTCCTCCAACACTTCAAGGTATTTTGTCCTATCCGTGTTCTTCGGAATCCTGATGTATTTCCGATCTTTTTTTCTTTTAGATCCATAGCGAACATCAAATGAAATGGCTCTGTGATCCGACATTGTAGCCTGATCCATTACCCTCCAATTTGATACTCTGTCAATTATCTGACTACTGCACAGGGTAACATCGATCACTTCCCTTCGTCTCACATCAACATCTGTTCCCCTGTTTAAGATAGCTAGATCCTTGTATAATACAAATTCGAATAATGCTTCTCCTCTGTAATTATCGTTGGTGCTGCCCCATACTGTATTATGTGCATTGGCATCACAACCAATAATTAAGTCCTCGTTCCTGTTCCTGCATGCATCCACCAAAACCTCTAACTCTCTGGTCGGAGGAGGTTCTGGAGAATCATACGGCAAGTATGCAGATGCTATAACAAAAGTTCCCGCACCACCTGATCCTACAACCTACACGTACTGCTGCAAGATCTGGGGCACACAGATCCGGCAATTTATATGCTTGAACTCCGTGCCTCACCAGGATACAGGACCTAATTCCACAAAATGAGGTAATAGTATCGTTACTTAATTATACTGCAAATCTGTTTGATACACCCCGTCTAACCTGTTGCGGACTCATTGCGTTTCCGCCTTTAACTTAATTTTATTTCAATCTGTACTTATATGTCATTAATTTATAATGTCACTATGTCAACTCATTGTATTTCTGTAAGCCGAATAAGGAGGATACAAATTGTAAGTTTTTTGATGTAATTTTTCTCTCGTTTTATTAATATAAATTTCTTAGGAAATAAAAACGCGCATATAAACAAAATTGCGGAGTTTTTATTACTTTCTCCTTTACAGAAACACAATCAACATCGCAGAAATGTAACAAGTCTCTCATTGTTTTATCGCTATTTTTAGAAACAGTGCTCAAATGAAATTGCCAGCTGCATTCCACCCCTTCAACAATTCAACCGCAATACTCGCCAAGCCAGGAATGCCCATCAGTTTACCCTTCAGCCTATTTTCGGTCGTACTCTGAAATATAGATATTCTTTCATAAGCCGTACAACACGAATGTGGAATGCCTTGCCCAGCTCGGTCTTTCCCCCTCGGTGCAATTTACAGACATTTAAAACCAATGTGCATCGGAATCTCCTATCTTCTCTATCCCAATTTCCTTAACGCCCGCGCTGTGTACTTCGAACTACACCATAAGAGTAGTCACAACCTCTTTAGCGCGTGTTTATTATAAAAAAAAAAAAAAAATTCTGCCATGGTCTTACATTCACCGCCGCATAGCCAAACGCAGCAGGCCCCGTTACGCACGTCAGCCGACATAGTCACGTTACCAACGGTGGATAACGGGGAAAATGCACCGATAGAAGGAAATGCTAATGTAAGACGGAGCAGCCGCTCCACAAAGGGAATTCCGCCAGCCAAATTGGACGAGTATGACATGTCTCTCAGCCAGCCGCCAACTACTGTCTCAGATTCGTCCGCCACCACCGCCGCCAATTTATGTAGTCTTTTCAGCGCTGATAACAGTGCAATAATATCGCCAGCCAATACTTCAATAAATGCTACTATTAATTTGCAGACGCCAGCCACTACGTCGATGAATGCCAAACTGGATCAACCACTTAAAAATATTTTTACGAGCATCCAACCTCGAGGTTGAATCAAATCAACGAAAAGTAGCACTCCTCCTGCACTATATGGGTCCGGAGTCGGTAAATATATTCAATTCTTTTAATCTCGAGCTGGATGAAGTGAAATATAACGACCTTGTCATCAAATTTGAAGGGCATTTCATGCCAAAGAAGAATATCGCAGTAGAGAGGAACAAATTCTTTCTTCGGAAGCAGCAAGCAGGTGAAACCATCGAAGAATATGTCACTGTACTGAAAAACATGAGTTTTTCTTGCGAGTTTAACAATATCCGAGAAAGCCTTGTACGTGACACATTTATCTGTGGATTATCTGAAGGGCATATCGCCATTAAGGAAAAACTACTCAACGAAGGGGACATAACCCTTGAAAAGGCAATCCAAATCGCAAAAAATTCGGAGTTAACCAAGGAACAAGTGAGACAGCTGCAATCCGAAGAACACGCAAATTTTATGGGAGCAGTACGTAGAAGCCGTCCGCAGTGGAAACCGAAAGAACAACAGCAACAACAAAAACGGTGGCAACCGGAATCGTCAACGCAAATATGTGGTCTATGTGGGCAAACACACATACATCGCTGTCCCGCTATCGGCGCAATATGTAAAAAGTGCAACAAAAAAAAACACTACGCAAAGATGTGTAGGAGTACAAGAGAAGTAAAAAACGTCGAATATGAAAAGGATTCAAATACATCGTCACCTCCACCGTCGCTCTTCTTGGGTCCGTTGCAAATTGTGTCACCTTCACCATCAAAGTCAATGTCAAAGACGTCGCGCACTCATTTAACATCGTCGTTAGCTACACCCTCATCACACACAACACCGAAGTCAATATGGTCATCTCCGTCTTTACCACACTCATCGTACCCATCAGCAGCATTGTTGCAGAAACATCTACAAGCAGCTACAGCAGTAACAGTTGGGGTCAGGAAATTAAAAGCTGTAAACAAACTCAAGTGGGAAAGCTCATTAATCATTGGAAACCAAAACGTCACATTTCAGCTGGATACAGGAGCAGAATGCAACATAATTAGTAAATCAAAACTAAGGCGAGTACAGGTAAAACCAACTAGAACAAAATTGTTAACTTTTAATGGGAATCAAATACCAATAATTGGGGAATGTGTATCGAACTGTTTAAATGTAGATCATAAAATATATAAAATTAGTTTTTACGTGCCTGATTTTGAATGTACTCCAATTCTAGGCTTAGATGCATATATACAGTTAAATCTTATAAAAAAAGTCAACAAAACAGATAGTGAAAATATTGTGAATCGCAATCTCGATTGGTTTACGGGCTTAGGATGTCTCAAAAGGAAAATTAAACTTAAACTAAATCCAGAAATTCAACCTGTAGTTGATTGTCCGCGTCGTATACCTTTCGCGCTAGAAAATAACCTTGAAGAAGAGTTAGATCGAACGACAAAATTAAAAGTGATAGAACGAATTGAAGAGCCAACGGAATGGGTTAGTTCAATTGTGATTGTGCAGAAATCAAATGGGAAATTGAGGGTATGCCTAGACCCCCGTAATTTAAACAAGGCAATTTTGCGGGCGCATTTGCAATTTCCGAATCTAGACGAGTGCAAATCAAAGTTAGGTGGATCCAAATTCTTTACTTCCTAGATGCCAATTCGAGATTTTGGATGCTTCAATTGGATGAAGAGTCATCTAAAATATGCACTTTCATAACCCCATTTGGTCGGTTTAGATGCCTTTAGTTTTATTTATTATAACTACTATACATAATGTCACAGTTAATCAATAATGAAACAGATTTAATTTAAAAAGCTTATTATTATTTTACATTTCTTTCAATATTTTTTTTAAATTTAATTTTGATAGATTGAAATCAATCACATGATACTCATTAAAATCCCTTGTCAGGTTATTGATGGGGCCATTACTCCCATAGTTACATCGAGATGTCCTTTGATATAAAAAATTAGGGTTCCTTGTTGTCCTCGGTCTGGTATTGATGTTAATGGAGTTGAGAAGATATGTGGAGTTGACATTACCAGTCAGAACGCAAAAAAGGAATATAACATTGGATGTCTCTCTTCGTTTTTCCAAAGTCTGAAGATTCAGTAACTTTAATCGGCTTGTGTAGGGTGGAAGACGACTCTCGGGGTTCCAAGGCAAATCACGTAAAGCGAAGAGAAGATACTGCTTTTGAATACTTTCAATTCTTGAGATTCCAGATTCATAAGACGGACACCAAACAGGACTACAGTATTCCAAAACAGGTCGGACGAGAGAACAGTATAGAATTTTGGTTATTATAGGGATCCTTAAATTCTTTTGAGAAACGTTTTATAAGTCCCAATCGGCTTCTTGCCTTGCTAACAATAGAATCCAAATGCAGATTGAAAGTGAGCTTCCTGTCAAAAACCACACCAAGGTCATTAAAGCAATCAACAATTTCAACAGCTTCCTCATTGATAAAATAAATTGGCGCAGTTGAATTTTTGCGTCTCGTGAAGGTCATGCTTTTACACTTCTTAAGATTAAGTTGCATATAGTTTCTTCTACACCAATCCTGCATAGCGTCAATGTCATGTTGTAAAAATATATAACCTTGTTGGCTATCATATGAAGTCATCCGCAAATAGCAACATTTTGGAATATGTAATAAGAGGACATAGATCGTTGATAAATAACAGGAACAGGAGTGGACCAAAGTGGCTGCCTTGAGGGACACCAGAATAGACGACAACATTTTTAGACAAGCAGTAATTTAATTTCACATTTTGCGTACGATCACTTAAATATGAACAAATCCATTTCAAAATCCAATGCGGGAAATCCATAAAGTTCAAGTTTTTTTAACAGGGTTACATGATTAACTTTGTCGAATGCTTTACTAAAATCAGCATAAAAAACATCTGTTTGCAACCCGTTAATGAAGCTTTCGTTGACATGGGAAGTAAACTCTATTAAATTAGTTATAGTTGATTTTTTGGGACGAAATCCATGTTGCTCATCAGCAAAAATTTTAGAGCAGTGAAATTGCACGTAGTTACAAATAATTTTTTCAAAGAGTTTGGGTATACAGGACAGTTTTGCGATTCCTCTATAATTTTGCACGTGGTGCTTGTTACCATTTTTATGTAGGGGCATGATAAATGAAGATTTCCACATTATCGGAAAGACTCCACTGGACAGCGACAAGTTGAATAAATAGGTTAACGGTTTACAGATCAAATCTACAGATGATTTGACAAATAAACTTGGAACACCATCAGGACCAGGAACACAGTTATCATCTAAAGTCTTTATATATATTGCACTATTTCATTTTCAGTCAGTCTTATGCTCGGAATATCACAGTTAGTTTTTATAATACAACCGGAATAACTCGGAGTCAACGTATCAGGCCTTGAATAAGTTGTCTGAAAGAAGTCAGCAAACATATTACACATTTCATTGTCATTATTAGACACATAATTATTATATTCCATATTATTCGGAAAATTTGAAGAATTCCGCTTAGAGTTAATATAGTTCCAAAACATCTTTGGATTATTTTTAATATTTTGTTTAGTTTTAAGTATATATGCATCATAGGAACGTTTTAAAGCAGCCTTAAGAAGTTGTCTATAGTCAGCAAATAAGAGGTAATCACAGTAGCAATTCGTTCGTTTCCATTTAAAAAAAAAAATATTTTTCAAGTTTTTTAGACGTCGGACATCTTTGTTTATCCATAAAGCTGTCCCTTGTGACAAGCAATGTTTTTTTTTCAGCGGCACAGAGTAACGAATACAATTATACAAAATATGATAAAATTTGTTTAAACATTCATCAGGGTCAGGTTCATTAAATATATTAGTCCATGAATATGAATTGAAAAAAGCTTCCATTTTATTTCTGTCAATTCTCTTAAAGTCAGGTATATATTTTGTTGTCAAATTGGATTGAGTTGCAGTCATTTTAAGGTCCAGAATTATTGCACAACATATTGCACTATGGTGAGGTACTTTCGGTAGTAACCATTCGTCAGCGGGAACAACACTACATATATCAGGATAGTCAGTAAAAATTAGATCAAGGAACCGCTGGTGTTCATTATATAATCCATTGATTTGGTAGAGGCCCACACTCAATACATTTTCTAAAAATAGTTTGCCATACAAAGTTCCTAGTTCTGATGGATTATAACACGAAGGAGATTCTGTATCCACATACCAATTTGTATAGGTTAGATTAAAATAACCAAATATAAAAAATTTACCATAACCAAAAAGATCCGTAATCTGGACAAGAGCACAAGAATACCTTTCGTATACGAACGGAGATGACCCAGAGGGAATGTAGACAGCAGCAATACAAATGCACGATGAATCAGCTAAGGTCAATTTAACAGAAACTAGTTCCAAATCCAAGAATTCATTTGGAAATAAATGATCAGACTTGATACATTTACTAACCATAATGGCAACACCACCGCCATTTCCAAAAATACTATTGGCAGAGCAACGATCAGTCCGATAAAGTTGATAAAGATCCTCCGGTACAACTTCACAGTTCTTAATGTCAGAATTAAGCCAGGTTTCAGTTAGAATTATAACATCGTAAGTTTCTTCCAGACAGTTGGTATAAAACGTTATCAACTTTGATTTCATGCCTCCAACATTTTGAAAGTAAATATTCAGTTTTTTGAATTTGATAGAGCAGTAGGTTCCTTATCCAAACTAGCTGTGTTAAGAAGCCTCCTCTCATGTTTAAATTCATGAACAACAGTATGTTTAGGCCAAAAATCCGGAGAGATCATAACATTAAACAACTGAATAGGAACAAAGACTTTAAATGAACTTATACGACGCTCATACGAAAATTTAAGTTTGAAACATTTAATGTCAGCAACAAGATCCCTAGTTTTCTTTCGCACGTAGCCCAATAGCATTTCCTCAGTTGTTCCAGGTGATAGCCTAGAAACAAAGATGCATTTTTGCAACGGAACCGCAACCAAGTCGGCCGAAACGCTCTCATCCGTTACGGAAGCTATTGAACCGACGGTTAACGATCTGGTTACTGGTCTGTCACTTAAATGATCCTGTTGAGGAGGCTTATTGGAACAATGAGGTTCTTGCGGCGGTATAATATTCTGTTGAGAATCAGAAGTAGTAGGTTTAGTGGTTTTAGTATTTTTGTTCGACTTTTTTCGTTTTGGAGACACATTTATCTCACTGTCAAATTCAAAATTATTAAATAATGTTTGATATTTTTCCAGACTTTCTTGCAGTATTTTAAAATCGCTAATAAGGCTGGAAAACATTTTTTTGTTTTGCCTTATCATAAGGTATAGATCTGAAGTTTTCTTTGAGTTGCATGTCTTGCAAAACCAACGAAGACCATTAGACTCCTCAAGAGCGTCAACTACTCGAGCATTAACACCAGAGCATTTCATGTGGACTGCTTGCTCACAGATCCAACAAGTGACGATTTTATCAAGTTCGTTGATTAAAACATTACAATACAAGCAAGTCATAATTGTAGAATTTATTTTTGACGCGCACTGTAAAGTTGTTTCTTGTTTTCAATCAAATTGACCAATCCCGAAAGTATGCAATAGTACACGTTTTAAAAGTTTACTAAAAACTGAAGCGCCGAGATGTATGCAGCACTTTAGAGATTAATATCAATAACTCACTCAAGTCTTTATTTGTTATTTTACGTTAGACTTTAGAGAAGAGAGTACAATTAAGAGTGGGTGATGGCTGATGGGTGTCCCTCAGCTATGAACTCCAAGCTCATGTAAACATGTTTATATGTATTAGTGCACAGAATTTCAAATAGCCGAGCACACCCTCCCCCATTAAGATCACATTTGTGACTACAGAGTCTGTAAAATGAGAACTCGCTCAACGTTCACTAAATAAAAATAACAAAAAATTCGCTGCACAAAAAATTTAAATAAATCAAAACAAAAAACAACAAAAAGGACAAGCTGGCTCAGGCTGCCTAGGGCGATAGGCTAGCTGTATTGAGCTGCAAACTCTGTCTGAATAGACTGAAAATGTTAGTGTGTGTGATATCCAGTTTTCTACGAATTACGTACAAATCCAATCACAAATTTCCTACTTTTCAAGATATGTATCCAAGATAAGATAATTTATATTTTTTATATAAAATTGGTTTTGGCTTGTTTGTAGCTTTTGCTTTGTTTGCGGGTCTGGGATGGGTTTCTTCTATAGTTAAACTTAGAATCTATGCGAAACGCCCACCGAACCTAGCCTAGGATAATAGGTACCTACACTATATTCATTTATGTATTTATTATTGTCCTTTCACGGAATTCTATACCAAGGGGTTGCACAGTCTTTCTTACCGCTAATATTATTAGAACTTTTCTTATATTTTAGAAAGCTGAAAGTTGTATCAATTTGTAACTGTACGTTTCGGCCTTTGTGAGAAAATCGAAGTATATGGCTGTTAGTATTCTGTGCTACTAAGAGGATACATAATTACACTACATTAATTCAATGATATGTTGGTAATCTACACATTTTTGGGAACTAAAAGCGATATGTTAGATATGTTATTACGTGTTTTATTATATCAACTGTGAACATGCAGACTCTAGCTGATGAAGGGCAATAAAAAGTCCACACCGTTCAACAATAACACCATTTTCACTTTGTATTAGTGTTGACATTTGACAATGCACTATACAGGAATGGTTTAATTACATTACCTATTTTAATTAAATTATTTTGAATTTATAAAGCAAATATAATAAATATTTTAAAGCCAAATGAATGGTTTGCCTTTTCCAAGGAAATATGTATAAAACAATAATATTTGAAACTCCTACAAACAAAGCAAAAAATTCAAACACATCTACAACACCCAGTTCCCACCCACTCTCATATAATTTTTTCTCGGATTATCAAAACTTATCTCATTGTTGCTTCCTTCACTTTATCAAACAGCAAGAATATTAGTATGTATCTATCAGAAACCCAAACAAAGCGAAATAAACAATTTTATGTCATTTCCTGTTCAAACAGCTCCAGCGAGCGAAGATCTGCAAACTATAGATTCTCAATAGAGAGTAAGTTTAGAGAAAAATCGAATAACGCCATGTCGGATCACTGTTGCCACTTTAGCGATTTTGTCGCTATTTCTAGCGTATTTTTCAAGCTCTCGGCGATTTTTAATAAAATGTTGTCGCTAAAAAAAAAATTGGCGATTTCTAGCTACTTTTCATTACTACTCCACTCCACCAAGTACACGAGTCCCGTACAAGTGGCATCTCCGACCCATTCGAATATAATTTTTCACATCGCAACCTACGCGTGGTTGGTTGGTGGTTGCACATGCAAAAGGCAGATTTTAAGTAAGTGACGAGACAGAGTTTTTTGTTGGGGATGGGGATTTTTATTTTTGTACCGTAACGGTATTCGTTTCAAAAGAAATGTAAATGGGATTGAACTGTGTACGCTATAGTTTTATTTCATATGCAGTTTGTATAGTTAGTGCCGCAAGTTCTTACTGTCGTTGTTTTTTGTGTGTAATTTGTTATAAAAAAATAGGAAAAACAAAAAAATTTAAAACTAATGAAAATACCTATAGCCGAAGCCTCTACTTCAAACTTGGAAGAAATGGACAGCCAAGATTTAGACGATTCCATTTTTGATCTGGAATTTGATTTCTAAATTTCAATTTATTTATTTTTTTAAGTGTTTTTTTTTGACTTCACATTATTTTTTTGTTATCTTGAATTTATTGGTTGTTGTTTTCTTAATTCAGTATTTAATTTAGTAATTAAATTAGCAGAAAAAACACCCAAAAAAGGGGGTTTTTGGTACTTTATGCAATATCAAGGTCGAAAAATAAAATTGTGCTTCAATAGCTACCTGCGTCTATTTACTGGCTACTGAAAACCGTTTACTCCGGTCGATTATCTCTTAAGAGCTGCGAGAAACTACGGGGCGCAGAAACGTCTACCCCTGCCACCCAGCCTTAATTCACTGACTCACCTAATCATCAACGCAAAACAAAGAACAAAAAGCAAATCAATTTGATATAGGTAAAGTTTATACAAATTACAAAGAGCTCAATATTCACACACTTTGACTGTTCACGAACATTTCACTTTGAAATTTTATAAAAAGCACAGTATTCACGAAAAAATAACAAAAGTAAACAGACAATTAGAAAAACACGACTTCACAATAAAGCACAGTGCTGCCACTGAACTGACTGCCGTTTGGCATAAATGCTGCTGCTGAAATTTTTCATAATGAAATGGTCGAAAATTTGAAAGATAGGTATAGAAAATGTGGTTATCTACATTGACGATTTTTTTATTCATGCAAAAAATATTGAAGAACATAATAAAACTTTAAATTTAGTGTTACAACGTGCACATGATATCGGTTTGCGATTCAATAAAGATAAATCGAAGTTTCTGAAATCTGAAATAAAATTTCTCGGGCATATATTCAGCGAGCAGGGCGTTCGTCCGGATGGTGAAAAAATAAAAGCCATATGCGAAATGCCTCGCCCTACGAATATTGCAGAATTGCAAAGATTCCTTGGGATGGTCAATTATTTAGGGTCATTTCTTAAAAATCTGTCAGTCTGTTGTGCTAACTTAAGAAATTTATTAAGGAAAGATGTATTGTGGCATTGGTCATCGGCTAGTGAGCAAGAATTTAAAAACTTAAAAGATCTTCTATCAAAAGCCCCTATCCTCGTGTACCTACTTTGATCCTAAAAAACATCTTACTATGTCAGTTGATGCATCAAAAGCTGCAGTAGGAGCAGTCATTTCGCATGCAAAGGCACCCATAGCATACGCTTCAGCAACACTCACAACGTGTCAGCAAAATTACGCTCAAATAGAAAAAGAGCTTTTCGCAATTGTATTCGGGTGTTACAAATTTCGCCAATACATTATTGGTCAGAAAATCACAGTTGAAACTAACCACAAACCGTTGGTCCCATTGTTCAAACGAGAACTACATAAAATTCCGGTACGTCTTCAACGTCTCATGCTGAAACTCCAATGCTATAATCTCTCTGTAATGTATCGACCTGGCAAAGAATTGTTCATAGCAGATACTCTTTCTAGAGCGCCTTTAAAGGAGCATGCCCTACCGGAAATAGATAAAGAACTAGAGCTTCACTGTAATTTACTTACATGTAATATATCTGCTTCAGAAGAAAGAATTAAACAAATTAAGGAGCACACGCAAAATGATCCCACCTTAATGAGAGTTAGGGAATACTGTCAAAATGGGTGGCCAAATTCTAAAAGAGAATTAGATCAGAATGTTGCACCATATTCCAGTATAAGAGACGATTTAGAGTTTGTGGAAGGCATACTTTAAGAAATTATTCAAAAAATGCGAACAAAGCGGATCAGATCCGTATATAGCGTTATTGCAGTACCGTACGGCCGATAAAGGTATAATTCGTTCGCCATCTGAATTGCTTATGTCGTGCAGACTGCGTACGAAATTACCAGCTTTAAATGATTCATTAAAACCTCACCTAGCAAATGAAGTTGAATACACGAAAAATGTTACAAAACGTCAAAGTCAGGTAGAGAGTAGGTACAATAAAAACTGTAAAGATAGACAGAAACTTGACGAAGGGTAAGAGATATATTTTAAAAAATTTCCACATTCTGTCTGGGAGGCTGGTACGGTAGTATCATTGTAACGGGTGATTTTTTAAGAGGTTTAGAACTTTAAAAAAAAAAAAACACAAAAAATTCGAAAAAATGAATGAAATATTTATTTGAATCGATAGTTTGAACCTTGCAATTTAATGTTTAAAGATAATTTCATGCAAATGTTGACCGCGGCTGCGTCTCAGGTAGCCCATCCGCTGAGTCCAATTTTGGCATACTCTTTCACACATATCGGCCGGTATCTCACGAATGAATGCATGGATGTTGGCTTCCAGTGCGTCAATCGAAGCGGGCTTGTCCCTATACACATTAGCCTTGACATACCCCCACAAAAAATAATCTAATGGTGTCAAATCGCACGATCTAGGCGGCCAATTGACCGGCCCGAAACGTGAAATTAACTGTTCACCAAACTCGC
Organism: Cheilosia vernalis; assembly: GCA_949126925.1. Classification (NCBI taxonomy): domain Eukaryota; kingdom Metazoa; phylum Arthropoda; class Insecta; order Diptera; family Syrphidae; genus Cheilosia; species Cheilosia vernalis. The sequence goes on from OX421362.1 coordinate 62,041,706, forward strand.
CTCGCAATTGCGCCATTGTTTCGCGTACTGTGTGGCATGTGGCACCGTCTTGTTGAAACCACATATCATGCAAGTCAAGAACTTCCATTTCGGGCAAAAAAAGTTTGTTATCATCGCTCGGTAGCGTTCACCATTGACAGTAACGCTGCGATTCGCATCATCTTTGAAGAAATATGGCCCAATAATGCCGCCGGCCCATAAACCGCACCAAACAGTGGCTTTTTCGGGATGCATTGGTAGCTGTTGCAATGCTTCTGGCTGATCTTCACTCCAAATGCGGCAATTTTGCTTATTTACGTACCCATTGAACCAAAAAGGAGCCTCATCGCTGAACACAATTTTTCGATAAAAAAGCGAAAATGAACATTTCGAACCGAGCACGAATTTTGATAGTAAAATTCAATAATTTGTAAGCGTTGTTCATTTGTAAGACGATCCATGGTTAAATTGCAAACCAAACTGAAGCTGTTTGACAGTGACACAAGGTACTAAACACACGTCAGCTGTCAAAACCAGTGTTGCCAAAACCAAACCAGCTAAAAAATCACCCGTTATATAAATCTAATAGTATACTCTCATCAGACGAATTTTTTTATTTGGGCCGCTGCTCTGTAGAGGGCGTATGGTCGCATGGTTAGCAAAAGAATAACCTTTTCTCAGAGAAGAATTGTTTTGAGTGAGCGAAAGGACGGAGAACGACAAAAAAACACACATACACTCTTGTCGTGGATCGTGGACGTGGTATAGCCCGTCCCAAAGTACCTGAAAATATCTTGCGCAGGTCTCTTCACATCAGGGATTTTATTCTCTTAGAGAAAGCAAAACTACTTTTACAACAAAAACTATAGCTAAAAAAAATGTGTGCGCATTTCATAAAGCAAGCATACCCCTGCTTGCGAAAACATCTCTCTCGATCGACGATCGAGGCATGACTGATTGTCCACACAGAACCGTCGTTGGCGCATGCAATAGATACACTTTACCCACCCCAAAGAAAAGGGAAATTTGCTGGGTGTTGCACTTCTCAAATATGTAGTAATAAAAGCTAGAGCCTTGAGTAACAACTATTAAAAAGGATGTCTCGTGTGTCGTGTCGTACGCGTGCCTACTTGTTTTGGGTTCCTTTGTGGGTCTGTGATATGTGATGTGACTGGGAGCAGAATCGTTCGTCACACCCGTGAGGTTTATGAGATATGATCATGATTGTGTTAGCTGCAGCTGTAGGTTGGCAAGACAAGATGAGATATCTTTCATTTTTCTATATTTTTCGCGGAAATGGTGATTGGTACATTTCCGAAACGTTGCTACATTTCATTATTTCTTTGAAATAAGCGACGTTTCTTTGCTTTGGGTTTTGCTGCATAGGCCCGTTTGTTGAAAGGTGGATATGTAATATACTTAGATTATTATTCTTCTGGTTTTGTAGCTACATAATATACCAGTACCAGGACATAATTTTCGCATTTAATCTCATATAGGTCATTATCAACGCTCAACCCAATCGGAAGCTAATAATTATCCGAGGATATCCGGAAGTTTTTCGTGATTTTAATCTGTGATCTACCTATATGCCTACGTTTACCTAACCTATTCCGAAAAAATAAAGCGCACAGACCTAGTTTTTCTGCAATCTTCCAGTTTTTCATAATTTTTGAGGAAAAACTTTAAACGTAAAGGGTAATTATGTTTCTCAGTAAAAGATTAATAAAATTGCACCATACTGTCCTCCGGTTAAGAACAACATGGAGTGCATTTGAAAAAATTTCGTATCTAGCATATGGGTACAAAGCGATGGAGATTTATAAAAACATTTTAAGCAAATATCCTTTTCTTCGTCGTGAAAATGTGCCTAAGGCTTGTGAAATAGTTTCATATTGACAAACGTGCTTACATCAGGGTTTTTGGATTCTAATTGAAGCTCAACATTTTTTTTGCAAATTTTATTCTCTATTTTCTTTTAATCTTTTTGGGGTATCAAATAAAAAACGAGATATAGTCGTCTTAATGCTATTTGCTTCTAATGTTTTGTTATTTGTTTGTCTATGGGGAGATGGAAACTGCGAGGAAGAGGCCTCATTACCATCATTAATATTTAGAGGTAAACTATAATCCCTTATAAATGTAATTGGTGAAGAGGTTTTATTTACTAATAATGGAGGTGAATCATTTTGAATTTCTTCTATCACAGTAGCAACTTTTAAAATACCTGCACTTTCCCTAAAATTTATAACCCCAAAGCACGGGTCACCACACCAATTACAGTGTCAGTACATTTACACACAGCTATAGCTGACATTGGATTTGCATTTTTAGTAAGGCATTTTCGTGTCCCCTTTGTTATTATATCTTTTGGGTAAAAATATTTCTCGCAAAAATAGGCTTTTTTTTCAAAATGTGTGTTCCGAGAATGTTTTAACCAAATTTCCTTTCGGTGGTCATTTGGAACTTGAAAAAATGATAAGGAAAACGTGTTTTTTACGCTGAGGCAATGAGTGAAGGCATCTCTAACAGGCATTTTTATTTAAAACTTAGGGCGTAGGTATGCACTTTAAAATAATAATAATTGTATTTTAATTAAAACAAGCACACCACTTAGTCTTTTCTAATTGTTACTTTACTCAATAAAACATATTCAATTTTTCAATTATGCGAAACTTATAAGAAACTTCTAAATGTAAATTAATAGCTTTACTTTAAAATAAAAGGCAAAACACTTGTGGTAACTTTGCTTCCGTAATGCTTTTAAATCAATTTTTGCCTATGTCCACCCTTTATATTTAGTATTGCAAGAATAACTTAGTTTCCAGCGGAAAGGGCGTGGAAATCCTTTTATTGGCATACCTATTTTAAACATCCAAACAATTTATATCTTCGCCCAATTACCCTAATAATCAGACAACCCAAAAATTGTTAAAGTTAGGAATTTTTTAGGCAACGAGCTCTGTGACACACAAACATCCATAAAAAACATACATTAAAAAAAATATCACCAACAGCCAACAAGCAAAGATCGAAAGAAGAAAATAAATAATTTGTACATGCAAACGAGATGAGATGATACACAAATTATCTCATATCTATTTGTTCGCACAATCCAGAAAATTGTGTTGCACAACTTTGTGCGTACACACACAACTATACGAGTATACGCAGCAGGTACATTCATGCGAAGCGAACAGAAGTGCTTCTGTGTTCTTCTCTTTTTTTAGATTATAACATAGTCACATTATTACTAGATGGTGCATTTCATACCCCGACCTGAAACAGCATATACCTCATAATTTTACTCCTAATAGATGGCGTCCCAATGCAGTTGGTCAATTTTAAACCTTTTTTGTGTTTGCATGTTTCCATATTTGTATCTATGGTGTTTGCAAGATACACAAACATGTTGCAGAGAATGGAGGAAGAGAAATAGCAAATGAAATCGATGAGGAAATCGAGATCGTACTTTTTGTATGATATAGCATATAGCTAGTTGTATGGTGTGTGAGGTAGGGCAAGTGTACTTTTAGCATGACAATACTGATGACGATGGGGATGGAGTATCTTTATGAAGACAACAAGGTAGCCGTAGCATGTGTGCATATTCCGATATTTTATTGCGGATGGAATATTATGAAATGATCAATTATTTAGCGTAGACAGGAATACATTTCCTTGTTTGCGGATGCTAGAAAGTGAATGGAAGAAAATTAAGGATACTGACACAGCACTTTTGTTTTAATTCCACTTCCAGCATTGCCACTATCTTGATCTTCTCCATCTACCCATTCAGAAAGATGAGCCTCACTTTCGTTTCCTTCCTCAGGAGCCGTTTGAGGATCAATTACTTTCATGTCAAAATTATTATAGAAATAATAAAGAACATAATTACCATAAGCATGTATAAATAACATACCTGTCACGTTTGTAGACTCTTGCCGGACGACGTTCTCCCAGCCCAATTCAAATTCTTTATCATCGTCTTCAATACAATTGGAGAATTGGGATTGAAAAATGCATTTTAGGGTCACTAATTTTGCGAACGTAAATCCAATATCGGAAGCATTGGGATTACGATTAAATCCGCCCCTTGCCCTTACTTGCGAAAAGAAGTTCTCCAATGGGTCTTGGTTTAATCTGGCGGTAAAAATAACATTTTCATTTCCGTACTCAATAGTAATCCCTAATAATGCATTTATTGTTTGAAGAAAGCCATCGAAACAGAAAACGTTGGGCCTACGTTGTTCATTTTTGGATTTAATCGGTTGCAGATCTCTTATTCTACTCTTAATATCAGTGAGCTCTTTATAAATAAAATTATCAATCTTTATAGGATTTTGATATGGCTTATTAGTAAATTGCCGACTATTAAGTGCATCGAAACAATTGTTAAAAATGGAACAATAGTTAGCAGTCGGTAGTGCATATTCTAATCTATCCTTAAATATAGCTGGCTGCATTTGTACTGCAGTTCGCAAACTACAGGCAGTAGTGTTTGACAAAACCTGTGATGCAAGCGAAACGGTCATTTTTTGGAAAGTGGTTGGAAATAAGTGTCTTTCTGACAATTTGCACATCGTTTTTGTGACGGAGTTAGTCTCAGCGTTATAGACATCTTGCAAAACATCCCACTTAGCAATTTCACCAGATGAGCTAAACAAGATATCGTTCTTCAAAAGTGTATTCCTAGCAGATTTTATAAGATGAGGAGCGTCGAAAACTGCAAACACTTTTGTGCCATTCAATATAAAATATGGTTGTTCTGCAGTTGTTCCTAATCTAGTAAAGCAGTTTCTATTGTTAGACCCTTGATCTGCAACAACTGCAATAATTTTTATAGACAAAGACGTCTGCAATTGCTCAATAAGAGTTGTTACAATTTTTTCTAGTTCAAACCCCTTCAGCGCATTACTAGATAAATAATAGCAAATTGGTTGTTTCCAGTTTGCAAACAAACCTCTAAGCATAAAAAAACAGGCTTTATTAGCTAATGTACTCGATCTTTCCTCACCATTATCAACGAATCCAATAATCCTATCTAAATTTTCATTGTACACTAATTCTTTTTTTATATCTATTTCGTCAAAGCATAGGCTACATAACTTTTCTTCTTCTTTTAAATTTAATGTTGTTGTTCTTATTGCATGTACTAAATTAGAATTCAGTCCAGGTTGGATCATTTTGAAGTGGGCCCACCGTCTTATCGAAGAAGGGTGTGGTAGCTTTACTCTACAGTTCGATTTTAAAAATTGGTACATGAAAGGGGACCTTAAATATAAGTTCTGAGCCATATACTTATCAGCCACTTTGTAATTGGCTTTAGATTTTAAAAATAACTTGCAAATACTCTTAGTTTTCCTATCGACATGTTTTAATGAATCTATATGCGAATTTATATCTCTTTTTGACAATTTATTTAACAACCTAACTTTTTCTGTTTTTTTTAATAGCTGTCGACGTAATTGTAAGTTATAAGTTTTGCACATTTTCAAGTTTTTAATCTCTTCATTTTTCAAACACAATAGCGATTGCAATTTTTTTATTTGTTTGGCCTGTTTAATTTCGATGCTTTCTTGTGTAACATCTTCGACATTTAAAACAAAATTCTGAGTGCTATCACAACCACTGCAACTAGGATAGTGTTCCTTGTTATTGGAATATGTTTTACCATATTCAATAGCTGAAACTTGAATCGCCTGATTCGAAATAGGCAATGCACCTTTCTTTAATTTTTTACCTAACATTTCCCTTTCAAAATGATTGGCACACACAAAATTGTTATATGTAGTAATTTCCGTTGTAATTCTCAATATGTTTAACCATACTTCCCTTTCTTTTGTTTTTTTCGGGAACGAAAAAAATTGCCTCTCGGGAAAATCTTTCGATTTTTCACTGCACACAACACATTTAACTTTTTTTCTCATATTGTTAATATATAATTGTTTTAATTAATGTCACAAGTCAACTATAATCCTTTCGCTAAGTTGTCAATATCGAAAGAATGTAGAAATGAAATCTGAGGAAATGTATCCAGGTGCATACCCATTCATATACAATTTGGCGCGAATACCCCAAAGCTCTGTGTGAACGTGAAGGCATCATCCAACTTCCTCCCTCACCCTGCTATTGATTGATAATTAATCATAATATTGCATCTCCTTTCATCCTCTCTGTAAGAAAAACCAAACCAAAACCACTTCCACCCTGTTATGTCATCTTATAAGAAAGACTTTTGTACTGACGGTTGGGGATGGCGAGAATGAATGAAGAAAGAAAAGAGGCAAACTAGTAGGTAGTTTTTGTTTTGTTTCTTTGGTTTTTGTTTTGTTCTTTGGTTTTCTTTAAGCACGATTATCCATTATCAAGTCTCATTAGATACATGATGCCGTAAAAACCAAGCAACATTTTGGTTGTTTGGTTTGTTTCGCGAAAAAGGAAAATAAAGAAGAATCAGGTATGAACTTCACTGAGAAGGCAACGAAGTCCATGGTTCAAGTTGGTCGGAAATGTTTCTCAACAGTACACCTCAAATAAAGTGCTTTCCAGCATGTATCCGAGTTTGAGGTATATTTTCACGGTGGCGCCATCTAGATATTGGGGTGTATCGGAATAACCATTTCCTCTATATGAAATGCACCATCTAGTAATATGTGTCTATGATTATAATAACAAATCCTGTCATTTGTTATAGGGGTGGTTCATTGTGTTTACTACTTCGTTTGGTTCTCTCTTCTCTTGCCTTTTTCTATTCTCAGTGACAGTAATTGGTGTCTGTGGTAAGTGCAAAACTATGGTTGCCGTCAATGATAGGAAAATAAAGTAATCGGGCCGTTGCTCTATAGAGGCGCTAGTGTCGATTTCCTCTGATGAGAGTACTATTAGATTTATATACAATGGTAGTATCTAAATGTCGCGAGCCACGTTCATATTATGATTCAAGACAAACAGGGCAATCAACAGAGACGTAGTACACAGCACATTATTGAATCACCCCATTCACACAATTCAAATGAAGGTACGAGTAGTAACGAAATAAACATTGATCAAGGTGAAAACGCGAACAATCAGCAAACTCAAAGTATCGAGAACTCGTTAACTGAGTCAGGAGAAATTAAACAAGAAATATTGAACCAAGAAGTCCCAAACAAAACGAGATCTGGTCGATTAGTTAGGGCTCCAGAAAGATTTATGTACTAAAAATAAATATAAGAATTTATGCATTTATATATAAGTCCATATATAAAAAATATTAAAATGAATTACTACTAGCTATAGATTAAAAATTATTGAAGTCATGTTTGTATGTACTAAAATGAATTATTATATAATATTGAACTAGTTATTGATCAAGAATTATTGAAGTCACGTTTATATGCAATACATATATACATGTATTAAAATAAAACCCATGAGTTTACTATATTATACTATATTATCACATCTTTATGTTTATGTTATATACATACTTTTGACTTTATATATAAGATATCAAAAACTAAAAGGAAAGATGTTGTAAGTGAGCTTTTATAGTAAAAAGCTTAAATGCTTAAATGTACTTTACGGCTCACGCAGTCGTAGTCTAATCGTGAAACAATAAAGACATTCATATAAAAATAGAACAGAATGAAACCGCCTATATGCAGATGTCAGCGGCCAACAACTATCAGCCACGTTTCTTCGATGCCGAAAATGGCCGCATGAGAGTTCTAGAATCGTCCAATGCCACATTAAAAGCGCAGTTGCTCGTATTGCAATGCAAACGCAATTAGCCAGCTTAATGTCGCAACTCGAACCGAACATGCACCATTGTTCACCAGCCACATCACCAGGGTTATTCGTTTCCAGTAGAGTTCAGCCACAACCAGTTCATGTCGAAGCAACCGCCCAGCCAGGGCAAAGTTACGTGTATATGGGATCAGATACCATGTCGCAGCCTTCGCATCGGCCAAAACTGTACGATTTGCCAATTTTCACTGGAACCCCGGAGGAATGGCCGATGTTCATCGCTTCGTTTAATTTAAAGAGTCGACGAGTGCATATGGTTATACCGCATTTGAAAACATGTCACGACTTCAAAAAAGCCTCAAGGGCCTAGCGCGAGAGGCAGTGGAAACCATGCTCATTCATCCGAGCAATGTACAAGTTGTAATAGAGCAGTTGGAATTTCGTTTTGGCCGTCCGGAACATCTTATCCGAAGCCAGATGGCAAAATTAAGGTTATTGCCGACAATTTCCGACAATCGTATGGATCTGGTTGTATCTTTTGCAACGAAGGTACAAAACTTATGTACACTGCTTGAATCAACAAAAAGCCAACAACGCCTAGCAAATCCAATGCTGTTGGATGAGTTGGTATCCAAGTTGCCAATTGCAAAACGAATCGACTGGGTGCAATTTTCGAATGACATCCAACCATACCCAAGCGTAAGACATTTTTGTGTGTGGTTGCAGCAGTATGTTTCGCACAATGTTTCATCCTGTCGATCCAAAAATTCGTTGTGAAGAGGATGGTTGCAGTCGATTTCATCATACACTACTTCATGAAAAGCGACAGTCAGAAGCAGCAGCTGTAATAAATGCAAGTCCTCAGCCAGAGTTGAATCATCATGCACATGCGGCCAATGCGAAAAAGGTTTTATTTCGTATTCTTCCTGTCAACTTGTATGGGCCAAAGGGTGTCGTGAGTACATTTGCACTGCTGGATGATGGATCGTCTGTGACCATTATTAACAAAAATACTGCTTCGCAATTGGGTCTTACTGGCACTGCACACAAAATGTCACTTACTTGGATCGGTCAAAAGGAAACATCGGAGGCATCGAGTCTAGTTAATTTGGAGATCAGTGGAGTGGCCGGTGGTAGTACTCGTTATAGGATGAAGAATGTACGTACATACAACAATCTACCAATGCAGACTATGGATGTTAACGAGCTGAAAGTTGGAAACGAGTTGAAATCTTTGCCGATTTACGAATTTAAAAATGCTGTGCCGCAAATCTTAATTGGATTGGATAACTGGAGGTTAATCTTAGGAAGTAAACCTGTTCCTTGTGGAGAAGATGGACCCGTCACTGTGGAGACGTTACTCGAATGGGTCGTTTATGGTGGGTACAGTCGCGGTAAAGAGATGTCCGATTCCGTCTATCACATTTCCGGAGATGCGATTAACAACAGCATCACTAACGACACCTTGTCTCAGTTAGTCGCCGATTATTTTTTACTGGACAGCGTGGATGCTGATTCGTTGTCAAGTTCCAAGGAAACAGATGAGATTGTGTGAGCCAGGGAATTGCTTCAAGTTACCACCAAGAAAATGCAAAGCCGTTACGAGACTTGACTTCTATGGAAGAGTGATAGGATCGTGTTGTCTGATAGCCTGCCAATGGCAAAAAGCCGTCTCATGTCTGTCAAACGCACTTTGAGTAAGGATTCTTCTTACGCTGCCCAGTATGAGGAGATTATCAAAGATTATGTTGCCAAGGGTTACGCACGCAAGTTGTCAGCCGATGAAGCCAAGGAGAGAGGTCCAAGGACGTGGTACCTTCCTCACTTTTGCGTTCGCAACCCACATAAACCTGATAAACTACGTTTGGTATTTGATGCAGCCGCTGGAGTCGGAAACATTTCGCTGAACTCATCCTTGCTCAAGGGTCCAGAGCAATGCCAGGATTTGCTGACTGTTTTGTACCTACTAATTCCGTGAAAAGCCGATCGGAATTTGTGCAGACATTTGTGAAATATTTCATCAGATCGCCATTCGTAAAGAGGATCAGGACGCGCAGCGCTTTCTTTGGAAAAGCAGTGAAAGTTTTGCGTCAGTGGATACTTATGTGATGCAAGTGATGGTGTTCGGCGCAACGTGCTCACCGTGTTCAGCCGAGTACGTGAAAAACTTGAATGCCAAATGTTATGCTGGCCAGTGTCCTCAAGCCGTCAAAGTTATTGTAGAAAATCATTACGTCGATGACTTTGTCTGCAGTTTCGACAACGAAGATGTGGCATTATCTGTGACGAAGGACGTTATCTGGATTCATATGGAAGGAGGATTTCGACTTCGGAAATTCATGTCAAACTCTTCGAAGTTGCTGAATTGTCTTTCAGAGGGCAACAAAGAAAGTATAACAGCCAACATGGATACTTAAAATAAATCGGAGAAAGTGCTTGGCATGCATTGGATACCATCGGAGGATTCATTTACTTTTCGTTTGAACTTTGATCGAACCAGCCCAAGCATAGTAAGTGGTGAACGTTATCCAACCAAGAGGGAGTGTCTGAGTATCCTTATGTCCATTTATTTGGACTAGTGGCGACTTTACGATTCACGGAAAACTGATGTTGCAGGCGTTGTGGAGAACGAAGACAAAATGGGATGAGCAGATACCTACGGGGATGCATCGCAAGTGGAGGCAGTGGATTTTGACGACGCTGTTGAACGACTTCGTGTTCCAAGGTGTTACTCAGTTGAAATGTCAACATCCGTCGACATACACATTACACATTGCATATATTTGTGGATGCAAGTGAGGAAGCTTTTGCGGCAGTTGCGTACTGGAGAGTCGTCAGTCAAAATCAGTCTGTATCCATAGCTTTCATCACAGGCAAAACCAGATGTGCACCGCTCAAACTCATATCAATTCCGCGACTTGAGTTGCAAGCAGCTGTTTTGGGTGTACGACTACGTCAAAGAATACTTCAATCTCATAATGTGCAACCGACGAAGTGCACACTTTGGAGCGACTCGCGAACTGTACTTAACTGGATCAAGTCAGCCGATCCCAGAAAGTACAAACCGTATGTTGGTCACAGGATAGCAGAAATTTTAGAACTGTCTGACCCTAAGGAGTGGCGGTGGGTCCCCACTAAGTCCAACATTGCCGATCTGGCCACAAGAGCCAAATATTTGTCCAACTACCAGCCAGAGAGATGGATACAGGGTCCGGACTTCTTGCTGTCAGATGAGCTAGCTTGGCCTTCAAGTTCAGATGAAGATGTCGACGTCAGCCAGACACTTGACGTGGATTTACGAGCACTTCACCGAGACGAGATATTCCATGTGAGTAGCCATCAAATTGATCTAACTAAATTTTCGAACTTTTTAAAGCTAAAACGCGTGATAGCCTGGGTCCTTCGTTGGCGATGTAGTTGTAAAAGGTCATCAAGAAACAAGTCGCTATTAGCTTTTGAACTTCAGTATTCCGTGAATGTCTTATGCCGGGTGGTACAGAAGCAGTATTACGCCGATGAGTATGCTACATTGAAAAGTGGTCAACAGGTCGAAAGATCAAGCTGTTTGTACAAGCTGACGCCGTGTTTGGACAAGTGGGGTGTGATTAGATTGTCGGGCCGTATTAACTCCGCCGTTTGCATTCCAACACAAACTAGGAGACCCATTATACTTCCAAAGGATTGCTGGCTGTCTCAACTAATTGTCAGACATTTCCACGAGCGCTTTCATCACCAAAACATGGAGACAATAATTATTTGTGAAGTTCGTCGTCAGTTTTGGATTCCGCACTTACGAGCTCTTGCCAAAACCCTTGCTCGCTCTTGCCAGTTTTGTAAAGTTTTGTCCGCGAAGCCTGCAACACCACAAATGGGTTAACTTCCGGAAGACCGCCTCACACCCTTCGTGCGGCGTTTTACGTTCACAGGGGTGGATTATATGGGACCTTTTTTAGTAGCCATAGGCAGACGCAGAGAAAAACGTTGGATCGCTCCTGTCTCACAATGCGTGCTGTTCACTTGGAGGTAGCCGCCGACTTATCTACTGACGCATTCATCGTATGTCTCAGAAACTTCGTGAATAGAAAGGGGGTTCCTGTTCGCATTCGTAGTGACAACGGGGCAAACTTTGTCGGAGCAGCAAGAGAATTGAAGGAGCGGTTGGAGATGTTTGATCAAGAAGCCATCCAGACGTACCTTTCAACAAAGGGCATCCAATGGTTGTTCAACTGCCCATCAAATCCAAGTGCTGGTGGCTGCTGGGAGCGGTTGGTGAGGTCCATCAAAGGGTACTTTCTGTGGTGCTAAAGGAAACAGTTCCGAAGGAAGACACTTTTCGAAGCGTAATCATTGAAGCCGAGAACATCGTTAATTCGAGGCCTTTTACACATTTGCCCGTAACATGCGATGACGACGAACCTCTTACCCCTAACCATTTTATTTTGGGCTGGGCGAATTCAACGCAAACACCTGGACCTTTTGACAATAAACCAATTTGCCTGAGGACACAATGGAAAATCGCACAAGTTGTCAAGGATTGTTTTTGGAAGCGGTGGGTGGCCGAGTATTTGCCGGATCTGACGCGAAGGACGAAGTGGTATGGTAAAACCCAACCACTGGCTGTGGGAGACTTGGTAATAATTTGTGACTCAAATGGGGCTAGAAGCTGCTGGCGTAGAGCGTAGAGAATCATATGTCCGGAATAGACTCTTCCGTGTTAGAAATGAAACGAATACTCGGAGCTAAAAGATATTTCGGCCGGAGTACCGCAAGGAAGCGTCCTTGGTCCGCTTCTCTATTTGTTATATACTCGCGATATACCAAGGGAAGATGGCACTACCCTTGCTACGTTCGCCGACGACACAGCTATCCTAGCAGTAGGTAATACAATCGAAGAAACGACTACAAAACTGCAAACCGCAGTGAATAAGATAAATGAATGGACAAGGAACTGGCGGATCGCCTTAAATGAAACTAAAACTGTACATGTGAATTTCACGTACAAGAAAACCAATGACTTGCCAATTTTCCTAAATATGGCCCGAATACCCTTTGCAAACGAGGCGAAATATCTGGGAATGACACTCGACGCAAAGTTGAAATGGAGTTCGCACGTGAAAATGAAACGTAAAGAACTCGATATCAAATATAGAGAAATGTACTGGTTACTCGGAAAACATTCCCAGCTCAGTACTGAGAACAAACTGCTTTTATACAAGCAAGTGCTAAAGCCGGTGTGGACCTACGGTATACAACTTTGGGGTTGTACCAAGAAAACAAATGTCAATATTCTACAAACTTTTCAAAATAAAGTTCTTAGAGAAATTGTACAAGCACCATGGTATATTAGAAACGACGATATCCATAGGGATCTCGGAATTCCAACAATCGAAGCTGAAACTAGAAGCTTAGCGAGAAAGCATAGAAACCGACTAATCGGACATATCAACAATACAGTCCGACAAATCTTGGACGAGAGCAATTTATTGCGCCGACTACAAAGAACGAAACCGTTCGACTTGGCAAGATAAGATTAACCGCGTCTAATTTGCGGAACGCAGGATCTTTCATTGGAAAGTAACCTGTCAAAAATTTGTATTTAATGATAGAAAAATTGCTTGATAAGTTATTTCTTAGTTGCAGTATCTAACAATCTTTAGAAGGGTGGTGTTTTTAGTCAGTAAAAATCTGACACTACTATGAGAACGCGCTTGCTATTCTCATAGTGTCTTTGGAAGATTTTCACCTACCCTCGGAAAAAAAAAAAAAAAAAAAAAAAATTGTTGGGCCCTACTCCTTCGAAGAAAACGGTCACACCGTTGCGGTTACTGAAGAACGTTCCTTGAGCATGTTGAGTTTTTCTATCCAGAATTACGCCGAATGAGAATTGCTTTCAACTCTGTGTGGTTTCAGCAAGATGGTGCAACTCCTCACATAGCCCGGCCTGTTATGACAGAATTGCGATGAAAATGTCCCAATAAGCTGATATCCAGAAACTCCACTTTTCGTTCGCCCCCCTGACTTTTTTTGTGGATTTGTTGCAAACAGGAAGTCTACAAAGCAAAACCAAAAAATTTTTTATGAACTTAAGCCATCCATTCAAGAAACAGTTGCGGTTATTCCTTTCTCAACTCTCCAAGCAGTAATGAACAACTTTTTGGTAAGATGCCGCACATGCATCAACGAGCAGAGGCGGTATTTAATTTCCATTATTTTTTAAATTTTTTAAGCTATATTCAATAAAATTGAACAAGCTTTAACGTGAATAACAGAAAAATGAATTCTTTACTCCGAAAAAACGGTTATTTAAGTTTTTAATGTAGCAATATTCATCAACAACCCCTGTACATGTTTTGTCGAAAGAATCTGCAACAGCTTACGTTGCAGTCATTTACGTCAGGACAGAGCATGTTGATGGAAAGATTTCTACCAGACTACTTGTTTCGAAATCACGGGTAGCCCCAGTGAGGGTGGCCACGGTCCCAAGGTTAGAGTTAGCTGCGGCCGTTTTGTTGTCAAGTTTGCTGGCAGAGGTTAGGCAATCGATGGAGTGGGAGGATATGGAATACACGCTTTGGACAGACTCATCGGTAGTGCTTCATTGGATTATGGATCAAACACGGAGGTCAAACGCTGGCACTATGATTATTGTCAACTATGGTCATTGTCAAGAAAGCAAGTGAAGAACTGAAAGTGTGCTTTTTCAAGTTATAGACCCGAATGCAAATATTTGTGGAAAGCATTGAAAAGGCAATACCATTAGTGGATCGCACAAATAGTTTGCAAAGAATAGTCGGTATTATAGGGTTTGGTTTCCGATTTCTGCAAGCAGCAAGACGGAAGTGTCGTGAAAAGATGAAAATTGGTCGTGGGCATATGGAAAGAATACCAAGAACGAAGGAGAAAGGGTCAGTGCAATGGAATATATAATTCAATGGACACAAATGGAAATTTATAGTCATGAGATTTAGCTCTGTTTAGGGCGAAAGCATCATTGGAAAGAAGCAAGATAGAATCGCTTATCGATTCTAGATGGAAAGAAGCTACTTCGAGCAGGAGGCAGACTGGAAAGGTCAGAACTGAATTATGAGATGAAACATCCTGTTATTCTGCCAGGTAGCTCACGATTGGCTTGGTTGGTAGTGGACAACGCCCACAAGATGACGAGACATGGAGGAGTTCGGGTGACGAAAATACTTCGAAAATTCATAAATCAATGCGTTAAATGAGCTCGATATACCTCACTGGTGAAGGACTAGTTAATGTCTGAGCTTCCAGTGGATAGAACGAAAGTGGAAGCATTTCCCATGCTCCGGGACCCTTCGAGCTTAAAGTGATACCGCGTTCTCCACTAGTTTGGCAAAAAGAACAGTCCAGCCTGTCAGTCTTCGTCTGCACCATATGGAAAGCCGAAAGATGACAAATGAAGATAAATATCAATGTCATTACTCTTAGACAACATAGCTAAAAAAAAAGAAGAGCAGAACCATGTCTATATACCTACGCCCAACATATTGTCGGAAGAAACAAAGAGAAGAAGAGCGATCCCGATAGACAGCATGAATCCGGAAATATGTATGATTACAGCCTCATGAAATAATGCTAGAAGGGGTTCAGAAACCGAAAAAAAGTGGCGCTGATCATCTAAGGGTCAATGAAAGGCGAGACGTTGTGAGAGTTAGTGCACGTTGTAGAAATAGGGTACGAGCTTTATTACATTTTTTATTTCGAAATTGAAAATGGACGCTATTAACATAACACCTATATAAATATAAGTATCATAAATGTATCATATGTCTACTTACTTTCCTACTAAGGCAGCAACGTTAGTGTAAATTATAAATGATGCTACAGCTCCTAAAATCCCACCTATAAGCAACGATCCTACGGCATCCGGGACATGTGATCCAGATATTGATGACAAACTCATACAACCAGCAGCGACTGCAACACTAGTAACCGCAGCAGCATCTTCTGTTAGGACAACATTTACACAAGGATCTTTGCCACGCAGAACTGAGAAATAATCAATGTTAAGGTTATTTTTTTACATTTTTTTTTTACAACAACCGTATTCTTTAAATGTCATTCCACAGTTAGACGCTGAATACTTAATTTCGTTGACAGCTACCATCAGCGTTGCGCCCTCTGAAACCATTGATCCACCAAGTGTACACAATGCCCAAAAATAATCATGAACCGGTTCTGGATGCAACAATCCAGTAATTCCATGATATAAGGATAATCCTGTCCCAACACAAAAAATTCCAACTCCCGATATTAGAGAGGATACATATTTCATATTAGAGTATCCATATGGATGATCAGTATCAGCCATCTATAAGAAAAAATTAATAATAAAACATACTTATTTATTTTACTTTTAGGCAACGGTGAAAGAATTTTGTTGAAGCCGACATAAACCATTAGCCATTAGAATACAGAATGGTCCATGATAACTTGTGACTTTAAATTTTGTACTTGTTTGTTAGTTGTTTTTATTTTTTGATATACATGAACTTTGTCATTGGCTTAATCCTAATTTTTTTTTAAGAGAAAAGGAAAAGTGGATAATGAAGCGAATAATTGTATCGGAAGAGATCAGTGAAGATAGCGATGATCAGATGAATCAAGGAGAGTCATGTGAGTATATGAACAGCAATTCATGCGTTTCAGAACATTGTTGCAGCATTGAAGAATGCACTAGCATTTTTATATGTTTCGTGCGATATAAGCGCACTGCACGGAACGCACGCGTACTGCATGAAATGTTATTGCAGTTTTGCCAATTGTTAGCCCTATTTAGCGACAAGCCACTGGCGACAATCGAATTAGTTATTGTGCCACAAATCACTAGTATATGGCTACCGCAGTCACCAATATTATCGGATCATTCCATCGACGTTACGCGAACTATTGGCCGATCCGGGAGCACATAGGCCAGCACCAATTGATGTCTTCTTGGGCGCAGGGGTTTGGGTAACCATAATAATTCAAGACGGCAGTTTTGTTAATGAATCAAGCATTGGGTTTCAACCATCACAACTCGGTTGGTTAATATTTGGCGGTGGAATTCGCAATCAAAAGAATATTTCAGTCAATATGGCAACAAGTGGCAAAGCAGACACACAATTAGAAAAATTACTGTGTGGTGTAAAGTAATTTCTTGCGTGTTAGGTAGACGATTGCTTCGCTTGCATTTCTATCACCGTCCGAATATCTTAATTCTCACCGAACGTGTGACAAACGGGTTTCGATGTTCCCACGGCGAATGTCTACCAGATACCCTAGACATCTCATTTGACTTTTCTTGATTTGGGTAGCGGGCAGCCGCATTTTAACATCCTAGATGCAAGGAAGGAGAAGAAGTGTCATTGGTAAGAGCACATGGACGCTTGGATAATAGTCGTTTTCAAGTAAATATCCCATCAAGAGCGATTGCACTTCCGTTAATTGGAGAAGCGTTTTCAACAATATCGAAGCGAGATCTTTCAGCTTTAACAAATACCTTTGATAAATGCAAAATGTTTACCATACAAACAAAGCTTTTTTTCCTATAATTTGCACATTAAATTATGAACTTTGGAACTTATCCGAGAAAAAATGTAATATAAGATATACGTACCTAACCAAGGAAAATATATAGCACAGCTATGTGACAGTTGTAATAAAAGATTAACCTCGTCCGTTACGTGTCATTATCTCCCGCAAGTGCAGACACCTTGGTGAATGGCGTCACTTTGGCGTCGGTGCGGGAGCTTAAGCCAACTCAACTGAACCCATCGACGGGATCAACACCACCAGCCATCGGAGCAACTTATTGTATACCGGTCACTGGTGGGGTTTCTTCGGTCGAAGGGGGATGAGGGTTGGTGAACTAAGTCTGCCACTCCTAATCCGAGAGAGTCATGCGACCAGTGCTTATCGGATACGGTTTGCAGTCAGGGGTAACCGACTGTATTATTACGGAGCCTCTCTGATACTGGGCCACCTCAGGGAGTAACTTTGACCTTACCACGTTATACGGGGCTCTGACGTGGCGGACGACCCTTTCCCGCGTTACTCGTGGGATATGAAACCAAAGAACAAAAAAAATAAACAAAAACAACAAAATGAACTAAACAGATTACGGGGTGACACCGCATCTGGATTGGTTTACGAAGTAGAGCAAAGGCTCAGTGATAACTCGTTCAACTGTCAGCCCGGAACAAGCCGAGGAAGCAGTGTCAGGCAAGTGCAACCAAGCACCAGCCAAAATACTGCCAAATCCAATGTTCCAGTGTCGACACCTATGTTGGCTAAACGCCTTGAAGCTGCCAGATTGGGAAGCGGGAGCCAAGCTCTCAACCTTTGGATAAGGCCGCAGTGGGAAGTAAGGAGATGTCAACGAGCCAAGCTCGTATACCGGAACCTCCTCAGCCTGCAGCAGCTACGGCTAAAAGGAAAGGGCGCCTAGGCCCACCGATGCCACCGCCGGGCCAGCCTGGTGGTAAGGATGAACCTCTTCGGAAGGAGCTAAGCGGTGCAGGCACTAGATGGTACCTTCGCTACCTCGAAAAGGGCTTTGCACCTGAGGAGGCATGGAAGAAGGCCGAAGAACACAAGGCTAAGCCTGGTTCTGGTCCGACACCCGCGGCAAAGAGGTGCAGCAGCACCATCTCACCTACTGTAGGTAATCCGCAGAAGAAGCCAAAGGTAGTTGAAAAACTGGAGAGGTCGCGGGCAAAGCCTGCTAAGCATGCTGCTGTCTCACACGGCGAAAGCTATGCAGCGGCTGCAAAAGCAGCTGCAGCCGTTGGAAGTAGTGCCATGACGGTGACGGCCGAGCAGGTGGCGGTTCTCCCTTGCGATTATCCTAGGGAGATGCTGAACACCGACGAGCTCAAAGATCTAGAGCATGCTCTAGGGGATGAAATGGCCCGTGGATGGGAGCATAACCTCAAGTTCAAGGGCATACATTTCAGGCTGGGGATGCTACTAGTCGACTGCGAGACTCCACAGACTGTGGAATGGCTGAAGACAGTGGCACCCAAGCTTAGTAATTGAAAGGGAGTGGGCCTTACTGCAATGTGTGGGAAGGATATACCACGTGTCCATTTAATTACAATCTACTTCCCACGAAGTGCTGACCAGGAGCACCAAACCACATTGGCACTCCTCGAAGCGCAGAACGATGGCCTGAACATCCAAACGTGGAAAATATTGAATGGTCGGATAGAGGGAACCGGGCAAGTACTGGGCCTCGGTATCGACCAGCAGTCCTATAATACCATAAGGGCTCAAAACAATTCCCTCAGCTACAGGTTCGGCAGGGTTGCAGTGTCTGGACTCAAGAAGTCGGAGGAGAGTGTGGGGCAAACGACCCTCTCGAATCCAACTTCGGAGAGGATTGAGCCGCAGTGGAGCATCTTGTTCCGCAGCAGGCTGCATCACTTCCTCCTCCTGCTGAACAGGTAACTGAGGGAGAGACACTAGAGGAGTATATGTCCCTCTCGGAGAGCTCGCTCTCTGATGAGGAACATCACATGACGGTTGTAGAGATGGACGAGGACATCCTACTTCGGGAGGATGATGGGGCAACAGCCCCATCTAAGCAATGACCTCCAAGCTAAAAATTGCCCAGGTGAACATCCATCATGCTATAGCGGCATCCGCCGTAATAGTACGGATGTTCACAGCTAAAAGACTGGGCATTGTGTTGATTCAGGAGCCGTGGATCCTGAGAGGAGCAGTCAAAGGACTGGCATGCCAGAATGCGAAGGTAATTTGGGACACTCGTGTACTTAATCCAAGGGCCTGCATTCTTATTAATAAACAATTTAGTTCTATTTTACTTGCAGAACATGCTACGCGAGACTTGGTGCCACTACAGGTAACCCTTGAACTGGAAGGAGTATACCGCACCATCATCATCGCATCAGCCTACTGCGCTGGGGACGAACCAGCAGTATCAATGGCACTGCAACGCCTTGTGGAGCATGCAAATAAGCTCCAACTGCCGTTGCTGATAGGATGTGATGCTAATGCTCACAACACCGTTTGGGGGAGTACCGACACTAATAATAGAGGTGAGTCACTATTGGAATTTATTTTAAGCTCATCTCTTGACATATACAATGTAGGTAATATCCCCACCTTTGTAACTCGAACTAGGCAAGAGGTATTAGACCTCACATTAGGCAGCCGTAGTATGAGTAGATTTGTTAGGGACTGGAGAGTATCTAGTGAGCCATCTATGTCTGATCATAGGATTATTACCTTTGATTTAGATAATACTCGTATCACATGTAACTCAGTTAGAAATCCAAGAAAGACAAACTGGGATCTCTTTGAATCGTCTCTTGAAAATAATTTGGAGCAGGCACATACTAGGAGAGCTCCAGCTTATCATCTAGAATTGGAACACACAGTAGAGGGTATAACATCAGCCAAGTGCGTTCGAAACTAGCTGCCCAATAAGCAGAAGTGCAGAGAAGAATAAGGTTCCATGGTGGAGCAATAATCTGTCAAGACTTTGGTCGAAAACACGTAAACTGTTTAACACAGTGAAACGGACTGGAGACTGGCAGGGCTACCGCATGGCACTGACTTCGTACAACAAGGAAATAAGGAAAGCTAAACGAGAAAGCTTTAGGAAATTCTGTGAGACAATTGTGCATACTCCTGTTGCGGCCAGAGTGCATAAAGCACTAGCAAAAACAGAAGGGATCTCAATGTCTCTCAGAAAACCGGATGGCAGCTTTACAGAAAATGAGCAACAGAGGGCACGACTTCTATTAGAAACTCATTTCCCTGGTAGTCATCCGAGCACAGACGATAGGAGCACGACCAATATTCAAAGACCTCGGCAAGAGGATTGGAAAATAGCAACCGAAATCTTCTCTAGAGGGCGACTAGAATGGGCAATTGACTCCTTTCAGCCTTATAAAGATGTACTAAGTACATCGCCTCTTCATCATCGTCAGCATGCCTACAGAGCGGGCAGATCTACGGAGACTGCCCTGTACCAGCTAACTGAGATTATTGAAAGCGCTCTTGAAGCGAAAGAGATAGTATTGTGTGCCTTGTTGGACATTGAGGGAGCATTCGATAACACATCGCATGATGCAATTATTCGAGCTCTTGATAGAAAAGGAGTAAATAACACAGTATCAAGATGGATGTATGAACTACTGAGCACAAGATCAGCAGAGACTCACACATCAAAAGGTATTATCAAGGTTAACACAGCAAGAGGCTGTCCGCAAGGAGGAGTTCTATCCCCCCTAATGTGGAGTCTTGTAGTGGACGAGTTACTTGAGAAATTGACGAACCAGGGCATCCATTGTCAAGCATATGCTGATGACATAGTAATTATTGCCAGGGGTAAACTTGAGGGAACCCTATGTGACATTATACAAAGGGGACTCAAAATAACTCGGGATTGGTGCGTAACGGCTGGGCTCAGCCTTAATCCGGCAAAAACAACAATAGTACCATTCACGAGGAAAAGAAAACTTGAACGACTAAGGCCGATAAGGCTATCGGGTACAACACTGACAACAGTCAATGAAGTTAAATATCTGGGACTAAACCTAGACAGTAAACTCGTCTGGAAAAAACACACAGAAGAGATAACCAGGAAAGCAACGCGTGCTTTAATGATTTGCCGGAGCCTAGCTGGCAAATCCTGGGGATGTTGCCCGACCATCCTCAGATGGATGTATATTGCTATTGTGAGACCAATGATCACGTATGGAGCTATTGCATGGGCAAAAATAACCAGTCTTTCCACCACAAGGAAGACACTCAATAAAGTGCAAAGACTGGCGTGCCTGTGTATTACAGGGGCTATGAGAACTTGCCCAACCGCAGCTATGGAAGTGCTATTGGAATTAACTCCATTGCACCTTATGGTTGAGGAATGTGCAATTAAAACGATCCTAAGAATGGCCAAAGAAGGAATAGGAAGAGGAAAGTGCATCACACTGAGACAGTTTGACGTACTACTCAAAAAACAACCACTATTGGAGTTTCCTAGAGACGATATCATCAAAAGATTTGATTTTCAAAAGAACGTTGTTACTAAGCTCAGCAATAAGAAGAACTGGAGTAATGAATCCACAATTCACAGACTGAGCAATCACACAACAAAGTGGTACACAGATGGGTCGAGAACTGATGAGGGAACTGGAGCGGGAGTATTTGGGCCTGGAACCAAATATTCTGAACCAATGGGCAAAAGTACTAGCATCTTTCAGGCTGAAATCTATGCCATAGACAGGTGTGTCCAAATTAACCTAGACAGAAACAGAGTCAACTGTGATATAGCTATAATGTCAGACAGCCAAGCTGCTATTATGGCACTTAACTCCTACATCATTAAATCCAAACTTGTATGGGAATGCCTACAAAAACTTAATGAACTTGGTAGGAAAATAACTCTCTGCTGGGTGCCTGGCCATGTAGGAATAGAAGGGAATGAAATGGCCGACTCCCTAGCAAGAAAGGGAGCATCAGAAACTTTCATAGGTCCTGAACCATTCTGCGGAATAGGGGATCACACCCTCAAAGAAGAATTTAGGAAACTAGAGAAAGAAAACAGGGCAAGAACCTGGCATAACACTCAGGGCATGAGGCAGGCCAAGAGACTTCTGGGACAATACAACCGGAAAAGATTCCAAGCTTGCATCGGCATGAGCAAAAATAACCTTCGTGTCCTAACGGGCTTCCTAACGGGGCACTGTAGACTCAAGGAACACCTCAGGAAACTGGGTATATCTGAAGAAGGTCTCTGCAGATTCTGCGATGAGTCCAGTGAAATCACAGAACACTTGCTGGGATCATGTGGGGCACTGACCCACAAAAGACTGAAATACTTGGGCAAGTACCAACTATCTGATGAGGAAATACAGTCACTAGAGCCAGCTCTCATCCTTAGATTCTTAAAGGAAACTGGACTGGAGAGAGTGCTATAGGACGAATTTCTTCCGCCAAGGAGAAAGAAGAGTACTAAAACCTCTAAAATGATTTCGAAAGGAATTATACTATGAGGGGAACTCTTTTGAGGGAATAAACCACTCTGAGGCGTAAGCAGGGGGTACAATAGACCAAAAGGTCGCAGTACAATAACCCCTCTCAAATAATAAATAAATACGTGTCATTATCGAGTTGAGTACAGTAAACAATATTATTCTCAAAAATCTGAGTTACATTAGGGTAAAACTATACAAAACGCCCCACTTGACAAAACGCCCCATGCGTCTGGGACGTACATCAGTGTGGCTATATAACTCACGAGAAGCTTGTTCGAACCAATTTCATTCACTGATGAATTGCGGTAGTTGGCGGTTGTGTTTTTGCTGTCACTTTACGAAATATTTTGTGAAAACAATTTTTGGCGCCTAAACATATTCCGGTAGGTTCAATAAAAATTTCATTTCTTCAGAAACAAAAAATGTTGCACCAAAGTTTCTTATATACATATAAAGTAAGTTAAATTATAGTTTCGGTACAGTTTTGCTTATCTCTTAGAAAGGGATGGGATATCCATAATTTTAGTGGGGCGTTTTGCACTGCGAAATTTACAAAATGCCCTAGTGGAGTAAGTCTAAAACGCCTCCCCCAATAATTTGGTAAACATCGTGATTAGAACTTCTTTCGATACTTATTTTTAGTAGAAATGCTGTAGAATTACAAAAGGACTACACTGCGGGCATCATGGTCTGAAAAAAACAACCAAAGACGAAATTTCAGATGAAGATTGTAAAAGGTGTATCAAAAGTACTGAAAATTATTACAAGACCGCTTCTTTAGAAGATTGAATCCAGTGTACACTGTGTCAGGGCTGGTTACATGAATTTTGCCGAAAAGAGAAAAGTCGGACAATGCAACGTCTTTTCAATAAAGTGGGGCTTTTTACCTAACAACCTATTTACAACGCCCCACTTAAACTATTTTTTAAAAAAATATAAAAAATAGTAAATAAACAAATTTATAAAAATTTCAAATGCCAAAGCCAAGAAAAGAGAGTATTTTATTTGTATGCAATAAAAGATTTGTGATTTTCTTTTATTTTTTGTCTTTTATTGATGATTTCTTGAAAGTGGGGCGTATTGTATAGTTTTACCCTAAGCTTTTCAACTGACATTTGATTGCGGACTTACGTTTTAAGTTTTTAAATGATAAAACTACAAATCAAAATTTTTCGACGATAAAAATCATGATTTAATTTTAAAACCTCTTGTAAAACAATTTTCAAACATCTCCCCCTCTCTGTGAACAGAATTTTAACTTAAAAAAACGTATTTACAACATTTGAAATGAAAAAGTTATAAATAGTAACACGTTAACATGAATAAAACTTGTGGAGATCGAATGGATAAAGAAACAGTTTTGTAATATAACAAAGATAATTTGTGTTCGATCGGAGCGAAGAGTAGGTGACTGGTCGATTTAAAGGCTTACGCAACTCTGCTAACTTATTAACCCGAACGGTTAATGGAAAACTCTCGAATGTATAAGTGTGTATGTACATAATGTAAAGCGCAATAGAGATGAGATGATACAAGTATGCCTAATACCATAGTGGTTAATACTTAGTAATAAAATACAAAACAATAATGAATGAAATGATAATACGAGACGCCACAAACTGATATAGAACCGATTGTGTTACAGATTACTTAAATATAACAGAAATACAATCGAAGTTTTGTTGCGAATCGCAATCTGTGCTATTCGGGCAGGCGATGCTAGTAATGCGTTTTCGATGCCATCCAGTGGCCATAACGGCAGTTATTAAGAAAACGTAGGGAGCACGTGAAACAAAGACGAAATGACCAATGGTACTCGGTTTACGTTGGATGCCTGCCACAGATGATACTCAACACGAAAAAAGCCACATTGCGAAGATATTTGATCCCAACGGATATGTTGGACCAGTCGTGATCATCGCGAAAATAATAATGCAAGACATAATGTCGAGCGAACGTCGGATGGGACGTGCCAGTGCCAGATAATATCTATCGCAGATGGCAACAATTTCAGCAACAGTTATCTCTGATTACGGAAATTCGGCTCCTACATTGTTTTGCTGACGCTTCCTTAGCAGCATACGGTGCAGTCCTGTATGTACGCATTGAAAGCATACTAATATACATACTAAGCATACATGTTTCACAAATTGTGTTCGTAAACAATCGGGTCCAGATAATTCAACGTTTGACATCGGACTCAGCTTGGCGTTATATGCCTTCAGCATATAACCCTGCCGACCTGCTTATCCGTGGCGCATCGGTAGCAGAGTTGCGTACAGCCAAAATGTAGTGGCACGAATAGTTGGCAAGGAAAGACATACATTGGCCAGAGCAAAAGCCGAATCGATCAACCAAATTGAATCCACTACTCGATGACCGAGGTATACTGCGCGTGGGTGGTCGTTTGAATCGAGCACTGATACCAAAAGACCAGAAGAATCCGGTGATTTCGTCTGAAGTCAGCCCATTAACTCGATTATTGATACTTCACGTAGCCACTTTGCACGGAGGTCCACGAGAGATAGGAGCATTTATACGTCGAAGATATTGGATCACGAGTTTGCGTCGGGCGATTCTCACGTACAATTCGCGCTGTTTTATCTGTGCTCGGGAAAATCAACAAACAATGCAACAAATGATGGGTGGGCTCCCGTCTGATCGGGTGCAGCCATGTCGACCATTTAGCCACTCGGGTGTTGATTATGCTGGGCAGTTTGTGCTAAAAGCACAAAATATTAGGAAAAAATATATGTCACAGTATTTGTATCTATGGTCACAAAAGCGGTACATTTGGAATTGGTTGACAGCTTATCCACGGCGGATTTTGTCCAAGCTTTCCATTGTTTTACTAACATTCGTGGCGCACTTACACGCTTATGGAGTGAAAACGGATCACGAATGTTAAGAACTTGGAATCAATGGATATGGCAACAAAAATTACATGAATATGGTACGGAATTACGGTTCATTACACCAGCAGCATCGCGTCAAGGGAATCCTCTGTAAAATCTATGAAATACCATTTAAAAAAAAATCGTCAGACCACACAAATTGTCGAGCAGTGCTTTTAGAGTCAAGTGTGAGTGAGTTTAAGTGATAAGACGTATTTTCAAAGTGTGTGTAGTCATTGCAGTGATAAACTCCAGTACGATGGCGATTTTGCGGTATGTACCACTTGCCCACGCAAGCTCCACTTTGAATGCACCACGGTCTCTGAAAGAACCTGGAGAGCTATGGGGAACGCAAGGAAAGACGTGGAAGTGCCAGTTTTGCAGAAACGCTGGAGATGTTCAATGTTCTATACTGCGAATAGCAATGTCGGATCGTATATGGAAATCACACTGAAAGACGCTGAGAATAACAGCAATAACTAACTGGTGCTTGCAGAATTCGCTTACTGCGAGATAAAATGAAGAAAATTCCCACACGTTGTGATTTTCTAGGCGCCAAGTACGATGAAATAAATTCAAATATGATGAAGAACAACATCCTCATAGAAAATTTCACATAAGAAATAAACGAACTGAAGGAAAACAAATAAACACTATGGAACAACAAATGTTTAAGAACAATATAGACATCAAAAACATACAGCCTACTGCAAATGAAAATCTCGTCGAAATAGTCAAAGGAATAAGTCAAACTCTTATCTACGAAATAAAAGACAATCGGCCTTACTAATAATCAATCACTAATGTCGACAACTAGTTAGATGTCAGCTTTAGTAAAAATGTACAGCTTTTGTGAAATGCTACCAATAAACAATTAGACCTCCACATTTACTAGTCCGACAACTTTCTTAGAATCTATTACATTTGTTGACATTTCAGAATTCAAATTTCATAATTTGTTTTCGTGAAAAACAAGGTCAATGGTCTCTTTCACAAGGAGGATTTTATTCTAAAAGAAGGAATACATAAATTGCAATTAAATTTGCCCAACACATATATTTCCAATGCTTTTTGAGACTTATTATAAGCAAAAAACAAAACACAAAATAGGAAATGCGCAAAATATCCGCTGGTCTGTCAAATATCATATGCAAATCAGTAATACCCTATCGTTCGCGATTTCTTTATGAGTGCATTTGTGTCGTAATAAAATCCCTTTCAAATTATTCAATAAACAAAGCACAGTTTATTCGAATGGTTTCATTTATTCGTAGGCTGACGATGCAAATCAAAACTTATTAGAGGTCTAAACATCACAATTACGTCGTTAGCAAGTGAATATTTTTGAAAATAGAAATAATAGCTGGCTCATTCATTTCAGAATGAATAACAATCGCACGTAGGAAGCGTGTTGAGAACTTATCGCTTCCGGGTTTGAAAATAAATACAATTTAACCTATAAAAAATTGTAAGGCTTATGTATTACTGAATTCGGGAAATTTAGAAACCGACAAAAGTTGAAATTCGAACTGAAAAATATAAAACGCACATTTTTATGCACACGTATTCTCGTACTACTACTACCTGTTAGACTTTTACCCCTCCAGAAGATAATAAACTTGTTATTTTGCATGTATTTTGCTGAGTGCTCATAATTCTATTTTTATAACTATATTTTCCGCGAAGTGAACCTTTTCACACCAACCATTGTCTCATTAGAGATCCTCATTCTCGGTAAAGAAACTCCTTTTGCAAAGAGTTTTAATAGGGTTTGAGTGCAACAAAATATCTACCTGATTCGCCTGAGGTACTGAGAATTGTTGAAAAATTGTATGAGCCGTCCAAACTTAGCAAAGAAGATATTTTTTTCTGTTTGCGACGACTGTCAAGAAAGTCTTGGAAATATCCCAAACTTATATTACATAAATTAAATTCCTTGCTCGCAAACTATTTACCAAGGAAAACCATTAAAAAACCGGCCAAGTGCGAGTGTCACTCGCGCACCGAAGGTTCCGTATTTGGCTAAAGTCCAACACATCAGATATTATTTGAAATCTATATCATTCAATCAATATCATTCTTCACGAATTCATCACAATTTAGTTTAATTTAATTAATTAATATTTTTACTCTCAAAAATTACTCGCACATGAATCTCATTTTCTAATTATTACCTAGTACCTACCCAACCCACGCCAATTTTCCATTCTGTATGCGACCTGTCCCAATTAAAAACTATTGACTAAATATATATTACTTTTATTTTGTTCTGTACTCCCCAAAAAATGTATTATACTCCCCAACGAAATTAGCAAGCGGTAGCCCTGGTGATGGGGTCAATTGTGCACAACTGCGTAGTAGAGATTAAAACTTATGAGAGCAACGTATTTTACATGGTAAAATTATCTTTTTTGAAAATACATATCTTGTAAACTATTAACTTTTCGGCAAAACAGTATTCAGCACATATATAGCTAAGAATATGATCTACAAAAAAGGAATTTATGTATTTTTTTGTGAATCAAGAAATAAACCGTTTTTTGGGCGAATGAAAATATTTTTTTCACCAGATTACTAATTAATCGAAAACCAATCGATGTATTCCTTCCATTGGTATTTGTCGTTTAACTAGAGGTTATACCGGATGTTGTGTGTAAATTTTAGCCTTCTATGTCAATCGGTTCTTGAGATAGACCTGGTAACAAAATTGGCTTAGTGGGTTCGGACAGACAGACAGACAGACAGACGGAGAGACATCCGAGCGAAACTAATAAGGTTACGTTTTTTCCCTTTGGGTACGGAACCTTAAAAAGCAAGAACTAGCGGTTAAACAAGATAAAACAGAGAAAAATATATGCTTCACGTGTTTACAAATAAAACAAAAAAGCAATATTTTTAAATTTAAATTTGTACAAATTTGTGTGTGATAGACTTAAAAACCATTTGCATTGTTGTATTGCAACGAATAAAATTAGAAAACATTCACAATTTACTAAAATACATTAATAATTGTAAACGCTCAGGCTGAACACCATCTCTCCTATTACGAAATTTACTAACGTGATTTTGGATGGTTGGGCAACACTTGTCTTCAAAATGACATAAGGGAGGATTTATTTAGCTAATGTCCGAGATAAACATGGCTTTCTCAACACTAACATTTAACCCTACAGTTAGCGATAGTCTGGCGACTATATTTGTTTATTGGTAAAGGGATTTTGGAAAGTGTGGAGTCTTTTCGTAAAGTGCCAGACTAAAGTTGATTATTGGTAAGGCCGAATGATCTCGCAGACATCCACAGAAAAAAAACTAAAAACCCAGAAAAATCAATTATAATTGCTTCATTCTACTCTAGCATATTATTACATTCAAGCTGGGATTCGTAAAGATATAACACTATTCTTTTGAACTTTTCTAATAAATTCGCTTTTATTACACTTTTTATCGACTATTAGAATATATAGACTGCTGCATCATGCAACTTGTCAGCTGCCACATACACAACACCCCTTAACACGCAGATGCATTGTAGAACTGTGTGGCCTGCCTATTACGACCAGATCTGGGGGGTGTCGCTGGTGCTGGTAACAATGGAAGCACAGTAGCCGTAGGGTTCTCCAGCAATGACCGAACGAACATGGCGGATTAAGTTGTTGTCCACGACGATCTTGAACTCATCAGATGTAAACGCTGTCCCGTTATCTGATACAATTTCGTCTGGAAGCCCATGAGTTGTGAAGAGTTTACGAAGGACCTTAATGGCTGCCGATGTTGAGCTGACCACGGCGACTTCGAGCCACTTTGAGTAAGAGTCAACAACCAGAAAGAAAGTTTTGACTTGGAAAGGCCCTGCGAAATCAATATGAAGGCGGGACCACGGCCGCTTAGCTGATTTCCAATGATGTGTAGTAGTATGTGTGCGCGCTCACGACTGGCGTAGCTGCTAATTCGATCATGAGGATTTCTTCGGTCTTCTTGGATTCATCGTCGGTCGATATTGGACAGCGGGTTAAGAAATCGGCGTTGCTTATTTTGGCTCCCGCGAGGTGTACGAGTTTGAAATTGTAAGCATTGAGGAAAATTGAACGGCGGAGCATTTGATTCGATATAACGTTGGGGACTGATTTTGTTGTAGTGAATATTCCCAAGAGTGGGCGATGATCTGTAATTAGCGTGAACGAACGGCCAAAAAGGTAATTGTGGAATTTTTTGACTCCTGAAACAAGAGCCACTGATTCTCTGTCGATTTGCGCGTAATTCCGTTCGGCCTTAGACAGTGTTCGTGAGTAAAACGCTATGGGCTTTTCGGCCCCATCTCTTAACTTGTGACTGAGGACTGCTCCGAGTCCATAAGGAGAGGCATCGCATGTAAGTATTAATGGCAGCTTCTCATCGTAGTGAACTTACACATCGTTGGATGCGATGAGCTTCTTAAGTGTCATGAAAGATTTTTCATGGTTTTGCTTCCACGACCAATGAGCATTCCAAAAGGCCATGTAAAGGTTCTGCGACATTTGCTTTGTGAGGCAAAAAGACGTGATAGAAATTTATAAGGCCCAGGAATGCCTGTAACTGCTTTTTTCCCTCGGCGCTGGTGCGTTGTGAATTGCTGACGGCCGAATACCTAGTGCATCAATTTTGAAACCCAAAAACTCCACTGCTGTTACGCCAAATTGGCACTTTTCCTTGCGCAGGCGAAGTCCAGCCTTGTAGGAACGGGATAACACCTCTTTTAGCCTCATTGGCAGCTCCTCTTTTGACTTAGGTACCCAAAATGACTATGTCGTCAAAGTATGGCAAGACCCCTGGGATGTTTTAAAGGATGTTTTCGATGCAGCTCTGGAATATTCCCAGCGCTGAAGAGATGCCAAATTGAAGCCTGGTTACCTTAAAAGCACCCTTATGCGTAGATATAGTTTGTAGCATAGCTGAGCGCTCATCGCCAACCAGCTGCTGGTACGATTTTGGCAAAAATTGATCCACCTTCAATTGGTGCCAATAGTGTGTTGACTGGTGGAATTTGATGGCAATGTGTTTTAATTGCTCTATTTACAGTTGATTTGTAGTCCCCACATATCCGGATGGATCCATCCTTCTTCACTACTGGAACTGTAGGAATAGCCCAATCCGAGTATTCGACAGGCTCTAGAACGCCTTGACTGCAAAGCCGCTCGATTTCCTCCTCGTATAGAACCTTGATGGCGAACGGTATTCGCCGTGGTAGTGGCCTTACGGGCGGCGTCGCTGAATCGATTTGTACCGATACTGGTGGTCCGGTATGAACGCCTTCGAAGCGTCGAACCAGTTGCATCCAACCAAATCTGAGCCACCGCCAGAGATGATAATTATATGCAGGTTGTCAATTTTACGACGGTTGTAATTAATTGACACATCGAAGACCCCCTTCGCTGAAATCGGGTTGCGCTGATAGTCGCACTTGGACAGAATTGAAACTCCTTTTGACCAGATATGGCTGAACATGGATTCCTTCATGATGGTCACAGGCGACCCCGAGCCAACTTAAAAGTACATGTACAGCCGTTGATGACGACAGAAATCGATTTCTTTTGGTTGACCAATGGCAAAATTTGGTTGACAGTAAACTCCACACGAGGCGATCTGCGTTGTGTCGCACCTTGACGTGCTTCTGTTGAACTCGGAGTAAATGTTGATAATTTTGAAGCATTCGCGCTACGACAGACGCGTTGTATATGACCCATTAGGCCACTGATCTGCTACCTCCTCCGCCACAAATACCAAGTGATGCGGATGCTGTATCTTATTGATTTCCACCAAATTCAAATCACTCACCTGTTTGGGGGACGCCAATGATGTCAACAGATCGTAAAGCGGCGCGCCAGCCAAGGTGAGAAAAGCTTCTTTTTTACGTTCTTCCTCTTTGACATCATTGGCCAGCAGAAAAAATTTGAAACGTTCCATGTACGAGGTCCACTTGTTTGGATGGCCCAAGTCGAAGGGTTCTAGGCTACCAACTCCAGCCACGGCAATTATTCGAGGAGTATCACAAGTATTGAATGTCTTCACTAATGTAGTGACAATTTTTCCGATTTGACAATGCTTGCGGTACTACCATTAGGAATTTCAACGGTTTCTTTTTGGTCTCCCATGCACTCTCAGCACAAAAGGCGAGTTAACTATCACAACTGTTGTACAACCCATGTACAAATCGTACGGTGCGCTGTGAATTGTTGTTGTGATCGCGCACTCGTTTCTATACCCGACACGTTTGTAGTAGTAGTAGTAGTAGTAGTGACTTTATTAGTAATTCATTAAAATTTGCAAAATTTTACAATAATTAGTCGTTTATGGTTTGGCGTAAGGCCGTCTACCAGAATGGCAATTAATCTATTTTAAATTATAAATATAGTAACCTAGTAATAATAACTTTAAATAAAAAGTACTGCTCAAAAATCGGCTTCCAATATACGGTTTCTGTAGCGGCTAGCAGCTGAGGCGTAGTTGAATAAAGTTTCCCACCCAAGACTGCCGTTTAATAAATTAATAACTTCGTCAAAACTCAGCAAAGATCGTCCGAAGTATCTCACGCGGAATTCGCTTAAAATGGGGCATCTTCCAATGAAGTGGTATACATCCTCCCTCTCTTTAAGGTTACACAGGTCACATAATAATGGAAGATCGGTTCGATGCGAAATATAGTATAGATTTACTAATTCACCTCTTAGTTTGAATACTGTGCTTATCAGTTGAAGAGAATAGCGGTTAAGAAGGTAAGTAGATGCGGTTCCCTTGAGGTTGTGGTTCAATCTAGGATACACCAGCCTATGTTGCGATGCATGTGCTTCATTGAGACATTTATCGTACAAAGAGTTACCCGCCATTTTCAATATATTGGTAAACATTTGTTTTAACATCGAGGGATCCGAGTCAGCTGCAATACTTAAACGCAATCCGTAATTTTCTGCCAAATCCTCCCACTTTTGCACCAAGTGACCTCTTGTTGAAATCACATGCTTCAGGACAATCCAGGGCAACCTTTCCCTTTCCATCGCCCCTACCCTAGCAATGTAATCTGCATGCATCTTAAGGGTATCCAAAAAGAGTGGGGGCATTCCAGTTTCTAAGTGCAGCATATAATTTGGAGTACAAGAGGGTAGTTTAAAGATGCGCTTCAGAAAGTACCTAAGAAACTTCTCAATTTCCTCGTAATAGCGGTAACCCCAAATCTGGGCCCCGTACAGCAGTATTGATGCCGCGGTTGCACGAAAAAGCTTTATTTTCGAGGAGTGATCGATATACTTGCTGTCAATGCAAGGACCCCAAACTGATGAAATAGCTCTTTTAGCTGCTGCTAGATTAGATTCAAAGTGTTTTTTCATATTCAGGTTAGATGTTATTATCACACCTAAATATTTATATTCTTTTACTATTTCCACCCGTTCACCTTGATAGAACCATTTTTCGTTACGGGAGAACCTCCCTCCACCATCTCTAAAAATCATCATCTTAGATTTCGTTAGATTTACCGTCAAGTTCCATTGCTTGCAGTATCTTTCCAAACGGTTGATGACAAGCTGCATCCCTTCTACTGTGTCCGCCAAAAACACAATATCGTCCGCGAACTTCAGCGCTGGAATCCGTACACCTCCAAATTCTATCCCTCTTCCCACCTCCTCTGCTATATCATTTATAAATAGGATGAAGAGCAACGTACTTAGTATGCAGCCTTGCTTAACTCCCATTTGCGTTTCAAATTCTTCCGATACATAATCTCCATTCCAAACGTACGCAACATTGTTCTCGTACATCGCTTCAAGAACTTTAATAATTTTGCTTGACAAACCAATTTGATACAACTTATAGAAAAGTGCTTTGCGCGCTATGGAGTCAAAAGCTGCACGGAAGTCAACAAAGAAGGCGTATAGCTTTTTGCGATTGTGTTTAAAAGTTTCCGCAATGTTCGTAATAGTAAAAATGTGGTCCAGCGTTGAATAATGCTTCCTGAACCCAGCCTGGTACTCGTTTAAGATCTTGTTGGAAGCTATCCATTGTATAAGCCTATAGTTTCACCGAAGTATTCAAAAAAGAAATGCCTCTGTAGTTTGCCGGGTTATCTAGCTCTCCTTTTTTATGCAATGGAAAGATTATCGCTCTTTTGAAACTCCCTGGAATACTTGCTGTTACGAAAATCCTGTTAAATTCCTTAGTTAGCGCAATGAGAAATTCAGAAGAGCAATTCTTGTAGAACTCGAAAGGAATCCGGTCGTCGCCAGGGCTTTTCTCACTTTAGACGAATCAATTGCGCTTTTCACTTCGAAAAGAGTAAACGGTTCATCTAAAAGTTCATCTGCAAATGATGGGGCTGCGTATTGCGGTAATGGGGAAAACCGCGGGGTGTTGAGTAGATTTTCGAAATACTGTCTGAGCTCAGAAGCTTGCAAAGAAGACGAGATCAAATTCGGTCTGCCAGTAGCAATTTTAGCCGCTTTCCAAAATTCTGCAGAGGATCTTGCAGAGTTGAGAACTGCTATGGTCTTCAGTTTAAATTGTTTTCTCTTTTCCATGCAAAGACGTTTAAAGTTTTTATTGGCTTCGGCATAGAGTTCTTTCGACGAGCTAGTGTTACTAGACCTTAGGCGCCTTAGCAATGCAAAGGATCTATTTCTCGCCTTGAGACAATCGCTGTCGAACCACTTCTGCTTACTGACTACAGGTTTTGCATTTACAGTAAACGGTGCAGCCCTTTTTATTATAGCGGTAAGATCGTCGATCTGTATCGCTGCATTTTGTTCACTTAGACTCGCAAGCTCAGAAGTCAGCTTATTTTGATAAGAGACAAGAAATTTGTTGTTCCAAACCAACTTCGGCAGAAGAGCCAGCTGCTTTGCGAATGACGCATCACCAGTATTCGAAACTGCACACGATATTTCTAATGGCATATGGTCCGAAAACGTTTGAGCTGCTATCGAAAAAGCGTTGACTATTGATTTCCATTTTCCTGATAATAGGCAGTAGTCTATAACGGAGCATGAAGTTCCACGAATAAAGGTAAGTTCACCATCCATGTCTCCTTTACAGCTTCCATTGAGTATCGTGCAGTCATACGCGTCAGCAGTTTCCAATAGCTTCACGCCCTTTCCATCACATAGGTCGTCCTTTGATTTCCTCGTTGCATGTATAAATGATGACACATGACCACTTGCAAAATTGTTTTGCGATAACCCTAACCTTGCGTTAAAGTCTCCAGCAAGCAGAAGATCCGGCGAATTTAAAGACTGAAGAACATCGGAGAGCCTGTCGTAGTCGCGCAACCAATGACTGCAGTTTAGATAAATTGGAACGATGCAAAGGGTTTCTCCATTGATGATTACATCAAGTACGTAGATTCCTTCCACCAATCTAAACTTTATTTCAACCATCTTAAGAGATTTCCGATAGCCTAGCAGTTCGCCGCCGCTACCTCTTCCGAACAAACTGGACTTAATTGCTGGGATCCATTTCACTTCATAATCTCTAAAAATGCTACTCAATCTAATTTCTTCCCCGGCTAAAACATGAGTTTCATAAAGCATAAAGACGTCAAAGCTTTTAATATAGTTGAAAAAATTGGAAAAAAATAATTTGTTCTTTAAGCCTGCAACATTATAACTCAATATGTTAAATAACACTATTTCCTGATTTACTTCATTTTTACTATAAACTTCATTTTGATTGTTACATAATTTTGTTTTGTTTAAGTTGTTTTGGCAGACGGCATTATTATTAAAAATTATGGTGAGGCTCCAAAGACGAAGAACTGCTACTTGCGTTTCCACCCGATACATTTCCACCTTCAATGTTTACGTTTCTGACAGCTGCATCTGTAACTGTAGAACTGACGTCCACGATCTGCTGAAGGAGTGACATCCCACATTCACTGTCAAAGCCCTCACATCGGATTTTGTTATTATTATCAATAAAGAATGTTTTATTACTTATTTTAAGTTTATTTCCAATCACAATAGGTTTTGCGTTTTTATTTTTGCTCTCGATGTCCGATTTCAACTTGAACAACGTCTTCCTTCGGTTACGAGAAGCTTCAGTGAAATCTCTGTGAATCGATACCTTGTTGCCTCTTAGAGTAGTTGCGTTGTTTAGCACACGGCGAACGTCTTCTTTCTTCTTTAATTTTACAATTACATTAGAAGTGTTGTTGTGTGACCTCAAAACCCTGACATCCGATATAAGTGATAGATCACTACTTCCCAGAAGTTGCAGACATATGTTTTGGGCTTTGTCCTCTGGCAAGATGTTTGTTTCGACAGGCATGTGCAATACAACGTTGCTCTCAATCGATCTTCTCTCTAACATCTCTACCTTTCGCTCCAAAGATGCGTACGAAGCTTCCATCTCCTGCAATTTGTGACGCAGCAATGTATTGTCGTTTTGTATTGCTTGGAGTTCTACAGAGACTCCCTCGACATCAGCCTTAGTTGCCACATTCTTTAGTCTGTCATCGAGCAAAGATGCCATGGAACCAACTATAAGGGATTTTAGGTCCCCAATTGACATTTTGCCGACCATTGATTGATTGGTAGCAGCGGGCGAAGCCTGCCCTTCCTCCGGTGACGTTTCAAAAATACGACGCTTGCCGCCACTGACATGTGCATTGTTGTTGGACATTTTCGGCGGCGTTCTCCGTATACCCCCAACCATTGCAAATTATGAAGTAGATGCTTAAACTTGAACTGACTCACCAAGAATCGTGAATTGTCCCTTGAGGTAATGAAGCAAATACACTGAGTACCACTTTTTAGGCAGATTTGTAAAGAAAAATAATGTAAAAACAGGTTTAATTTGGGCGAGCGATTTTACGTGCGTTTAGGCTGTCAAATGTCCGCGTTGCCAATCACGTTTGTATGTACAACTAGCCGATTCTTGTTTGTGAACAATTCAGAAGATTGACTGATAGATGTGCAACGAATGAATTTAATGAAATTTAATATCCTTAATAGGATCCCATCCTCGTCCCCAGTTTAAAATTTGCACGAGCTTATTTACTAGCAAAGTATTACAATGTATTCACAAATGTTGGTACTACGAGAGTTGTGTAAGACAATGATATGCTTATGGCTTGACGTCTCTGGACTGACTGCTGCATCATACAGCTTGTCAGCTGCCACATACATAACAGTTCTTAAATTAGCTCATCTATCTTTCCACTTTCCATTTGTCAATAGTTTCCATGTTATCCTGGATATTTCTAGAATTAGCTTTAGTGGTTTTTTTTTTTTTTCTTTATTAAGTCTTCATATAATTGCTTTTGCTTATAAGTAGAATACAATTTTTGATCTGTTTCTTGGTGTAAATACGAGAGGCTGTAAAAGTATGGCCGTCTCACTAGGTTACATTATATGTGAAGTATATGTTTAAATGCCCAAATGGCTTAGGTTTTTCTTTAAGTTAAAGAGAAAATTGCTCTTGCTTACGGAGCGTTGTACATTTGCATCGACGTATGTCTATCACAAAAAAGTTGACTTAAAATTAACTTAAAACTAATGTTGGATCAGAGGATATTAGGGAATAGGAGGGGTGGGATTTGTGTTTATGTTGATGATTATCACAACGAGGTGTGGTAAACGAATATACCACCTTTGATGAAATGAGTTTCTTTTGGAAAGTATGTACATTAACTTTTTTTTTTTTTTATAATTATGTAGACGAAAATAATTGTGTAGGTGATATGTTTTTTTTTTTTTGTTTTACGTTATTGATAGTGAGGGTTTGATAGCGGGGAAGTTGGAGAGTGAGTATTTTATTAATTTCGTCAAGTGGAAGTTAGCGAAAGTATCCGTAGTGGTACAATATTTATATTTATAAGATTTGTTTAAGTATTTGTATTTATACGAGATTGGGATTAATGATATAGATAATACTTAACTAATGTAGACATTTTATCTCCAATAAATGAATATTTTGATTTTTGGTTGTAGTTTGTGACTATATTTTAGTTTATAATTTTAAAATTTTTTTTTTTTTTTTGATT
The DNA here is from genome assembly GCA_949126925.1 of Cheilosia vernalis. Taxonomy (NCBI): domain Eukaryota; kingdom Metazoa; phylum Arthropoda; class Insecta; order Diptera; family Syrphidae; genus Cheilosia; species Cheilosia vernalis. Next base: position 62,079,325 of record OX421362.1, read on the forward strand.
GTGAATTCGAGGGATTGTTTGGGGAGGAATTAGCCCCTATTTTGGCCGCGATAGGTTTTATTATAGAATTCATTGCGCTGTCCATCAGGGGAAATTGAGATCTCTTCAAGCATTATGCCGACCGGGGATGGGTAGATAGTATTCTGCCATGATATGTTAATTTGTGAAGAATATACTTCTTTTAGGAGGTCATTATCGATGTTTGGTAGTTTGAGGATTGTTTTTTTCATTAAGGATAACGCATAATTTATAAGGGGAGTAACCTTTGATTCGGTGTAAATATAGTTGTTGGAAAGTTTCTTGACTCTAGTCTCATAGTTTTGGTTAATGCAGGTTCGTAGCATTTTTCTTTCAAATATTTCCAGAGCGGTTGCTGTCGTGGGTGAGATTGAAAACCAGATCGGGAAGGCGTATATAAGGACCGGTCTTATCAGGGTCTTGTAGAAGAGTAGTTTCGTTTTTTTGTTCAGACAACTATGTCTTAAAAACGGCATTAGCATGTTAGCTATTTTTTGGGCTCTTATTTTGTTCGCTCTAGCGTGGTTATTAAATTTCAAAAGTTTGTCAAAATGCACCCCCAGGTACTTAAGTTTGTTCTTGAAGTATATGGTGGTACCATCTATTTCCATGCTAAGGTTCCTGCTTTCTCGGACAGCTCCCTCCGAGCCCTTACCGCTAGCATTTCTTATGCATATTCCTTCAGATTTTGCTATATTTATTTTAATTCCCCATCGTTTATAGAAGTCGTTAATGACAGCTAGCTTTAGTGGTAATATACACTTATTTGACAGTTTCCAATTGGAAGTGACACTTGCACTTGAGTGGAACTTGTTTGGTGACTAAGGGGCTGCTTTCACTTCACCATTTTAGGTTACACGATACCTTCCACACCACAATATCCCCCTCTTAAACTTGTTCGTCCCGAACAAACTCGTTACCATTTTCACCATTATAACGATGAAGACGATGTACAAGAACGACTTTCAGCTTGCCTCTTCCTCGTTGGATGCGATAGACAACGTCGTTGTTGCGCTTTACGATTGTATAGAGCCCTTCCCAGTCTTGTTGGAACTTAGGCGATAAATCTTTCCTTCGACGAGGGTCACATAGCGATACCAGATCTCCTTCCTGGAATCCTGTAGTTGTCGTTTTAGTATCGTACATCGTTTTCATGCGGTCACTGGCTACCTTAATCTTATCCCTAGTGTCTCAATGCACGTCCCTGATGATATCCCTGAGGTCTGTAACATAGTCCTCCTCATTCTTGGGCTCTTCACATGGATATCCAAACATCAACTCGTTAGGTAGGCGGACTGTTCGACGAAATAAGATTTCAGACGGAGTATGTCCTGTGGTGTTATGCACTGCAACTCGATAAGCCAATAAAAATATGGGAATCTGCTTATCCCAGTCTCTCTGGTCCTCGCCAACGACCTTAGAGAGGTGTTCATTCAGTGTTCTCTTGAAGCGCTCCACCATCCCATCTGATTGTGGATGAAGCGGTGTTGTCCTTGTCTTATGAATTCCGAGTAACTTTTGATTGATTGATTCAATATTTTTATTTCTTATAAGTTCATGGTACAATATTTAAAAAAAATGAGTTCATTAAGTATAGAACATAAGAAATATTAGCGACATTCTGTATTTTTGTATACTAAGTATTAAAAATAGTGTTGAATGCCACTTCAGTGGGCTTACTCAAATTAAGATATAAGTTTTGGGTGGGGTGACCCAATTACAACAATCCCAAGTAACTCAAATAATATGAATAAAGAAAAAAAAATTGTATTAAAACAAACTAACAAACTGAACAAATCAAAATGTTTCAAATACGAAAGAGAAAAATTAAATAAATAAATAATTTAAAGCAATAGGAAAAAATAGTTTACTTTAAATGATCAATTCACAATTTCTTTAAGAAAAAATACAACAATTAAGCCAGAACATCAAAAAGCATAGTTTCCAAGTAATTATAATTTAAATTAAAAAGCCATTTTTTTACAAATTTTAAAAGCATTCTAGGCACTGCTATTGTTCTGATAGATTAAGGAAGCTTGTTATAAATATAAACGACATGATGAGACTGAATAAAAATTAATTACGATATGCAGTAGTGCGAAAATTGGGTACAGATACGGTATACAAAATTATAATTTGAAATCAAACGATACTTGCGATTTCAAGATTTCATAAAATAAAGTCTTTAACACTTTAAAACAGTACAAATGACGGACTGGAAGAATTTTCATGTCGTAGACCAATGAAAAACTCGGATGTCTACTAGGCTTTCAGCATTTTTTCCGTATAATATATTTCCGCAGAATCAGCAGAGGTTTAATTTTATTTAGGTAAACACCTCCTCAACAAACAATTATTCCATATTGCAGTTTGGAATAGCAAATTCCATAATAAATTGTTTTTAAGAGCATTGTTGAGCAGATGTTTCGCAAATAGAAGAAGTGTCCAAGTGTGCAACGAGAATATTTTCGCAGATTTTCTGTGTTTCTCGCAAAACTCATTTTAGAGTCGATTGTAAGTCCCAAAATTTGAATTCATCAGAAAACACTTATCACTGCAACTTAAACTATCACAAAATATGGTAGAAGACGTACAGTTGCAATTAAAAAGTTTGAATTTTAAGCACTCAGGTGCGTGATAAAAAACATTCGCTTCCATATTGTTAAGGGATGATAAGCTGAAATAAATTATTTTAGTTTTAGAGCTTATAGTCAAATTGTGCTCAGCAAACCAGTTTCTTAATAAATCCAGATCCCAATTAATGTCACAAACTAGATCAAAAGGACTGTTCAAACCATAAGATAAGCCTACATCGTCCGCAAAAGCAGTAGGTTTGCCTTTGAAGTTAAGTGCAAGGAGTGAATTTATATAAATGAGAAACAAAATTGGTCCCAAAACAGAGCCTTGAGGTACACCCAAATTAGAGAACTTAATTTCGCTCCTTATCTTATCTATTTTCACTCTCTGCGACCTATCTTTTAAGTATGACCTAAACCAATCTAGTATGAAGCCACAAAAACCAGCTTTTTCCAATTTTCTTAGCAAAATATTGTGATTTACCATGTCGAAAGCTTTGGTAATATCAATAAATAAACCAGCAGTACACTTTTTTTTCATCAAGGTTTGACATTATCTGAGAACAAAACTCTAATAGTGCATCTTTAGTTGATCTACCTTTCTGAAATCCAAATTGATGTGGGTTAAAAAGATTTTGCTGAAAACCGGAAGAAGTGATATTGGCCTGTACTTACACATTTCAGCAGCTGAACCTTTCTTAAACAGTGGTACAATATCTGCACTTTTCAGTGCTTCTGGAAATACCCCCGAAAATATGCAACGGTTGAAAATATCTGCTAAGTGCTAAGACATCCACTAGAAAACAAGCAACTTTTTTTAAAAACATATTCGAAATGCCATCACTTCCACACGACTTGGAGTTATTTAAAGTACCAATAACTTTTAATATCTCAAGAGAAACAGTTGAGCAGAGCTACAACTGGACGAACAAGAGGTACAAAGCGGAAGTACTGGACAAGGTTGTAAACTAGTAGCTATGTTAGCAAAATAGGAATTAAATGCATCAGCAATAATAGATTTGTCTGTAACGTCGACGTTATCAACACGTATCATAGTAGTTTTTTTTAGAAAAAGACTTAGGGTAGAGCGAGGAGGATTTGACGAAAGGAGGCTTTGTTATTTTCAATTATAAAGTCACACATAACGCGAAAGAGAGCCAAAATCCGAATTTGCATTGCCTGCTATGTTATGAGTTACACAAATGAAAAGGTTTTGGTCGACTTTTTTGGTAATTTTGTATATTTTCTTTGTTGGGAAACCACGTGCCTACCAATATTTTTTTTGTAACTTTAGTGATTGTGACTATAAAAACATACTTATTAAACATAACAACAGTGTTTATTGAAAATACTGCACAATTTTGATAAATTGAAATATAAAGTTAAAGTGCGATCAAAGGAGGATTTAACAACTTTGAGTACGGAGGATTTGACAATTTGCAGAGAATACCCCTTCACCGCACACAACCAAATATTTTAGGAGACAAAATAAATCAAATATTTTTTATGAGTTTTTAGTGGAAGACGTTAAGCTTGCACCTTCAACGGACTTAGTAGCAAACCTTCCAAGCCCTGTGCAAATGCCTGGAAAATCCAGATCCAAGGAGAAACTTAACGTAGATTTTTCTAATCTTGATGTTCGATTAATTCAAATTTATTTTTGAAGTTTAATTTATAATAACTGATTACAACTTAATTTATGAACTATTCTGTATATTTTGATAATTTTTTTTCAAAACAAAATGATCTTTGTGTTACCTTTTTAAATGAAAGTTCTTACACTGGCAAATGCTCCTACCTATTGTCAAATCCTCCTAAGGCAATGTCAAATCCTCCTATAAAGTGGGAGGATTTCACACTTTTACTATATTTCTTTTTCGCTCCACATCATGAGAACCCTTTAGATTACACAATTGTAATATACTTACTTACTTACTTAACGGGCTCCCGACCCTTAAAGAGTCTCTGCCTGAGACACTGCAGCCTTCCATCCTCTGCGATCCCGGGCACGCTGCTTCCAGTTTGCCAGACCAAGCGCTCTGGCATCCGCGATGGCTTGGTCTTTAAAAAGGAGGTTCGGTCTTCCTTGTCGCCTCGAGCCTGGGGTCTGGGATTCAAAGATCCTCTTAGCTGGAGCATTGTCGTCCATTCGCTCGATGTGGCCGAGCCAATGTAGTCGACGTGTTTTGGCTTTTTGGACTACATCCACATCTTGGTACAGCTCATAGAGTTCGCGGTTGTATCTTCTCCTCCATTCGCCCTCCTCGCACACAGGACCAAAAATCCGACGAAGAATTTTTCTTTCAAAGGAGCCCAATATCAGCTCTCCCTTCCTGCTTATCGTCCAGCACTCGGCGCCATAAAGCAGAACTGGCAGGATGAGTGTTTTGTAGAGCGTACATTTCGTCCTTCGAGTTAGGAGTTTTGAACCCAATTGTTTTGCCAAACCGAAGTAGCAGCGGTTTCATAGGGTAATTCTTCGCCTGATCTACACTAGGGTGTCATTCGTGGAGTTCATATTTACACCGAGGTAGATAAACTCCTTAACTACCTCGAAATTGTTGCTATCACTAGGGACGTTTTGTCCTAGGCGGTGGACAGATGCGTTTTTGTTTGTTGATAGCATATACTTGGTCTTGTCCTCGTTTACTTCAAGGCCAACAAATTGCGCCTGTTCCTCAATCGCCGTAAAAGCCTCAGTCACGGCACGCTGGGAGCGACCGATGATGTCGATATCGTCCGCATACCCCAGTAGCTGAACGGATCTGTTGAAGATAGTGCCTTCCGTGTTGACACCTGCCCTGCGCACTATCTGCTCCAGCACGAGATTGAAGAAGTCACATGATAGCGCATCTCCTTGCCGAAATCCGGTGCATGTTTGGAATAGTTCGGAGGAGCTACTTCCAAATTGCACGTAGCAGCGCGTGTTCTCCAGCGTTACGCGACACAGCTGGATCAGTTTTGCCGGGATCCCGAATTCGGCCATCGCCATATAGAGCTCCTGACGATGAATGCTATCATATGCGGCTTTGAAGTCGATAAATAGGTGGTGAGTCTCGACTTGAAATTCATTGGTCTTTTCCAGGATTTGCCTCAGTGTGAAAATTTGGTCTATGGTCGATCTGCCGGGCCGGAAGCCACACTGGTATGTGCCGATTAGTGTGTTGCAGAACGGTTTAAGACGTTCACACAGTACGTTGGATAGGATCTTGTATGCGACATTAAGCAGGGATATGCCTCGGTAATTCTTGCAAGACATAGGATCGCCTTTTTTGTAGATGGGAAATATGGAGCTGATAGCCCAGTCATCGGGCATACTTTCTTCCATCCATACTTGGTTGATGATTTGATGCGCTCTACCAAAACATCACCACCGTATTTGAAGAGCTCCGCTGGTAAACCATCAGAGCCTGCGGCCTTGTTGTTCTTAAGTTTTTTTATAGCTAAGCCAACTTCTTCTATACTGGGTGGTGGAACTGGTTCTTCATTGACTGGACGTGGGTTCTCTTCCTGCCCTATCACTCTCTCTACATGATGCCCATTTAGCAGCTGCTGGAAGTGCTGCTTAAACACATCTACTATTCCCTGCGCTTCGGTGACTAGGTTTCCTTCGCTGTTTCGAAGAGCCTGCGTTCCGGTCTTGAAGCCAGCAGCCAGTTGCTTGGCTTTCTTGTAAAATCTCCGGATGTTGTTTCGATCGCGAGACTCTTCGATCTCCTTGAGCTGGGAGGCTGCGTAAGCTCTCTTCTTTCGACGCAGTATCTTCTTCTCCTCCCTCCTCCTGGTTCGATACTCTTCCCTCGCTGCCCTTGTTTTGCGCTGCAGCATCTTCATATGAGCATCTTCTGTCACCTTTTTCCGACGTACGCATTCATCATCATACCACGGGCTTTTTGTCTGGGGTGGCTGGTACCCTATAGTAGTTTCGGCTACCCCCTTGATGATGTCGCGATACTGAGACCACTGGTTGTTGGCGTCTGTGGTAGGTGAATGCACAGTGGGGAGTTTCTCACTCAGGAACTCTCTGTAGACACTGGCTACTCCAGGTGTGCTTAGGCGTCCAACGTCGAATTTCTTCTTTTGAGCGCTTCGCTGCTTCTTCTCGTTGGACAGTCGAGCTCTGAATTTAGCAGCGACAAGAAAATGGTCAGAGTCGACGTTTGCCCCTCGGAATGTGTGCACGTCGAGGATGTTGGATGCGTGCCTAGCATCGATTAGCACATGGTCGATTTGGTTGGCGGTTCGACCGTCTGGAGAGCGCCAGGTTGCTGTGTGGATCCTTAGCCTTGGAAACCTAGTCGGTAGCCGTTGTCTGTTGTCGTTTAGTGGATTCTGTGCTTACCAACTAACCCGCCAAAGATGTTTTCCTGACCGATTTTGGCATTGAAGTCCCCGAGCACAACTTTAACGTCATACTCCGGACAGGCTCCGTAGGCTCTATCCATGAGGTCATAGAACTCCTCCTTGGTAGGGTCTTCAGCCTCGTCGGTAGGGGCGTGTGCACATATTAGGCTAATGTTTTGGAAAGTAGCTTTGATGCGGATCACAGCCAGGCGATCACTTATCGGCTTAAAGTCAATAACTTATGACCTAAGCCGATTTCCCACGACGAATCCGCATCCTAATACATGCAATCTTTTATGGCAGCTGTAATAAATGTCGCAATTTTTCCTTTTCATCATACCTGATCCTATCCATCGTATCTCCTGGACCGCGGTAATGTCTGCCTTGTACCGCGCAAGGACACACTCAAGTTTTTGAGTAGCACCTGGAGTATAAAGCGTCCGCACGTTCCAGGTGCATACTCTTAGGTCATTGTCCGTTGACGTTCCGGGTCTGGTTGCCGCTTGAGGGAGTTCGTTATCCGAGGCTCCTCGTGTCTCTCCCATAACTAATGCTTTTTTCCATGGTCGGGAAGTTACCCCAACGGCACAACCCCCAACCTGGAGGGCCAGGTCCTTGTTTTCACCCTAGGACAGCGGGCCGGATAATCCGAGGCCAGTAACCCACTTCGGGATATGAGCGCTGTCGTTGACCCATTAAGGGTTCATCCGCCACCAACTCTTTTCCAATAACCTGGCGTGTTATTGGAGATCCCTATAGACCTGGGGTCCGAGTACGTCGAAGCAGCTCTTATAGTGTCTTAGTGAGGAGGCACTCCACCCCCCTCTCTCGTCCGCTGCCTCCAACGACCTTCCAAAGGGGTTGGTTACCCAATCTCCAGTCGAGGTACTAGGCACCCACCGGTCACCAACGTGGAGGTGAGAGTAGGAGTTAATTGTGAGAGGCTAAGTGAGAACGCTTGTGTTCTCATAAAACGCATCACAACCCTTCAACCAGCACACAATTGTAATATACACCATTTTAAAGTCAAATATCTAAGGAAAGTTTCATACCCCGACATTTTTAACGGTGTGCTAAATTTTGGTTCAAAATGACGTATCATCGTTTTTTTGTCAAACCCTCCTCGCCTTACCCTACTAAGCAAGCTATTCACTATTTGCCATTAATTTTTTAAGTTTCCTTTAGCAGAATTAAGTTGAGTACGATTGTACAAATCGGAATCTCTTTTTTGAGTTCACCGCACAATTCTTTGTATTTTCTTTTTATACTCCGATTACCTTTAAGGGTACTTTTTGCACTTAATTCTGAGTTTGTTTTTACCTCTTATTTCATTTAATAGATACGTTGAGATCCAAGGTTTGAGCCGTTTTAAGTTTGCTGAAGTTAATTTTAATCACTCGGTCGACCGACTTTGGATTATTTCTACTGCAGGCACGTAGCCAGGGGGGGGGCTTGAGGGGCTGAACAAATCCTTAGATTTCGTTTCTGCAGTCGACCGCACAAAAGCAGTTCTGAATTCTCTTAAGAACATCAGAGAAAATGCCGACGATTTCTGCAGAGATGCTTCCCAACTTGCCGAGGACCTTATTGAAGTTCACTTAAGAGCTCCAAGAACTTTATTGAAACAGACATTACGTTCCAATTCAAAAATGTCTTCTGCTGAAGCCTATTTTAGAGTGTCTATACTGATTCCTTGCATAGATTCGTTAATACGAAATCTTAGGAACAGGTTCATGGTCAACGAAGACGTTCTACCATCGCATCGTTTCAAGCTCTGCTCCCAGGTTTTGCTGTAGTTGGGCGAGTGAAGGAAATGGAAAAGCTGAAATGTTACTTTGATAATGCAATTTCGTTGTCAGCTGTAAAAGCTGAGTACATTCTTTGGTGCGAAGAAATATCGTCGAGTGATCCTTCTACCGATGTTTTGAAATTGATTGATATATGTGAAAATACGTGAACTTTAGAGGTATAAACTTTTTGCTGTCGGTTTTGGCCACGTTTCCAGCGACCACGGCTAGTGTTGAAAGAAGATTTTCAACTATGAAAAGGATTAAAACAGTGTTCCGAAGCGTTATGGGCTCACTTGCTCTGATATCTGTTCATTTGGATGTTAATGCGAATCGATCCAGATAAGGAAAATTAAGACTTCTTCTGCTTTAAAAAAAAAGTGTGAAAAAAAAAAATTTAATGTCGATTTACATTGGGACAGAAAAAGCACTTTTTTTCAGAGTCAGAGCAGTTTTTCCGCTCTCGAAATCAGCTGGCTGTCAGATTTCATGTTCCATTGGCCGCAAAAAAAAAACACTTTTTTTGAGAGTCAGAGCAATTTTTCGAATCTCGATATCTGAGCAAGATTCACATCTACTTACACTAACACCAAAACATTTGCCTTTTGTCAAACTTTAAAGGGTGTATTAATTACGTATTTAGAAGACCAGTCTGTGAAAAATAAAGAAAAATTTACATTTGGCCGGCGCAATGCATATCAACACAAATTGAGTGGATTTTTATAAGCATAAATTGCAATTTAAGAACAGCTGACTTTTCAAACACGCACTACCACAAATGCGGAGGAAAAAAAATCTCGTTTTATGTTCCATTGGGCACGAAAAATCTGAGATCTGAGAGCAAATCTGTAAAATCCCAATGGAAATCGACATAAGTTTGTTCGTTTGAGTACATACGATTAAAAAACTAACAAAAGTCAATGGATTGGAATGTACCTATATAGTTTTTTGTTTAAAGAATTCCTCATAAGATTTGGAAGCAATTGGAAATCCTATGCAGGCACCTTATGTCAATCGGGCGGCCATTATTATGGTGTGGGCGACTGTGTTCGGCATTTTTGGTGCCCATTAGTTACACGGCGTTCACATCTCAGTTCAGTTTAATGTGGTATTCGATTGGGTTTCTTCAGATTTGCTCTCAGATTACAGGTTTCGTGTGGCTAATCGAACATAAAAACGTTTTGCTCTTTTTTGTGTTGATATTCGTGCGATTTGAATATGTGTAGTCTCCGACACTTTTCTAAGCGATTTCCATTCACTGGTTAAATTTTGTATTAAAACATTAGAAATATCTGTCCCGAATGATTTCTAAATATGTATTTAGACATAAATAATTTACAAATGTAGATTCACCAGATGCAATGCCTTTCTTTTCTGGAGAAAAAATTCACTAAAAATGTAAACAAACTCCATCAGTTGTCAAACTCAAAATATCATGTTTTTAACTTTCTCCATTACGTAGTAAGAGAAAGATATTGGTTTCGTACAAAATTTCGAACTCGAGATTTTAATCAATTCTGATATTACGATGATAGACCAACTCAAAAAAGTGGGTCGCAAAATTCTGTCCGGTCTGTCCGTCCTTCCACGGGCCTACAGTCTAAACGGCTTCCCGGATTACGTTCAAACCTCGGATTTGGAGTTTTTGGGCTTACAGTTCGGGAGGTGTTTTTTTTTTTCAATGTAACCTCAATATTAATGGTACTTCCCATACAACATTTTTGTACCAGTTTGATTTGATCGAAAACGGCTCTAACGATTTTATCTAAAATTGATATTTAAGTTTAAGTAGGTGAGGTTACGAGGACTGCGTACCCAGTTTTTGGCTAAAAATTCGAACAACGGAACTTTTGAAATTTCGACATATCTCGAAAATGGTCTATACGATTATAGCAAAAATTAATTTCTAAGGTTATGTGGTCATTTATAACTTAATAGCAACCTCAGTTTTTCTCTATATTATCGTACAATGGATTTATGACAAGAGTAATTTTTTTAAAATATAGTTTTGTCTTAAAACGGCAATAACGATTTTGACAAAAATGCAAACTTAGAGTCAAATTGATGTTTTCAAAACTATTGTGTCCATAATTTTCAATTCGAAACACCGAAAACGCTAATTTTAGAAAATGCTCATATCTCGAAAACCCCATCTTCGATTTCGATAAAATGTCAAAAACGAAGTATTTCTATAATCCGGAGCAATATCATACAGTCAGTTGTATTTTTCCAACTAAACATTGCAATATTTGCAACTGTTATGTCTGGATAGTTTTACAAAAACAAAAACTTAATTTGCACCGCACACACGAGCATCGGGATATTCAATTTATAGCTACTAATGCAAATTCACAAACGCCTGAATTATTACATAATCTTTCTAGAGATATCGGTCTATCACGAGCAATACTTCCAATAATTGAAAACTTAAATCATATTCCAATCAAAGTTAAAAACATATCTTTAGGTCAAAAACAGAAACTGCTACTAGGTACGCTTGTCCTGTACTCAAAAATCAAGTGAGGAGACCTTATAAAATAGTACAGTAGACGCTTGCGACATTGCCAGTTACTGAGAGCTTTAACCTTTAAAAACTTATATTGTTATTTTATATAACTGCCATATGAGATGAATATCCAAAAGAGAATTTTGTTTTCTTTTGGCTTAGTATCGAGAAAGTTTCGTTCGACCCAGTCGTGCACTTTATTTTTAATGTCTAGCAGAAATCGATCTAATGATATTAATCAGAGAAAAATCAACTTAAACGATTTTTGCACTCTTGTTATAAGAGATTTATTTGTAACTTCAAGCATCTATTGTAGGTATATTTTAAAGAAAAAAATATATTTTTCGTCGATTTCAATGCTTTTCATTTTGAAGTCATGTTGAAACAAAATAGGTATTTTAATACAGTTTGGGGAAAGCGTTTGTCTTATGTTTCGGGGAAAAAGCATTTTTAGTTTCAGCATCGTTTTTAATCTGCAAATAGTAAACAAAATGGATAAACAATTCTTGTTTTTATCCGTTTATAATACCACCCTACCTGATTTAAACCAGATTTAAACTACATGCGCATTTAATATTTTCGGGTAAATTCCATAATAAAACAAATCCTATGTAGATCGCCTTTTATTTATAATATGAAGTAAGGCGTGTTTTTTGAGCTTCGAACTCAGCAAAGAAAAGTAAAGTAAGATTTTCAGCACGCAATTACAACAATTACTGAAAAACATACTTTGCTAAGTTCGAAGCTCAAAAAAACACGATATATTCGTGCCTTTTGTATTTCAAAAACACATAAAGTGTACTTGTTTTCGTTAATTAATAATTTAGGGAGGCTTACAAAAATATCAGTGGACATTTTAAAATACAACGTTATAAAATTTGCAAAAGAATATCCATAAAAACGAATGGAACACGCGAGAACCAAAAATTAACAAAACAATTTGGATTCTTACATTCGATTGAATACGCGAAATCTGAAATCGGATCGAATCGCAGAATCCAATTAAATACCAAATTATTTTGTCTTTTTTATTAGGAGTATAATCTTTAATCATTATTATATCGGAGAATAATATTTTTTTTTTAAATTCGAATTTTTACTGCTCCTAAGTAACAACAACAACACATTTCAGTGTTCACTCTAATTAAACCACAGAATTCCTATTCATACTTTGATTTTGTACAAAAATGGTGCTAAAAAAAAGAAGATGAAAATACCCACCAAGTAGCTAATAGAAATTTATGCAATGTTTAATTAAAATCAAATCACTTTTGCCCTAGTGAAAACTCGGGCTTAGCTTGCATGGTAATAACCTATTTTTGGAACAACTCCCAATGGTAGCTGCATCAATTTTACTGTCAAAAATATTTTTTATGTAAAGAAAACTAAAAAAAAATGAAATGTGAATGGATGAACATTTATTGGCACCTAAAATGGATAGAGCACAAGTAAATCTATTTAAAAAACCATACTCAACATGTATTCCTTTTACATTTATTGTTATAAATTCATTTACAAATTGTTTGTTATTGAAAAAGTGCCAGCCGGCGGCCATTAATAACACGTATTCACAGACAGGAAAAATAAGAGCGCGCGAGAGAGCGATGTCATTCAAAAATTGAGGGGATAATCGGTTAGGGGCAAGTAGAGTTGGCCCTCTTGTTGTAGATCCTCTTTGATTGTGACTACAGAGCCTGCAAAGTGAGAACTCGCTCAATGTTCACTAAATAAAAATAATAACAAATTCGCTGCACAAAAAATCAAAACAAATCAAAACAACAAAAAGGACAACCTGGCTGCCTAGGGCGATAGGCTAGCTGTATTGAGCTGCAAACTCTGTCTGAATAGACTGAAAATGTTAGTGTGTGTGATATCCAGTTTTCTACGAATTACGTACAAATCCAATCGCAAATTTTCTACTTTTCAAGATATGTATCCAAGATTCAATAATTCATATTTTTATATAAAATTGGTTTGGGCTTGTTTGTAGCTTTTGCTTTGTTTGCGGGTCTGGGATGGGTTTCCTGTATAGGTAAACTTAGAATCTATGCGAAACGCCCACCGAACCTAGCCTAGGATTATACACTATTTATGGATGTATTTATTATTGTTCCTTTCATGGAATTATATACCAAGGGGTTGCACAATCTTTCTTACCGCTAATATTATTAACAAGCTGAAAGTTGTATCAATTTGTATTGTAACTGTACGTTTCGGCCTTTGTGAGAAAATTGAAGTCTATGGCTGTTTCTGTACCCACTACTAAGGGGATACATAATAACACTACATAAATTTAATGATATGTGTGTAATCTATACATTTCTGGGAAATAAAAACGATATGTTATTACGTGTTTTATTATATTAACTGTGAACTTGCAGTCTAATTTAAGTCATGCTAATGCTTAGCAAGTTAAGCACTTTTATTATCTGCCAATTAGAAAAGCAGAGCTTCTCTTAGTCATTCTATACTCGTATTTAAAAACTTCAATTCACCAAAATATTCTAGCCTAATATAATGTACGTATTATGTAGTCAGTTCCATATCACTCTTACCGTTTATTAGATTATACCGGTTTTTCTTTAGGAGTCTAGTGTCGAGCGGAAAGAAACAGGATGGGAAGTGTTAGTAATACTTTTAAGCTTATATGCAGCTTACAGGAATAAGGTGATTTTTTTTTACTTCTGAAAATCATACTGAGCATGTCCACCAGCACAACGTAAAAGGAGATTCAAAAAACAAGAACAATCAACAACAATTCGGCAACTATTCGGTATTCGGCTATTCGTCCACATTTTTTTCACTATTCGGACTAATACCCAATAGCAAATTATGAAAAAAAAAAACTCAAAATACTGCTCGTAAAGATGTTTATTTTATAAAAAAATTAATATGTTAATTTTTAAAATTTACCAGTGGTAAATTATGATGTATGAAAACAATTTTTTCAGCATTAGTCGATAGTATACGATTGTGTTTTTTCTTCATAGATTATACCTGGTTCTGAAAACAGCCGCTCACACTGCTACCGGAGATGACAAATAAATCTTACCAAATTGTGAAAATGTTTTGCGTTTGCTGACCACCACTTGTAATGGTCTGTTTTGAATTGTCAAACAAATAACTATTCGTGTCATCTCTAATTTAATCTAAGCAGAAATTTACTTTTGGACTTTGTTTTTTTGTTAGGTGTTCGATACTTGTATATGCCTTAGAAATTTTCGGATTTTGCATTTACATTTCTCAGAATGCATCTTCTTTTAATTTTAGTAAATACATACACAAAATCATAGGGCCCAAACACTGGAAAGCTAAATTATCTCTTGGTAATATGAACTAATGAACTCTTAAATTAAAAAAAAAAGGTTCTGAATTATGAGTTTCTTTTAGCTCCAAATAGATATTCATAATTTATTTTCAAACAATTAATTTCTTTTTCTACAACTTCCATAATTATTCAGTCTCTAGACTCTAGCTGATGAAGGGCGATATAAAGTCCACACCATTTTCACTTTGTATTAGTGTTGACAATGCACTATACAGGAAATGTTAATTACATTACCTATTTTAATTATTTTATTTTGAGTTTATAAAGTAAAATAATTAATATTTTAAAGCCAAATGAATGTGTTTCTATTTTTAACGCTTTCGGCATCTTGCTATTTTTTCAATTATCTGAACTCGTAACAATAGAAAATAGTAAGCAAATAGTAAGCGAAAATCTGCAAACTATAGATTCTCAATAGAGAGTAAGTTTAGAGAAAAATCAAATAACGCCATGTCGGATATTTTGTGAACTACATTGCATATGTGTGCGTGAAATCTGAAACAAAATTGAAAATGCAGTAAAATAGTAAACTTTTCAAAATTCGAATTTAACTATTTTATGAACTAAACATCAACTTTTTATTCATTGAGCAGACATCCAAATATGCTAAGCCTATTCTCTTTTTTACAGATTAAAAAAATAGTTCCTTGTTCCTCCACAAAGATTGTTTGCTTTTAGTAGTATTAACCTGCAGTTTTAGGATGGTAAGCAAAAAAAATCAAAATTGTGCTTCAATAGCTACCTCGAGTAGTTCATTGGTAACAAAATTAAATCATAAAAAAATAAAAAGGTTTGATCTAGGGACTACCGGGGCGCAAAAAAATACACCCAAAAAAGTGTGTTTTTGGTACTTTATGCAATATCAAGGTCGAAAAATTAAATTGTGCTTCAATAGCTACCTGCGTCTATTTACTGGCTTTTGAAAACCGTTTACTCCGGTCGATTATCTCTTAAGAACTGCGACCTGCGAGAAACTACGGGGCGCAGAAATGTCTACCCTAGCCACCCAGCCTTAAACTACTAATATTCTGGTGAACAATAAAAAATTTATCGTCGCAGTAGGAATTATTTCTAAATAAATTATCATAGTTGGTACTACTAAGATCATGGGTAGAAAAGTCATCTATCAAATCATTTTCGTCATTCATTTAATGAATAGAACATAGAAAAGTGTAGAACATAGAAAAGTGGACTAAATGAGTGCAAGATCCAATTAGTTTAGATTAGGATCCAATTAAATTGACTTTTCCACCCTCAACCATTCTGACAAGAATTTTGTTATCTCTGTACCTACTAGGCGTATTTAACTCTATTGTGCATTTTACCTTGTTTCGCCTTATAAAATAGAGGGTGCCATGACATAAGGCCATGCGACATAAGGCCATATTTCAATATATGGCGTTATGACACTTTCACAAAGCGACATACATAAGGCCATATTCGAACATATGGCCTTTTGTCGCTTTGCTAATGCGTCATAAGGCCATTATGGGCTTATATCACTTTCAAGTTATTCTACTGTTCTGGTTAGTCAAAGCTATAAAAGATTAAATAAAGATGTTTTATTTTGTATGCATATACATATATTATTTCACTCCGACAAAGCGCAATAACGCCAACAAAATTTCAGTAATAAGACCAACCCACCCCGTAATCCAACAGCAAACCCAAGCAGGGGGGTTGTAGGGGGTTGCAGGGGGGCAGCATGCCCCCCCATCCACATTTCATAGTTTCAAAGCGCAATAACACCAATTTGGCGTGTTGCGCATTGTCGGAGTGAAATAAGACCAACTATTGAAAGTTGGCATACACTTTTGCATAGCGAAATGTATGAGTGGCCTCACCGAGTGTTCTCACAACAAATAACACCTTTCTAACCGTAAAGACAGGTTCTTGTTGTTGACAATATAAACACGTACCATAGTTTTTTGAAATATGGCCCTATGTCGCAAAAAATTATGGCCTTATGACGCTTTAGCAAAGCGACAAAAGGCCATATGTTCGAACATGGCCTAATGGCGTTTTGTGAAAGTGTCATAACGCCATATTTCGCATGGCCTTATGTCATGGCACCAAAATAGAGCATGCGTGTACTTCGTAAGTGGATCGTTTATACATATTGTACTGGTTGCTTAAATCTGAAAGGAAAACAAAACAAAGTTTGGTAGGCACATGTATCCCTTGCATCAGGCCACTGCGTATAAGTGTTCCCTCCAAGTGGCATGATTTCATAGGCAGCGGTACTTGTTTACCAAGCAAGGTACAGTCGCGCATTTTGCTCCGTGTAGTTGTGCCACTTCATGCGCTGCATAGGAATTTTCCATACAGCAGCGACAATAAGTCCAGACACAGCGACACAGCGGTACTTTACCAAAGCCAATGTGCATTTTTTTTCTTTGCATTTTTTTTTTTTTTTGCATAGATCAGCCTCGCCACTGGATGGAATCTTCCTCGCACAAGCATGAACACGATCGAATGGGCAGCGGTACTTTTGTTGTTACTCTCACTCAACTATGCATCGTACTCTGCAAACCAAAAGTCAGTCGGCCTTACCAATAATCAACTTTAGTCTGGCACTTTACGAAAAGACTCCACACTTTCCAAAATCCCTTTACCAATAAACAAATATAGTTGCCAGACTATCGCTAACTGTAGGGTTAAATGTTAGTGTTGAGAAAGCCATGTTTATCTCGGACATTAGCTAAATAAATCCACCCTTATGTCATTTTGAAGACAAGTGTTGCCCAACCATCCAAAATCGCGGTATTAAATTTCGAAATAGGAGAGAATTTAATACGATGTTGTTCAGCCTGAGCGTTTACAATTATTAATTAATTTTAGTAAATTATGAATGCTTTCTAATTTTATTCGTTGTAATAAAACAATGCAAATGGTTTTTAAGTCTATCACACACAAATTTGTACAAATGTATGCAAAATATTGAAAAATATTGCGTTTTTGTTTTATTTCTAAACACGTGAAGCATATATTTCTGTGTTTTTCTTTCTGTTGCTTTTTGATTGGTTTTCCTAGTTAGTTGCTTAGTAAAAAATAAATTTTATATAAGTTTGGGACAATTCCAAGACTTTCTTGACAGTCGTCGCAAACAGAATAAAATATCTTCTTACCAAAGTTTGGACGGCTTGTAGGTACCTTTTTGCAACAATTCTCAGTACCTTAGGCGACACAGGTAGATATTTTGTTGCAACCAAACCCTTTTCAAACTCTTTGCAAAAGGAGTTTGTTTACCGAGAATGAGGATCTCTAATGAGACAATGGTTGGCGTGAAAAGGTTCCCTTCGCGGAAAATATAGTTATAAAAATAGAATTATCAGAACGCAGCAAAATACATGCAAAATAACTAGTTTATTAATTTCTGGGGGTGCAAGTACACCCTAACAGGAACAGGTAGTACGATAATATGCGTTTTATATTTTTCAGTTCGAATTTCAACTTTTGTCGGTTTCTAAGTTTCCCGAAATAAGTAATATATAAGCCATACAATTTTTTATAGGTTAAATTGTATTTATTTTCAAACCCGGAAGCGATAAGTTCTTAACACGCTTCCTACGTGCGATTGTTATTCATTCTGAAATGAATGAGCCAGATATTATTTCTATTTTCAAAAATATTCGCTTGCTAACGATGCAATTGTGATGTTTAGACCACTAATAAGTTTTGATTTGCATCGTCAGCCTACGAATAAATGAAACCATTTAAATAAACTGTGCTCCGTTTATTGAATGATTTGAAAGAGATTTTATTACGACACAAATGCACTCATAAAGAAATTGCGAGGTAGTATTAGAAAACAATGGAAAGCGTAGGGGGAAAGCGGGAGACTTGAACATATGGGAGACTTGAGCCACTCTCAATAATTTGCTCAAATTCCATCGAAATCCAACAAGTGTAAGTGTATGCGATGCAGACAGTGACGAGCTAATTGCACACAAAAAGAATTCTAAATCATCAGCTGTCTCTGGTTGGTGGAAGAGAAAAAGTGGTTTGCAGTGCCAAAAGTAAAAAAAAATTTTTTTTCTTTTTTCTCTATAAAATTGATCTGTAAAGCGTTTAATAAATCAATTTGATGTTACCTAACAATATTGATATTCAACATTGTAAATATTAGTATGATACCATTCTAGTTTGTATATAACAAAAATTATGAATATAAATTTGTTAAAAAATGCGAACGGGAGACTTGAGACAGTTTCTAAAGGGAGAGTTGATCAGTGGCTCAAATCTCCATTTGCTCTGATGAAATGTTATGTAAGTGTTTTAAGGCCTTGTATTTAATTTTAATAATAAAAAAAAATAATTTAGTTAAAAAACTCAAAGAAATAAACCTTGTAATAGGTTATTTAAGTTATTGATTTATTTTCGTTATGCTTCTGAAGTTTAGTTTTTGTTTACCTTTTTTTACTTTGTATATGCTAAGAAACTGAAGTACCTAAACCACTTAAACAATAAAAATAAATTTTAGTCACATTGGAAGTGGATAAATTATTCGTTTTATTGTATTTCTCGTAGGATTTGAGTATGTTCAACTCTCCCCGAAGGGGTGTTCAAGTCTCCCGGTGGTGCGGGAGACTTGAGCCGAAAATCTGTTTTCAAACATTTGGCATTTGCCAAAAATTTGTTGCGTTTATTATAAGTTGAAGAGACCGTTCTTAAAATAGATAAATGTAGCTATAAAAAAATCCATTTAACAGGTGGCTGTGATTGATAAACAAATTTTTATTAACGATCTAACAAAAAGTGGCTCAAGTCTCCCGCTTTCCCCCTACCATAAAAGTACTGAGTTGTGCCCGATCGAACAATAGGGCATTACTGATTTGCATATGATATTTGACAGATCAGCGGATATTTTGTGCATTTCCTATTTTGTGTTTTGTTTTTTGCTTATAACAAGTCTCAAAGAGCATTGGAAAGATATGTGTTGGGCAAATTTAAATGCAATTTATGTATTCCTTCTTTTAGAATAAAATCCTCCTTGTGAAAGAGACCATTGACCTTGTTTTTCACGAAAACAAACTATGAAATTTGAATTCTGCAATGACAACAAATGTAATAGATTCTAAGAAAGTTGTAGGACTAGTAAATGTGGAGGTCTAATTGTTTATTGGTACCTACCATTTCACAAAAGTTGTACATTTTTACTAAAGCTGACATCTAACTAGTTGTCGACATTAGTGATTGATTATTAGTAAGGCCTAGTATAGTTTATCAAAAACACAACTACAGATAAACATGATTTTGTGAATGGCCGCGTTCCACTGCCCGCTAGATGAGCAGCGGCATGTCAAACTCCATATAAAAAAATGGACATTTTACCATTTGCGCTAGTCGTCTAGCACCTTTTGTGACATATCCCTTTCAGGGAAATTTCTCAATCTAGCGCAAAACTACCCGCTGCTTTGAGAGAAAAAAAAACAAAAAAACAGCTGTCAATGGAAATCGTTCAAACGTCTACAAAATAAAAACAAAAATACGAAGCCGAGCTGCAATTGTGATGAAATTGGTAATAAGGTAAGTAAAATAGCAATTCCGATATTATTATGGTTTCTATAACATGTACCATTTCTTTTTAAATGCAGTTTGGAAAGTCATATGTTTTTGATGCCAACAAGTCAAATGTCATTTTGCCGCTGCCGCTGCCGCTGCCGCTGCCCGAGCGTTCCTTCATCAGGGATATTTTGTGCTAGAAGACTAGCGGGCAGAGGAACGCGGCCAATGTGTTTGCGTTCTCTTGGAGCATTAGTATTTGGATTTATGTACTCTGCAAACTTTCAATCTTGTCAGTTTTTTGTTGTTGTTACCCTTCATAATCCAATTGGGATTTATGCCTGGGCAATTAATGTCGTTTTCCATTGGTTTCACTCGGGGATCCACTCATTCTGTAGTCCAATGGAACAAGAAAACTGCTTCTGTTTTAATCCACAACAGTATTGGTGAAATGCCAAAAAAATAATCTACGGCAGCCGTCAGTTGACTTGTATAAAATACACAAACTACACTTGTGTGAGTGCTTCTTGAGTGGATTCTAACTTCAAATCCAGAAGCGAAATTCTCTCCTCAGAATCACCAGAAGAGTATTTTTGGTGCCAATGGAACGGTTTCAGAAGTGACTTTTTCGATTCCGGACTCTCCCGGACGCTTCTTTTTGCCCAATGGAAAACGACATAAGAATCGCGACCGATGTCTAGACACTTTCCAAAATATGAAAAAGCAGGTGCAAAATGCAATGTGTTGAAAGAAATCGAATCATTTTGGCTTTCAGTGCGTGCTATATGGCCGAGCAGGTAAGAGATCGCTGAACGCGGTAACTTTGTGTAGAAAAATGTTAATAATATTTTTTTAATAATATTTTTTTTATTATAGTTTGAAGGCACCATCAGAAGCAAAGTACTTCCATAGCACTGCTTTTGACGAGGAAAAAAAGTACATATAATGTACTTCCTTTTACGTAGGTACGATGTACTTCTTCAGTACTTCCTTTTTCGTAGGAACAAAGTACTTATTAAGTACTTCCTTTTACATAGACACGATGTACTTCTTTAGTACTTTCCTTTTCGTAGGAACAAAGTAGGTACTTATTAAGTACTTCCTTTTTCGTAGGAACAAAGTACTTATTAAGTACTTCCTATTACGTAGAAGCAGAGGTTCAATTCAGTAGTTTTTTCAATATGTTAGAAAGGGATGGGTGCTTCACGTATTCTCATATACGGTAGGTATAACTGAGTATTTGCCCGAGCGCCTATCCTTTTTCAGTGGAAAGAAAATACTTTTTGTCCGTTCATATTTCAGTAGGTATTTCAGTACTTCTGCGTTTGCAGGGTATATACCATGGGCGACGGTCGGTGCTTGTGGGACACACACACGCACAACTGTAAAAGGATAGGCAGAATTGGTATCATAAACTAACTATTAAATAGAACGTCAGCTCCCGCGCACCTACCCGATTCCCCCCGCAAATTTTGAAAGAAAAATTCTCTCTTAAATTTCGTATCGGTGAATACGTGGAGGGGGTATAATGAAATACTGACACTCAGCAGTCATCCTACATCGTGGAATTTCTACCTTTTGTGGACATTTTGTTGCCCGAAAAACGATTCGTACAAAACAAAAATAAAGCATCAAAATGGTTTAATTATCATGAATCTAACGAAAAAACATTCGAACTACAATGCAACACACTAAATGCCCATAACAAGAGATTTTTCTTTTAGCAAAAGATTTCTAGTAGCAAGAAATAATCGTTATAATGTTAACAAACTTCGATTTTTATACTCAAGGTTAATTTAATGTCAATTTCTTTCCGAATAATACCATCTTAACTTTTAGAAGGTATATTTTTTCATAAGCAAATCGAGGGTATTTGAGTACGGCGAAAAGGGAAAAATGCCCTCGCTTCGTGGGAAAAATAAAGAGAGAACGCTAAGAACACTGTCTGAGTTTAGTGTATTGTGTTATTTCGATAAGCTGATGGATGCGTTCCCACAGTTAAGATTGTTTGTTTTATTTCACCACGAAAACGTGTTTTGCAGAATGGTGGAAATAAAATAAAACATTTTTGTTTTTACAATTATTATTGTGTTTGTTTTCGTTTGTTGTTTTTGGCGAAATGTTATATTGCCCGCGAATGTCGACAGAAAAAAGGCAACGGATTCAAAGCGAAGAACTAAGGAATATTAAGACTTAAAATGTGTTGGGGTTCTGAGGAGAGTTATGAACATTTCTGAGTGGGTATCATTTATGAGTTATAATAATATCATAAAGTAACCGTGTAATAACAGAAAACAAAAAGGGGGGGAAAAAATTATATTTTTAACAAAGTTTGCAACAATTTAATAAACAAACGAATTTCAAATTAACGTAATTAATGAAAACAATCAAAATAATAGGGTTGCAAGTTCATAGCCCTCAACAAATAATAGGACATCAAATAAATTTTTAGAAATTCTGATGACCAACCAATTGTAGTTGAAAATCAATTTATGAATTTATTTTCTTAAAACTGTAAGTCAAAGAATCGAATACAAATTTTATTTCATTTTTGCAAATTATAAATATTACCATTGTTTACAACCACAATGTAAACATACCGTACTATATCTAGGTAAAATAAGAAAATCCTAATAATAGCCATGTTTTTTTGAGCTTCGATCTCAACGAAGCAAAGTACAATTTTCAGCACGCAATTACGAAAATTATTGCAAGTCTCAAAGTGTCAAGTCTAGCGCAGTTGTTGTAATTGTGTGCTGAAAATCCTAATTTACTTTGCTTTGCTGAGATCGAAGCTCAAAAAAAAAGACTGATATATTCGTTTTATTGAAATGTATGTAGGTACTAAATTCACCACACCAGACCCTCCGTTTTGTTAACACGTCCCGATAACAGCCAATTATTTGAATTATTTGAATTTTTCCCAATGTCACCACAGAATGAATTGTCAGTCATCTGTCAGGTTACTATGTGCAAGCGTATGCGTGCGTCTTATGGACTTTAACATGGGACGCATACTTTCGCACATAGTAACACGGAAAACAGCTTGTAGGCAAATTCTCTTAAGTGGGCGGAGCTGACGGTCATTTAATACTTAGTTTATGCTTGGTATCGTTGCGGGTATATACGCGACTGCATGGGCATGGGGAATAATAATTCGTAGAAGGCAGAGGTAGATTTTGTTGGTAGGGAAAATACACGTCGGTCCTCGGTCGTCACATGATAGTTGGCTTTGGTCAGTATTGTTGTTTGGTGTATGGCGAGGCGGTGGCTATATAAGGTGGTGTCCGGTAATTTTTGGGGGATTGTCAATCGGATACTCGTGGAGCAAAGTACTGGTTCTTTAATTGTCGTATAAAAGAATTTTGTCAGTGAAATGCGGGATTTAAAAATTAAAATAATTCGATGGCAAAGCAGACAGTTTTTTTTTTGTGTAAACCCAAAAGAAAATGATTCTTTGGATACTGGGTATTGAGTGGTGGTGAAATCAGACCGTAATCAAAGTGCGTCAATTTAATTTGCAAGGCGAAATGCCTCAATTCGGTTATTCTCAGTAAGTCGCGGACGCTGTAAGTCGATTGAATTGTTATCAAATCAAGAGGTGCTGTGCGTAATTGTGTTTTATTGCACGTGTTAATATTTTTTATACATCGCAGTAAGCCGAAATGCCGTAAGTCGAGACTTTAACTGTTCATTGCACCCCTCCAGTGATAAATTTTTTTTTTATACACCATGTGTTTTAATTAACCCTGGAAATCTCCACAGCGTTAAACTCTTTTATATATCGCAGTAAAGCGAAATGCCATGACCGGAAACTCGGGTAAGTGAATAAAACAAAAAAATATGTATTTTCATTAATATTTATTCTTGACCATCCTACACTTTAGACCATTATAGGCTCCCCTTAAATTGCGAATAAAAAGTGTCCAGTAATGCGGGCTGTCTTCTATTTGATATCATAGGTAGAAAAGGGTTCAGAGAATAGAAATGCAAAGTTTCATCGTTTGTAGTTCAACAGTTTTTGAGTTATGGCGACCTTAAGTTAGAAGCAAACATTTTGTTTAAATTTCAAATAAATCGTAAACCGTTAGGCTGATTGGTATAATTTGAATTTTATTAGATTAGTAATGGCAAACACTTCCGACACAGAAAATTTCATCGCTCTGCTTGCCACGGTTTCGGAGATAACAAGGTTTTAAGGGATTGAAATTTTTTTTTTCAAATGGTTCTAACTTTCTAACGGTTGAACTACAAACGAAAAACATTTCACTACAAACAACTACAAACGAATGCCTATCGAACTGCAAACTCAGTTTTTCATTCTAGAAAAAGTGCGGGCTAAGTTCACAAAAAAAATTAAGCTGCAATTTCGCTTAAATTCCATATAAATCCCAAACCGTTAGGCCGATTGATACAAATTTTTCTTTATTAGATTGGTGAGGTGAAAACTGTTGAAATAGGAAATTTCACCACTCGGCAATGTACCGTTTTGAAGATAACGCGGTCTTATATCGCCTGCTTAAATTTCTTATAAATTCTTTTTGGTTTGGTCAATTTCGACATTTAAGGTTTTATTAGATAGAGCACACATGCTTTCTAACAACCAACTAGTTTTTGTCGTTTGTAGTGGTCCAGCATTCGAAATATCCGTCCCCTTAAATCAGTCTGCAACGACGATTTCAACCATTTTCTTAAATGTTCAATAAATCGTTATCTATTGATAAGAGGTAATTTTTTTTTGCTCCATTAGATACATCTAATAGAAAGCATTAGAAAAAAATAGATTTCACTATTTTGAGTTGCTTAATAACTGAAATATGGATATGAGTTTATATGACGAAGTAGTGTTCGCTTAAGTTTCATCTAATTTTTTTTCTTTGTGATAAAATCACAAAATTTGAATTGGATTAGATTGTCAGGAATACAGGCTTTGCAGAAATTGCATTTTTGTTGTTATAAATTGTTTCAAAGGTGTTAGGTTTTAATGTTATTCGAAGGAATAGAAAAAAATTGTTGGATAAAATCGGGGTTTATTGATTGGTTGTTGTTGCTAATTGACAAGTAGTGACTCATGTCGATGGGTACAGATGAGTGCTTTGCGAAAATGTGTTTACCGTTGTTTTGTTGTTGTTGGGAAGCCCATATATGGATGCAACTCTAAAGGGATGCGTTTTTTGACTTTGATTGCTTTTTATTAAGTAACGCTTAAATGAATTCAGAAATTTTAAATAGCAGTTATTTAAGTTAGGATATGCTTTATGCACCAGTGGTTTTAAATTATTTCTCTTTTTTGTAAATTCGGAGTTACAGATGCAAACACAAATGTCCTTATATCTCGGAAATAAGACATTTCTGTTAAAAAAGAATTTCACTACAAACAACTACAAACGATTTCGAATGCAACTGGCTAGTTTTTATTTCAACAAGCCAAAAGTGCGGGCTGAAATTTTTTTCTAATGCTTCTAACTTTCTAACGGTTGAACTACAAACGAAAACAATTTCACTACAAACAACTACAAACGAATGTCTATCGAACTGCATTTCACGTTTTCCATTCTAGAAAAAGTGCGGGCTAACTTCACGTAGGTAGTAGTATTTTCCTCGTCAAGTATAGATTTATAAGATTTGAATTCTTTTTCTTGTCGCGCAAAAAGTATTGCATCTCATAGTAAAAGAAATTTTTATAAGTCGTATAAGATACTTCTTAAATTATATTAAGGGTACCTCCAGAATTGAATTGTTTCATGCAAAAAGTATTGCATTACATACATATAGTAACAGTAAATTCATAAGTCGTAATATACTTCTTTAATTATATTAAGAGTACTCCAAGATCTTGAATTGTTTAAGTGCAAAATGTATTGCACTAGAAGTATTAAAAGTAATTTTATTTGGATAACGAAAAATTTCGGAACCACCCTTTTTTTTCGTGATTGTTTTACATTTTGTCAGAATAAAGACCTCTGAATTTGAATTTATGATATGTATTTAGTCTTTTAAATTCACTTGCAAGAATGTCTTGATAGCGGAAGGAAGAGAGCTCGGTTCCCAGAGCTAATATTGGGGATTCTCACCAGAAGTATAGAGGATCATGGGAGGTAAGGGTATCAGGGGTAGACCATAACACCTAGGTCGGACCCGTGAGCGGTAAGCTGATAGAACTATGGTTAGGGAAAAACATCTTCATGACGTGTACACGTAAAATTTCTTTTTGTAACCAGAAACGGCGTAAAGGAAATATAGAGCTCCTTAGGCGACGGTACTGAACCCCCCCAGCCGCAGCTTAGCCCGGATACTTGACGTGCACCATATCGTCACCCAAGGAAAAATTGAGAAAACTCAACGTGTAGGACCGGCTACCTCAAGGGTAGACGCCCGATGCGGACGTTTCATTACAATATACCAGTTGTCCAGTTTCCATGCTACTGCTGCTGCTGTTGTTATTGCTGCTCTTCATGTAAATTTAAAGCTATTTGTCCAAAAAAAACTCGGCGAAAACAGTTGCAGTTATAAAATTGTTTAAATTTATGCAGCCTGCTAGTTTATATTTTTCATAAGATATTCCGATATTACTTAAAAAATTATGGAAATTTCGCTGGACTTGTCATACCTTTACAGAATTAAAAAACAAAATCTCCAAGGACGGGAAATTTATTGGATGTAAAAAAATGCTGATTGATTTTTTGTGCTATGAAGAGTATTGAATTTCTTAGTCTGGCAACGTGACTGAGTGGCTATCTTTTACAGGCACACCAATATTCAAGAATGAAACAAACAGCGCCAAACAGCGCTGCGAGCAATAGTAGAAATAATTTTCAGATCATGGTTCATGATCTCGATGAGAAGCAGGATCATATGCTGTTGTTGTAAGTGCGTGTAAATCGATGATCTATATCATTTATATCAGTCACATACGTGTTGAGATTTCTTTTGCTTGTCCTCTTTGCTCTCATTATACGCTGCTTCGTAGACAAATTAGAGAATTTCAGGCAGATGATGGATTTAAGTTTAGGAGACTTGGAGAGCACACCATTATTATTTATTTTGGTTTGCACTCTTTTTACATAGCAGTTTTCTATTTCGCTATCAGTAACATCGATGGACAAGGCTTTCTCGAAGATTTGCTTTGCATTGTTGATTGCATTTTTGTTATTGACATTAGGCACTAAAACAATTTCAATGCAATTACTCAATAGGTGCTGTCGTTGCCAGCTATGCTTACTCTCTAGAATATCCACTTTAGATTTCAGTTCAGCATTGTCTGCACGTAAATCGTTCAGTTCTTGTAAAAAAACGATTATTTGTTTCCTCTAATCTAGAGAGTTTAATGTAAACCATTTGAAGAGTACATTTGTTCTCGCTGTCTTCCATTTGTGTTGACGAACCATTCGTTGTTGTAGGTGCATTACAGTTGTCCGAGAGATGTTTTTTTTAGCATTGAAAGGCAATGCATTGTTGTTGTTCGTTGTAGGTACAACTGATTCAGCCGCACGTAATGAGCGGCGTCTCAGCACTGCACATTTGTCACATCGAAATGGATTACCACTCGAATCAAAAAATTTAGCGCAATGTTTAGTGATATTAACACATGAATAAAGAATCACTACAATTTATTTTCGTTAAACTGTTGCGATCCATTTTCAGACAACACACAGAGCAATTCATTTTAAAGGATTTGATTGTTTCTAAGCGATGCGCACACCACGACAATTCAGAGTAGAAGATATTCCAAGGAGTGTTCCTTGGAAGGAGTGTTCCTTGGAATATCTTCGACTCGAAGTTTCGTCCTTGGTCCGAATGCAGTTCCATCGGTACACTGAATCTGCTTACCCAGTTGTAGCCGATTTGCTCCACCACGGTTTTAGCTCCTTGATTTGGGATAACAAATGCTTCAGGCCACTACTAAAATAGTCCATAACAACGAGGATGTAACGATTTACATTGTTCGTTTCAGGAAACGGTCCCGCAATATTAACTGCTATCCTTTCGAAAGTGGCTCCAACATTGTATTGATTCATCTTGCCGTGGACTTTCACTCTTGGGCCTTTCCTGGCCGCACATGTCATGCATTTCCTGCACCAACTTTCAACATCCTCCCTTAAATGGATCCAGTAAAAGCGTTTCTCGCATTGATTCCCAAGTGGCCCCCAGACACTTCATCATGTAATTCCATCAGCACTTCCATAACTTTTGACCTGGATACAACAAACTGCATTACGAACGACTTTCCATCCGGGCTTTCCCATCTTCTTTTTAGAACGCCGTCTTGTACATGAAGGGAGTCCCACTGCGCCCAGTATGCCTTCAGCTCGGGGCTCCTATTGGATATCTCCTGCCGGCCTGGTTTTCCCTCATGCTCCTTCCAGGCGAGAATCGGTTCGATATCCGGATCTTCATTTGAGCCTCCCGTATTCCCCGCGCACTCCAGCCACCAATGGGCATAGCTCTCACCCTTTGGACGGAGACGACATTGTTAGCACACGCGAGGCAATTTGCAACAAAGTAATTGCGTTCGCCAAGGCAAAACATTGGCGAGGCGTCGACAGGGCCATACACTGTTCGCAACAATCGGACTTATTGGCATTGAGGAATGGACGAATTTGAAACATTCGCGCTAGTAGCGCGTCAGAAGCTTCTAGCGGATGAGCTAGTGAAGCTAGTCAACACAAAGAAGGATGGTCCTTCAAGAAGGGCGAGGCAATACATCGAATAAATTGCAAAAACTGGAATCGATTTGGAAAGAATTTGTTGACAACCATGATCGCCTCAAAGAGCACATCAAGCATGATACTCCGTACATACAAGGAGATATGCTTCGGAATACCAAAACCAAGTATGTCGAATCAAAGTCGCTTCTCCTATCATCGCCAGTGAGTTAGGACGAGGAATCATCCGATAACACATCTGGTACCACAAGTCAAAAAAGGCCTGAGCCTACTGCGAGGAGTCAAGCGCTACAACCAACCACCAACATATTACAGTAAAAGCACTGTATATTTTGATCACGTCGGGGTCACCACTAATATCTCCGAAGCCACTATCCTCCAAAGGCAACTACGGAGACAGCAGGCATTGATAGCCACAATTCAGAGAATAACGTCGAATCTGGATTCAATAACGGATAAACAATCCAAACAGTACTATCAGGTACAGCTTTCCACATTGGTAAGGCATTGGCGTGAGGTAGAGAGCTTAAAAAAATAAGTAGTTGGCGCAACAGGTCTGTAGGGACCCTGGGGCTAGCTTCTCTCAACCTTTCGTTTTGTGTGAGTTTTTCATATTTGGAACGAATGGAAGGGATCAACAATTTTATGCCGATTCCAAACGGCCGATTGAGAAGCTCTATCAAGACAGTTATACTCTCGGATGTTTGTCAGACGTTCGCGAGAGGTGGCGCAGTGAAAAAATTCTGAGTTGGAATTTGGGTTATGGCGAGTTTTTTTTATAATAAAAAAAAATCATGAAATTAGTTTTTTTTTTTTTTTTTTTTTTAATTAAGAAAACAATAAATAAATCCCTATGTCTTAAAAATATATAGTTTTCAAGAATTGCAAACCCATCTAAGTAATTCGGTAACTGTAGGTTGGAAACCCGTAACTCGCTCCATTAGACCTTCAAAGGTAGCTGGAGCATTGCACAGTCCAAATGGCATTACTGTAAATTTCCAAAGCCCGTTTCCTGCTGTGAATGCTGTTTACTCGCGGTCTTCTGGATGGATCTGCACTTGCCAGTAGCCACTCTTCAGATCAGTCGAAAACCATTTGGCTCCGGATAGTGTGTCCAGGGTGTCATCAATTCTTGGCAGGGGGTAGCTATCCTTCTTGGTAACGTTGTTGAGTTGGCGATAGTCCACGCAGAAACTCGTGCTTCCGTCTTTCTTCTTGACCAGGACGACCGGCGATGCCCACGGACTTATAGAGCTTTCAATCATTCCCTCCTTTTCCATCGTCGACACCATTTCTGCAACCTCTATCCGCTTAGCCAATGATAGTCGTCGGGGAGGCTGACGAATCGGTCTCGCATCTCCGGTGTCGATTCGGTGTTGTACGAGATGTGTTCGGCTGTACTCGCCGCTCTGTGAAGCAAATATATCAGCGAATTCGTTGATTAGACTCCCTGCCATGGACCGCTGCTCCTGATCCAGCTCGCACTCTCCGAGTATATTCGTGCATTTGACTTTGTGACCGCAGTAATCGGTACGTACTTTCCAATCACTTCCCCTTAGTTTCACGCTTTTGTGTTCCACATTGAGGACACGAACGGGAACCAAGTTGTCTTTAGGTTCAACCAGCACCTTTCCGACGATATAGCTCTGACAATAATTTTCTGCATCTGGCTCGACAAGGTAGAATCGGTGGCTCCCAGGGTCTCCAGCTTAGTCCAAAAAAAACTGTCATTGACGAAGGTGTCGAGCGTAGTAAAATTTGAGCGTTTCACAATTCAATTTTGCCGAATTCAAAGTGATTTCAAATCGACCTGGTCATTTGATGTGAAATAGTCATCTGCACAGGATTATTCTTACAAGACGATATGCGACGACGAAGAATATGGGAATGGGACAATTGTGGGGCATTCTGAGTTGATGGGTTTAACATCAATAATGATAGTTCATATCACTAAAAATAAATTTTAAACGGGGGTGAACATAAAAATAAATAAAGACGGTAGTATGAAATTACCCAATATTTCATGACAAATTTAAACCGTCCTATTTCGCTTTGATAACGTACCCATTATCTGAAACTTCCAAGGGATTTGATATAACTCTCAACCTTCGTCTTTTTATTTTTTCCTGTGCATATTATTTATATCTTTCCGTTTGTAATACCGCAGCAATTAACACAACACTTATTACAACGATTCCTCTATATGGTATTATAAAATTAATCTTTTAATACCCGTGAACATAAGGATCATAGACAAATTTTATTTTCGAGTTGTGGCAACAGTTGCTTTTAACAGACGACCATGCCACCAGCCATATTGCAAGCATTCTGTACAACGTGACGCCACAATATGATGTGACATTTCAGTTGCTTGTCGGGGGTGTTGCCATATGAATCAAATTAATAATTTTTATTTTTGAAGGTGAGAATTTTTTAAGAACTAATTTAAAGTGTTTACAATCAGTTCGAAATATAATGAAAACCGCAGTTTGCACATCTGGTCCGCTTAGATGGAAATTCTTAGACAAAGCATTATACTTTTCATAATAATGTTAATGATGTGACCGCTTCATAACTCTCTCTGTGCACACACACAAAATACATTTGATTGTTAAAATAAAATCACATAATTTAAAAGCTATTTGTCAAAAAAAAAACTCGGCGAAAACAGTTGCAGATACATTTTTCCATATTTTGTGATAAAAAATGAAATATTTTTCTCAATAATTAGTTTTAAAAATAATTTAAATTTATGCAGCCTGCTAGCTGGATATTTCAAGATTTTCTGGACATTTGTACTTTATGTAAAAACAAAAAAAAAACAACTCTCACCTTTCTGCCGGGAAACTTGTGAAACAATAATAATTTACAAACTGCGAAACATTCCATAAAAATTTGTTTGTTAAATAGATGTTTATGAAACATTTACTTAAAAAATTATGGAATATTTCGCTGGGCTTGTTATACCTTTACAGAATTAAAAAGCAAAGTCTCCAATGACGGGAAATTTATTGGATGTGAAAAAAATACTTATTGATTTTTTGATGTAAATCGATGATCTATATTATGTAGATCATGGCTGATAATAAAAAAGGGCTAATGTAATAGGCTTAAAATTAAAGTAAGTTTTGCCAACCAATCTTGCTTAGTTATAGTTAATATAACAGAGAAATAGTTTTTTTTTTTTAAATATATTTGTATTGCGTTATTGAGAAATTAGTAAGGTTCAGTGAAGAGTGCGGCTAACCGCGATTTTGGCCCAGTATGGCCTTTTGGTAGAAAGTTATTGGGGGTCCGTCGGGGGCGAGGTTTATGTCTATATTTAAAAGAATGAAGGAGGATAAGTATGGCGAATCATTCAGTCTTGCGTTATGCTGTGAGGTGTGAATTAGTTTAATGGTGTCATTTTCGTTAAACTTCATTCTTTCCAGGGATTTAAGGAGAAGAGACGTCGTGTACTTCGAAAACGGAATGGTGTTGGCGTCGTTGTAAATATGCGGGTTAAAGAAGTTCTTATTTCGCGATTCGTAATGTTTCTTAATACTGAGTCGTAGAGTCCAGAACTCCCAGCTTTCTGACTATCGTCGGAGAGATGGAGAACCAGATAGGAAATCCGTAACTGAGTACTGGTCTGATCATGGTTTTGAAAAAAAGAATCTTTACCTTTTTGTTTAGCGGGCTACTTTTTAACAAAGGCATAAGCTTATAAGTGATTTTCCTCGCTTTGATTAATGTTTCATTAGCGTGTCTGTTAAATTTGAAAAAAATGTTAAAGTTAATTCCCAAATATTTCAACGTATTCCTGAATAAAATCTGGTTATTACCAAGTTGCAAACTTAAGTCCCTGCTTTCGCGGACTGCCCCTTCTGTGCCTTTACCGCTCGCGTTTCTGAAACAGATGCATTCCGATTTTTTTCTCAGTGATTTTATGTAATACCCCATTTTCCATAAAACTCCGACATGATTTGAATATGCCTCTTAAGATACTTAAGGGCATCTAACGGGTAATCGACGCTTGCGTAGGCAAAGGTGTCGTCGGCGTACAAGATAGATTTGGATAGGATAGTGATATGTTCAAAAAGTGTATGGGGAAAGTCGTGCATGAATAGATTATATAGTCTCGGGCCCAGAATGGAGCCCTGGGGAACGCCACTTATAGAGTCAGCTTTTGCTGACTTACTGTTTTGGACTTGTACAAAGAATCTTCTCTCTGAGAGGAAGCTTATTAGTAAATTGAGCAGATGTCTTGGGAATTCTAAATGTGAGAGTTTGAAGATCAGACCATCCCTCAAAACGCTGTCAAAAGCCTTTTCTACATCGAGTGAGCACGCTGTGGTACACAATTTATCTTTGAGGTTGTTCGTTGTGTCTTTGTGGACTTTCAGAAGTGCGTGTACAGTGGAGTGTCCCTTGCGAAGCCCAAATTGTAGGTCGGGAAGGAATTCAATATTCTCTTCGACGTGTGTGTCGATTTTCGTAAGAATTATCCTTTCAAAGATTTTCCCTACGTTGGACAGAATCGAGATCGGTCTGAAATTCTTTATGTCGGAACAGTTTTTTTTTTTTTTTTGTAATGGGATCAGCTTCGCCAGTTTCCAAACTTTGGGGAAGTAGAAATTAATAGGCAGTTACTTAGTATGATAACCAAGAATTTTATCGCGGAGTTGGGCATTTTTTTTAAAAATGGCCCAGAGGACTTCTTCCTTTCAGCCCTCTTAAATTTCTTGCAACTCAGAGTAGGAGGTAAAAAATTCTTGGGCTGAAACACCGGTTGCTGGGTCGTTTGGGAAGAAGTTGAATACAGCGTTCTTAACTAACCGGGAAGTTGATTGCACCTGTTTTGTGAGTGCGGGGGAAAGAAAATTCGTAAAAAAAAATACATATATATAATAATACATATAGGTAATTTTGATGAAACTCCTCACAAAAACACAATATTATGTGGTATTTAATTGGATTATGCGATTTGATTTCAGATTTTGCGCATTTAATCGAACGCAAGAATCCGAATTGTTTTGATAAATTTAAGTTCTCGAGTGTACCATTCGTTTTTATAGATATGTATAATATTCTTTTGCAAATTTTATAACGTTGTATTTTAAAATGTCCACTGATATTTTCATAAGCCTCTCTAAATTATTAATTAACAAAAACAAGTACACTTTATGTGTTTTTGAAATACAAAAAGTGATATTGTTCCAAGTATAGGCGTGCTTTTTTTTTAGCTTCGAACTCAGCAAAACAAAATAAAGTAAGATTTGCAGCACGCAATTACAACTATTTATGTTCAAAAGTGTATGGGGAAAGTCGTGCATGAATAGATTATATAGTCTCGGGCCCAGAATGGAGCCCTGGGGAACGCCACTTATAGAGTCAGCTTTTGCTGACTTACTGTTTTGGACTTGTACAAAGAATCTTCTCTCTGAGAGGAAGCTTATTAGTAAATTGAGCAGATGTCTTGGGAATTCTAAATGTGAGAGTTTGAAGATCAGACCATCCCTCAAAACGCTGTCAAAAGCCTTTTCTACATCGAGTGAGCACGCTGTGGTACACAATTTATCTTTGAGGTTGTTCGTTGTGTCTTTGTGGACTTTCAGAAGTGCGTGTACAGTGGAGTGTCCCTTGCGAAGCCCAAATTGTAGGTCGGGAAGGAATTCAATATTCTCTTCGACGTGTGTGTCGATTTTCGTAAGAATTATCCTTTCAAAGATTTTCCCTACGTTGGACAGAATCGAGATCGGTCTGAAATTCTTTATGTCGGAACAGTTTTTTTTTTTTTTTTGTAATGGGATCAGCTTCGCCAGTTTCCAAACTTTGGGGAAGTAGAAATTAATAGGCAGTTACTTAGTATGATAACCAAGAATTTTATCGCGGAGTTGGGCATTTTTTTTAAAAATGGCCCAGAGGACTTCTTCCTTTCAGCCCTCTTAAATTTCTTGCAACTCAGAGTAGGAGGTAAAAAATTCTTGGGCTGAAACACCGGTTGCTGGGTCGTTTGGGAAGAAGTTGAATACAGCGTTCTTAACTAACCGGGAAGTTGATTGCACCTGTTTTGTGAGTGCGGGGGAAAGAAAATTCGTAAAAAAAAATACATATATATAATAATACATATAGGTAATTTTGATGAAACTCCTCACAAAAACACAATATTATGTGGTATTTAATTGGATTATGCGATTTGATTTCAGATTTTGCGCATTTAATCGAACGCAAGAATCCGAATTGTTTTGATAAATTTAAGTTCTCGAGTGTACCATTCGTTTTTATAGATATGTATAATATTCTTTTGCAAATTTTATAACGTTGTATTTTAAAATGTCCACTGATATTTTCATAAGCCTCTCTAAATTATTAATTAACAAAAACAAGTACACTTTATGTGTTTTTGAAATACAAAAAGTGATATTGTTCCAAGTATAGGCGTGCTTTTTTTTTAGCTTCGAACTCAGCAAAACAAAATAAAGTAAGATTTGCAGCACGCAATTACAACTATTTATTGCGGGTCTCGAAGTTTCAAGTAGAGCGAAGTTGTTGCAATTGCGTGCTGAAAATCCTACTTTATTTTGATTTGCTGAGTTCGAAGTTAAAAAACACGCCTTATTTCACATAATTAAAAGGCTATCTACATAGGATTTTCTATTATGGAATTTACCTGAAAAATTTAAACAATGATAAAAAACAGGAATTATTTATCCACTTTAACAAATGCATACGTGCTAAGACGAAAACATCTTTCCACGAAAACGACTTCCAATCGTTGGGTTGTTAAAACAAACACACCGTTTTGCAATATTCATTAGAATGGCTGACCGAACAAATGTCACAACTCACATTGTATGGAGGACTAGCTTACAACACAACTTAACGCGTTGGTCTCAGCCAAAGTGCTATCGTTACTATCAATGCTGAAAATATTCCAGATGTACAGATATCTCCAAATTATCACACTTTCTGATCCCATACTTTACAAACCAAGCAAAAACGATAAAATCTTCATAAAGAACCAGGGAGCTCCATTGTCCAACAATCAAACAAACTAACAACATACAACGCCTAAAGGTGACCTGGAAAAGATTCTACATAAATTCCAGGAGCTTGAGGAAGTTTAAGTTTTAAGAAAATGCTTTCCACCGAAAAAGAACAGTGCGAAAAGCTTGCAAAACACAACACCGACAAAGATAGGAAGTATACCTTATGCATTATTATATGGATTAAAATATGTCTTTACTTTACCTGCGTGGACTTGTGGATACCGTAAGCGAGAATACATTGGTTAATGGTATCAGCCAAAGAGTGTATTGCTTCAGCGAACATGCTATGAGACCCACTGGAAATCCACGCAATCGTCTTGACTACGAAATTTGCGGTATTTCTGTATTATATTAAATAATTTTTTTTTTTAACTAAGAAAAATATTTTTGGATTTACATTCCAATAGCAATCAATACGACACGGGCGGATTTTCCTTTTAATCCTGGTTCATCTTCCATGACTAGTGTTCTACTTCCGATCTCTCTGCGATAGTCTCTTAGGCGTCTTTTGATCGTAAATATGTCTAGGATAAAAGCAGGTATTTTTTTCACATTAGACACATAAATTTTCTTCTTACTTTGTTGGTGCTTCTTTCGTTCTATTTCCCGTTTAAGACACTCGCGTAGTAGATTATCTTTTGATCCCCACACATCGATCGATTTGGCTTCAACATCTTTTCTCCAATAGACTGTAATTGGGGGCTCTTGCTCATAAGGTGACCGACGTTTTATTTTAGGTAGGCTTTCAAGATCGCAAGGTTTTAAAAGAAAGTCTGTAATAGCACGAGCGGGTGTTATAAAGTTCCTTTCCAGTGAGGACCGACTACTATCAAACTTTGTGCGCTGTTGCGAATATACAAAATAATAATGGAAGAGAAAATAATCGATTAAATGAATTAAGGATAATAGATAATAATATTAGATAATGTAAAAATAAAGGATTTTTTTTTAAACACGCTTTTAATACTTGGTAATAACAAAGAACTAAGAAGTATAAATCAATTTTTCCGATTGGAAATAAGCCCGAACTTCATAATTAAAGTTCCTTCGTCTATGTCAAAATAATCCCATATCATAAGTGCCTATATATATAATTTCAAACCTTGAAATTTCATATCAAATACAAATTTTTTTTCACTTATCACTTCATCAGTCTTAAGTTAAAAAAAAACACGTGTTTCACTCTATTTTTTAACTTTCTCGAATACGTAGGTCTGGAAATTGGATGGAATTGATCTAAGTCTCGGATTTATAATTTTAATGCTTACAGCTGGGCCATTTTTTTTTTGCACGTTAGTCCTATTATATTAACGGTACTTCAAGGTTCTAAAAGGTTCTTAAGCGAGTTTATCCATTTTATACTATATATATATAACCATTTTAACCAAAATTGATATTTGAGCTCATAGTTAAGTCAACGGCACTTTTTAAATTTGACATATTCCGATTTTGATCTTTATTTTATCACTAAATAAAACAAGATCAAAATGTCGTATGGTGAGCTACACAAAGATATGCTGGTGCAAATTGAACGCGACATCTTGAGTTTTTATGAGTTAGAGGAATCCCGACGAACCATCTTAACAGTCGGCTTTTGTTGCTAGAAACATATACAGCATCCTCTAGGACAGCGTTTCCCAAATGGTGTTCCGCGGAACCCTGGGGTTCCGTGGAAGGGTAAAAGGGGTTCCGTAGAAAAAACATAATCGTGGTTAGTGTGATTTTTTGTATTTTCCTTTGTTTTAAGTTTTGAAGTGTGGTGATATGGGGGTCCGCCAAAAAAAGTTTGATCATTTAGGGTTCCGTGGCCGAAAAAAATTGGGAACCCCTGCTCTAGGAGGTATCATGAGGAAATCCTGTGCAAGGATAAGGTGGAAATAATACCTTTTTCCACCTTATCCTTTTTATAGGAATATACACCAACATTACCTGGATTATCGTAGTGACTTGTTAGAAGCTATTGACAAGTGTTCAATGGCAACAAAAACGTCTTCAGGGTCACATCAATCATGGTCGGTACCATCTACAATTAGTAACAAAGATCTCCCACTTCCTCCTATAGAGATTCCGACATTTTCTGGCTCCTATACAAAATGGCGTTCATATAATGATGTCTTTGTTTCTATGGTCCACAAAAACTAATCACTCGGTGATATCCAAAAGATGCACCACCTCAAGGCAAGTTTATCTGGTGATGCCCAACGCCTTCTGCAGCTTGTTAGTCTCGAGGCAGAGAACTATATAAAGGCATGGGATTTACTAAAAGCGCGATACCATAAACGTATCTTAGTAAATGCCGAATTAAAGCTCCTTTTAATCATCCATCGTCGGCAAAAGAGGCATGGATATACCAAGCAAACTGTAAATAGTTAGGTCAGGTTTGTGAGAACTGTCTCGCATATAGTCACCCAACGCGCGAATGCTCAAGTACAAAGAACTGCTATTTTTGCCATCAGCGACACTACTCTTTGCTGCATCCTTCGAAAAACACACGAAGCAGCCAACCACTGCCTTCAAATTCACATTCGAATACTACAACAGAGGTCACATTCAACACAGAACCTTAGGCTTGTAGCAGCACGCGCAACTCGGCAACACGGCAACCACCAGCCAACACCATCACACGACATACATATTTACGTCGTAGGCAGCGGCAAGTGTGTACCGTTTTCCAGTTAGTGCTTGGCAACGGGAGTTGTCCAGCAGCGAAACCAAAGTCATTGTTCTAAGTTAGTCGTCTTCAAGTTGTGTAAAGAGTAGGAGTAACAATACATAATTCATATTAATAAATTACATATTGGAGATCGTATCGTTCTACTAAACTGGTGACCCCGACGATGGATAACGAGAACAAAACGAACGAGCAAATGGCATCTGGCCCCAGCAACGTTGGTATTTCTCAGCAATCGACCGCGCCACCAAGTAACTCTACCTCCTCGACAGTTGACCCCGTGCATTAAGACGCAGGAATTTTTCATGTCTGACCCTGAACTCTGGTTTTTTTGCTTTTGGAATCACAATTTGTGATTATTTCGTATTTCATCAGACAGCTCTATGTATCACATCGTCCTTTCGCAATTGAACCAAACGTTTGCGGAGAAAGTGAGGACATTTTTGCGCCAACCACCGGCTACCGAAAAATATCCCGCTATTAAGCAAAAACTTGGTGGTGAGGTTTCCGGTAAGGAACCAGGGGCTGATCCTTAGGGACTGTCCAAGATCGTTATACGTGGTGAAGAACCACACCCTGCACGAGGTACCACTGCTTTAGACGGAATATAACGGATCTAGAGGGGAATAACTCGATAAAACCCATAATCCCGGGTGGACAACCGCGCCCATGGGATGTATGGCACAATGTTATGTGTCTTTTAGCGGCGAACTCTAGATACCTGGGGACCTCTAGTTTCAATCCAATTCCCCTTTTCTGTATACAAGGGGTGAGTACAGAACGACCTCCCTTTCCCCCTTACTCGTGGGAACAAAATAGAAAACATACAAAAAACAAACAAAGGGACTGGTGTAGACGAATCGGGCACTATGAACTTCAAAAAATCCGATTCTCAGACGAACATGACGGAGGAGGAAGAAAACCTCTTACTTCAAGAACCGTCATCAAATAAGGACACTTCGGTTGGGGGAAGCGATCATACAGTTGATCTCAGACTCGAGAAACTTTTTCTCGAAGATGAGGACAACCGTTCAATCGCCAGCTCATCCAAATTTTCAACATCGTCTTCTATATCTCATTAGGAAAAAGGTCGTTAACTGCAAAATGACAATAAAGAAGCTGCAGAAAAAACACCACCTAGAGGACAACGACAAACGAAGGCTTCAAAACGCTCTCGATTTCTTGGAGAGGCAATCTCTGGAGTGTGATGGGCCCTGTGCTAGTAACACTCCGGGGGCTGGCTCTCTTGGAGTTTCGGGCGAGGGAGTTCTCACGCGACGGCCATTGCCTGTGATATGCCTTAGCCTATCGGGGCAAGGGTCCGTTGCGTCTGACTCCGCGAAAATTGAAGCTGACAAAGAGGACAAGAATGTTTCACCGGGAGAGGCAGACTTGACCCTGGACAGTGCAGTTACTGTTGTCGAGAAGCCGGAGGAGCCAAGAGACACTGGATGTTTGGATATAACCGAAGTCCCAGCTGTTATCGAAGCGAATTCGGTGGAAGGCAGCAAGCTGTCCAACGTAGGCTACAACCCGAGAATTAGGAAGAATGCTCGTCGACTGCTGAATAGGCATAAAAACCGCGACCCCAGTTCCTTTACGGAAAGGGAGATAGCTCAGCTAGATAGGGCTCGGGAGACTATGAAGTCAACCGAAGGTGCATGGCGCAGCAGCCAGCAAGCTAGGAAGCAGAACCCACTGGGGATAGGGAAGTTGACTGGACCAAGGGAGGAATGCCGATTGCCTTCCGCCTTGGGAAGGTCGAATCCCGAAAAACCTGGTGTATGTTCAGCTAAGGATTCGTCCAAGGCTGAGCAGATACCGGGCTGCTCCAAGAAGGTTCTGCCAGATAGGAAGCCAGCTGACAGGAAGAATAGGGCGCGTGCCTCTGGAGGAGCTGGTATGAAATTGGTCGCAGCGAGGGCGAAATGCCGTTTGCCTTTCACCTCGACTGCGGCCGATCTCGGGCCACCGGGAGTTTTTTTTTTTTTATTTTTTTTTATAATAAACACGCGCTAACGAGGTTGTGACTACTCTTATGGTGTAGTTCGAAGTACACAGCGCGGGCGTTAAGGAAATTGGGATAGAGAAGATAGGAGATTCCGATGCACATTGGTTTTAAATGTCTGTAAATTGTACCGAGGGGGAAAGACCGAGCTGGGCAAGGCATTCCACATTCGTCTTGTACGGCTTATGAAAGAATCTCTATATTTCATAGTACGACCGAAAGTAGGCTGGAGGGTAAACTGATGGGCATTCCTGGCTTGGCGAGTATTGCGGTTGAATTGTTGAAGGGGTGGAATGCAGCTGGCAATTTCATTTGAGCACTGTTTGTAAAAATAGCGGTAAAACAATGAGAGATACGTCCAAGTCTGGGAACGCACCTGGAGTCTCTAAAAGAGGTACGCACGACGACACAATCTCCCCGGTTGTAGGTAGGCAGGCTAAGAAACAGAAATTTTCCGATAAAGCTAAGGAAAGTCTTCGTGTCGCAGTTATCGAAGACTTACCGGTAGCCAATGGGAACTATTAGAGCAACGCATTCTCGATGGTGTCAATGACGCAATCGTGAAGGCCGAAGGAAAGCTTCCGCTGTTTGGACAGATAACCACCTTCAAAGGGTTTAAGGTTATGCAAAGTGACGACAATGCAACGTTGACTTGGTTAAGGAACTTCGTCCTTAACACCGATGCTCCTTGGCCTAATGCCGATTTGCGGGTGGTGGACAGGAAGGAGATCCTGAACCTAACAAGACCGAAAGGCCGAATTCAAATTCGAGGGCCATACATACCCGCGGATAGGATTGAACGCTACCTGCAGTTCCTTAATCCGGAACTTCAAAGCAGGGAGTGGAAGGTCCTGGAAACGGGTGAGTACACAAATAATGGCATGGACGTTACCATACTCCCAAGCCACAAATCACTGCCACTGCTCCGTAAGCGAGAGTTTAAAGTCCGCGTAGGCGTAACGCGCTGTAAACTCAGGCAGCAAACCACAAGGAGGAAGGAGAGGAAGAAGCTACTCGTGATGAAGATAGTACAAATAAATCTTCATCACAGTAAGGCAGCTAGTGCCAATCTTGTTCTCCTTATGGAGAACAAAAAAAGTAGACATCGCCCTAATACAGGAACCCTGGACTCTCCGGGGGAATATAAGAGGGCTGAACTCAAAAGACTTGCTTATTTACAGCAAAGTACCAGACAATGGTAAGTCTAGAACATGTATTGTGGCCAGAAAACAGATTAAACTTTTTCTCCTACCTAGCCTCAGTGATACCGACCAAACAGTGGTCAAATGGGACAGGGCAGGGAAAAAGACGCTGATACTGGCGGCAATATATATGCCATACGAAGCAAGCGACCCACCTTCCGCGCTAACCGAATCCTTAATTAGGGCAGCAGAACGTGGGAAATGGGACGTTAACCTAGGCTGTGATGCTAACTCCCATCACACACTGTGGGGCAGTTCCGACATCAATGTCCGAGGTGAGTCTCTTTTAGAATTTATTATTCAAAACAATTTACTGCTAGCTAATGTTGGCAACGAACCAACATTCATAGTAAGGAACAGACGTGAGGTTTAAGACATCACCCTCATTAGTAATTCACAAACCCTTGCTGTGCGGGATTGGAAAGTTTCGACAGAACCATCCTTCTCAGACCATAGAATTATAGAATTCCACATTGACGAAAAAATGCCCCCATTAGGTAAATACAGGAATCCTAGATTAACCAACTGGGTAAATTTCTCGTCGGAGGTAGCGAAGTATGACCGCAGACTGAATCTGCAAAAAACAGAAACGCCAGATGAAATCGAGGCAACAACAATATTGCTGAACGAAATTCTAAACAAGGCATTCGTAAGGGCCTGTCCCTTACGAACAATAAAGAGTAGAAAATTTCCACCTTGGTGGACGAAAGACCTCGTGGAAATTAGAAGAAGAACCAGAGCTCTTTTTAATTTGGCTAAAGCCACAAATTCCCAGAATGACTGGGACGCATATAAATCTGGCCAGAGGAAATTCAAAAAAGCACAACATGGCGTACGTTCTGTAGTGATATCGAAACCACCACAGAATCAGCGAGACTCAGGAAAATCCTATGCAAAGAATCTGCGGTTCCAGGTTATCTCAAAGACAACAATGGGAAGTGGACACAATCTAGCGAGGAGACTCTCAATCTGTTACTACAGACTCATTTTCCGGGCTGTACCACTAACCAAACTAACCAGTCAAGAGATAATACCGTAATAACGACAATACCAGAACAACTCATAACTGAAGAAAAACTAATCTGGGCAATTGACACATTCTCCCCGTTCAAATCCCCTGGATGCGACGGGATTTATCCAATTATGCTCCAGAAAACTAAGACCACCATTATACCGGTTCTTAAAAGAATCTTTATTCGCAGTCTAGAGTGCGGCTATATTCCCAAAGCCTGGCGAGAGGTCAAAGTTGTCTTCATTCCGAAGGCAGGGAAATCCAGCCACACTACTGCCAAAGACTTCAGGCCTATAAGTCTGACATCGTTCATTCTTAAAACCTTTGAAAAATTATTAAACGTATTTATACGTGACCGGCTAGACGACAATGTGTTATCCTCGGCTCAACATGCTTATACAAAAGGCAAAGGAGTTGAAACTGCATTGCATGAGGTCGTAAGCACCATAGAGAAGTCATTAAACGACAAAGAATATACACTAGCTGCGTTTCTAGACATTGAAGGAGCCTTCAATAATGTCAAGATCTGCGCAGTGAAGACATGTCTTCAGAACTCGAATGTTGATCAAACTCTCACAAATGTAATCGTGAACTTACTCGGAGAAAGGAATATCAACGCGAAATTAGGTGACACTGACCTCAGAGTAACAGCTTCGAGAGGCACTCCGCTAGGAGAAGTCATCTCCCCCTTACTCTGGGTCCTTGTCATCAATGGAATACTTATAAAATTTGACAACTTGGGAGTCAAGGTAACTGCATATGCAGATGATGTAGTTATACTTACGAAAGGGAGGTTTTTACCGACCATAAGCGACCTGTTAGGTAACTCCCTTAAGGAATCAAATACGTGGACAAAGCAATGCGGCCTTGGGATCAATCCGCAGAAAACCGAGCTTGTCTTGTTCACGAATAAAAGAACAATACCGCAATTCCAGCCACCAACTCTGGAAGGCATACCCCTAAGGGCAGCAGATAGTGCGAGATATTTGGGAATTATCCTTGATAGAAAACTTAATTGGAAGCCGAATGTTAATGAAAGAGTTAAGAAAGCAGCGAATGCCTTCTACGCATGTAACCGCATCTTCGGAAAAAGTTGGGGACCAAACCCCAGCATTATCCTCTGGATGTACAGAGCAATCGTGCGACCAATACTGACATATGGTAGTATAGTCTGGTGGCAAGCCGCCAGCAAATCGACCAATCTTAAGTTGATGACCAAAATACAAAGAATAGCATGCATAGGGACAACCAGCGCCATGAGAACGACACCCACTGCTGGATTAGAGGCAATGCTTAATTTAACACCTCTAGACCTATACATGGAAGAATCTGCTGCCAAAAGTGCCTTAAGTTTGTGCCAAATAAACACTTGGAACCCTTGCAATTTTGGGCATGCAAAGATATTAGGCAAATACGTAGGGAGCGTCGTCACATCCGACTATATGACTCCCCGTCTAGACTTTGACAGACCATTCACCTGCTCCTTTCCGAGTAGGGAAGAATGGAACACAAATGAACCCACAAAAAGAAAATCAATATCCATCTACACAGATGGGTCAAAGATGGACTGTGGAACTGATGCCGGCATATTCTCTGAGGAACTAAATATACATTGCTCCATCAGACTCCCTAATAGTAGTAGTGTCGTCCAAGCGGAGGTTCTGGCAACCGCAGAAGCGGCCCGTAGGGCGTCGATATTGGCAATATCAGGCAGCGATATTACCATCTTCATTGACAGCCAGGCGGCAATAAAAGCAGTTTCTGCCAATGAAATAAAATCCAAATAAGTCCACCGCTACTTCTACAGTTTGATAGGTCATCGCTATCTAAGTTAGTGGGAGCTCTGACTGGCCACAACTACCTAAGAAGCCACTTAATGAAACTAAATCTCAAAGATGACTACATATGTAGATTCTGCGAAGACGAGGAGGTCCACGAGGACACACCTCACTTCCTTTGTCATTGCCCGTCTCTCTGTCACTTGAGGAACAGAACACTTGGAAGTTACTACTTCCATGACGTACATGAACTTTCTGATGTCTCTCTGTCTGATCTTTGCAGGTTTCTGAGGAGATCGGGATGGCTAGACAGCGTCATATAACCACAAAGGAGGATGATGGAGACCACCGATGGTATACCAACGGGTAACCCCTAAAGAAGGAAGGGCATCACAATGGGTCTACGAGGACC
Organism: Cheilosia vernalis; assembly: GCA_949126925.1. Classification (NCBI taxonomy): domain Eukaryota; kingdom Metazoa; phylum Arthropoda; class Insecta; order Diptera; family Syrphidae; genus Cheilosia; species Cheilosia vernalis. The sequence continues at coordinate 62,124,169 of OX421362.1, forward strand.
TAAGTGAGGTATTGCAGGGCTCATCCTGCTCTACCTACCCATTTACCTAACCTAACCTAAGCAAAAGCTGATACGCCAAGTGACCAAGGTAAGATTAAGAAGTTGCTAGACCTTGGGATGGAATTGGGTGACAAAAAGCCTTCTCAATTGCTTGAGGAGATGCGAAATCTTGCGGGCGATACTGTGGACGACAAATTTCTCGCAACGCTTTGGTTGGGGTGTCTGCCGATGACACTTCAACAAATTTTATCTTCCTGGAGTGAAGAGCCGCTAGGAAAGGTGTCAAAAATGGCCGACGGTAGTATCGAGATAACCAACCTTGTGCCAGTAGCTGCCACTAGTTCATGCCATGGCCATGATTCCCGCTTTTCAAACGAAAAGACGCTTGAGAAGTTGACAGCAAAGATGGATGATATCTGTAGACGTTTTCAACTACTAGAAAAGGGCGGTCTTCGAAAGACGTTTGCTGGTATCATCACAAATTCGGTGTACAGGCAACAAAATGTCGACCACCATGCTCATTCCAGGCGGAAAACTGAGTAGCCGAGCTCACACAAAGGCGAATGAGCTTGGCGCTTCTTCCGCTAGCCTTTTTATTTACGACGAAACAACTGGACGAAATTTTCTTATAGATACTGGGGCGGACATATCCATTATAACACCGAAGAAACGGTCGTCCTGCTTTTTTAAAAAAGAGTCTAATCGACTTAAGCTTTTCGCTGCTAACGGGACGCAGATTAACGCTTACGGACAAGAACGACTGGTTTTATACTTTGGTCTACGGCGAAATTTCCCATGGCACTTCACCATAGCAGACGTCCAAGTTTCGATTATTGGCGCTGATTTTCTCAACTTCTACAACTTGTCAGTCGACTTGCGTCATCGAAAACTTATCGACAATTCAACCGAAATATCGCAGACCGGAGGGATCGACTCGTCAAATATTCCGCAGGTAACCATCATAGATCAGAATAACCCGTTCTCTTCTCTTTTAAGGGAATTTAAAGATATTTTTGATGATCAACCGACAAAGCGCCAACATGTTAAAACCGATTGACACATTGCATCCTTAAAAACGGCCCTCCGGTAACAGCAAAGCACCGACGCCTTCCACCGGAAAAACTAGCCGCAGCCAAGGCAGAGTTCCAGGAGCTCATGGCCCTGGGCATATGTAGACCGTCCAAAAGCAACTGGGCTTCACCTCTACATACGGTACCCAGGAAGGACTCCACTTGGCGGCCGTGCGGAGATTATAGGCAGCTGAACGCAGTGACAGTGCCGGACCGGTACCCTGTCCCTTACAGTCAGGACTTTGCACACATAGTCCATGGAAAGAAGGTGTTCAGCACGATCGACTTGAAGAAAGCGTACCATTAAGTGCCAGTTGATCCAATTGACTTTCCAAAGACAGCGATCATAACCCCCTTCGGGTTATACGAGTTTCTTTTTATGACGTATGGCCTTAGAAACGCGGCGCAAACGTTCCAACGTTCATCGACGACATATTGGTGGCATCCGAGACGCTCTCCGAAGACCATGTACGCATTGTTTTCAGATGACTTCAAGAGAACGGGCTAATCATCAACCTATCCAAGTGTGTACTTTGCCAATCTGAAGTGCAATTCCTCGGTCACTTAGTTCTGCCAGAAGGAGTGAAACCGCTGCCAACCAAAGTTGCAGCCATTAAGGATTTCTAAAAGCCAAAGATAGTCAAGGACCTGCGACGGTTTCTTGCAATGATTAATTTCTATCGGAAGTTCATTCCAAACGCCATTGTTCTTCAGGATCGCTTACAAGTTTTGATAAACGGCAACGTTAAAAACGATAAACGTCATATCAACTGAACATCTGATGCCGAAACCGCATTTGAGGAGAACAAAGCCGCATTGTGTAACGCAGCTATGCTAGCACATCCGGCGAGGAATGCGGTTGTTTCACTAGCGGATAGACTTCGCTATCGGTGCAGTGTTGCAGCAAACATTGGACGCTAGGACCAGTCCATTAGCGTTTTTTTTCAAAAAAATTGTCTATCGCACAACGAAAATATTCGACATACGATCGAGAGTTGTTGGCCATCTACGAAGCAATCAAATACTTTCGACATTTGCTGGAAGGACGAGAATTTTCCATATTCACAGACCATAAACCTCTAATTTTCGCATTTCGACAAAAAGCTGATAAAGCGTCACCTAGGCAAGCTCAGCAACTAGATTTCATAAGCCAGTTTTCGACCGACATACGACACGTAGCGGGAATAGACAACATCGTTCCAGATATGCTTTCCAGAATCGAAGGGATTGCTACACAAAAACCCTCGATTTTAGCCAGTTGGAGGCTGACCAAAATACAGATCCAGAGCTGCAAGAGTTGCTGAAAGATAACAAAACTTTCCTCGTGTTAAAGGCGCTTAAAAACATGGAAGTAGCTGCTGAACTAATATGCGATGTATCAGGTACGTACGTTAGACCATTCATCACTAAACATTTTCGAAATATCGTTCTAGCACAAATCCATGGTTTGGAACATCTTGGTAATCGAGGAACAGGTATGTATTTTCAAGAAATTTTTTTTTCAAATAATTTATTTAAAAGCATTTTAAAGCATTAAATTCAAATTCAATAAAAACAATTTCTTGTAATTTGTGTAGGTATTGAAAAGGCACGAATTTCAAGAATTAATATGATTTTTTTAATGGAATGCGTTGGAATGGAATTGGCATAGATGATTTTACATCGGATTTACTCGAACATACATTGATTTGGTTTGTTGGTGGTGTAGTAAATTGAACGCAGTAAAAAAATAAAACCCCCAGATTTCCCCGTCGGGGTCGGTCAGAAAAAACCCCAAACTGGCAACGCTGTCACAACAACAAGTTCTCATATTTTCTTTCTGTTTTGGTTCGAAAAGAAACTAAGCAAAATGACAAAATTCACCACGCTATCTGACGGTGGAAGCGGTCAAGAAAATGTTCGTGTTGATGATAGTACTATAGTTTCTATTTATAGGGTTTTTCAATAAAACGAAAACGTTTTTGGATATCAATGAAATTCTTTATTCCGTGAGTACGTTCGATGCCATTATGTATGGAACTCGATTTGTTTTGTATGGCCACCACGGGCACGCTTGCAGAACTGCAGACGCTGAACCCAATTTTCGAAGGTTTTCAAGCTTAAATCGGCCCATACTGCTGCAATTTCACGTTCGATATTTGTACGAAGTTCATCAATCGTCGCTGGCTTGTTGGCATAGACCATAGACTTGACGTAGCCCCACAGGAAATAGTCTAACGGCGTCAAATCGCACGACCGAGGCGGCCAAGCGACTGGACCATTTCGTGAGATAACACCTTCTCCAAATTTGGTTTCCAATAAATTGATTGTGACATTCGCTGTGGCCGTCCTGTTGGAACATTTCCTCCAAGTCCATATCATCCAATTGGGGCCTAAAATATTCGGTTATCATTGAACGGTTCCGATTTCCATTCACAGTAACGTGCCGGTATTGATCATCACGGAAGAAGTACGGCCCAATGACGCCACCACATCAAACCGTAATTTTTTCGGGATGCAATGATGACTCATGGAGTACGTGTGGATTGCTGCCTGACCAATACCGTATATTTTGTTTATTGACGATGCCATTAAGCCAGAAATGAGCCTCATCGCTGAAGAACGTAGCGCTCTTACCATTGAGGCCACTGACTCCGAATTTTGGTAGTAAAATTTAATAATTTCGACTCGTTGTAGGCTCGTATATCTTTCCATCATGAAATGGCAAACCTTACTGACGAGAAATGGCAAAAAGCGGCTAGAAATTCTAGTAGTTAGATGTCAGCTTTAGTAAAAATGTACAGCTTTTGTGAAATGGTACCAACAAACAATTAGACCTCCACATTTACTAGTCCTACAACTTTCTAAGAATCTATTACATTTGTTGTCATTGCAGAATTCAAATTTCATAATTTGTTTTCGTGAAAAACAAGGTCAATGGTCTCTTTCACAAGGAGGATTTTATTCTAAAAGAAGGAATACATAAATTGCAATTAAATTTGCCCAACACATATCTTTCCAATGCTCTTTGAGACTTATTATAAGCAAAAAACAAAACACAAAATAGGAAATGCACAAAATATCCGCTGATCTGTCAAATATCATACGCAAATCAGTAATGCCCTATCGTTCGATCGGACACAATTTTCAGTACTTTTATGGTACGCTGTCCATTGTTTTCTAATACTACCTCGCGATTTCTTTATGAGTGCATTTGTGTCGTAATAAAATCTCTTTCAATTTATTCAATAAACAAAGCACAGTTTATTTGAATGGTTTCATTTATTCGTAGGCTGACGATGAAAATCAAGACTTATTAGTGGTCTAAACATCACAATGGCATCGTTAGCACGAGAATATTCTTGAAAATAGAAATAATATCTGGCTCAATCATTTCAGAATGAATAAAAATCGCACGTAGGAACCGTGTTAAGAACTTATCGCTTACGGGTTTGAAAATAAATACAATTTAACCTATAAAAAATTGTATGGCATATATTACTTAATTCGGGAAACTTAGAAACCGACAAAAGTTGAAATTCGAACTGAAAAATATAAAACGCATAATAAACGAAACAGTTGTTGGCGGTGGGTAGGTAGCAAATAAAGGGACGAAAACTTCATTTGGGATCGTTCTCTGTGTTACTCACACAATGAGGGTTTCATGTATGAGTAGTTACTGTGGAAAAGAAACTATGAGAAATTTCTAATTTGTGAATCGAAACAGTTGTTGGCGGTGGGTAGGTAGCAAATAAAGGGACGAAAACTTCATTTGGGATCGTTCTCTGTGTTACTCACACAATGAGGGTTTCATGTATGAGTAGTTACTGTGGAAAAGAAACTATGAGAAATTTCTAATTTGTAATTTTGCTCGTATGAAAGGCAAATCTAGATATTTGCACTTATGAAAGAAACGATTCTGTCGCGTTGCGTTTTATGATGAGATGACGGTTGATCTTTTATTTTAGATTTGAAAATTCGTTCTTGGAGATATTTGAATGCAAATGGAATACCTTTAAGCATTTTTATTTAGGGATCTGTTTTGAAATTGTAATACCTAATCAATTGTAATAATCTAAAAAATAAAAAAATAAAAACAGTTGTTAAACACAGAATAATAAAGAAGTTGTTATCAATTCATTAGACAGGTTCTCTTCCACATCACGCAAGGTGTTGAACATTAGATGCGATTTTTTTTTAATGATTTTTTCACCAGTAGGCCTAGTCCTCCCTGAAAACCGGGGAAGAATTTTGAATATATGAGTTATGTACCTATGTATCAATTAAGCAGTATAATAAACATTTTAAAAAAAGGCTGCTTTAAATACAAACATTTATTTACCTAACCACATTTTTTTTTGCTTGAATGTGCAATTAAATCCTTATTATTTTTCCTTAAATAAAATTTGACTAGACCAATCAATATAAATTTAATTATTTTTTCACTATGGCTGAAGATAGGACAACGTCATCAGTTTTGTCAGTTCAAACTGGTACATCAACTGTGACAATAGGGTTTCAACCAAGTTTTCTTGCTTACGGTCCTCAGGAAAATGCATTGTGAAAATTGCATTCATTTTTTTTACAATTTTTTCAAATTTGACAGTTGGCACTTTAAGGTTTCCAAACTCCGATGATGTGATCTGAGTTTTATAAGCGTTGAGGCGTATTAGTACGGCTTCTTTTCTGGACTCGTTTGTCTGATCAATCATAAATTGGGTGCAAACATCACAATTTATCTTTCTCTGGAGCTTATAAGCTGCAAATCCGGCATAAAATATAAGGGCTGCCTCGTGCAGTTTTTCTGAGCATCCTTTAGGTGTAACTGTGTTGCTACTACTGTCCTCAAATTCTTCATCCAGGTCATCGTATTCAATTTGGTTTACTATGTCCATCTCCAGAATATGGTCTTCTACTGGAGCTTCCATAGAGTAATCTTCATCCATCTCTGCTTCCATTTCCAAAGAGTACTCTTCATCAACTTCTGATTCCATTTCCATTTGCATTAGCTCGCCTAGATTTTGCTGCAGCAAAGTCTCCATCCCAGCATCCTCATAACCTGCAAAGTCAGAGGAATTTAAGTTTTTAAAAATTATTTGCTTCAGATTTCGAATGAATCTATAAGCTGAAGGGTTCCTTTCATACGATCCTCTATTAGATCGTGCCATGGAGAACAAATTCTCTGCGACATCTGTATTGAGGTGTCCAACAAGAAGAAACTTCTGCTCGCTATATTATCTATGTTTTTTAGTTAGTTTACTTGAATCAATGAATGAAATCAATTTTTTATGCACTCCAAATATTGCGAGCTAGTCGAATTATTCGAAAAATAAGACTGACTCTATACACTAAATGCCAAGCTTTTAAATAAATTTGCAATGAATTTGGTTCGATATCTGGTTAACTAAATAGTATGGGTCGCAAGGAAATCAATAAAGTGGCGAAAAATTTACCTATAGGTAAACAAAATAAAGAATGGTGGTTTTACCCGAAATAAAAAGAGAAACCAATAAAAAGTGTTATTATATTACCCAAAACCGTAAAAAATTAAATATATTTACAACTAGGTACCTGTAAAAAATAGAGGCATGCATTTGGGAATGAAAACCCCACAAAACTTTCCTAACTACCTGTATTTGCACTTATTCTGGGAAGAATAAGTTCAGCTTGGGTTTTTCCAGATTATGTAAAAACAGAAATTAGCGGAAAAATCCTATAAGGGTTAATACCTAGACAATTCTTAGATTCTAGATTTATGACCTCTTCTAAGAAGTACACCATAGCACTAAAACAGAAAACGTAATTATAAAACGGATGACCGCAAAACAGTACGTTTTTTAAACCGTACACTCGAAGCCGTACTTATATACTTATTTAGGAAAATTAATGCCAATGTTCTGATTTCTCCGTTATAAAATATTATAGGGACAATACGCATCAACACAGGTTAGAGTTCGGTTTATGAATCAATATTATTTTTATGCCTTTATTAAGTATTCTGAAACGAGTCTTTAGTTAAATAAAGTATGAAAAATAGCATGGGAAGAGAGATGAAACAACGTTAATACTATTTCAGAAATGACGACCTATCCACCTACTTATACATAATAAGTTATACATAGGGTCATCGAACTTTTTTACTAATAACTCATAACTGAGACCATACATCAATTAACTTTATTTTACTTTTTAAATATTTTTTCCCCTGCACGATTCTACCCCATAGCAAATTAGATATACAATTAGTAAATCAGGACAATCAATCATATGCCCATACAAGATACAAGTAGTGTAATTTGCAATTCAAACCACAATATCAAAATTTCGTAGATCGTAATGCAGAAATTCTTCCAAAGAAGAATAAATGCACATCCAACTACACACAAAGTAGGTACCTGCTCATCTCATTCATAAAAGCAACAGACGACAAACCTGAAAAATTATGAAACCGAACCAAAAAACGAGAGAAAGAATAGATTACAAAACCCACCCCTCATCTACACTCTGAAATCGGAAAGGGAAAGCATATCATAAAACAGCGTCGCCAATGCATACGCATTCACTCGGGTGGTTTTTCTATTTAAAAAAAATATAGCAGCAGGTTTCTGCGCCAACTAAACTAAACCAACGATATCTATGATATTCACCCTCTAAAATATTTCAGCTTTCGTACAGTGCCGATGGTGGCGCAATGATCTTCTCGTCGAAGTGATAGTACTATAGTCTCTATATACAATGCTATAAGCCGTCCAAACTTTGGTAAGAAGATATTTTATTCTGTTTGCGACGACTGTCAAGAAAGTCTTGGAATTATCCCAAGGTTAGGTTAGGTTAGGTTGAGTGGGGTTGTGAGTTCATCACAAAAAGACCAGGCACCATAGTGGGCCCATCGCCATCCCCAGGGAACCGTTACGGTTAAAAACCTAAACCAAATCGCCCAAACAATCAATTTCCCTGCAGAAATTAATAATGGTCCCAATATTGTTTGAGGAACCAACCTCCTCTAAGTGATTAAAGAAGTACCTGCCAAGGTGCTTCCTTCTACTCCGAGCGATTGCTTGACACTCACATAAAATGTGGAAGATGTCTTCCGTGGCTTGTAGGTCCTCACAATACCTGCATATGTCCGAGCTAGCTAGTCCTAGTCTCATGGCATGCTTCCTTAGAAGGCAATGTCCAGAGAATATTCCTACCGTTAATCTTAGCTTTGTTCTACTGAAGTTGATTAATTCTTCAGACTTTTTCCGGTTTAAGGTGGGCCACAGTGCCTTTGAGACCCTGTGACCATCTAGCTGTGACCATCTTGTGGCTGCTAAATGGGAAGTTTTTTCGAAAACGACCCTTCTAGCCACGGCCATTGGTGGTCTTATTCCCTCAATCATGGTGTTAGGTGGGAGCTCCGCTCCTTCCTTGGCCAGAGCGTCGGCCTTTTCATTACCTTCAATATTACGACGCCCAGGTACCCAACATAATCTGACACGGTTCTGCGAACATAATGCCTTGAGCATTGTGCGGCAATTCCTTACTAGTTCAGATTTAGTGGTATGTGACTCTAGCGCTTTAAGCGCAGCCTGACTATCAATGTAGATGGCGATATTCTTATTGGATATCGATCTCATCTCAAGTACCTCCGCAGCTTTGAGTACTGCCAGAATCTCCGCCTGGAACACACTGCATGTGTCCGGAAGTCTCAGGGCCAGATGTAAGTCCAGTTCATTGGAGAATACACCAGACCCTGTGCCCTCACTGGTTTTGGAGCCGTCAGTATATATCGAGGTCTCATTTACCCTAGACACCAAGTTCCTATACCAATCGTCTCTGTCAGGGTACAACACATCGTACGGTGTGTCAAAATCTAGTGTACCAAGACCTTCATCCGACTTTTCCGGTATTTCGGAGAATGATTCCTTCAAAATACTGCTATGTCCTATCCTACTGTTCTTAAAGAGCCCAATATTAGTGAGCCGTAGCGCACTATTTAATGCAATTGATTTTATTTGTAGGTCCAGTGGCAAAAGATTTATAAACGCCTCCAGTGCAGCCGTTGGTGTGGTACGTACAGCACCCGTAACGGCAATGCAGGCTGTTCTTTGTGCCCTGGTCAACATATCCCGTACATACTTCTTGTTTGTGGCTTTCCACCAGACAAGAGCCCCATATGTAATTATGGGTCTTACTACCATTTTGTAAAGCCAATATAAGATTGGCGGCTTCATGCCCCATTTCTTTCCTGCTGTTCTCTTGCATATGAAGAGAGCATTATAAGCTTTGCGGACTCTTTCCTGTACGTTAAGTTTCCAATTTAGTTTCCTGTCTAATACCGTGCCAAGATATTTTGCGCTCTCCGAGAGAGAGAGCTCCACTCCATCAAGTCTGGGCAGGTTGAAGGGTGGTATCTTGTATTTTGTACTAAATAGTACGAGTACGTACGAGAATTATCCCAAACTTATATAAAATTTATTTTTTATTAAGCAATAACTAGGAAAACCAATCAAAAAGCAACAGAAAGAAAAACACAGAAATATATGTTTCACGTGTTTAGAAATAAAACAAAAACGCAATATTTTTCAATATTTTGCATACATTTGTACAAATTTGTGTGTGATAAAAACCATTTGCATTGTTGTATTACAACGAATAAAATTAGAAAGCATTCACAATTTACTAAAATTAATTAATAATTGTAAACGCTCAGGCTGAACTACATCGTATTAAATTCTCTCCTATTTCGAAATTCAATACCGCGATTTTGGATGGTTGGGCAACACTTGTCTTCTTGTCTCCGCGTTGGTGACCACCGGGTGCCTAGCACCTCGACTGGAGATAGGGTATCCAACCCCTGTGGAAGGTCGTTGGTGGCAGCAGACGAGAGAGGGGGAAGGAGAGTGTCTTCTCACTTAGGCACTCCCTCCTGTTTCAGGCGGCAGCGGATGAATTCCCTAGACGGAATCAACGGTGGCGTCTACAGTTCCAGTTAGGTCGAACTACTAAGTGTTATCCCTATATGAGCTGCTTCAACTTACTTGGATACCAGGTCTATAGGGACTTCCAATACTGAGCCAGGGTGTTGGAAAGAGTTGGTGGCGGATGAGCCCTTTATGGGTCAACGGCAGCGCTCATATCACAGAATGGGCTACTGACATCGGATTATCCGGCCCGCTGTCCTAGGGTTAAAACAAGGGCCTGGCCCTCCAGGTTGGGGGTTGTGCCGTCGGGGTAACTTCCCGACCACGGAAAAAACCACTAGTTATGAGAGAGACACAACCAGCCTCGGATAATGGTACTCCTCAAATGGCAACAAGACCCGGAACGTCAATGGACTACGACATGAGAGTATGTACCTGGAATGTACGAACGCTCTACACCCCAGGTGCTACTCAAAAACTTGAGTCTGTCCTCACGCGGTACAAGGCAGATATTACCGCGATCCAGGAGATACGATGGATAGGATCAGGCATGATGAAAAGAAAAAATTGCGACATCTATTACAGCTGCCATAAGAGATTGCATGTATTAGGATGCGGATTCGTCGTGGGAAATCGGCTAAGGACAAAAGTTATTGACTTTAGGCCGATAAGTGATCGCCTAGCTGTGATCCGCATCAAAGCTACCTTCCAAAACATAAGCCTAATATGTGCACACGCCCCTACCGACGAGGCTGAAGACCCCATAAAAGAGGAGTTTTATGACCTCCTGGATGGAGCCTACGGAGCCTGTCCGGAGTATGACGTTAAAGTTGTGCTCGGGGACTTCAATGCCAAAATCGGTCAGGAAAACATCTTTGGCGGGTTAGTCGGTAAGCACAGAATCCACGAAACGACAACAGACAACGGCTACCGACTAATTGACTTTGCAGCAGCTCGAAATACGGTGATAAGTAGCACTAGGTTTCCAAGGCTAAGGATCCACACAGCAACCTGGCGCTCTCCAGACGGTCGAACCGCCAACCAAATCGACCATGTGATAATCGATGCGAGGCACGCATCCAACATCCTCGGCGTGCACACATTCCGAGGGGCAAACGTCGACTCTGACCATTTCCTTGTTGCAGCTAGATTCAGAGCTCGACTGTCCAACGAGAAGAAGCTGCGGGCCGCCCAGAAGAAGAAATTTGACGTTGGACGCCTTAGTACACCTGGAGTAGCCAGAGCCTACAGAGAGCGCCTGAGCATGAAACTCTCCACTATGCACTCGCCTTCCACAGACGCCAACAATCAGTGGTGCCAGTCTCGCGACATCATCAAGGAGGTAGCCGAAACCACTGTAGGGTACCAGCCACCCCAGAGAAAGAGCCCGTGGTATGATGATGAATGCGTGTACAGGAAAAAGGTGACAGAAGATGCACACAAGAAAATGCTGCAGCGCAAAACAAGGGCAGCTAGGGAAGAGTATCGAGCCAGGAGAAGGGAGGAGAAAAAGATCCTGCGTAGAAAGAAGAGAGCCTACGCAGTATCCCAGCTCAAGGAGATCGAAGAGTCTCGTGATCGCAACAACATCCGGAGGTTCTATAAGAAAGCCAAGCAACTGGCTGCTGGCTTCAAAACCGGAACACAGGCTCTTCGAGACAGCGAAGGAAACCTAGTCACCGAAGCGCAGGGAATAGTAGATGTATTTAAGCAGCATTTCCAGCAGTTGCTTAATGGGCATCATGTTGAGAGAGTGGTAGGGGAAGAAGATAACCCGCGTCCAGCCAATGAAGAACCTATTCCACCACCCAGTATACACTGAACCAAATTTAGTAGTCATATTGATAAAAAAGCATGTAGATTTGAAGAAACGGTGATCAATATAAGGTCAACAGCTCCTGTCCGTTGTTTTGAAGAAAATTTGTACGGTATAAGAAATATTGTCATTTTGATGAAATGAATAATATTTTTCATTGTGGTGTTAAATCCACAAAAAATTTTCCAATTGAGTAATTATTTCGTCAATTTCAACGGAATCCATTCTTCAAGTTAACATAAAATATTCCTTATTTTCAAAAATATTTTTCAAATTGAAAAAAGAAATCTTCATTTTTACGTAAACATTTCTTCAAATTGAAAAAATATCTTCAATTCTACGGATAGTACTCTTTAATTTAATGAACGCTTTTTCAATATAACGTAATCTTTTCTTCAAATTGAAAAAAATCTTCTTGGTCTTTATTCAAGCTGAATAATTTTTCATCAATTCTACGCATCTTTTTCTTCAATATGAAGCATAGTTTTCTTTAAATTAACTATTATTCTTCGGTTTCGTGCTAATTTTTTTTGTCAATCTGACAAATATTTCTTAAATTGAAGAAATTTTTTGTTTTTAATTCCATTATTCAAGCCACATTAGAGAAATAAAATACGAATAAATATTTTTAATCTAAAAATATTTTTTATTAGCTATTTATATTTAAAAGAATTATAATAATAGTAAGATAATTGTAATAATCATAAATAATTAAGAAATTTAAAGCTCACAATACAGATATAAGATATAAATAAATAATTTGTTATTTAAAGTTTTTAAATCAATTTGATAATAATAATAAGAATTAATAATAATAAAGTGATTAAGCTAAGTAAGCCGTTAGCCGGTGGTCGTTCCGCGTAGCACTATCTGAAATAAGAGAAAATCATTAGATATTGCATACATATGTAGGTATATATTGTATTTATTCCTATACGTTACCTAGTACGATACTTGGCCAGTCCAATGTGTTTCCGAACAATCAGTCGTTTTTTAATTTATTAATTTAAAAGGTATTGTTTAACACGAACACGATAGGTACTATCCTCACTGCACCACTTCACTTACAAGAGTAAAAGCTATCACTTCTAGGACAACAATAAACAAATACATTTTAATGAAACTTCTTCAAATTGATTAATTTTTTGCAATTTGAAGAAAACGTTTTCCTTCAGTTAAAGAAAATTATTCAAGTTGAAGAAAAAATTCCCATCATATAATGATATTTATTCAATTTAAAGATATTACGAACAAATTTTTTTTATATTGCAACGGTTTAATGTGTATTTCCCGGAGTGAGGGATAAAGTCGGTCATAACATATTGAAGAAACTTCTTCAAGTTGACCAATTTCGTCAATGTGAAGAACACTTTAAAGCATTTCAACAAATTTATTCAATTTGAAAAAAAGTAAGATGTGGTAATAATACAAATTTGCTGGCAATTTAGGGAAATGTGGAGCTAGATTCAACTAGATAGAGTTTGTAAAACTCAAATTCTGTGAATACTCCGTTCGACAAAAATAGTGGTAGGTACGTGTGCAGAACAGCGATGAGTTTTTAAAACGTGATGTTTTTGCGGTTCTTAAGCACCGATACTGATAGGAGGTGATGTGCATTGGTTGTCTTTATTGTAGGGCGTTTCGCTTATTGTTATTACCTATGGAATAGATATATGTTGGCGGTTAGTCTTCTGAGGGCGAACAGTTTTAGATTTAGCGTAGAACTTCCTGTTAGTCGAACTGTTTTGTAGGTAAAGGGAATAAGTTTAGGCCAAGCTCCATATATAAATGTGATGTTTGAGTCCTGATCTAACCTCCACATTATAGAAAAAGATTAGTCGCTTTTAGTTTTGTTATGAAGGTAATCGTCATTAGTGTATCTTATGCGCATTAATTGCAATCAACATTTCTTTTTATAATATAATGTAATTAAAATAAAAAAATATTTATTACAGAAGTTGAAGAAAAGCTTTTTTTTTTTGAAAATGGCTTCAATGATATCAACTGATATAAGAATAAGCGATGTATTGTCTTTCTTATAGAATCCCTCTATAATATTCTTCAGGAAGTGTAAAGGTTTTCGCATACAGCTATATTTTTTTTTTTAAATCTCCACTTTCTCAAAACTGCTCAACTGTTTTAAACTATTTCTAAATTTAAGAACTGTTTGTTTGATTTCTTATAAACCTTGTGTAAAGTCGTACCTACATCTTAAAAAAACCTAAGAGCTTGTAAAACAAAGTAAGAAATACCATGCTCGATTCTGGCTACGAGTAAGATTTTTATTTGAGCAATCATAAACATTTGCATTAATTGTAAACTGGTATAGGTAAGTGCAAAAAAAATTAAAACGAATTACTAAAACAAAGAAAAAAATAACTTTGTTTTTGAAAAAAAAAACGTCCCCACTCTCCCCTTTTTTTAATTTAAATAAAACAAAATCCGATGCGGGAAAAAGGCTTTTGAAGAAATTTCATTTATCTTGAATATGTACCTAATCTTCAATTAGACGAAATATTTGATGAACAATTGTCAATTTGAATTGTTGAGGATTTTGTCAATATGAAAATAAATTCATTCACTTGAACAATATAATAAATAGTGTAGCATTTGATGAAACTTTACTGATTCTGAATATTTAATTTTCAATATGAAGAAACATTTTATGGAAAATTGTTAATTTGAATAAATGACTCTTCTAAAAATTATCAACAAATTTTTGTCAATATCACATACAGGATACCGGTTTGTTAACGACTTCAGTTTGTCAATATGACAAATTTTCATTGGTTTGAATAAAATATGAAATCGGACAGCAGTTGAAGATATGTTATTTATTTTGAATATTATATCTTCAATAAGACGAAAAATTTGACGAAAAATTGTCGATCCGAATAATAAATTCTTCAAAGATTAACAAAATATTTCCGTCAATATGAATACGCGATTTGGTTCAGTGAGAAGAGGTTGGCTTAGCTATAAAAAAGCTTAAGAACAACAAAGCCGCAGGCTCGGATGGCTTGCCAGCGGAGCTCCTTAAATACGGAGGTGATGTTTTGGTAGGGCGCATGCACCAAATCATCAACCAAGTATGGATGGAAGAAAACATGCCCGATGACTGGACTATCAGCTCCATATGCCCCATCTACAAAAAAGGCGATCCTATGTCTTGCAAGAACTATCGAGGCATATCCCTGCTAAATGTCGCGTATAAGATCCTATCCAACGTACTGTGTGAACGTCTTAAACCGTTCTGCAACACACTAATCGGCACGTACCAGTGTGGCTTCCGGCCCGGCAGATCGACTATAGACCAAATTTTCACACTGAGGCAAATCCTGGAAAAGACCAACGAATTTCAAGTCGAGACACACCATCTATTCATCGATTTCAAGGCCGCGTATGATAGTATACATCGTCAGGAGCTGTATATGGCGATGGCCGAATTCGGAATCCCGTCAAAATTGATTTAGTTGTGTCGCGTGACACTCGAAAACACGCGTTGCAACGTGCAATTTGGAAACAGCTCCTCCGGACTATTCCAAACATGCACCGGATTTCGGCAAGGGGACGCGCTATCATGCGACTTCTTCAATCTCGTACTGGAGCAGATAGTGCGTAGGGCAGGTGTCAACACGGAAGGCACTATCTTCAACAGATCCGTTCAGCTGCTGGGGTATGCGGACGACATTGACATCATCGGTCGGTCACAGCGCTCCGTGATAGAAGCTTTCACGGCGATTGAAGAACGGGCGAAATCTGTTGGTCTTGAAGTAAACGAGGACAAGACCAAGTACATGCTATCAACAAACAAACAAACATCTGTCCACCGCCTAGGACAAAACGTCACTATTGATAGCAACAATTTCGAGGTAGTTAAGGAGTTCATCTACCTCGGAGTAAACATGAACTCCACGAATGACATCCTAGTGGAGATCCGGCGGAGAATTACCCTAGGAAACCGCTGCTACTTCGGTTTGGCAAAACAATTGGGTTCAAAACTCCTAACTCGAGGGACGAAATGTATGCTTTACAAAACCCTTATACTGCCAGTTCTGCTCTACGGCGCCGAGTGCTGGACAATAAGCAGGAAGGGAGAGCTAATACTGGGTTCCTTCGAAAGAAAAATTCTTCGGCGGATTTTTGGTCCTGTGTGCGAGGAGGGCGAATGGAGGAGAAAATATAACCGCGAACTCTATGAGCTGTATCAAGATGTGGATGTAGTCCAAAAAGCCAAAATACGTCGACTACATTGGCTCGGCCACATCGAGCGAATGGACAATAATGCTCCAGCTAAGAGGATCTTCAAATCCCAGCCCCCAGGTTCGAGAAGACAAGGAAGACCGAACCTCCGTTTCAAAGACCAAGCCATCGCGGATGCCAGAGCGCTTGGTCTGGACAATTGGAAGCAGCGTGCCCGGGATCGTAGAGGATGGAAGGCTGCAGTGTCTCAGGCAGAGACTCTCCACGGGTCGGGAGCCCGTTAAGTAAAGTAAAAAGTAAGTGTCTTCAAAATGACATAAGGGAGGATTTATTTAGCTAATGTCCGAGATAAACATGGCTTTCTCAACACTAACATTTAACCCTACAGTTAGCGATAGTCTGGCAACTATATTTGTTTATTGGTAAAGGGATTTTGGAAAGTGTGGAGTCTTTTCGTAAAGTGCCAGACTAAAGTTGATTATTGGTAAGGCCGATGAACTAAAGGAAAACAACAAAAAGAAAGACGAAATAATCGAAAATATGCAATCACAAATAAACAACATGGAAAAACAACTAATTAAAAACAATATTGACATTAAAAATATTCCTCCAACTCCGCACGAAAATTAATTAGAAACTGTGAAAGGAATAAGTAAAACAATTGAACATGAAATAAAAGACACTGACATCACTGACATTTTCCGCACAAAAAACAAAAATCCAGAAAAATCTGTAATTATTGCCAGTTTTGCCTGTTGTTAAAACCAACTTCGTAAAGCGCGCACGTGCAACTCGACCCATCAAACTGAATTCTGTAATTAAGAATACAAATCAAGGCAAACTCATTTGCCATAGCGGGCGATAACACGGTGTATATCAACAACCAGCTGACGAAACAAAATAAACAACTGCTGTGGATGGCAAAAGAAAAGGCAAAACAAGAAAATTGGAAATTTGTGTGGGAGAGTGCGGGAAACGTTTTGGCAAGAAGAATTGAGAGCGCACAAGCAATAATGATAAACTCCTTAAATGATGTTGGTAAAATTACACTTTTACAATAATATATAGTTGGATTTGTAAGAATATAGACAAAAAGAAATACGAAATCAATATTGTTAAAATGGAGAACACAAATAATGTAATAGATGAAGTACTAGTCAACCTCGATTGTAGGGTAATAACGGGTGATTTTTTAGCTGGTTTGGTTTTGGCAACACTGGTTTTGACAGCTGACGTGAGTTTAGTACCTTGTGTCACTGTCAAACAGCTTCAGTTTGGTTTGCAATTTAACCATGGATCGTCTTACAAATGAACAACGCTTGCAAATTATTGAATTTTACTATCAAAATTCGTGCTCGGTTCGAAATGTTCATTTTCGCTTTTTTATCGAAAAATTGTGTTCAGCGATGAGGCTCATTTTTGGTTGAATACGTACGTAAATAAGCAAAATTGCCGCATTTGGAGTGAAGATCAGCCAGAAGCATTGCAACAGCTACCAATGCATCCCGAAAAAGCCACTGTTTGGTGCGGTTTATGGGCCGGCGGCATTATTGGGCCATATTTCTTCAAAGATGATGCGAATCGCAGCGTTACTGTCAATGGTGAACGCTACCGAGCGATGATAACAAACTTATTTTTGCCCGAAATGGAAGTTCTTGACTTGCATGATATGTGGTTTCAACAAGACGGTGCCACATGCCACACAGCACGCGAAACAATGGCGCAATTGCGAGGCGAGTTTGGTGAACAGTTAAATTCACGTTTCGGGCCGGTCAATTGGCCGCCTAGATCGTGCGATTTGACACCATTAGATTATTTTTTGTGGGGGTATGTCAAGGCTAATGTGTATAGGGACAAGCCCGCTTCGATTGACGCACTGGAAGCCAACATCCATGCATTCATTCGTGAGATACCGGCCGATATGTGTGAAAGAGTATGCCAAAATTGGACTCAGCGGATGGGCTACCTGAGACGCAGCCGCGGTCAACATTTGCATGAAATTATCTTTAAACATTAAATTGCAAGGTTCAAACTTTCGATTCAAATAAATATTTCATTCATTTTTTCGATTTTTTTGTGTTTTTCTTTTAAAAAAAGTTCTAAACCTCTTAAAAAATCACCCGTTACAAGGATTTAGCGGCATAAATGCTAACGATTTAAAAAATAAAAGGATTTCATGTTTATGTTTTAATATAAGATCATTGCGCAAGAACTGGAACAATTTCTGCCTAAGTGTAAGTCATATCATTCATGACTTAAAAATAATAGTCCTCGTGGAAACCAATATTAAAGATGAAGAAAAGTATTTGTATAACATAGAAGGTTTTGCAGCAGAATTCTCAAACAGAAATAATCGCAGAGGTAGTGGAGTTTTAATGTTTATTCGGAATGAATTAGACCATACGACACTTTCATCAGAGGGAAATAAAACGATACACATCCTGGGAATTTATAGGCCACCCGGTTTTAGTAAAAAAGCATTTGTTACGGAAGTTGAAAACAATTTGTGTCAGCTGAGCAAAAATGAAGAAATTATAGTGATGGGTGATATAAATATAAATGTCCGTGATGTAGGATCTAACTACGTGAAAGACTATTTGGAGATGTTAGCATCAGTAGGACTCATGAACATCATCACCGAATTAACACGAATAGTTCCAGAAAATGGAACAAAAACAGCAATAGATCATATCCTTGTCAGCAGAACAGATGGCCAAATGAACTCTGCAGTAATAGAAAGTGGGCTAACTGATCATTACCCAATTTTGTACTATACTAGTGATACAGCAACCCTAGTTAAGAAAGCCAACAGTTCTAAGTATACGATATGTAATGCCAAAGTTAGCCAGCTTATCCGTGAAGAAAATTGGGAAGATGTTTTGACGGAGGATGATGCCGAAAACATGTACCAAAAGCTAAGTCACAAGATGCAACATATATATGAAACACCAACCTTCAAGAAAATTCAAAATAGCAGAAAGCCTAGTACATGGATGACCCAGAGTTTAATTGTGAAGGGATGAACTGTACAGACGTTGGAAAAACAATAGGCATAACAAAAGTTATGAGACCGAATACAAACATTTTAGAAACAAAATAAATAAAGAAATAACAATACAAAAATCCTTCTATAAAAATCAATTCAATTTATTCAAAGCTGATCCTCGCAAAACATGGGGACTAATAAACGAGCTTTTGGGAAGAAAACAGTCAAATATCGATGAGACCATGATAGCCAATTTTGTAACGGAAGTTACATTATTAACTAATGAATGTGCAAACAATTTTTTAACATAAACTATTAACATAATCCATCACTGCAATGCGATAACGTCAACCCATACAAATAAAACCATAGCGAATTCAATATTTACCAAGGCTACTATCATTGATGAGGTAAATAAAATCATAAGCAAACTGGGAGAAAAGAAATCGCCAGGTGCAGATGAAATTCGAGCAGTTGACATAAAAAAACATGCAAATATATTTGCTCCTATCCTCTATTCCAATAGCCCCTAAAACTGCAGTAGTAAGGCCAATCTACAAAGGAGGAGTAAGAAACGAAGTCTGTAATTATAGACCAATTTCAATTCTTCCAGTTATTGAAAAATGTATGGAAGGCGTTATTATGGAAAGATTACAGAATTTTATAGCCAAACACTCTTTAATACATAAATGTCAATACAGGTTTCAAAAAAGTAAAAGCACTGGCAAACTCCTAGCTGAATTTGCAAACTTGGTTAACAATATGTCTTAGTAGTATTTATGGACTTTAGTAAAGCATTCGACACATTGAACCATTCCAAGTTAATAGAAGCTCTACGACGCGTTGGCATAAGAGGAATAATGGCGGACTGGTTAGGGGAGTATCTTCATGACCGGATGTATTGTGTGAAAATTAAGAACGCGATAAGTGAAAGGAAAAAGGTTGAATATGGAGTCCCCCAGGGATCAAAACTTGGCCCAATCCTTTTCACAGTTTTAGAATACTTTTAATTTAATATTAATTTAAATATCGCGGTCGTTTGGGAGACTATTTGGTTGTATTGTGTATAGGAGATTGAATTATTTATTTCGATAGGTAATGCTATTTACGAAGAACTGATTGAATTTTTCAGCTATCACTTTATTGTCTTTAACATATTCACCATTGAAGTTTATACATTTCGGTATTCCTCTATTCGGTCGAAAGAGAGGAAAGTGAAACACGAAGTAAAATATTTGTTTGGTTTAAGAACTAAAGTGACAGTTCAATAAAAACTCAAAGAAACAGGAGCACAATAAGTGAATCATAAGTGAATAATTGCTTAAATCACAGTGCAAGTGAAATCTAAAAAGTGAAAAAATATATATATAAAATTCACGAAAGCTCACAGCGTTCATAAGGTGGTAAAACGAAGTGTTTTGAAGTAAAATTTAGCAAGTACACGTAGAAACAAACCAAAGAACAGTGATATAAATCGTCATGGCTCAACAGCAAGCATCTGTGGAACAGTGTCTCATAACACTAACAGAAATAATGGCACGGCAAAATCAACCACAAAACTGGAGGACAGTGATAGAAAAACAAATCAAGTTCATGCAACCATTCAACGGTGAACCAGTAGTAAAGTAAAAGAGGTACAAATAACCAAACAGACACTATTTTACACTTAATTGATCCAGAAGAAAAAAAAACACTTACAAATTGAAAATGAAGATTTAACTAATAACAAGATAGAAACTTAAAAAGCAAGAATTAAATCAATAGTGCCTAATCCAAAAAGGACACAAAGACGAGGATTAATAAATCTAGTAGTAAATGTACAGAACTGGCTATTTGGAACCATGGATAGTAATGATAGGCAAGATATTTTAACTCATTTAGATATTGCAGGAAAATAGTCACAATGCAATACAAGCAATATATCTCTATCAGTGGCGTCTCGTCAGGGTGTGCAAGGTGTGCATTGCACACCCTGATCTAACCAAAGAAATCACTCATCGAACACTCAAATAATAATAACAGACATAAATATGATGTGCTCAATTACACTTTACACATCCCATAAAACCTCCATCAAACTCACACAGCCTACTATAATAATACTCATATTCATCCTCCCTAATTTTTCTTTCAAAATTCCTTCATCGTTGAGAAACAAAGAGAAAAACAATAAACTCGCACGAAATCTGGCTGTGCACGTATTCATCAAATAAATTCATCCAACTCAAAACTACATATATAACTACCTTCCTTCAGCTACAAGAGTTCATCCCCATCGTCATTCGTCACCCGCACGCCGTACCTGCTAATGTCGCTTTACTTTGATGAACTTGTAGTGAACTCGTGCGACGGTTTTCTGTGCACACGGAATATTCATTATTTTCTTTTGTTTTGTTCTGTTTCCGTAAAGCGTCATAAGTCAAATATACATGCAATACATCGACGCTCGTGCAAAAAAAAGCAGTGCACGACAGTCGATGAATGAATGAACGAATTTTGCTTTTCGTTTAGGTAGTATAAGTGGCTGCAGTTTCGTGCGGTGCTTCTGTTTTTTTTTTTTCTATTTATAATTTGAACAATGGAGTTTTTTTTTTATTTTAATCAAGAAAACAATAAATAAATCCGTATTTTTTAAAAATATATAATTTTCAAGAATTGCACACCCATCTAAGTAATTCACGCGACGCCGCTGATCTCTATATATATAAAATTGTTGCAAGTGCGTTGTGACTTTATAACTCACGAACGGCTCAACCGAAAACAATGGTGTGTTTTATTCTTCTTGAATCAGGGATGGTTTATGAAAAAAGAAAAGTTGGAAAACTCTCAACAGGTGGCGTTGAAGGCACACATTTCGTTTTTCAAAAGGAAAAGCACTTGGAAAAAAAATAAACCGGATTGCAATCGAGTAGTGGCACAAAACAAAAAATAATATTTTATATTTTCAAAGTAATTGTTGTTGTCAATTATTTTAATAATTTTCCGAGCAAATCGTTGTTGTCAAAAATTTTGAAAATCTTTTTTAAATATACCTACCTAGGTACCTAATAAGTTTGCTTATGCTTATACTATGTTACATTAAGTAACTTTGTGAAATGGAGTAGATACTTTGATTTATTTCATGGTTTTTGAATCCATCATTTTTGTTTGACATGTATTTTCAGGATCCTTGCATAAGTATTGTGTGAGTAAGTTGAAATGTAGGGGTGATTGAGATGACGTGGACAACGATGACGTGGACAACGATGACAGGCAACAGGAGTTGTGGAGCGTTTTGAGTTTGCACGTAGGGGTTGTTACGAAAAATGAGCGTGTAACAATTTATTATGGTATTCTGCTCATTAGTGAATAGGGTTATGGGGAACGCAACTCAAAGGTACCATAACACCTTCGGTACCGCTGTAGAGAGACAAGGGAAAAGGCTTACCATTTACCAACCAAGTTGATAGGTGCGGTTAGTTTTCTTCATGGCTGTTAAAGTTACAAATATTTCGACGGTCGCTGATGGAATATATTGTTAAGCATCGTGTCTTTGGTTATCCTATACTCGATGTTAGATGTATTCGATTGAATGGCAAAAAAGAGGCTTGCCTCATGCGCACATTCTCATTTGGTTAGTCGAAAGAATGCAACCAGCCCAAGTTGATGACATCATATTAATGTGCCGAGGTTTCAGATCTCGAAACCGATTCAGACCTGCATGATGTCATAATTACAAACATGATTCATGGGAAGGTTTGAAAATGGCATCAGTATTTTTATTCACATTTTCTGTTTCGTGTGAACCAACTTACAAACACATGAAAACCAATTTAACAGCTCGGTAAAATTCGATCACATTGCGGTAACAAGTCATTCCCAAATACATTATACATACTGTTACTGTTACGGAAATATGTCTGAAATGTAGGAACAGCGCTTACACTATAACCATCAATTTCTACTTGAGTTCTGGACCCGATAGGTGGTGCTGAAAGATAGGATAGCACACTATAGGTGGTACTTTGCAAAACATAAGCGGTATAGTAAAACGATTTGTGACACCTCCCATTCAAAAATAAAATCAAGCGCTATTTCTGAAGTTGCATAATTAAAATTATAATGGACTCACAATATCTGAAGGTGGTAACACAAGCGGACGTCAACGAATTCACAACCCTACAAATGCGGGCACAACTAATGTTGGACATACGGCCGACCATGGGCTGCAGCGTAATATTTAACTTTAATGCCGTCTGCTCTGTTTATGTTGAAAATAAAAAACAAAATAAAGGTGATAGTCCCAGTAATAGTAATAATAATGATGTACAAAATTATAGAATTTTATCTTATAATGTCTCAGGGCTAAAAAATAAGAATTTGTTTATAGATTTTTTTAATTTTATTAATCAGTTTGAATTTATTTTTTTATCTGAAACACATGTCGAAAAAGGTAAATGTGAAAACTTTCAAGGAAAATTAAAAGAATTTGAATGCAAATGGATTCCAGCAACGAGAATACACTCTAAAGGAAGAGCGATTGGAGGATGCTATATCGGATTCAAGAAAAATCTTGAAGGACTGAAATGTGAGATCAAGGATTTAGAGGAATTGACGTATATGACTATTCAAGGTGGGAAAGCCAAATACAGTTTACTGCCATCGTACTTAAACTGCAATAGCTGGAAACAAGATTTTGAAAAACTTAACCAGCTAATAAACGAGTTGAGTGATACTAACATGATGATAATTGGTGACTTAAATGCAAGAGTAGGTATCGAAAGTGGAGCTGAGAACAATTTGGAAGGCGTAAGACGCCTCTCATTGGATTCAACATGCAATGCAAGAGGCAGAAAGCTTCTAGATCTTTGTGATTCTTTTGGTCTGCGGATTTTAAATGGTACAACAGCAAGCGATAAATGTGGAAATTTTACCTTTGTGGGGAAGCAAGGAACAACGGTGATTGATTACTGTCTCATAGGTAAGGAATGGAGTGAATGTGTAACGGACCTGGAGGTAAAACCACTTCCCTACTCGGACCACCAGCCTATTTTGGTTACATTTAAGCAAAACTTCACTGTTAAGAAGAGGACAAAGGATATGAAGGTGATTCCTAAACTGAAGTGGAGCTTTTCAAAAGCACCTTCGTACAGAATGATGTTGGATGAAAAGTTACCACTGCACGCAGATACTGGTATTCTGGGAATTGAGGCAAGCATCAAGAGTTCGCACCCTGCCACTAGAAGGAATACTTATAACAACAGGGAATGCAAGAAGCCATGGTACGACGAAGAGTGTGAGAGAGCAAGACAAATTTCGTTCGCCTGGCTTAAAGCGTTTAGAAAACACAGTGGACGATTTACCAGGGATGAGTATCTCAATTCCAACAAAAAGTACAAGTTATTGTGCGTCAAAAAAAGGGAAAAGTACTACCAACAGGAAGCACTCTGTAGAAATGCATCGGAATTTTGGAAGCAAATTAGGTGTGTAAATGGAAGAAGATATGTTATGGGCAAGGATCTTAGCCCTGACGTACTGAAGGAATATTTTGAAGGACTACTGAACCCAACAACTAGCATAGTAAACTTTCAATTTGCTCCACCTGGAGTTAACAATGATATTCTGGATGGTCCTATAAACATTCTAGAAATAAAGGAAGCGGTGTGTAGTTTAAATAATGGTAAAGCAGCTGGCTCGGATGGAATCCCATCGGAGTTTTACAAGTATGGCACAATGTAGCTCATTGAGAGATTAAGGTCTGTGTTCAATAATGTCTTTGAGAATGGAAGCGTCCCAACGAGGCTAAGTGAAGCATTGATTTTTCCGATTTATAAAAAGGGTGATACAGCCGACCCACAAAACTATCGTGGGATTTCGTTTCTTAACGCTTCTTATAAAATTTTTAGCAACATCTTACAGAGGCGGCTAAATAAATGGATTAGAGCCAATAGACTACTAAAAGAATTTCAAGCTGGATTTAGACCGGGGTACTCCACTATAGACCACATATTTGTCCTTACCACCATGGCAAAGGCTTTCCTTACAAAAGGCAAGAAGTTATATGCCTTTTTCGTTGATTTTAAGGCGGCTTTTGACTCCATTAACAGAGGTGCGCTATTTTATAAACTGTATAATATGGGAAAGTCGATTAAATTTGGAAGAGTGATAGAAAGTCTTTATGAAAATACCCTAGCAGCTGTATGGGATGGAGAGGGACTTTCAGAGTGGTTCCGTACCTTGACGGGCGTAAGACAAGGATGTGCACTAAGTCCCAGCTTGTTTGCTCTTTTTATTGAAGATCTAGTCGATTTTCTGCCAGGAGGAGTGGAGTGGAGTGTGCATATTAAAGCCCTACTGTTCGCAGATGACGTCGTGCTGTTGGCGCATTCTCCTGAGAGCTTACAGCTGATGATAAATAGACTACAGGAATATTGTCGATTGTGGAGCTTGGAAGTCAACCTTAGTAAGTCCAAGATTATGATATTTAAAGAAGACGGGGGTAGAAATGGCCGCAATGAAAAGTGGGAATATAACCAAGAACCGATTGAAGTTGTGAAGGTGTTCAAATACCTCGGAGTCTACATCACTAAAAATCTCAATATGGAGTATCATCTCAAGGAGAAGCTTGCTAAGTCCAAAACAACCATCAATACTGTATGGAGGAACTGCTTCAGCAATAGATACTTGACGTATAGTAGTAAGTACAGAGTCTTTGAAGCGGTGACCAAATCAATTATGTTCTATGCAGCACAAATCTGGGGTGGCAAACAGTATGACTGTGTTGAAAAACTCTTAAGAATTTTTATTAAACGAATTTTTAATCTACCCTCAAACACACCTAACTATTTGCTTATGCTCGAGACCGGATTATCACCACTGTTTATTGAGACGTTAAAAATACAGGTTGATTATGTCCTTAGGATTCTTGCTATGCCGGACAACCGGTTACCAAAGATAGCTGTCCTGCATACGATTCGCTCAAAAACAAGCTGGTACAGAGAATGGCTGGAACTAGCCGAAGGATGTGGGGTAGCACTTACTGAACAGGACATCGGAAACTGGAAGCCGATATTATACAAGCTTATTGGCAAGGTGGATGAAAACATGCGTTAACGTTTTATAGACGACGCTTTGGGATCCGTACACCGTGGAATCTACAGACAACTGGATTATAACCTTGGACACAGAAACTACTTTCAAAATGCAAACAAGAGGGAGGAAATTTCGATGATGCTGCGATTGCGGGGTGAACTATTAAGGTTAAATTATGTTCCACATCGTAATGACTTGTCGATTATTTGCAACCTATGTAATCTAGAAGAGCGAGAGGATGTATTCCATTTTTTGGGTAAATGCCCAATCCTAAGAGAAACTAGGAGAGACGTCTTGGGAACAGATTTTTTGTCAGAAGAACAAAAAATTGTTTACATACTGCAAAATAGCATTAAAATATAGGGACAATATTAATAATGGAAACTTTTAACAAAAAAACAAAAAAAAAAAACTTTTTGTTTGCACTTATATCTGTTAACGGCTAATTATAAACCAATCAGGCAGACGGCAAAGCCATGCAAAACGATTTTGTTAATATATATTGTAATACTTTTGGGGTAATTAATAAATCTTATCTTATCTATCTATCTTATCTAATGGACATTGTCCAAATAGAGCACTTTGCAAATCTCAATTGATTCCGCTTATTCAGAACGACTTGCCATTGGTATTTAAGCGTCTAATAGCATGTGCATTGTGCATGCTCGAAATTATTACTTTAATTACATTAACAAATTTGGGCGAAACGAAGTTCGCGGGGTCAGCTAGTAAACAGATAAAAATAAGCAATCACTTTAACGAATCAATAGAAGCACTTAAAACAATTGTAGAACATGATAGAATAACACTTAAAACAATTGTAGAACATGATAGAATAACTATATTAAATAATTTCTATAAAGTAGAGAGTTCTATTACAGACATAATGAAACAACAAATGTACTTAGATCAAATAACAAAATTAAGATTTATAGAAAATAAAATAAACCAAATACAAGACAATATTATATCAGCAAAACATAATATAATACACCCCAGTATTCTTACATCAAAAGAAAACAATGAATATAAAATTGACTTTTATAAACTTAAATTAATAAAAATGGGCGTCTTAGGCTACGGCCACGCAATGAGCGACGAGCGACTGAGCGACTGGGCGACGAGTCGCTGAGCGACGAATCTGAGCGATGGCTGGCCATTTTCTGAACGACGTCGCTGAGCGATTAAGTGCGAAAATGCCATCGTCAAGTACGGTTCGTCGTAGCTTATTTGTTGATAGTCGCGTTCATATTTATAAATCTACTAGCGGACCCAGCGAACTTCGTCTCGCCCCAATTTAACGAATTCAGATAAACTCCAGAGTCATAAGACACAGATAGTTAAAATTTCAGTGTGATTTATTTGAATGGAATCGAAGTCAGTTTTCCGGCGCAAAAACAAACAACGATGGCAAGACGCGAACAGTCAACGTATAACTGACCGTGCGAAAAACATGGAAATTCAAGATTTATACCTCTAACGATTAGTCTTGCGATTTATGCATTGTCATCGCAAAAGCTCTCGAGCGATACATCGTCCAAAATCCAAATTATGCGATAAAATGCAAAATTTCGTCAAAAAAAAAACCGAGTTTTCCACTAAGAATTTTCTAATTTTCCATTCGAAATGCCATTCGGGAAAAATCGCACATACAATTCCATACAAAAAATCAATTTTCGTTTTTTCCAATTTCCCGACTTTTCTTTTTCCAAAATTGTTCTTGTCTTGTTCTTATAATAAAGAACCGCTGAAATATTTCAGCCAAATCGGCCCAGCCGTTTTTTACAGAATTTTTTAGAAAATAAGATCGAGGATTATGTAGATTTGGTGTACTGTACACCCCATAAATCGTAAAAGGGCAAATTATGGTGGATTTCATCATTAATATCCAAATCTTCCCAGATTTCCAGATCGATTTTGGTAATATTGTTGTATGTCAGTACCATCTTTTGATTTGCTGTCGGACTGGACGGCTTTGGACAGCTGAAATTAAACTTTTTGTATTTATTTTGTCCATCTTATTACTTTGTCGTTCAGCGATCGACTGAAAAAAGAAAAATTAAAACAGATTTGATTGCAGAGCGACGTCGCTCTGTCGCTTAAAAAATCGCTCAGTCGCTCAGGGTTTATGTGGCCACCTTCATACGATTTCATGTGTTTTAATTTTTTTGCGTCGCTCAGCGACTCGTCGCCCAGTCGCTCAGTCGCTCGTCGCTCATTGCGTGGCCGTAGCCTTAGAATATAAAAATAGATTTATTGTAATTGCCATAAAAATTCCAAAAAAAATTATATTACAGTAGAACAAACACTTATGTATTATTCCACTACCAAATAAAGAGTATCTGGAAATAGATAGCGAAGAGGAATACATTGTAGAAATTAATAATCAAAGTTATAAATACCAACCAGATGTTACACTTAAGGAATTAAAACTAAGTAAACATTGTGTAATACCAAGTAGTTGTAAATTAAGATACAATAATATAACACAAATACAGATTATAGATGACGAAACTATTGTTATTAAAAACGCATATGAAGAAGAAATTAAACAGAATTGTGACAATAGAAAAATAATTTTAAACAAAAATCATCTCATTAATTTCTTTAACTGCCAAATACATTTGTTAAGAGAAACATTTTACAATCAGCAAAAGATCATACAAGAAAAATTCTTCTGCCCCGAGAATAGTTGGAATTCTACATTTGTAAAAGCTATTACTTTTGATGAGATTGTTTCAAATAATTTTGAAAATATAAAAGAAATAAAAGAACTACAATTACATAAAGTGATTTCATATAGCATAAATGTAAGCACAGTAATTATAATAATAAGTGTATCCATATTGTTAACATACTTTTGTCATAAACACTACAAACTATCCAGAAACATAAACAATATAATTCAGGAGAATTCTTATCTAAACCGAGGAGGAGTAACATACCCAGATACAACGGTCACTCCCCCAAAACCAAACAGAGCAACAACACCAAAAGCGAATGTCAGCAATCAACCACAAAATGCAAGCCAAGCACACCGATCAGCAATTACTTTTCCAATCGATGACAACACTAGGAATATAGGTCAAGTCGACTACGCAGCGTCATCAGAAAATCAATATAAAAGGGAAAACCAATAGGGAAGCGAGCGACCAGTAATACGTATTCCATTACCGACAACTGCAGCGACGCTAAGGACGGCGGGTTGTCTCTAATGTAGATTAAGTTAATTTGTTTAGTTGCAATAAGATACGTAAGGTCCACAGTGACCAAGCCAATAAAGCGGGCATAATAAAAAAATAATAATAAATTGTTTTTTTTTTTTTTAATCTCGCTCGGCGCGGTGTACATTTCTCGCGCGGCAAATATTCTACGTTTTATATTATTATTTTTTGCCTTTGCAATTTAAATTTTATATCTATTGCGTATTTCGCGATAACTGTTCCAACATTATTCACTATTAGAAAACGGAAATTCCTAGTATACTTCGCAATTTTTTCCCGTTTCATATTTTATAACGTTACGTTATACCATTGTCCTAATCTACTTTTGATCACCTTCGAACTTATAAACATATTGGTTATTTTTATAAGTACATCTTCAAGAATCTTCCCCATTATATTCGGGTTTTCAGCATCGCACTACTGTTTGTTTTTTATATAAATATACATATACCACCCGTGTGTCTTGAGTCGCTATCACAGCGTATGGGTTTTTGGTATCCTGCGAGTATGATTTCATTATCTTCAATATTTTCAGTGGCATGAGTCTCTGTCAATATTGACAATATTATAAAATCAAAATTTCTGTTCCTACAGTTATGCTGAAGTTCATCATGATTACCCGTTAGACCTTGAATGTTGCAGTAGATACCAGATATTTTATGTAATTGCTATAGCACACATTTTTTTTTTTTTTTTTTTGGATTCTATTAGTTTTTTATATACATCACAATTCACATCTCTACAATCATGCCTACTGTTTAGATTAAGTTTAAATTTATCATTGTATCGCACACAGTTTAGGTACACATTTTAATACCGATGAGCTACATTCTCGAGTATCGTGTTTTCTCCGCATTTTACACATTTCATGCAATTTTTGCAGTTTCTCGCAACATGGTAATATCCCCGGCACTTATAGCATCTACTCAAATTAATATGTTCAAATACGCGACATTTTTCCCACCCAATATTTATTTTTCGATTTTCTATTATTTCTTTAAAATTGCACATCTCTAGCTCTACAATTGCACTATGCTTACTTACTTTACTTTAGGCTACAGTCCGGGGTGGACCTGGGCTTCAACCAACAAGCTTCGCCAGCCAGCTCTGTCCGTAGCTAGCCGTCTCCAGTTTTGCACGCGAAGTTGGCTGAGGTCCCCTTCCACTTGCGTGCGCCACCTGAGTCTCGGTGCTCCTCTACTGCGCCGTCCCTGCGGGGTGGATTCAGAGATTTTCCGGGCCGGAGCATTGGTG
This sequence comes from Cheilosia vernalis, assembly GCA_949126925.1. Classification (NCBI taxonomy): domain Eukaryota; kingdom Metazoa; phylum Arthropoda; class Insecta; order Diptera; family Syrphidae; genus Cheilosia; species Cheilosia vernalis. Next base: position 62,154,678 of record OX421362.1, read on the forward strand.
TCCATCCGCTCTAGATGACCCAGCCATCGCAGTCGTTGTATTCTGACTCTTCTGGCTAGATCGGTGTCGCTGTACAGCCCGTACAGTTCGATGTTATACCTCCTCCTCCACTCTCCATTTATGCAGACGGGACCAAAAATCACCCGAAGGATTTTCCTCTCGAAGCGGCCTAAAGCGTCCTCATCCGCCTTTGACAAGGTCCATGCTTCTGCACCGTAAAGCAGGACTGGGATGATGAGGGTCTTATAAATGGACACTTTAGTTGCTCGAGAGAGGGCTTTGCTATTCAATTGCCTTCTTAGCCCAAAGAAACAGCGATTGGCAAGAGTTATTCTTCGTTTGATCTCAGCGCTGGTGTCGTTGTCTGAATTTATAGCGGAGCCTAGGTAGACAAAGTCCTTAACTACCTCAAAGTTATAGCTGTCTATGGTGATGTTTTGTCCAAGACGTCGGTGTTGAGTGTCTTTTCTTGATGACAGCATATACTTGGTTTTGCCCTCATTGACTGCTAAACCCATTTTCGCCGCTTCCGTCTCAATACTCACGAAGGCTTCACTGACATCACGCTTATGATTATGTCAATATCGTCTGCGTATGCGAGTAATTGTACGGACTTTTGAAAGATCGTGCCTCTGGTGTTGGCGTGGGAGTTCTGCACGATTCTTTCAAGAATGATGTTAAAGAAGTCGCATGACAGCGCGTCGCCTTCTCTAAATCCTTTTTTGACATCAAAGGGGTCGGTGAGGTCTTTACCGACCTTGATGGAACAGCGTGAGTTTTCCATCGTCATCCTGCACAAACGGACGAGTTTGGAAGGGATACCAAAACTAGACATTGCCCTATACAGATCGTCTCTGTAGATGCTGTCATACGCTGCCTTGAAATCGATGAAAAGGTGGTGGGTATCGATTTGGAATTCCTGAGTCTTTTCCAAGATCTGCCGCAGTGTGAATATTTGATCGATGGTGGACTTTCCTGGCCTAAAGCCACACTGATATGGACCTATCAGGTTGTTGACAAACGGCTTTAGGCGCTCACACAGTACAGCAGAAAGGATCTTGTATGCGATGTTAAGGAGACTGATGCCTCTGTAGTTGGCGCAGATCAGAGGGTCTCCTTTCTTGAGGATCGGGCAAACAATGCTGAGGTTCCATTCATCGGGCATACTTTCATCCGACCATATCCTGCAAATGAGTTGGTGCATGCTCCTGACCAAATCATCGCCAGCCGCTTTGAAAAGTTCGGCAGTTAAGCCGTCCGCTCCGGCAGCTTTGTTACACTTAAGCTTAGACACAGCTACCTTCACTTCAGCTAGGTCGGGTGGGCGGAATCGTTGGTCATCTTCGCCCAAATCGAATGGTTCATTCTGCCTGACAGCGGGATTTGTTTCGTCGTCGCCGTTATACAGTCTGCAGAAATGATTTTTCCAAATCCTCAGCATTGACTGCGATTCTACTACGATGTTCCCTTGGTCGTCTTTACAGGCTTCGGCTCGAACTTTGTACCCTTGGCAGGTTCTTTTGACCCTTTGGTAAAACTTTCGATCCTCATTCCTGCTGTAGCATCTCTCTATCTCTTCAATCGCGCGCTTCTGGTGCTCTCTCTTTTTCCTTCTGAGAAGCCGGTGTTCCTCTCTCCTCTTCTGCTCGTAGAGCTCGCGAGCAGCTCTAGTCCTTCTGTGCAGGGCCGCTTTGTATGCTTCCTGTTTAGCTGCATGCGCTTGCCGGCATTCGTCATCAAACCAGGGGTTTCGTTGTGGTGGCCGTGTGAAACCCAGCACATCAGAGGCGGCATCTCGAATGGCATTTTGGCAATATTGCCACTGGTTTTCGATACTTGATGCTGGCGGCAAGGGACTTCGTAAAAGGTTTTGGGAGACTCGATTGGAAAAGGACATGGCGATCTCTTGCGATTGTAGCCGTCCGACGTCAAACTTCCTCACAGTATTTCCATCTCTTGGCGTTGATCGGGATATCCGCAGCCGTAAATTGGCTACAACGAGGTAGTGATCCGAGTCAATGTTGGCCCCTCGGAAAGTTCGGACCCCAAGTAACAATTTGACTTCGGTAAGGTTCAAATTGGTAATTTCTGTAGGCAACCATTTCGATAGGGTCTCTATAGGATTTGTTTACCGAAGTAGACCGATTTCGAAGCAATTGTTTCCAAAATAACTTCTGTACGTCCTTTGCGAAGCATACACGCAGACTTTATAGAGGGATATGAAATTAAGTTTCGTTAAGATCTCTATAAGACCTTTAAAAAGGAGAGAGGAGATGATGGAAAGTGTATTGCTTCGGTAAAGCTTGCGGTTGGAAGTAGAAGCTTCGTTAGAGCTTCTCACAGAAGGCATTATAGAAGCAATGAAATGTCATGCAATTAACGACTTGCGATTGGAAGTCTTAACGAAATTCTGAAATGTATCAAGTAGTTGAGATTTACCACTGCAACATTATTATGACGAGTTAGCCTAGGGGTAGTGTATTGGAGTACTACGCAGCAGGACTCATGTTCGATTCTCAGTGCGACCCGTTGTAAGTAAAATATAAATTATATACGGGGAGCATTCACTGAACGAAAATTGTAAAGAGTCAATTATAGTAGATAGATAATGTTTATTAATACGAAAAACAAAATAAGAAATTGAAAAAGTTGAAGAATAAAAAAAAAAATAGTTTTCTTTTCATATTTTGTGCTTTTGTAAAGCTTCTATAACGTTTCTATAAGGTTTCTATAAAGTTTCTATAAGGCCTCTTTAAGGTTTCGGTAGTGACCTACCTGTATAAAGTGCGCCAAATTTGTTTCTTATAGGTCTTATGCAGTTAATATTGCGGGAGGGGAAATAGCTTCGATAGCGCCTTACCGAAGTAAAATTGTTACTTGGGACGTCCATAATACCGGATGAGTGTCTTGCGTCGATCGCAATATGATCAATCTGATTGACGGTTGATTGATCGGGAGATCTCCATGTCCCTTTGTGGATGTTGAGATGTGGGAACTGTGTACTAGCTACCACAACGTTTCGCCCCGCAGCAAAGTCGATCAGCCTGAATCCGTTATCGGAGGTGGTGTCGTGCAGGCTGTGTTTTCCGACTGTGCCACCAAAGATGCCCTCTCTTCCTAGCTTGGCATTAAAATCGCCTAGGACAATCTTAATGTCGTAGCTAGGGCACTGCTCATAAGTTTTGTCCAGGAGCTCGTAGAACTTATCTTTGGTGTCGTCATCTTTCTCCTCTGTGGGGGCATGTGCGCATATAAGGCTAATGTTGGCGAATTTAGCCTTAATGCGAATCGTCGTGAGGCGCTCGTTCACACATTTGAAACTCAAGACTTCTTGCCTAAGTCTGCCTCCAACGACGAACCCACATCCAAATAGGCGCTGCTTTTGTTGTCGGTAGCAGTCTCCGTAGTAGATATCGCAGTTTTTCATTCTCCTTTTGCCCGGCCCATCCCACCGCGTTTCTTGGATGGCAGTAATGTCTGCCTTGCAGCGGTTTAGGGCCTCCGCTAATTGTTCGGCTGCACGTGGTCTATTAAGGGACCTAACATTCCATGTGCAGATCCGAAGCTCGTTGTCCTTGTTTCGTTTGCATGGTTCGTCATCAGTAAATCCGTCCGTATCCGAGGCTTGTTGTTGCTTCGTAACAGTATTTTTTTTTACGTGGCCGGGAAGTTACCCCGACGGCACAACCCCCAACCTGGAGGACCAGATCCTTATTGTGACTCTAAGGATGGAGAGTCGGACATACCGCTCCTTATAGACCTGAGCTCCGAATACTTCGTAGTAGCCCGTATAAGGTGTTCACTAAGTAGCTCGACCTGACTGGAACTGTGGACGCCACCGTTGATTCCATCTCGGGAATTCCTCCGCTGCCGCTCCGATGCAAGGAGAAGTGCCTTAGTGGAAACCAGTGTTGTTATGGATATTGTTTGAGAATCGTAAATTTTCTCGGTTCAAAATCGTATTTGTCATATTTTCTAATTGTACGGGTAGGTACAAAAAATGCGTTTAAGAGCGTAGAGGTCATAATTGCACTAAGTTTGAATGATATTTTGTAATGCTTTTGAGAGAAAGTTTGAACTTTAATATTATACTTTTTCCATTATTGGTTTCAAATTTCAAGCAAATTTAACCTCAATAGTATTAACTGTCTTACCAATAATATTTATACCTTCTAGGGGTTTCCACCCTTAAGAGGCTTCTACCCAGAAATGGAGAAAAAGTGCAAAAAATTGCTTTTTGTTTCTTTGACTGAGCGATTAAATTGAAACTGAATGGATTTTAAAGAACAGAATGACCTCTTCAAAAACGTTTGGAGGAGATTTTTAAGAAAACATCTAAGTTATATTATTTTTAAAGAATTCCCAAAGGTGTTTTGGAAAATTGGCATAAAATGATTCAATCTTGGACAAACCATGATAAGACGGGGTACGTTCTATCTGAGATCATTATCTCAGCTAAAGGGTAATATCCAAAACACCAATAGCGTCTAGACAGATCTTGAAATTTTACACTGGATTGGAAAACACAGGTGTTTAAAAACAAACAATATTTTGAAATTTTGAACTGCGTTTTTCATGTGAATATTGATGCACGTATGTTTCAATTTTTGCTCAGAACAACAAAGTATCATATCAGCAAACAGATCCAATAAAAACTTTTATTTACTTAGGTGTATTTTGTCACAAAAACCGAGTTCAAATTAAATATTTTTTCAAAAAACTAGTCTGTACGTTAAATGTATTCAGTTTCAATTCAATCGCTCCAGTAAAAAATTTCCTTATTTTTTGCACTTTTGCTCGACTTCTGTGTAAAGGCCGCTTAAACAAGTTATTGGGCTAAGACTGACATCTATTGAGTCTATTGAGATATTTCTTTTTTATAAATATTGCACTACTATTACCTTGTAGAATAGGACATACCTATGATAAGCGGCTAAGAATTTATATCCCTTAAGAAAAGTAAATGCTTTTAAAAAATTGTATTTATCAACCAATCTGCAATTTTTAAAACTAAAGCAACCAAAGGGTATTTTAAAATATCAAAAAAGCTGTGATAACAATACAAAACAAAATAAAAATTATTATTCGTTTCATATTAGTATTTCAGCTTAATTTAATAAGAAAATTTAACGTAATATCTACAAGTTAGCATTTAAAGCAACCGCCGAAAAAGATGGAACAGTAAAAATTAGTTTTTTTATTCTTACGACAAAAAAATCTGTCAAAAAGATGTTTCTTATCGAAAACAATTACAACAAACCAAGTACCACTGATTGGATTCCATCAACACCTGAGGGATGGAACAGTAAGGAAATGAAATATTTCAGTGGAATAATTTGTTCTTTTTTTTTGGAATTGACTGAGAAGTTTTTTTTTTAAGTTTTTTTTTTACAAACTAACTTTTAGAATTATTCATAAGCAACATTTTAAAGGCAAGTGTTCAAAGCAAGCAAACGCAAATTTGTATTGTTCCGTTTTACGTAAGGCTATAACTAGGGCCTAACGCAAAAAACACAGGAGTACCTTGCTTTATTGCAAAGGAATGTGTTGGCAAGGTAAAGTCATATTAAAAGCCTTTGTACGTTTTTTTAGGTTCTGTTTTTGAAACTGGTTGGATTTATCTATCGACTCGTATGTCGGTTTACCCATCGTATTTATGTTTGTAAAATATCGGAAAAAATCGTTAAACTATTTACGAAATCGTCGAAATTAGGGCGAAAAAGAACAAAAATCGTAACGTCGTATTAGCCTTCGTAAATCGTCACTTTTACGATAAATACGATCACATAACAACGCTGGTGGAAACACTCCTCCCCCCCTCTCTCGTCTGCTACCCCCAACAACCTTCCAAAGGGGTTGGGACCCAATCTCCAGTTGAGGTACTAGGCACCCGGTGTTCACCACGGGGAGGTGAGAGTAGGAGTTGATAGACAGAGGTTGGTTTAGAAGAAAACCTGTGGATGCTTGTATCCTCTTGAATGCACATGTCTATCCTTTGCACTATGCACATCTGTACTATTTTTGTTTTTAAAGACTACACATTTTACCGTTCCATTTAAATTGTTTTGCTTTTTGATTGCTTCTTCTAGTTCTCCTGTTGTCCTCATTTTACTCATATCGGTAATCATTACTTGCGGTTATTTTCGATATTAATTTGACATCGTATTTTTCTCCTAGCTTTTGCTTCACTTCACTCTCAATTTTTTGTACAGACTCTTCACCAACACAGTTAATCGCAATCGCCCCTTCATTTGTGTTACTTATTTTGTCTACTTTTAAGAGATGATGGGTCGATTTTCTCTTTGATTTCTTTTTTTATTTTTGCATTTTCTTGCTTTGCTTTCGGTTTAATGTACACTGTTAACTGTTAATTGCTCGGCATAGTTCATTTGTGGTCTCACTCCTAATGCCGTTTTTTATATCTTTTACATTATTACACATTTCCTCACTTTGTTTCTTAAAGATATTTATTTTTTTATCTCGATTACACTTTTTTCACACGTTTCCTGTGCTTCCGTCAATTACTTCAAGTAATTTTTTTATTTCTAATTCGTTTTTTTTTTTGCAAAGAAATTTCAAACTCGTTCTTGTATTCTTTTAAATAATTTCCATTTCTGTTGTTGGATTTATTTTTTGGGTAATTGCTTAGGATGCCCTGCTTTCCTTTAGGTTGAAACTCTTTTTAAAAAACACACTTTTAACTCATTTTTTTTTTTTTTTTCAATTTTATTGAGTTACTTATATTGTATATTATCTTAAGTGATAGGATAGAGAACGAATACAACCGCTCTTTTTTAAACTTGTTTTTCTCGTTTTTATTGGATTGCTTCTATTTTATTTTATCTTATTGATAGTATAGAGAAAAATTTTGTTTTTGACTGCACAACCGTACTCTAGCGCACCTATTCAACTCGGCAAACTAATTTTCTTATTCTCTGTTCTGCCTCCGAACATAATTTTGTCTGGGTACGACATTACCTTGAAGAGGATATGCGACACCTCTGAGAATTCTGTTGGCGACTAGTTTACTTCGCGGATTATCGTGATTGTGGGAAGGGAATTTGGAAATGTATATTTTGTTAATATGTAACATTAGTGGGGTCGTGGGAAAGGAATTTCGAAATGTATATTTTGTTAATATGTAACATTAGTGAGGTCGGGGGAAAGGAATTTGGAAATGGATGTTTTGGTATGTAACACTTTTTACTACTTCTTGCATATCTTTTAAAACCATGTCTACATTATGAATATACAATAAGCAGTCTTCACATATAAATTTGATCATCGGGTTTGTCTCGAGTATACCGCTTTTATACTGTTCGAGACCGCTACACTTTAAAAAAGTTATTGCTTAAGACAAATTTTATACGTCTGTACTCTCTTATCGCAATATCACTTAAAATGACTTGACACTCAACATAAGTAAATGCAATGCGATATCCTTTACTAGATCTTCGTCTTATATTAAGTTTAACTACTCAATTGACTCAACTCGTTTGAATAGAATAGAAACAATCAAGGAGTTATGCGTGACTCCATTGTCCTTCAAAGCCCACATTGAATATGTCGTTGCAAAAGCTAATTCAGTTATTGGATTTATAAAACGAAACGGTGCAGACTTCAGAGATCCATTTGCTTTGCTATCACTTTTCACTGGGCTAGTTCGGTCGCTTCTTGAATATGCCGATGTAATTTGGAACTCTGGCTATTCTACCTATTCAGATCGACCCGAAAAGGTTCAGAGGCCTTTCACAAAATATGTTTTTTTATAAAATGCATTGGATCCCTTCGCCAAATTACAAAGCAAGATATCTTCTACTTGTAATTAAATCCCCGAAATCCCAAAGTCAGATTCATGATGTAATGTGTGTGAGGGACTTACTGTGCTACCAGATAAGATGTCCTACTCTGCTGACAGGTATCCATATATGCTCCATCTAGACCAGGGATTCCCAAAGTGGTCGATATAGGTTTCCCTGGGGTCAACATAAACGAAAACTGATTTTGGGGGTCGACGAGGTTTAAAAATCGACCCCTATTAGGTAATAAACAGAAATTCTTATTTGAAACGTTCAAGATACTGTATAAGTTGTGTTACGTGTACCAACTTGTTATAAGAATGACCAATATTTTAGTAGGAAATATCATTGTTGTACTTTTAAAAAACTCAACAAGTCGATAAGCGTGCACAAATTTGAACAAGATAAAAAAACTCGGCAAGTCAATATGGCTATGAACGGCTTATTTTACCAGCCTTCCTAAAGAACGTATTGCACAAGCCCCGCACATGATATTATTAAGAGAATTCCTTTGAGCATTAACACCGCTCAGAGACGAATAGACGAGATGGGACGCGACGTGGAAAACATTTTTATTCAATTTCCAGCTAGGAAAACGACGAAGTCTTTACTCGGTTACTTCTGCACACTGAAGTTCGCTGGCTATCAAGAGGCTCTCGCTTAGCAAGATTTTCAGCTATTTTTGAATCTGTGTTAGAGTTTTTACAAGAAAAAGATCCGAATTTGAAAGAAAATCTGAGAAATTGCAAAACAGGTATTTATTACTTGACTGATATCTTTGGTTAGTTACTTTACAGCTGCAGGGTGACGATCTCAACTTGATTAAAACAAAATCAATAATATCGGCCTTTGTGGGTAAACTCATCTTTTATAAACAAAATTTAAGCAGAAAAGAATATTCAGTTTCCGCATTTGTCAAAAATACCAGAAATGCTTCAAGATGATGTTATTCTATCTGTTTAGGCCGCAATAGCCATGCAATGTCATTGTGCTATAGATAACTCAGCATTATATTGAGTTGTAGTTAAATTGTTGTATCATTATGCTAATTAAGCAATATTGAATTTGGGTTACTTTAGGTTAGTTAGGCAATATTGATTTGTAGTTATCTTTTGTTAATTAAGCATTTTATTGTTAATTAAGCATTACCGATATTTTATTGTTAATTAAGCACTATGAATAGATTATTAAGTAGTATAAAAAGAGTAAGTGGTTGAAATAAAGAATCATTATCAGAACAACACCCGAAGACTGATTTTTCTTGGCCACCAGTGAGTCTGCTGGGGGACCCTTCAAGAGTGCAATCGATACAGGTATCGAGTGTACAATCGTTAAGTTCTAGGTTCATGTACCTAGGACCAATACAGGCTGAATAAAAGAATTCATCCTTTAACATTTGGCGACCGTGACAGGACCAAAGACATTTGTGTCCAAAAAACTAAATTTTCGTAATAGTACTTGGCTTAAGGCGCAGTACAATAGTTCGGGGGCGTACACTGGGCCATAACACAGTGGAGTTGCGTGAACCGGAGTGCGTACAGTGGTTATAACACCAGTCAGGGTTATACAATTTTTTTCGCGATTGGGCGTAAACTGGGCCATAACACAGTTCATCCTAAATTCGAGCGCTGATTGAGTATTCTCACCGTTGGACCATTTGGTTGAAATTCTTGGTTGAAGGGGGAGTAACGGCAGGATGGATTTGGATACAACAACCAAAGATCAGGAGGAGATCGGGCAGACTATTTGCAAACTATGGAGGAATTTTAAGAAGGATTTTCCTGACCGCAAAACAATTAGTTACTTGGAAGACCGATTACAACAAATAAACTCACTTTGGGCAGAATTTGATGACCTTGACTCCAAAATCAGGGAGATAGTGGATATCGACCTCAGTCATCCCTATTTCAGCCGTGATTATTATGGAGAGATCAAAAAAATAAGGGAATCATTCCTGGACGACATCCAGGGCAAATTAGAGATGGCACAGGCGGCGATCCCAGGCAACGTATCTCCCGGTCCACCAAAAGGGGATGGATTAGGAATAGCAGCTAAGGGAGCAATAGCGAAATGCGTCCAAGAGCAACCAGCAATTCCAAAACGTAAGAAGGAGCGCACTACAACCTTAGAAGATCCGCCCGTCAGTTCCTTAAGGCAACGATACCTTCTTGTCATACGGATCCTAAGGGGGTCAATGGATAAGATGACATTACAGCCCAATAGAAGCAAGGCTTATTGTCAAGTCAAAATTCGGACGTTGGAACAAAACTGGGAAGAGTTAACTACTATGTATCGAAAAATGGAGAATCAGTTAACCCAGGAAGACATACAAGACTACTTTGAGTTACAGGAACGACTCGCGGAACTGTTGCAAGAACTCTATGGGGCAATGGAATCATCCTTAGCCCAAGGATTGGAGCAGCTGCCAACAACGATGAAAATGCCCAAGGTTGAGTTACCAAAGTTTGATGGTAACTACCTCCAGTGGCAGCAATTCAATGACCTGTATTCTGAAATGATCCACAACCAAAGGATGTCAGATGGTCAAAAAATGTGGTTTTTAAAATCAAGCCTTACAGGAGAGGCCGAAAAATTGGTGCGCCATTTGACAGTATCAGGTGGAAACTACAGTGCAGCATGGAAGATAATAACAGGACGCTACGATAATCCTAGATTGCTGATATCATCCTGGCTATCGAAAATGTTGTCCCATCCGGCTATACAAACTGGAAGTGCCAGGTCAATTCGCAGTCTACACAACACCATACAAGAGTGTATGCTAGGGCTGGAAGGACTAGAGGTGGATACCAAGGCATGGGACCCAATCTTGCTTCACCTATTTCTGAAAAAGTTGGACAAGGACACACACACTCTATATGAACAGTCCTTGGTGCAACCAAGACAACTTCCTTCATTCAAGAAGTTTCTTGAGTTCCTTGAGAATCGTTTTCAAGCTCTCGAGGCCTTGGGTAACAAGATCGGAAGATGGCAAATCTCAAAAACTGGGCGCCAAGGCATTACCAGCAATTGCGTCGCAGCAATGAGGTTGTCCGATCTGCAAACACAACCATCCAATTTACAAATGCAAACAATTCTTGGAGGTTACATCATCAAAACGACTAAGCATAGTCAAACAAAATAATCTTTGCATCAATTGTCTGCGAGCTGGGCCCTTTGCCTCAGCTTGCAGTTCCAGTAATTGTTCGAAGTGTAAAAAAAAGCATAACACTCTGCTACATCTAGACATAAATATCAAACGTCCATCGAAACTCCCAATGATCATCAAGAACGAGGAACCGTCAACAAGTCGAGCAGTTGCGACAACAAGAGATCCGGATACAGTTGTTCGTGCACTACTTAACAACAATAACAATGCATTTGTGCTGTTAGGGACTGCAAGAGTAACCCTAATCGGACCTAATGGTAAAACCTGGGAATGTCGGGCACTACTGGATTCCGGTTCGCAGATAAATATTATAAGCCAGCGCATAGTGGATAATCTTGGTCTGAATACCATGGCAGAAGCATTATCAATTGAAGGAATTGGCCAAGGCAAGCAATTATCCAACCAAAGAGTCAACTTAGAGATACAATCGCGAATCAATGCATACTCATCCAGGATCGAAGCCTTCGTGTTACCGAAAATAATATCATACCAACCTGCTCAACCCTTGGACACATCCACCTGGAATATTCCCAGCAATATCCCATTGGCCGATCCTAAATTCAACCGGCCAGACAGAATCGACGTTTTGCTAGGAGCGAAATTTTATCACCAACTGTTGGTGGTCGGTCAGATTCGATTGGCAGGAGATCTACCAACACTCCAAAATACGGTATTTGGTTGGGTGATAGCGGGCAAGGTAAGCAGAGTAATTGCCACAGCGGTAACTTGTGCAATTGGAACCGAAGAAGAGTCACTCAATAAAATCATGGAAAAATTTTGGCGTCAAGAAGAGGATCAAGATAAACGAGAAAATCTGACAGTAGGAGAGAAGCAATGTGAATCCTTCTTTGAAAAAAACAGTGCAAAGCTTACCGTTTTCCGCAGACCCATCGAGAATTGGAGGCTCGAGGGATATCGCACTACGGCGGTTTATGTCAATTGAACGAAAATACAGTCAAAATCCAGATCTAAAAAGGTTGTACGTTGAATTTATGGAAGAATATCGCCGGTTAAATCATATGGAGGAAATTGACTATAGGAACTTACCAACTCCTCACTATTTTCTGCCACATCACGCAGTGTGCAAACCAGATAGCACCACCACTAAACTGAGGGTGGTATTCGATGCATCAGCAAAATCATCTACGAACATCTCCTTAAATGAACTACTACGGGCGGGACCCACAATACAAGATGAGCTATTTTCGATCCTCATCAGATTCAGAATCCCAAGATTTGTGTTCACGGCAGATATCGAGAAAATGTATCGGCAGATACTTATGCGGCAAGAAGATAGGAATTTCCAACTAATCTTTTGGAGGAACGATCCAAGCCACGATCTGAAATGTTACAGACTCCGCACAGTTACTTATGGCACCACATCTGCACCATATCTAGCAACAAAATGTCTGCAACAACTGTCTATCCAAAATGCTCATCGATATCCACTAGGATCCAAAATACTGGCACAAGATTTTTATATGGATGATGTAATAACGGGATCCAACAGCCTATAGGAAGCAATCGCAATACAACGACAGCTTATACGGATTTTAGAACCCGCTGGATTTCATCTACGAAAATGGTGTAGCAATTCTCCACAGCTACTCCAACAAATTCCAATTGAAGATCAAGCTATACAATCAGAAATATCAGACAAAGAAACGAACCAAATTAAAACATTAGGACTCATCTGGTCACCTAAGGCGGACAATTTTACCATAAATTCAGCAATAATCGAAAATAAAAAAATAACCAAAAGAACAGCATTGTCAGATATCGCTCATATCTTTGACCCATTGGGGCTAATAAGCCCAATCACCATCATGGCCAAGCTATTCATGCAAGACTTATGGAAGTTAAAATTAGATTGGGACGCGTCCCTGCCAATGGATCTACATAGCTCTTGGGATAACTTTCGACGAGACCTAATCTCAATCAAGGACATTCAAATTCCGAGACATATATTTTCTGGAAAGACACCCACGAGCATACAGTTACATGCGTTTGCAGATGCATCAGGGCGAGCATTTGGGGCGGCAATATATATGCGATCCAGATTGAACGACGGAACTATCAAGGTCCAACTGTTATGCGCAAAATCGCGGGTAGCCCCCATGAAACAAGACGCGGGCGCAACAAATCAAACAACCATACCTCGGCTGGAACTGTGTGCGGCCAAACTAGCAACCGAATTAACACACAGAGTAAAAGGAGATTTAAAATTGGGATCAGTACCCTGCGTTTTTTGGACGGATTCAGAAATCGTTTTAGCATGGCTCATATCATAGCGTCTTCATATCACAGCTACATTGCCAACCGAGTAGCCTTTATACAAAGGCTGACTACACCGAATCAATGGCGTCATGTGCCATTAAAGCAAAACCCAGCAGATATTGTCTCCAGAGGATTAGCACCGCACAAGTTAAAGCAAAGTTCTATGTGGTTTTATGGACCTCTATATCTATACGGTCCTGAGAACACTTGGTCTGGGCAACACTCACAAGGAGAAACGGAATTAGAAAGAAAAAGGTCCAAAGTCGCGCTAGCGGTCACGGAAAAGTACAGTACCATACTGGAGTCGATAGATCATCATAATTCCTTTACAAGACTACAGCGCATTACAGCATATGCTATGAGGTTCATATCTAATACACGTAAAGGAGGACATAAGAACAAGGAGGTTTCGCCTAATTCAATCAGAGAATTAAATGAATTTGAGATCAAAATCAAGCATAGGTCATATTTCGTTCAACATCTCTCCACCGGAGAGTTAGAGGTTGCGCTAATGGCGATCATCAGAGACGCCCAACATCAAGGGTTCGAAGAGGAATTTAAGGAACTAATCAAGTATGGAACTGTTAGCAACAATAGCCCACTAAGCAGCTTAACCCCTTTTCTGGATGAGGCATCCATGATCCGAGTTGGCGGACGACTACAAGCATCCCAGCTGGACTTTGATGCAAAACACCCATTGTTACTCCCTTGTGCCAATGCAACTACAAAGCTGCTCCTCACTGATTTACATATCAGGAATTTGCATGTCGGGCCGCAAGGATTATTGACAATAGCCCGCCAGAGGTATTGGCCAATAAGAGGGAAAACCTTAACACGATCCGTTGTACAGAATTGTGTTCGTTGCTCTAGAGCCAAACCAAGGTTAATGGATCAAATCATGGGAAATCTACCAGCCGACCGAGTGCAACCAGCGAGACCATTTTGCAACGCAGGAGTGGATTTCTTCGGACCAATATGGATTCATTATCGGGTCAGGGGAAAACAGCCAAGGAAAGCATATGTGGCAGTATTCTGCTGTTTCTCTACAAAAGCCACCCACTTTGAAATCGTTAGTGATTTGACAACGGAAGCGTTCATAGGAGCGCTCAAAAGATTTGTTGGACGACGAGGGAGATGTCAAAACTTGTACTGCGACAACGCTACAAATTTTGTCGGTGCAAGAAATCAACTCCAGGAAGCCGAATTATGTATCCATGATGAGACATCCGTTGGGAAGATCACTACATTTTGCCACACAAAGGGCATCCAGTTTCACTTCATACCTCCCAGAGCCCCACATTTCGGTGGTCTGTGGGAAGCGGCGGTGAAATCTGCTAAACATTTTCTCAAACGGAATTTGGAATCATCAAATTTAACATACGAAGAATTGGAAACTCTCATGATTGAGATAGAAGCCATATTGAATTCGAGACCCCTCACACCTTTATCATCGGACCCCACCGACCTAAGTGCATTGACACCAGGGCACTTTTTAATAGGTGAACCGTTGGTGAATATCACCAAACCACAAACAACAACGGAACTCGGACAGGAAAAACGATGGAAAACTATAACAGCACTAAGGAATCAGTTTTGGCAGCGATGGTCGCAAGAGTACTTGAATGAATTGCAGCATCGGTATAAATGGAAGCAAGATAATCACAAGATCACGGAGGGGATGCTAGTCATAGTTAAGGAAGACAACTTGCCCCCGCTGCAATGGCCTCTCGGTAGGATACTAAAGGTTATTAAGGGAAATGATGGCCTGATCCGAGTAGTCGAAGTTAAGACCTCGTTGGGCATATTCAAACGAGCGATACATAGGTTATCTCCCCTACCAATAGAAGAGAGGCTATCGGAAGGATACGCAAACCAATCTTGCCCAAGGAAGGACGATGAAAAAATCAACGCAACGGGAAATGTGCCTGAGATAGCCAGTACTCGACACCGCAAGGAAGAAATCCCTCGGAAACGATCACGACTGTCAGCCATTGCAACAATATTAGTAGTGTTAATGGCACTACCAACGATCCATGTAGTTCCAGTTGAGCTGATGCCATTCGATTCACAATCAGGGATCTACTTTGAGAATATGGGAACAGCCAGTATATTAGCGAGTGAATGGAAAATTATAGCCTATTACGACATGGAGATTTACGCGAAGGAACTACAATTACTAACGAATACAACGTCATCCTTAACACATCTATGTCAGCTGATTAAGTCGAGCACTCTATGCGAAAAAATAATCATACAGATACAAAATTTAGAGGGAGAACTCCTAAGAACCAATGGACTATTGATACCACCGGCCGAGGGAAATCGGAGTAAACGAGGTGCGCTCAACCTTGTAGGCAACGTGGCCAACACATTGTTCGGCGTCTTGGATTCAGACTACGCGGACCACATTTCAAGGACAATTGAGGGCATCAAGCCAAATGCAGAATTACTAAGGAACCACATTAGGAATCAAACATCATTTCTTGCAGCCACCATAAACATAATGAATCGCGATCAAGAAACCATAGCAACACAATTTGAGACCTTGTCAGCCCACATTGCTGAAATAACCTACAAGACCAATAACATCTCCCATGATCTATATCAAGAAGACTTATCACAAACCTTTATATCGTTGGCGATTCAAATACTCACCACTATCTCAAACTTCCAACGTATCCAAAGCAATCTGCTAGATGTGGTAACGCACAGCCAACATGGAAAAATAAGCCCACTATTAATGCCACCAACACAGCTGCAACAAGAGCTACGCTCTATAAAGGAACATTTACCATCATCATTAAAACTGCCTGCAACTTATATGGATTTAAATACTCTTCTCAACCTGATGACCATTGAAGGAAAAATTATGCCGAAACATGCGGTTTTTGAGATCACAATACCCTTGATATCATCGGAGGATTTTGAGATATATCACGTAATACCAGTACCTGTACTGATAAATGGATCATTTACCACCATTCAGCCATCTTCACCATACATAATAATAAACCTTCATCGAGATCTATACTATGCAGTCTCCGAAAGAGACATGAAGAACTGTTTGTCGATCAACCATGAAATGTACTTATGTAAGCAAGGTGGGCCTCTACATCATAAGGGTTCACTGACCAGTGCCTGCGAGATCTCATTCTTTAATCACCAACCAGCGTACGATAAATGCCGAATTCAAAGGGTTGGGGATGGGCCCCACTGGATTCAGCTCCGCAACCCGAACGAATGGATTTACGCCTTACAACAAGAAACGATAGTCAACGTGGTATGTGGTCAGAACAGAACATCTCTAACCATCAGAGGATCGGGTGTCGCTAAGCTACAAGGGGAATGCCTAATGAAGCAACATTTCCTAACAATACGAGGACATAACGTATATCCCTCAACCACTAGACTCTCATATAGTCCGCTAAGTAACCTCACGGATGCCGTAATTCCAAGGGGGGGGGGGGGGGGACATCCCTAATCACGCCACAAGATCTATATCAGCATCACATGTCGGAAGTCAAGATGCTGAAACAAAATATCGAAAAATTCATCAAATCAGGCCCAGAAGAATTGCCGACCCACGATGTCCACCACAACATTGGATACGCTGGAGTATTATTGGCGCTTTTAATAATCATCTTCTTGGTCGTTAAATGTTGCATTGGAGCCAGAAGGAGCAAGCAGTGCATTCAACCAATTCCGAAACCAAGACATATACGAGGACAACATGAAATACATGAAGATAGATTTAATGTACATATTGATGTTTAAGTTAACCAGTTGTATAATAAAGATAATATCTACTATTGAACCTTCTGTTCAACGCGGGCAGAATGTTTAGGCCGCAATAGCCATGCAATGTCATTGTGCTATAGATAACTCACCATTATATTGAGTTGTAGTTAAATTGTTGTATCATTATGCTAATTAAGCAATATTGAATTTGGGTTACTTTAGGTTAGTTAGGCAATATTGATTTGTAGTTACCTTTTGTTAATTAAGCATTTTATTGTTAATTAAGCATTACCGATATTTTATTGTTAATTAAGCACTATGAATAGATTATTAAGTAGTATAAAAAGAGTAAGTGGTTGAAATAAAGAATCATTATCAGAACAACACCCGAAGACTGATTTTTCTTGGCCACCAGTGAGTCTGCTGGGGGACCCTTCAAGAGTGCAATCGATACAGGTATCGAGTGTACAATCGTTAAGGTCTAGGTTCATGTACCTAGGACCAATACAGGCTGAATAAAAGAATTCATCCTTTAACACTATCATTATGTCACTCACTTGGATGCATTACAGAAGGGTTTTAATAAAAGGTTTGAGGATCTTTTAAATTTAAAAATTCCTCAATGGATAATAAATCCGTACAATATCACAGCCATGGAAGAAACCAATGTGATAATCCAAGAAGAGTTGATTACCATCAGCACAGACCGTTTAAAAATCAACGAACGCGGGGATTTAAGGATGCAACTCACCAACATTGAACCGGATTCATCCATCTCACTGATTTTTTTTACATTTTTTGGTTTTCTTTCCTACCATTTTAATGTTTTTTTTCGAAAAAATTACTACCTACTTTTTTTGTATTTTTACTTAATTTGTTCCTATTAATATTTATTAATTACACTTGATACGAACTAAATGTTATATCTATTTATATTATTAAATTTTGGTATTCAATTTTTGTTAAATTCGTAAGCATTTTGTATCAATAGGAAAAAAACTATAGATAGAATTTTTAAAGTAATTTGGCTGTGGGGGTCTTGGAAAAGGGTTCTCTTGCTAAAAATAGTTTGGGAATCCCTGATCTAGACCCTTAAGAATGAGGCATTTTTTGATTCAGGAAAGCCACAGAACTAATTATGGTCAAAACGAACCTATATCTAGATGCATTCGAACTTTCAACAGCGTTTATAGCGAGATAGATGTATCTTTATCTAGAGACAAGTTTAAATCTGTATTGTTATAAATATTTATATTTTAAAGAAAAAAAAAAGCATTGTTTCCATTTTCTATATTATGTTAATTTGTAACGTCTGTTAGCTTTCTGATTATGAAAAAAAAAATAATAATTGAGGTGGATGTTGACTAGAAAACCAAATATCCCATCTAGAAAACCAACCCTACCAACTAGAAAACTAACTATCCCAACCGGATATTTTTGAGGTATAAAGGAATCGAGGTGGGTATTGACATAGACACATATTACTAGATGGTGCATTTCATACCCCGACCTGAAACAGCATATACCTCATAATTTTACTCCTAATAGATGGCGTCCCAATGCAGTTGGTCAATTTTAAACCTTTTTTGTGTTTGCATGTTTCCATATTTGTATCTATGGTGTTTGCAAGATACACAAACATGTTGCAGAGAATGGAGGAAGAGAAATAGCAAATGAAATCGATGAGGAAATCGAGATCGTACTTTTTGTATGATATAGCATATAGCTAGTTGTATGGTGTGTGAGGTAGGGCAAGTGTACTTTTAGCATGACAATACTGATGACGATGGGGATGGAGTATCTTTATGAAGACAACAAGGTAGCCGTAGCATGTGTGCATATTCCGATATTTTATTGCGGATGGAATATTATGAAATGATCAATTATTTAGCGTAGACAGGAATACATTTCCTTGTTTGCGGATGCTAGAAAGTGAATGGAAGAAAATTAAAGATACTGACACAGCACTTTTGTTTTAATTCCACTTCTAGCATTGCCACTATCTTGATCTTCTCCATCTACCCATTCAGAAAGATGAGCCTCACTTTCGTTTCCTTCCTCAGGAGCCGTTTGAGGATCAATTACTTTCATGTCAAAATTATTATAGAAATAATAAAGAACATAATTACCATAAGCATTAAGTGGTCGCAGTGGCCTAGTGGTTAGTGTGTTGGACTACTATGCGAGGGGTTCAGGTTCGAATCCAGCAAAAACCCAAATTCCAACTCAGGGTTTTTTTCACTGCGCCACCTCTCGAGAACGTCTGACAAACATCCGAGAGTATAACTGTCATGAAAGAGCTTCTCAATCGGCCCGTTTGGAACCGGCATAAAATTGTAGATCCCTTCCATTCGTTCCAAAAATTAAAAAAACTCACACAAAACGAATGGTTGCGAGAAGCTAGGCCCTGGGTCCCCACAGACCTGTTGCGCCAACTATTATTATTATTATTATTATTATTATTAATTATCATAAGCATGTATAAATAACATACCTGTCACATTTGTAGACTCTTGCCGGACGACGTTCTCCCAGTCCATTTTAAATTCTTTATCATCGTCTTCAATACAATTAAAGAATTGGGAATGAAAAATGCATTTTAGGGTCACTAATTTTGCGAACGTAAATCCAATATCGGAAGCATTGGGATTACGATTAAATCCGCCCCTTGCCCTTACTTGCGAAAAGAAGTTCTCCAATGGGTCTTGATTTAATCTGGCGGTAAAAATAACATTTTCATTTCCGTACTCAATAGTAATCCCTAATAATGCATTTATTGTTTGAAGAAAGCCATCGAAACAGAAAACGTTGGGCCTACGTTGTTCATTTTTGGATTTAATCGGTTGCAGATCTCTTATTCTACTCTTGATATCAGTGAGCTCTTTATAAATAAAATTATCAATCTTTACAGGATTTTGATATGGCTTATTAGTAAATTGCCGACTATTAAGTGCATCGAAACAATTGTTAAAAATGGAACAATAGTTAGCAGTCGGTAGTGCATATTCTAATCTATCCTTAAATATAGCTGGCTGCATTTGTACTGCAGTTCGCAAACTACAGGCAGTAGTGTTTGACAAAACCTGTGATGCAAGCGAAACGGTCATTTTTTGGAAAGTGGTTGGAAATAAGTGTCTTTCTGACAATTTGCACATCGTTTTTGTGACGGAGTTAGTCTCAGCGTTATAGACATCTTGCAAAACATCCCACTTAGCAATTTCACCAGATGAGCTAAACAAGATATCGTTCTTCAAAAGTGTATTCCTGGCAGATTTTATAAGATGAGGAGCGTCGAAAACTGCAAACACTTTTGTGTCATTCAATGTAAAATATGGTTGTTCTGCAGTTGTTCCTAATCTAGTAAAGCAGTTTCTATTGTTAGACCCTTGATCTGCAACAACTGCAATAATTTTTATAGACAAAGACGTCTGCAATTGCTCAATAAGAGTTGTTACAATTTTTTCTAGTTCAAACCCCTTCAGCGCATTACTAGATAAATAATAGCAAATTGGTTGTTTCCAGTTTGCAAACAAACCTCTAAACATAAAAAAAACAGGCTTTATTAGCTAATGTACTCGATCTTTCCTCACCATTATCAACGAATCCAATAATCCTATCTAAATTTTCATTGTACACTAATTCTTTTTTTGTTAAATATCACTTACAAACTCCATATACATATTAGATATTAAGCAATAATGATAAGAATATGAATTGTATAACTGTAATAGCATTATTACCTAACTAAGTTAATATTATAAGTACATTGAACGCATACTTCCTATAATTACACATGAATATTACGATCTATTACTTTTTGTATTACACACCTAAACTACCAATACTGAATATATGAACATTCTTTTATATCTATTTCGTCAAAGCATAGGCTACATAACTTTTCTTCTTCTTTTAAATTTAATGTTGTTGTTCTTATTGCATGTACTAAATTAGAATTAAGTCCAGGTTGGATCATTTTGAAGTGTGCCCACCGTCTTATCGAAGAAGGGTGTGGTAGCTTTCCTCTACAGTTCGATTTTAAAAATTGGTACATGAAAGGGGACCTTAAATATAAGTTCTGAGCCATATACTTATCAGCCACTTTGTAATTGGCTTTAGATTTTAAAAATAACTTGCAAATACTCTTAGTTTTCCTATCGACATGCTTTAATGAATCTATATGCGAATTTATATCTCTTTTTGACAATTTATATCGAAAGAATGTATGTAGAAATGAAATCTGAGGAAATGTATCCAGGAGCATACCCATTCATATACAATTTGGCGCGAATACCCCAAAGCTGTGTGTGAACGTGAAGGCATCATCCCTTCCAACTTCCTCCCTCACCATGCTATTGATTGATAATTAATCATAATATTGCATTTTCTTTCCTTTGTTATCCTCTTCTATAAAAAAAACCAAACCAAAACCACTTCCACCCTGTTATGTCATCTTATAAGAAAGACTTTTGTACTGACGCGACGGTTGGGGATGGCGAGAATGAATGAAGAAAGAAAAGAGGCAAACTTGTAGGTAGTTTTTGTTTAGTTTCTTTGGTTTTCTTTAAGCACGATTATCCATTATCAAGTCTCATTAAGATACATGATGCCGTAAAAACCAAGGAACATTTTGGTTGTTTGGTTTGTTTCGCGAAAAAGGAAAATAGAGAAGAATCAGGTATGAACTTCACTGAGAAGGCAACGAAGTCCATGGTTCAAGTTGGTCGGAAATGTTTCTCAACAGTACACCTCAAATAAAGTGCTTTCCAGCATGTATCCGAGTTTGAGGTATATTTTCACGGTGGCGCCATCTAGATATTGGGGTATATCGGAATAACCATTTCCTTTATATGAAATGCACCATCTAGTAATAATGTGTCTATGGTATTGACTAAAAAACCAACTATCCCATCTAGAAAACCAACTCTCCCAACTGGATCCCAACTAGAAAACCAACTATCCCAACTGGATCTTAGCATCTACACAAACCCACCAATATACGCAAACCATATCCCACCGGAAGTTTAGTGTACTGAATAACTTTAAGCTACGACAGCAACCTGAGACTTTGCACCACCCTCAGAGCACCTCTTTACTTACGCCAGACCCAACCAATATTATACTACTCGTACTGAATGTGAAAAATGATATAGTCAAGGACATCAAAGTGATATTGTTGAGTTTTTAGTTTGCCAGTGGGAGGTGGTAATCAAAAAAAAAATAGGAAAGTTTATTTGTGACTGACTTACATCTATGTACTTAATACTATGATTTGTGATATGAGTGACAAAAGAGCTAAATATTAAATGAGCATATTCATACCCATTGGGTGTGTATGAATTGGGCAGACATTGATTGGCATTAACTTGGCAATGTCCAGTGTTTCAACTTTCTCATACACATCAATTGTGCTTATTTTACCTCCAATTGGTAGCCGCCGGGTACTAGTCCTGTCCATCCGGACTCGACTTGCTGAACTTATAAGCGCGAGTGTTGAGCACGAAGAAAATAGCAACACTATAATGCTCTGTCGGAATTGACTGTCTGCTCGAGCCTCAGAAGTCTAAACTGAGCACCTCAGAAAGAGGACGTTCGGCGGATGAATTCACGTGATTGAATCAACGGTGGCGTCAACAACAGTCAACATGCCAGATACCTTAATGAGCTACTTCGACGTATTTGGAGCTGAGGTCATTAAGGATTTTTTAATACTAGTCAGGGTGTTGAAATAGAGATGGTGGCGGAGGAGCCCTTAATGGGTCAACGGCAGCTCTCGAATCCCCGAAGCGGGTTACTGACTCCCGAATATCCGACCCCTTTTGTCCAAGGGGTTAAACAAAGGGCCTGGCCCTCCAGGTTGGGGGTTGTGCGTCGGGGTAACTTCCCTACCACGGAAAAAAATTTAGTTCCGAAACTACTACAAGCCTCGGATATGGATGATCCAAATGTTGACGACCCCTGCAAACGAATTAAGGACAACAAACTTCGGATCTGCACGTGGAATGTCCGGACCTTAAACAGGCCGCGTGCAGCCGAACAACTAGTGGAGACCCTGGATAGGTACAAAGCCGACATCACAGCCATCCAGGAAGTGCGATGGGATGGAGAAGGCACAAGAAGGATGAAAAACTTTGACATCTACTACGGCGAGTGCCGCAGAGAGCAGAGTCAGCGGCTATTTGGATTTGGACTTAGGCAAGAAGTCTTGGGATTTCGCAATATTAGCGACCGCCTAGTTACTATCCGCATCAGGGCCAAATTTAAAAATATCACGCTGATCTGTGCTCACGCCCCGACGGAGGAGAGAGACGACACGGCCAAAGAAGCATTCTACGATCTTCTTGAGAAGACGTATGATAAGTGCCCGAAGTACGACGTCAAGATAGTTCTTGGCGACTTTAACGCCAAAATCGGAAAGGAGCGCATCTTTGGCTCTACGGTCGGAAAGCACAGCCTGCACGACAACACCTCCGGAAACGGACTCAGGCTAATCGACTTTGCGGCGGGGCGAAATATCATTATTGCAAGCACACGATTCCCACACCTCAACATACACAAGGGGACTTGGCGGTCTCCAGATCAACAAACCGTCAAACAAATTGATCATGTTGCGATCGACGCCAGACATGCCTCCAGTATCTTGGATGTCCGAACGTTTCGAGCGGCAAACATAGACTCGGACCATTACTTGGTAGTAGCCAAAGTACGGATGCGGATATCCAATACTCCACAACACCGAGAGGATACTGTAAGAAGATTTGACCTTTCAAGGCTACTATCGCAAGAGACCGCCAAAACCTTTGCCGGCCGCGTCTCCCTAAACCTCTCAGCAAGTTCATCATCAGCTTCACCAGCATCAAGCACAGAGGACCAGTGGCAACACTGCCAACGTGCCATCAGGACTGCCTACCAACTAATGCTGCAGACAAGAACCAGAGCGGCTGAGAGAGCTGCCCGCGTGCTCTACGGTCAAAAAAGAAGGGAGGAACACCGTCTTCTCAGAAGGAAAAAGAAAGAGCACGAGAAGCGAGCGGTCGAATCAATTGAGGGACGATACTGCAGAGGTAATGTTCGAAAGTTCTACCAAAGGGTAAAACAATCCACCCAAGGATACAAGGCCCGAACAGAAAGCCTGCAGAGATGAGCATGGGAATACAGTAGTAGATTCACAGTCGGTGATGAGGATTTGGAAAGAACACTTCTGCAGACTGTTAAACGGCGGAGACAACCAACAACCCGCTTTCAGGCAGAATGATCAGTTCAGCTTGGACGATGATAGCCAAAACTTCCGTCCACCCGACCTACACGAAGTGAGGATAGCGATATCCAAACTTAAAGCCAACAAGGCTGCTGGAGCGGATGGCCTTCCGGCCGAGCTTTTCAAAGCAGCGGGAGATGGCTTGGTAAGGAGCATGCACCAACTCATCTGTAAAATATGGTCGGATGAAAGCATGCCCGATGAATAGAACCTCAGCATCGTGTACCCCATCCACAAGAAAGGAGATACTCTGAACTGCGCCAACTACAGAGGAATAAGTCTCCTGAATGTAGCGTATAAGATCCTGTTGGCTGTACTGTGTGAACGCCTAAAACCTTTTGCCAACAACCTGATCAGCCCATATCAGTGTGGTTTTAGGCCAGGAAAGTCAACCATCGACCAAATTTTCACACTCCGACAGATCTTAGAAAAAACCCAGGAATTTCAGATCGATACACACCATCTATTTATCGAATTTAAAGTCGCCTATGATAGCGTATATAGGGACGAACTATACAAAGCCATGTCAAGTTTTGGCATCCCCGCCAAACTCGTCCGTTTCTGCAGGATGACGATGGAGAAATCTCGCTGCTCCGTCAAAGTCGGCAAGAACACCACCGATTCATTTCATGTCGAAAAAGGTCTAGATAAGGCGACGCGCTATCATGTAGGGGAGAGTATGGGATATGGGACACAAGCATTATCCTCAACGTCGTATTCTTTTTCTCGTTCCCGTTGATCACAAATTTGCTCTTAAGTCTGTATCCACCGGTAAACGAAGCATGTCTTGTGCGCAGTTGAAATTACGCAGTGGAAAGCAAAAAAAAGTAATTTGTGCATAAAAAGTAAAATCTTTGGGTAAAATTTGAGTGAAAAAAAAAATAGCTAATGAGTGAACTTATTGTTCAAAAAGTGAATTAAATAGATATTATCAGTGAATTATATCTAATTTTGTTTAGTCTGTGCCGTATTTTAAGTGATATTATGTTTTATCTCCTTGAAGTGCCCTACAGGATGATTGGGACACTTCTATGCAGGAGGAATGGGACACCTGTCCGAGGGGGAAGTAATCAGGTGTATTCAAGGTACTTTTTTGTGCGTATTCATGGTGAATCACAGTGTATCACAGTGTATTCAAACGAATTCACATGCAATCACAAGTACATAGCAAATCTGTATTCAAGGACCACTCAAAAATATTGATTACTTCCCCCTCGCACCTGTCCGTGAACCGAACAGGGGTCAGGTTCTGGAATCTTTTTGGAAAGCGAGAACATTAGACTACACTACCCCTTAGGTAACCTAAGTACGGTACTGAAAGGTGTCTGTTTGGCAGTACAATGGACCAGTAGTTGTGTCTGATTGCTCCATCGGATAGTAACACCCCCGACAAAAAAAAGCTTTTCCACATCAAAGTCTAAGCCAAGAACACTTAAAAATGTTCGTACGCAAAGTACATTAGAAACAAATGTTTTAAGATAAAAAACACACACAATGTAAGGCGTCCCATTCCACCACATAGCTGTCCCATACCTCTTGCTTCCAGGAGGAATGGGACAAAGTTTTCTGGTGCATGAAATGATTCATAAATTTTATTCTGGTATACTTTTGGATACTTTCATATTTTGGATAGCTTGCCAAAATGTTATCTTATATTAAGAAAAATGTTTTGTGCAGATATGATTTATAACTTGCCAACAGTTCGCGTTTGACTGAAAAGTGTCCCATACATACCCACTTTCCCCTACTTTCTTTAACATCGTTCTTGAAGCAATTGTAAGAAACTCACAAGCCAACACCAGAGGTACAATTTTTCAAAAGTCCGTTCAACTACTTGCCTATGCTGATGACATTGACATTATTGGGAGAACGCGGCGAGCTGTCAGTGGCGCTTTTGCAAGTATCGAAACGGAGGCGGCGAAGATGGGTCTGGCTGTTAATAAGGACAAAACGAAGTATATGTTGTCAACGAGAAAGGACTCTCAACATCGGCGACTCAAGCGAAGGATCACTCTTGCCAATCACTGTTTCTTCGGGCTAAGAAGGCATCTAAGAAGTAAAGCCCTCTCCCATAGAACCAAGGAGGTACTATATAAGACTTTAATCATCCCGGTCCTGCTGTATGGTGCAGAAGCATGGACCTTGTCAAAAGCGGATGAAAACCTTCTGGGATGCTTTGAGAAAAAGATTCTTCGAGTGATATTCGGTCCAGTTTGTGACGAGGGAGTGTGGAGAAGAAGATTCAACGACGAACTATATGGGCTATACAGCGACGCTGACCTAGTCAAAAAGCTGAAAATACAACGGCTGAGATGGCTGGGGCACGTGGAGCGTATGGACAACAACGCACCAGCCCGACGAGTCTTCGAATCCACACCTGAGGGACAATGCAGCAGAGGAAGACCCCACCTTAGGTGGCGCGCACAATTGGAGTACGACCTCAACCAACTTGGTGTGCGTAACTGGAGGCAGCTGGCGAGGGACCGAGATCAATCATACCAGGTATCACGAAGTGCATACAGATGCCAGCTCAGTCGGACTTGCTGGTGTGTTGCTCCAATCAAAGGATAATAAAAATTGGAAGCCGGTGTTCTATTACAGTCGCCACTGTACGGAGGCCGAAAGTCACTCGAACTGTTCCGGGTATACGTCCCATTCAAACTTGTTACCGACTGTGCCGCTATTGCCAAAGCTTAAGCCAAAAAGGAAATGATTCCGAAAATCGCGGATCAAAATGGATGATTTAGAGGCCGTTCACCGTCGAGGAAGCCCAATGTCTCAAGTAGACGCACTCAGACGCACTAAGATTGCATATGACTGATGACAGGCTGTTACCTATGCAAGAAGAAGATCCATCTCTTAGCGAGATTATAGCCGTTCGAAATGGAGAGCGTAAGTCCGAAAAAAAAAGCAATTTAAATCAGATTATTGTTTACAGAATCATCGTTTATAACGCACCGTAGGTATAGCAACGCTATCTAATTTGTTGTTGCGAAATCTGTGCGATAGAGGGTTGTTCGTTCCTGCCACGACAATGCAGGTCATTTTGGCCTGGAACAAACAATTAAACGGATCCAAATACATTCCTGGTTGCCAAAATTCGAAGATACGTCAAAAAGATCTAAGAAATTTGCTATCTTGTATGGGGCCATTTTTTTCGCAAAAAATATATATTCTCATAAAGCTTGAGTTGGCCAATAACAGGATATTTCTTCCGACTGCATAAAATAAATTGTCTTTCTTCCGTAATTTTAACAGGTAATAATAATAAATAATTTTTGGCGCAACAGGTCCTTAGGGACCCTAGGCCTAGCTTCTCGCAACCATTCGTTTTGTGTGAGTTTTCATTTTTGGAACGAATGGAAGGGATCTACAAATTTATGCCGATTCCAAACGGCTAATTGAGAAGCTCTTTCATGACAGTTACACTCTCGGATGTTTGTCAGACGTTCGCGAGAGGTGGCGCAGTGAAAAAACCCAGAGTTGGAAATTGGGTTTTTGCGGGATTCGAACCTGAACCACTCGCTTAGTAATCCAACACACTAACCACTAAGCCACTGCGACCGACAAAAAATTTTAACAGGTATTCGTTTCAAATGTTAAATCATTTTCTTTCAGTCCCGTATACATTTCGCACCCTATCTCTTTCAATCCCACGCCCCACACGCCACATTCTTACACGCCAAAAGCGGATACAATTGTATCAGTTAATACATGTTCAATGAAGTATTGAAACTAAGAATTTGTTAAGAAACGCATATCATAATTTTAAAATTGAAAGCTTTCTTTTACAAAAGAACTCACAAATAATAGTGATAAGGCGGACTAAAAAGCCTAAATTCTGAGGTAAGACTCAACTATTATTATTACTTTATATTTTGAAAGTCTGAATTCCTTTGTTTTCAAAAACAATGTATTTTTTATTATGATGATAATATTATGTCACCAATAATGTTTTCAAAATATCGACTTATTTTATTTAAATGCCAAGGAGGGAACATATTTTTTTTTAGAACACAAAGCGTGACAAAGAAAAAAGCGAAACGAAACGAAAAAATAAATTACTCTTGTCCATTTTTTCCGGAATTTATTTAGTTATATATGTTGAAACAAATTGGAGATTGTGGGCCTAGGTATCCTCTATAGGCCTGTGAAAAATGCACCAAAATTAGTTAAGAAGTTTCTAAGATTTCTGCATTTAAAGGCAGTCAAATGCATTCTAAGTCTAACACAACTACACCAATTTCTTTATAAGATTATGAATTTTAATTTATAAAAACTCACAAAATCGCAATGAAGAAATCCGAATCTGTAATGCGCAATGGCCGGCAAACGTTATTCGAACGAATAAAACACGAATTCGCAAAGTGCAATATGGACGCTGAAACAGCAACGAATGAAGAAACTGCGCAACTAAATCAAATGGCACAGTCAACGTGGACAGCGCCACCACACATGAAAGAAAATTGGCTTCTCGATTGATCGATAATGATGGCGTTACGTTGCGTGTCTATCTGACAGTTCAATTGTGATAAGATATATTACATTCATATTTGATTCTTTTTCTGGTTGTTGCCAAAATAAATAAATACAAAATGAAAAAAAAAAATTTAAAAAAAAATCGAAAAAAAACCTGTCGTAACACGCTGGGTTGGGGTCAAAATAAGACATTTTGAAATTTTTTAAATTTTTTTCTTTTAAAACCCGTGCTGAGAAAATACCTTTCCAACAAAGTATAAATCATCAAAATCGGTTCGGCTAATCTCGAGTTATGGGATAACATCGCTTCGGACACTTTCTTTTATATATAGAAGCGGGGAAACCAAATTATACTTCAGCGAAAGACTTCAGATCTATTAGTCTGTCGTCATTTTTCCTCAAGACACTTGAAAGGCTTATCGACATCCATATAAGAAGCAAGTGTTGCAACGGAACTCTATGTAATGCTCACCATGCATATTTGAAAGGTAAATTGGAAGACGGCTCTACACGAGGTAGTAGGCAAAATAGAAGGCAGCCTTCACCAGAAAGAACTTGCATTAGTTGCTTTTCTGGACATTGAGGGTGCCTTTAAGAAATATCAATTCCACTCTCGGAAACAGTTCGATAAGAAAATCTGTTACTAGAGGCACCCCCCAGGGAGGGGTTATCTCTCCCCTCCTTTGGGGGCGGGAAATAGATGGCATACTTAAAGAATTAAACAAGGTTATCATTGTTCAAGGAAAATTCTCAAAAACGATGAGTTAACTTATGGAAACAGCCATAGGCTTAGAATATGGGCCGAAAGGTGTGGACTACGAGTCAACCCGGAGAAAACCGAACTAGTACTATTTAGTATAAAATACAAGATACCACCATTCAACCTGCCCAGACTTGATGGAGTGGAGCTTTCTCTCTCGGAGAGCGCAAAATATCTTGGCACGGTATTAGACAGGAAACTAAATTGGAAACTTAACGTACATGAAAGAGTCCGCAAGTCTTACAAAGCTCTCTTCATATGCAGGAGAACAGCAGGAAAGAAATGGGGCATGAAGCCGTCAATGTTATATTGGCTATACATAATGGTAGTAAGACCCAAAATTACATATGGAGCTCTTCTCGGGTGGAAAGCCACAAACAAGAAGTATGTACGGGATATGTTGACCAGGGTACAAAGAACAGCATGCATTGCCGTTACGGGTGCTTTGCGAACCACACCAACGGACTTACAAATAAAATCAATTGCAGGAAATAGTGCGCTACGGCTCACTAATATTGGGCTCTTTAAGAACAGTAAGATAGGACATGGCACTATTTTGAAGGAATCATTCTCAGAAATACCGGAAAAGGCGGATGAAGGTCTTGGTACACTAGATTTTGCCACACCGTATGATGTGTTGTACACTGACTTTTAGCTTCAGAGAATTTGAGAAAATAAAAGTAAAAAATTCGCGCAATATGGTAACACCATATTCTAAAGGTGAGTGATGCGATTATTGGTTGTTAGTTGTAAAGTAGCGATGTAGATGGCGCTAGGTGGCAAATTTGGCAGGGGATGAATCGTCTGGGTATGAGTTCCACCGACCCAAACCAGATCGCTCAGACAATCAATTTCCCTACTGTCCTTTTCTGCCCGTCGCAACAGTTGACAGTTGGTACAGCGTGAGAGGATTCCTTTTTACCTTTTTATTGGAAAAAATAATGAGCGCGTGAGAGAGACTGTCAACGGCTGTCCTTATATTGTGGGATTTCTTCCTAGTTTGGGAATTTCGATGTCCGAAAAGCCTTCCGTGGGAAAAAGACAAATCTTAAAAAAAAAATCCTTTTTTTTTAAATTTCATCAAAATAAGTATCTACATTTCACGATGATAATCAACACATGAATGTACATAAAAAATAGCTTTTTTATATCACCTTTTAGCAAGATTTTTGAATATCAAAATTTTCTAGCATCAAAAAAGTTTTTTTTTTTTTTTTTTCCAATTCTTTATTCTCTGTAACATATAAATACTGAACAATGTTTCATTATTTACTTATTTATAGAAAAAATGAAGGAGAATAGGTAGTGACATTTTTTATTCTGCTTTATAAGCAATAAATAGTGTTAAATGACACTTCAAAATGAGAATTTATCTTATAATATTTGAATTTTTTGTGGGGTGAAAATATTTTTTATTTTTTCAAAATTATCAATAAAGTATACAAAAATCAAAGGCAATATTAAATAATTAGCATAAATTTTATACTATATAGGTGAGCAAATCTTCAACTTCATCATGATCAAAATCTAGGAGCCATGATTTTAATTCATTTAAAAATGTGATCTGAGATCTTATAAGCCTTATATTAAGAGGAAGACGATTATAGAATTTACAAGATACAACCGGGTATGAATTTCTGTAGTGAGTGCTGCGAAAAGCGGGAATTTCGACAATATGACTTGAAGCGCTGCGTAAATTTCTAGCACTAAATATTGGACTCTGCATATAGCCACCTCTTATGAAAAATATTTTCGAGACTCTAAAATAAAATAAATGGCGCACTGGTAATATTTTAAGTGACCTAAACAAAGCTATAGAATGGGCAAGACGACGGGCATTGCTTATTATTCTTATAGCACATTTCTGCAGAACGAGAAGTGGTTTTATATCTGTTATGTAAGCACCCCCCAACAACTAATTCCATATTGCAATTTCGAGTGAAAGATCCCATAATAGACAGTTTTAAGGGTTCTGTCAGAACAAAACTTTCTGAGGCGATAAAAACACCGAATGGAAGATCGTAAGTACTGCTTTAAAAGTGAAATGTGTTGTGTCCAACTCATCTTTTGATCAATTGTCGTACCAAGGTACTTAAAATTTTTAACAACTTCAATTTGAAAGCAATTTGTGTTGCATGAGGCATTGTTACTAAATGTTTCGCCAGATATTGGGGAACAAGCACAATCAATTAATTTAAAGCGTGGACAGTCAAAGGAATGGAAATTTACATTTACGTTCGGGTGCTCAGACGAAGCCAATCTAAAGAACATTAATCTTGTCTTGTTGCTTACAATGAGTCTATGTGAAGCAAACCACAATCTCAACAAATGAATATCGTGGTTTAGTTCAGCCACCAGATTCAAAGAGCTCGTTGAGCCATATGCGATGCCAAGATCATCTGCAAAGGCTGTGACTCTACCCCCAAAAGGCAGGGCAAACAAGGAATTGATAAATACCAAGAATAGAATGGGACCCAAAACAGAACCTTGGGGTACTCCTAGTCCTAATACTTGAGTGTTGCTAAGGATCTGTCCTCTCTCTCTGTTCGCGGTCTTTTAAATACGTTGCAAACCAGTTGTAAATAAAGCCACGAAATCCTGCATTGTAAAATTTTTCTAAAAGAATGTCGTGAACAACCATATCAAAAACTTTCGTGATATCAACAAATAATCCAGCGCAAAATTTATTTGAGTCCAAAGCTTTGTTTATAAAAGAGCAAAAATATAAAAGAGCGTCTTCAGTGGAGCACCCTTCTCTAAACCCAAACTGTGCTAGACTAAAAAATTGTATTCTCTGCAGATGCGAACACATTCGCTTCTTAACATCCTTTTCAAAAACTTTTGAAATTGATGAAAGCAGGGAAATGGGTCTGTAGTTGTTCTTATCCTTTCGATTTCCTTTTTTAAATAGTGGTATCACGTCAGCGCATTTCAGATGTTCAGGAAAAACTCCACTAAAAATGCTTAAGTTGAAGAGATAAGCTAGAATATCAACTAAATTAGGAGCAATCTTTTTTTAACGTTGCGTTGCAGATGCCATCGTTCCCACATGCTCTTGAGTTACTTAGAGAGTAGATGATACGTAAGACCTCTAACCCAGTAATTTCCTCAAAAAAAAAAAACTGTTCGCATTCGTTGTACTAGGAGCCCATCCAGAAGTTATACATCGGTCGCAAAGAGACCTATAGTTTGCTTCGCTGAAGATACTCCCCACTGAAGCGAAAAATTCATTGAGTTCATTGGCTACTGCTGACGGCTCAACAATATCGGTATCTTCGCCACTTAGCACAATGGGGTTAAACTGATGAGAAGGGCTACTATTAACTATACTGTTAATAACACTCCACTCCTTTTTCGGATTCGTTTGTGCATCCCGAAATTTAGAACGATAATAGTTGTCGCGGCAAGTGGAGATTTCCTTATTTATGTTCTTTCTCATTTTTTTAAAGTGTTTTTTTTAAATTAGAGTTAAGTGGATGTCGATAGCACAGTTTCCCTATTTTGTTTTTTACTTTTATCCTGTTTAAAATAGAAGTGCTAATCCAGGGTTTTAATCTTGTTTGCGATTTATTTTTTACAGCTATGAAACTAGAGGTTTTCACATAGTTTTGGAAAATTTTTAAAAACGAGTCATAGGCTTTAGAAGCATTTTCCTCCGCATATACCACATCCCAACATTCAAAACGCAGATAATTATTAAGTACGTTATACTTTACGGTTGTAACATGATATGAACAACTCTCTTTTGTACGCTGTATACCAGAAACGCCTTTAATTAAAATGCCTGTCATACAATGATCAGCCCACACAATGACTTAAAGGAATTTTTGTTAAACGACCAAGAACATGATCAATACACTTGCCTGAGACTGGTCTAGTGATTTCGTTTACAAAGGATGTAAAGCCATGCCCAGCTGTTAGGGTAAGATAGTTTTCAGACGCAGTGCTCAGAGTCAAAATGTCCATGTTGAAGTCACCTAATATAATAATGTTACTCCCTTTCTAATTAAGCAAGAAAATTGAAAAATCATTCAGAAAGGATTGTGGGGTGATGGCGTGGAATCTATACACATGAAATTAAGCTGTACATTTTGAACACTTATCGTGGTTTTTATTAGATCTGCACTTTCCATGCTGAAACGCTCCACCTTAAAATCTTCGCCCGTATATATTTCTCGCACAAAAACTCCTACGCACCTGCTGGATATACTTCGTTTGTGTTTGCATAAAATTTGTAACCAGAAATAGTATAATCGTCAACCTCGCAAGAAAAGATCCATATTTCGGATATAAAAATCAAGTCAGGCAAATATTCAAAAGCTTCTAGATTGCAAATCAGGCGGTCAAAGTTCTGCCTCAAACTACGGATATTTTGATGAACAACGAAAAAAGGTTTTTGCTCATTTGTCCCTACAAGAAAAATGTTATCACTGCTTCTTTTAATTGTTGCAGTGATTGGGTTGTTGCTATTTAGATCTAGATTATTATTAAAATTAAACATAATTTAAATTTGATTGAAAGCTAAAGCAAGACAAATTAATCTTGCGATTTCAGTAAATCATCAAACGAACCTATAGCAACAACCCTGCCCTTATCAATCTTACTCAAGAGTACTTGAGAATTTTGAAACCATACATATTTCAATTTTTTAGCTATCTTAACTTTTTTCGCCTCCATAAGCAAAGCACGCTTGAAACTTGAATGAAGGAGAATAGCTAGTGACATTTTTTATTCTGCTTTATAAGCAATAAATAGTGTTAAATGACACTTCAAAATGAGAATTTATCTTATAATATTTGAATTTTTTGTGGGGTGAAAATATTTTTTATTTTTTCAAAATTATCAATAAAGTATACAAAAATCAAAGGCAATATTAAATAATTAGCATAAATTTTATACTATGTAGGTGAGCAAATCTTCAACTTCATCATGATCAAAATCTAGGAGCCATGATTTTAATTCATTTAAAAATGTGATCTGAGATCTTATAAGCCTTATATTAAGAGGAAGACGATTATAGAATTTACAAGATACAACCGGGTATGAATTTCTGTAGTGAGTGCTGCGAAAAGCGGGAATTTCAACAATATGACTTGAAGCGCTGCGTAAATTTCTAGCACTAAATATTGGACTCTGCATATAGCCACCTCTTATGAAAAATATTTTCGAGACTCTAAAATAAAATAAATGGCGCACTGGTAATATTTTAAGTGACCTAAACAAAGCTATAGAATGGGCAAGACGACGGGCATTGCTTATTATTCTTATAGCACATTTCTGCAGAACGAGAAGTCGTTTTATATCTGTTATGTAAGCACCCCCCCCCCCCCCCCCCAACAACTAATTCCATATTGCAATTTCGATTGAAAGATCCCATAATAGACAGTTTTAAGGGTTCTATCAGAAAAAAACTTTCTGAGGCGATAAAAACACCGAATGGAAGATCGTAAGTACTGCTTTAAAAGTGAAATGTGTTGTGTCCAACTCATCTTTTGATCAATTGTCGTACCAAGGTACTTAAAATTTTTAACAACTTCAATTTGAAAGCAATTTGAGTTGCATGAGGCATTGTTACTAAATGTTTCGCCAGATATTGGGGAACAAGCACAATCAAATAATTTAAAGCGTGGACAGTCAAAGGAATGGAAATTTACATTTACGTTCGGGTGCTCAGACGAACCCAATCTAAAGAACATTAATCTTGTCTTGTTGCTTACAATGAGTCTATGTGAAGCAAACCACAATCTCAACAAATGAATATCGTGGTTTAGTTCAGCCACCAGATTCAAAGAGCTCGTTGAGCCATATGCGATGCCAAGATCATCTGCAAAGGCTGTGACTCTACCCCCAAAAGGCAGGGAAAACAAGGAATTGATAAATACCAAGAATAGAATGGGACCCAAAACAGAACCTTGGGGTACTCCTAGTCCTAATACTTGAGTGTTGCTAAGGATCTGTCCTCTCTCTCTGTTCGCGGTCTTTTAAATACGTTGCAAACCAGTTATAAATAAAGCCACGAAATCCTGCATTGTAAAATTTTTCTAAAAGAATGTCGTGAACAACCATATCAAAAGCTTTCGTGATATCAACAAATAATCCAGCGCAAAATTTATTTGAGTCCAAAGCTTTGTAGGGCCTGGGCAAAAATCCTCATTCTTTAGTCCTTCACGTGGGCGCCCGCCTGAAAATGGCTAACCGGTCAAATGGTTAGTGTCAGCCAAGGATTTACGCTAACGTCTCAATCGTTTGTCGTGATCCATTAGTTTGAGGTAGGAGTAAACCTTTAAATCCAACCTAATTCCAGTGGTGGTGTGAGCAGATAGCAAACCGTACCGAAGGATGAAAGGCTGGGGGTAAAACCAGTCGCGAACGAGCTCCCTCCGACGCTCAGGCAAGGTCGGTTGTAATAAGTGCCCTATCCCGGTAAGTCGGCTCTGCCGGGATCGACTCTTCTTTCCGGACCTACTCGTGGGACCAAAATAATGAACTCTAATTTAAACAAAAAAGAAACAGAAAATAGTAAAAAAAAAAAACAAAAAAGGAAGAATCCCTCTTAGGGACCTCTTCCGAGGAGGATCTACTAGCCTCCAGCCAGGAGACAGTAGTCAACCCCTCAAGCCAAAGGAGCACCAGCCATAGTACTCCTTCTGGCAGTCAACCAATCTTACCATCCAAAACTATGACAACAGTAGGGGCCGAGGATACCAGCCATAGTATCCAAAAGCCTAATACTGAAAAAAACACAACCGGGAGCACCAGCCACAGTGCACCCAAAACTAAGAAGTCCTCCGGTTCTCTCTTGAAGTCAAGATACAACAGGGCTGTCTTCATCCTTGCAAAGATTGCGAAGAATGAAGAGACTGGAACGGCTCACGAGAGAGATAAGGACGACAAACTTAAATATCAAAAGGTGGTAGACGAGTACGTCAACTACCAAAACAACCAGAAGCAACAGAAGAAAGAGAGCGTGAAAAGAAACAGGTCCCAAGATGAGACCTCTCACGCCTCTAAAAAGTCGAAGATCGCCCCTAGACTTACAAACCTTCAGCGTCCGTCAACTTCCCAGGCAGCCAGAACCTTTACCGAGGTGGTGAGGGATCACCTGCACGTTGCCCTCATAGACGAGATGTCTAAGAATGGCAAAACAGTGATGGACCACTGGTGTAGCATTGAAGCCAAACTGTCTGAGATGGTTGTGGAGTATTTGCTATCTGGAGCTGACAGCAGACTACCCAGTTTCGACTGCGCGGATGTGGTGCGAAGATATCGGGTGATCAAATGCGTGGACCAGTACTCTAAGGATTTCCTTGGCTCATGCATCGACAAGATCGCCGAAGCTTGGGATGGCTTAAAGCTTAAGCTTATCCCTGCCAAGGATATCCCCACGAGACCTAGGGCCCGTATTTGGTTACCAGTTATGAAGATAGACTCTAAGAGTCTCCTCAAGTGCCTCAAACTGCAAAATCCGACCATTCCCATGGACGACTGGGCTGTCATAAAGGCAGAAGAACCCCAGAAAAACAGTCTATCCTACCTGCTTCTGATAAACGAGGAGTGCCTAGGGGCACTAGAAGCAGCAGATTTTAAACTGAGGTTCGGCATTAGGCACGCCAAACTCAAGATCTTCCGATCGACGGTTCCTGAAGACGACACAGACGATGTCGCCGCTGCCAACAAGCTGTTGGAGGAACTGGCGATCGCTTCCAACACCCAACAATAAGATGCTGAAAGTCATACAGACGAATCTCCAGCACTCGAAATGTGCATCAGAGAATCTTCTGGTCTTCCTCAGGGAGGAAGACATTGACATCGGCATCATCCAAGAGCCCTGGGTCAGGAAGTCGACCGTACTGGGCCTCTCAGATAACAACTACAACCTATTTTACAAAAAGGACGTCGGTAAGCCAAGAACATGCATTTTAACAAAAAAATACATTAACGCTTTCCTATGTCCCAACCTTAGCTCGGGTGATTTAACTGTCGTTAAATTAGAACGAACCCAGGGTCAACACATATACATCTCATCCGCTTACATGGCGCACGACAAACCATCCCCGCCAGAAGAAGTGCAGCGACTCACAGCAGAGATACAAGCGAAGCACGGGTGCCTGCTTATAGGTTGTGACGCTAACGCGCGACATCATCTTTGGGGCAGCAAGGAAATAAATGAACGAGGTGAGTCTTTATTTGATTTCCTATTAACTTCCAATCTATGTGTATGTAATGTGGGTAACACCCCTACCTTTATATTTCCAAGTACGGAAAATTATAGCGGTTGGGAAGAGGTGTTAGATATTACACTCAAAACAAACAATGACATCGTTAGGGTTGAGAATTGGAGAGTCTCCAACTTAAAGTCCTTCTCGGATCATGAGTGGATTCTCTTCAATCTCAGTATCAAGGTAGATACTCCTGTCCCATATAGAAATCCTAAAAGAATTGACTGGAAGAAATTTGGTCAAGTATTGAACTCTAAACTTCCTAATATACCACACCAAAAAATTGAATCGGGTGCAGAACTGGATACAATTACGTTTGCACTTGAAAAGGCGATGAATACAGCTTTCAAGGCATCGTGTCCAGTAAAATATAGTAAAAAAAACCTTACCACCGTGGTGGAATGAAGACCTAACCATCCTGAGAAGGTTGACTAGGGACATCTTCAATATCTGCTATAGGCATAAGTACTGGCAACCATACAAGGACTGCCTAAAGTTCTACAAAAAATCGATCAGATCAGCTAAGTCACAAGCATGGTCTGAATACTGTCAATCTATCGATACTCTTAAGGAATCTGCAAGACTCAGTAAGATTCTTTCCAAAGGACACTCCAGTCCATCTTTTATCAAGAGAACGGACGGAACGTGGACAGAATCCACTGACGAATCCTTGGAGCTTCTACTTAACACACACTTTCCTGGTTGTACAGACTACTGTGCTACCCTGCCCGACTTTCGGGTCAACCTTCCCTTACATCGGGAAGAAATAGAGCGCATTATAACCAAGGAAAAGATCTTCTGGGCCATTCACAGTTTTGCTCCGTATAAATCACCAGGGCAGGACGGCATTCTTCCCATCATGCTTCAAAAACTTGACAGGATAATTGTGGCCCTGCTAGTTGAAATTTACAGAAGCAGTATCCTACTGAATCACATACCTCAGTCTTGGAAGTATGTCCGAGTAGTTTTTATACCGAAAGTCGGCAAAAGAGGTCACGAGTCCGCGAAGGACTTCCGACCTATTAGCTTAACCTCCTTCATACTCAAAACTTTAGAACGCGTACTTGACCTTCACATAAGAACAGGACTTGAAAGGTCCCTCCTTATGTAATTCACAACACGCATACCTCAAGGGCAGGTCGACGGAGACCGCTCTTCATGAAGTAGTGCGTACAGTTGAAAGGTCACTCTCCCATCACCAATATACCCTAGCCACCTTCCTAGATATAGAGGGCGCTTTTAACAACGTCCGTACTGAATCGATCCAGGAATCTCTCTTAGAACTAGGTGTAGAGGATTTCATCACTTCATGGATCATTTCCATGCTCAAAACAAGGATCATTCAAGCAAAGCTTGGTAACACTCATCTAACCAAATCAGTAAGCAGAGGAACACCTCAAGGTGGGGTGATCTCGCCTCTCTTATGGATTATGGTACTTAACAAAATCCTTTCAAACCTTGACAGGGAAGGTATAAAAGTCGTTGCGTATGCGGATGACGTGGTCGTTCTAGTGTCAGGAATGTTTCCGAACGTGATAAGTGAAATCATGGAAAGGGCCCTGGGTAAGATTAGCGGTTGGGCTACAAGTTGTGGCCTCAGCGTTAACCCAAGTAAAACTGAACTGATGCTTTTCACCACCAAAACCAAAATACCAACCTTCTCACTTCCCCGCTTAAACAACCAAAATCTTCCTTTATCCACCAGCGCTAAATACCTTGGTGTCATGCTTGACCCCAAACTCAACTGGAAGTACAATATCGAACACCGAGTGCGGAAGGCAAGCATAGCTTTCTACACTTGTAGTAAAACCTTCGGCAAGAAGTGGGGGCTTCAACCAATGATGGTTCGCTGGATGTACACAGCGGTAGTACGTCCCATCCTCACCTACGGATCACTAGTATGGTGGCCCGCTTTAAGCAAAGCCTATAACGTCCTTAAATTAAGTAGAGTCCAAAGAACAGCTGGAATTGGAATCACTGGAGCCCTGCGATCAAGTCCGACCGCTGCCCTCAATGTCATTCTTAATTTCCTGCCAGGCAGGCATTTTCTCAACAGAATTAAACATCGCCAAAAGTCTTCGCCTACCCAACGTGGCCAGTGTATTTCAAGCAGAAGTACTCGCAATTAAGGAGGCGTGTAGACTGCTCCACAATAGTGCGACTCCCAAAAGAAAAATAGGCATCTTCGTCGACAGTCAGGCCGCGATTAAGGCTGTCGGTTCAACTAAGTCGACGTCCAAACTTGTTGTGGAATGTAGGGAGATACTGACCAGGGCTTGTCATCGGTTTGATATCACTCTCGTCTGGGTTCCCGGCCATAGGAACATCGAAGGGAATGAGAAGGCCGATGAACTTGCCAGATATGGCTCAGCTCTGTGCATGTCTCATGCGGAGGAAGTTTTCCCTCCGCTGGGATATGTTAAGAGAGAAATCCTCCTGCACTTCACCTCATAGGCTGAGACTAGATGGTTGAACCTGACGAACTGTGTCATTTCAAGGAAGATCTGGCCAACCTACGATGATGCCAGAACAAATAGTTTTTTTAGCCAGAACACGTATAGATGTCGCCAGACTAACGGCAATTAGTACGGGTCATTGGCCTTTAGGAACTCACGCAGCCAAGCTTGGCATCCCCCACAATACCCACTGCCGTAGCTGTGCTGACACTAACAAGAGTGAAACGGTGTTCCATCTTTTTTGTGAGTGTCCGGCCCTAGCCAAAACCAGACGCAGTGCACTAGGTCATCCCTTTTTTGATGACCTTTCGGCCATCCAAAGCATCCACTTCCATAAGATTATCAAATTCCTCAACTCCACAGGCTGGTTTTGAGCTCC
The DNA here is from genome assembly GCA_949126925.1 of Cheilosia vernalis. Lineage (NCBI taxonomy): Eukaryota > Metazoa > Arthropoda > Insecta > Diptera > Syrphidae > Cheilosia > Cheilosia vernalis. The sequence goes on from OX421362.1 coordinate 62,195,209, forward strand.
TTTAACTTCCTTTACCCCCTTTCTTTTTAGGTTCCGTTAGTTGTGGTTTTAAAACGGCGCTCAATGCGCTACTTGTGTTTTTCCCTCGTCGGGAAATACAGCCACCTAAACCAACCAACCAACCAACCAAAGCTTTGTTTATAAAAGAGCAAAAATATAAAAGAGAGTCTTCAGTGGAGCACCCTTCTCTAAACCCAAACTGTGCTGGACTAAAAAATTGTATTCTCTGCAGATGCGAACACATTCGCTTCTTAACAGCCTTTTCATAAACTTTTGAAATTGATGAAAGCAGGGAAATGGGTCTGTAGTTGTTCTTATCCTTTCGATTTCCTTTTTTAAATAGTGGTATCACGTCAGCGCATTTCAGATGTTCAGGAAAAACTCCACTAAAAATGCTTAAGTTAAAGAGATAAGCTAGAATATCAACTAAATTAGGAGCAATCTTTTTTTAACGTTGCGTTGCAGATGCCATCCCACATGCTCTTGAGCTACTTAGAGAGTAGATGATACGTAAGACCTCTAACCCAGTAATTTCCTCAAAAAAAAAAACTGTTCGCATTCGTTGTACTAGGAGCCCATCCAGAAGTTATACATCGGTCGCAAAGAGACCTATAGTTTGCTTCGCTGGAGATACTCCCCACTGAAGCGAAAAATTCATTGAGTTCATTGGCTACTGCTGACGGCTCAACAATATCGGTATCTTCGCCACTTAGCACAATGGGGTTAAACTGATGAGAAGGCTACTATTAACTATACTGTTAATAACACTCCACTCCTTTTTCGGATTCGTTTGTGCATCCCGAAATTTAGAACGATAATAGTTGTCGCGGCAAGTGGATATTTCCTTATTTATGTTCTTGCTCATTTTCTTAAAGCGTTTTTTTAAATTAGAGTTAAGTGGATGTCGATAGCACAGTTTTCCTATTTTGTTTTTTACTTTTATCCTGTTTAAAATAGAAGTGCTAATCCAGGGTTTTAATCTTGTTTGCGATTTATTTTTTACAGCTATGAAACTAGAGGTTTTTACATAGTTTTGGAAAATTTTTAAAAACGAGTCATAGGCTTTAGAAGCATTTTCCTCCGCATATACCACATCCCAACATTCAAAATGCAGATAATTATTAAGTACGTTATACTTTACGGTTGTAACGTGATATGAACAATAGGGTGGAGCACAGATGTATGAATTTTTTTTTTTTTAGATTCGCAATTGTAATAGGGGGGGATTGGTGCCTTATGTTAAAAGAAAAATAAAGGTTTTTTTTCGATTAATTTAGTATTTAATTTAGTACTGAGAAGTTGCAGCTTCCGTCGTTACCTTTACCGCTCGTTCAACAGCCTGACTATGGCACGGAAGCCTTAAAAATAACACTTCGCCTTCACCACCAGATTCCACAATGCTCAAGATTTCTTGGTCACACAAGTTTAGCATAATCGGTGGATCAGAAACCTTTTCTTGCAAATTTATTAAATCGATATACGTCGATGCATTGAAGTTAATAAGCGGCACTTCAAACAACCTGGGTGTTAAAGACCGAGGCATACTACGTGCTTTTAATATGCGCCGAGCTGCCAGTTCTCTAATGTGTTTGTTGCTATCTGTTACCATAGCAAGAAGAATGTTTTCAGGATGCGCAAAATAACCATTCCGCTGAATGACAGGATCGATTACGTTCTTAAGTTCTTCTGGAAGATATCTGGAGGCCATAACCATGTTAAAAAGATGGTGTGTACCATCCTTGCACGTTGGTTTATTTTTGATGGAGAACCAAGATGGCGCCTAAACCTTAACAACAAACGTGGCCAAAGTGATCAAGTTTTCCGAAGGTGTCTCTGTTGTTATATATAAACGCATTATGCGGTTGGCCCGTGTGAGCCAACGCGCATGAGACATTTTGCCTGGAGATTTATTTGACAGATCTTGTGGGAACTCACCTGATAAAACCGCTGACACAATCTTGTGCAAATACTTTAGCCATTTCTGGTAGAACATTCCCTTCAATACGCCGAAATGTTTTAACAGGTAATTGTTCACAGGTTTCAAGTGCTTTTCCCAAAGGTCCAGTGTAAGACTTAGGTCCCGAAGTACATCCATCAAGATGTTGAAATAAGTGTCTTAAAGGTAGTTCATTCATGTGTAGTAAACATATTATCCATTGAAGTGGTTTTTGAAGTTCTGTCTCAAGCAGTCTTATAATACCGCCGTACTTTCCTGTATTCACATTTGTACCGTCACAGCCGATAGCCATAAGATGATGTTGAGGAATCTCTTCATCTGATAGAAAACTTCTAATTGCAGTTTGTACTCCTTTGGCCGAACTAGTCTTAGGAACTACATATCCCATGTATATGGATCCTGGCTCTTGCAGCAAAGAGATGTGCTCTTCAACAATTGAAGTTTTGTAAATTTTCCCATTTTTTCTAATCAATTGGATGGTTTTGTCTTTCCTGCCATCAAAGTATAATGCAAATAATTCTGCAGTTGTCTTTTCGTTCATTAACTTCTCTCTGGTTTTAGTTTTCTCTCTTCGTATTTTATGTCTGTCGATGACCCCGACTTCAGACCCAATATCAAACAAAACAGATGACGCTATCGCTGCTGCTGCCCTATCTGATACACCATACCTATCACATGTCTTCGATAATGTAGGAAAATCTACGCTTGAGGAAATTATTCTTTTCTTCTCAGGAATGGGCTTTTCTTTGGGCTGAATGAAGTTATCCTTACTTTTGGAATTTTCAGATGCTGACGATGACGATGTCGAAGAAGTACTAATCTCCAAAACAGCAGGCGTAGAAGAATTTAAGGCCCATTTTATTCACTCGAAGTTGAACATAACTTGGGGATTTTTATTTTCAACTTGAGAATTACTTTTATTCACTCAAAGTTGACTCGCTCAACTTTGGATATTCCGAAGTTGAGAAAACCGAAAGTTAATCAACTGTGGGTTTTCTCAACTCCCCGAAATAGTAGACGTTGTAGAGCAAACTTGGGATTTTTACGCCAAAAATGTCAGATTTTTGGTTCTCATTTGTACATCGGAGAGAGAGACCGCATGTGGGAGATAAGAGTCGACACTCGACATTACAATAACACATACACAATGCACAAGGAGATGTGTGGCTGCACGGCATTGTTAATGGAGAGTTAGGATAGTACAGACGTGAAGAGCATTCATAATTGTTGTTCTTTGTGTTTATTGCGTTAAACATTTCTGTGACTGTGCGAACTTCAAATCGAGTGGAGAAAATAAACAAATATTAATTTTTGAAACTTAAACGATGTATCGTTCAAATAATTTTTGGGAAGATTGGCCATCGTCTGATTCGGGCAGCGAAGAAGACGAGCGCAATTTGTGTTTTCCCTTTTATAATGCTTGCAATAACATCTGGAAATGTTTATGATCCTTTATATGGCTTTTTGTTTTGTCATTTGTATTCTTCCATTTATGACCTTTGCAAAAAGATCTAGAAATATTTATGATCCTTTCTAATAACTTTTTCTTTTAGGTATATTTTGTATTTTCTGTTTTATGATGCTTGTAAAAGTATCTGGAAATGTTTATGATCCTTTTTAGTTGCTTTTTAAGGTTCCGTCCCCAAAGGGAAAAAACGTAACCTTATTAGTTTCGCTCGGATGTCTCTCCGTCTGTCTGTCTGTCTGTCTGTCTGTCTGTCTGTCCGAACCCACTAAGCCAATTTTGTTACCAGGTCTATCTCAAGAACCGATTGACATAGGAGGCTAAAATTTACACACAACAACCGGTATAACCTCTAGTTAAACGACAAATACCAATGGAAGGAATACATCGATTGGTTTTGGATTAATTAGTAATCTGGTGAAAAAAATATTTTCATTCGCCCAAAAAACGGTTTATTTCTTGATTCACAAAAAAATACAGAAATTCCTTTTTTGTAGATCATGTTCTTATCTATATATGTGCTGAATACTGTTTTGCCGAAAAGTTAATAGTTTACAAGATATTTTCAAAAAAGATAATTTTACCATGTAAAATACGTTGCTCTCATTTATGTTCTAATCTACTACGCAGTTGTGCACAATTGACCCCATCAAAGACACCAGGGCTGTCGCTTCATAATTTCGTTGGGGAGTATAATACATTTTTTGGGGAGTACAGAACAAAATAAAAGTAATATATTTTTGGTCAATAGTTTTTCAATTGGGACAGGTCGCATACAGAATGGAAAATTGGCGTGGGTTGGGTACTAGGTAATAATTAGAAAATGAGATTCATCTGCGAGTAATTTTTGAGAGTAAAAATATTAAGTAATTAAATTAAACCAAATTGTGATGAATTCATGAAGAGGGGAAAGATTGAATGATATAGATTTCAAATAATATCTGATGTGTTGGACTTTAGCCAAATACGGAACCTTCGGTGCGCGAGTGACACTCGCACTTGGCCGGTTTTTTTGTCTTATCTTTATTGTTGTTCAGCAATTATTTTTAATATAAATATTCTGTAGAAGACATAAACTAAATTATAAAATATGCTGTCAGCATAGAGTGGTGCGATCATTACCACATGCTTTCCATCCAGTTCAATGCAGTTTCGAAATTGCCACAGTTCGTTAAATTTGGTAGCAACAGAATCCCAGGCCTCTGGTGTTCTCGGCGTCTAGAATTAAAAACCGTTTTCTGTGCATTGTGTACATTGAATCAGGTATGGAAATGAATTTACCGAAAATTTTCCCCGATAGATAGGGGAAGCATTTCAGCTGCTCCGACGCTGAAATGCTCGCCACTCAACCCTTCGTCCAAACACGCCGAAGTTTGTGTGTCTATTCAGCTTCCTCTCTGCTTTCAAATACGTACGCGGCCAAAATAATCGCAATTGCATATTTTTGTTGCATTTTTGAATTTTTATTGTTTTATTATTACGAGCTTCTCAATCAAGACTTCACCACCGAATGAAAACAAAAAAAAAACTATTAACTAAACATACCTAGCTTAAGATTTAAAAGTAAAAGAACAGACCTATTGTGTGTCATCTGTCACAAATATCCCAGGGATATTTTAGAAACTGCAAGTAGACCAACTTTTGAATTTCAACAGCGGAGTTGAGAATTAAAGTAGTGAATAAAAGCAATTTTCAACTTGCCGCTCAACTCTCTCTTTCAAAACAACTCCGAAGTTGATCAACCTCGGAGTCATCGGCAAGTTGAACGATAGTGAATAAAATGGGCCTAAGGCCCATTTTATTCACTCGAAGTTGAACATAACTTGGGGATTTTTATTTTCAACTTGAGAATTACTTTTATTCACTCAAAGTTGACTCGCTCAACTTTGGATATTCCGAAGTTGAGAAAACCGAAAGTTAATCAACTGTGGGTTTTCTCAACTCCCCGAAATAGTAGACGTTGTAGAGCAAACTTGGGATTTTTACGCCAAAAATGTCAGATTTTTGGTTCTCATTTGTACATCGGAGAGAGAGACCGCATGTGGGAGATAAGAGTCGACACTCGACATTACAATAACACATACACAATGCACAAGGAGATGTGTGGCTGCACGGCATTGTTAATGGAGAGTTAGGATAGTACAGACGTGAAGAGCATTCATAATTGTTGTTCTTTGTGTTTATTGCGTTAAACATTTCTGTGACTGTGCGAACTTCAAATCGAGTGGAGAAAATAAACAAATATTAATTTTTGAAACTTAAACGATGTATCGTTCACATAATTTTTGGGAAGATTGGCCATCGTCTGATTCGGGCAGCGAAGAAGACGAGCGCAATTTGTGTTTTCCCTTTTATAATGCTTGCAATAACATCTGGAAATGTTTATGATCCTTTATATGGCTTTTTGTTTTGTCATTTGTATTCTTCCATTTATGACCTTTGCAAAAAGATCTAGAAATATTTATGATCCTTTCTAATAACTTTTTCTTTTAGGTATATTTTGTATTTTCTGTTTTATGATGCTTGTAAAAGTATCTGGAAATGTTTATGATCCTTTTTAGTTGCTTTTTAAGGTTCCGTCCCCAAAGGGAAAAAACGTAACCTTATTAGTTTCGCTCGGATGTCTCTCCGTCTGTCTGTCTGTCTGTCTGTCTGTCTGTCTGTCCGAACCCACTAAGCCAATTTTGTTACCAGGTCTATCTCAAGAACCGATTGACATAGGAGGCTAAAATTTACACACAACAACCGGTATAACCTCTAGTTAAACGACAAATACCAATGGAAGGAATACATCGATTGGTTTTGGATTAATTAGTAATCTGGTGAAAAAAATATTTTCATTCGCCCAAAAAACGGTTTATTTCTTGATTCACAAAAAAATACAGAAATTCCTTTTTTGTAGATCATGTTCTTATCTATATATGTGCTGAATACTGTTTTGCCGAAAAGTTAATAGTTTACAAGATATTTTCAAAAAAGATAATTTTACCATGTAAAATACGTTGCTCTCATTTATGTTCTAATCTACTACGCAGTTGTGCACAATTGACCCCATCAAAGACACCAGGGCTGTCGCTTCATAATTTCGTTGGGGAGTATAATACATTTTTTGGGGAGTACAGAACAAAATAAAAGTAATATATTTTTGGTCAATAGTTTTTCAATTGGGACAGGTCGCATACAGAATGGAAAATTGGCGTGGGTTGGGTACTAGGTAATAATTAGAAAATGAGATTCATCTGCGAGTAATTTTTGAGAGTAAAAATATTAAGTAATTAAATTAAACCAAATTGTGATGAATTCATGAAGAGGGGAAAGATTGAATGATATAGATTTCAAATAATATCTGATGTGTTGGACTTTAGCCAAATACGGAACCTTCGGTGCGCGAGTGACACTCGCACTTGGCCGGTTTTTTTGTCTTATCTTTATTGTTGTTCAGCAATTATTTTTAATATAAATATTCTGTAGAAGACATAAACTAAATTATAAAATATGCTGTCAGCATAGAGTGGTGCGATCATTACCACATGCTTTCCATCCAGTTCAATGCAGTTTCGAAATTGCCACAGTTCGTTAAATTTGGTAGCAACAGAATCCCAGGCCTCTGGTGTTCTCGGCGTCTAGAATTAAAAACCGTTTTCTGTGCATTGTGTACATTGAATCAGGTATGGAAATGAATTTACCGAAAATTTTCCCCGATAGATAGGGGAAGCATTTCAGCTGCTCCGACGCTGAAATGCTCGCCACTCAACCCTTCGTCCAAACACGCCGAAGTTTGTGTGTCTATTCAGCTTCCTCTCTGCTTTCAAATACGTACGCGGCCAAAATAATCGCAATTGCATATTTTTGTTGCATTTTTGAATTTTTATTGTTTTATTATTACGAGCTTCTCAATCAAGACTTCACCACCGAATGAAAACAAAAAAAAAACTATTAACTAAACATACCTAGCTTAAGATTTAAAAGTAAAAGAACAGACCTATTGTGTGTCATCTGTCACAAATATCCCAGGGATATTTTAGAAACTGCAAGTAGACCAACTTTTGAATTTCAACAGCGGAGTTGAGAATTAAAGTAGTGAATAAAAGCAATTTTCAACTTGCCGCTCAACTCTCTCTTTCAAAACAACTCCGAAGTTGATCAACCTCGGAGTCATCGGCAAGTTGAACGATAGTGAATAAAATGGGCCTAAAGCAGTGGCAGTTTGGCATTTCTCTCGAGTTTGTTTTCTTTCCAAACTCTTTCGCAGTTTAGTGACAGTAACATCAATTCCACCGATTGCCATACTTCGTACGTTTCTTTGGTCAATTAAAAATGCTTGTTCTTGTTTCGGAACCTTTTTATCTTTGGTGCAGGTGCACTGATTGAATTCCTTGCATTTGCATGCCGTAATATCAAAAAGAAACTTACCACTTTGCTGAAAACTTTTTAATTTTTCTGGGGAGAGTCTCTTGACAGATTTAAGTAAATTCTTGTATTTCAAATGATATGCTTTCAACATCTGTATGATTCTGGTTCTTGTAACAGTCGGAATAGATGCAGATTGCCATATATTTTCTATTTTGGATGTTACTATAGCTGCTACTTCTGAAAAGGTGGGCTCTTTTACAGTTTCCAATTCAAATTTAAGTTGATGTCTAGTCCATTCATAGTATACATTATTGCATCTTCATAAGTAGGCAGTACGTTTTCTTTCATATCACAAGAATCACCAAAAATAGGACATTTAAATACACTTCGCGTTCTTTGCATGTTTTATTTAAAGAGTTTAGTTTAATTGTTGTAAAAATGACGATTATATGACTGATGCACGCGGAAAAAAAAGTAAAGTGATGTGAAATAAATAGCGTAGCTAACTAGATATTCAAAAAAAGTGATTAAATTTTATAGCATACACTTCGTCTCACTTGATTACGAACATATAAATTTTTGGTTTAATTTCTTTTTAATAAGATTTTAAGTGTGTCTGCGGAGGCAGTTATCGGTACTCTAATCGAATAATATTTTGCATTTATATATTTAAGCCTATAAGGCACCCTTTTTTTACTATTAGATACCAATTAAAAAAAAAAAAATGTCGCTCCACCCTAATGAACAACTCTCTTTTGTACGCTGTATACCAGAAACGCCTTTAATTAAAATGCCTGTCATACAATGATCAGTTATTTGCAAGTCTAAGTTGATGCCCGCACAATGACTTAAAGGAATTTTTGTTAAACGACCAAGAACATGATCAACACACTTGCCTGAGACTGGTCTAGTGATTTCGTTTACAAAGGATGTAAAGCCATGCCCAGCTGTTAGGGTAAGATAGCTTTCAGACGCAGTGCTCAGAGTCAAAATGTCCATGTTGAAGTCACCTAATATAATAATGTTACTCCCTTTCTCATTAAGCAAGAAAATTGAAAAATCATTCAGAAAGGATTGTGGGTTGATGGCGTGGAATCTATACACATGAAATTAAGCTGTACATTTTGAACACTTATCGTGGTTTTTATTAGATCTGCACTTTCCATGCTGAAACGCTCCACCTTAAAATCTTCGCCCGTATATATTTCTCGCACAAAAACTCCTACGCACCTGCTGGATATACTTCGTTTGTGTTTGCATAAAATTTGTAACCAGAAATAGTATAATCGTCAACCTCGCAAGAAAAGATCCATATTTCGGATATAAAAATCAAGTCAGGCAAATATTCAAAAGCTTCTAGATTGCAAATCAGGCGGTCAAAGTTCTGCCTCAAACTACGGATATTTTGATGAACAACGAAAAAAGGTTTTTGCTCATTTGTCCCTACAAGAAAAATGTTATCACTGCTTCTTTTAATTGTTGCAGTGATTGGGTTGTTGCTATTTAGATCTAGATTATTATTAAAATTAAACATAATTTAAATTTGATTGAAAGCTAAAGCAAGACAAATTAATCTCGCAATTTCAGTAAATCATCAAACGAACCTATAGCAACAACCCTGCCCTTATCAATCTTACGCAAGAGTACTTGAGAATTTTGAAACCATACATATTTCAATTTTTTAGCTATCTTAACTTTTTTCGCCTCCATAAGCAAAGCACGATTAAACTTAGTTAGACAATCATTTAAATATAGTTTACCCTTTCTCCCCTGTACAAATATTGCAGCATTCAGCTTCTTCGTTGCGGTCCTCTTTGCCTTCATAATTTTTTTGTTTAACGGCTTGTGATGAAAATTAAACGCACAAGATGTCATTAGATTCATTTTTGCTGGCTCCCACGATGCCAGAGGAAATTGTGCTTGACGAATTATTGTTCTTTCGCACTCGTTTTACATAGCATTTTATTAATTCGGTGGGTTCAACGGAGATATTCAACGCCTCAGATAAAATCATCTGCAAACATTCGCTGGCATTTTTGTTGTTTACATCTGGCGCACCAGATGTTGTTGTTATCGGGCTCCCGACCCGTGAAGAGTCTCTGCCTGAGACACTGCAGCCTCTGCGATCCCGGGCACGCCGCTTCCAGTTTGCCAGACCAAGCGCTCTGGTATCCGCGATGGCTTGGTCTTTAAAAAGGAGGTTCGGTCTTCCTTGTCGCCTCGAACCTGGGGGCTGGGATTCAAAGATCCTCTTAGCTGGAGCATTGTTGTCCATTCGCTCGATGTGGCCGAGCCAATGTAGTCGACGTGTTTTGCCTTTTTGGACTACATCCACATCTTGGTACAGCTCATAGAGTTCGCGGTTGTATCTTCTCCTCCATTCGCCCTCCTCGCACACAGGACCACAAATCCGACGAATAATTTTTCTTTCGAAGGAGCCCAATATCAGTTCTCCCTGCCTGCTTATCGTCCAGCACTCGGCGCCATAACGCAGAAGCGTACATTTCGTCCTTCGAGTTAGGAGTTTTGAACCCAATTGTTTTGCCAAACCGAAGTAGCAGCGGTTTCCTAGGGTAATTCTTCGCCTGATCTCCACTAGTGTCATTCGTGGAGTTCATATTTACACCGAGGTAGATGAACTCCTTAACTACCTCACAATTGTTGCTATCAATAGTGACGTTTTGTCCTAGGCGGTGGACAGATGCGTTTTTGTTTGTTGATAGCATATACTTGGTCTTGTCCTCGTTTACTTCAAGGCCAACAAGTTTCGCCTGTTCGTCAATCGCCGTAAAAGCCTCAGTCACGGCACGTTGGGAGCGCATACCCCAGTAGCTGAACGGATCTGTTGAAGATAGTGCCTTCCTTGTTGACACCTGCCCTGCGCACTATCTGCTCCAGCACGAGATTGAAGAAGTCACATGATAGCGCATCTCCTTGCCGAAATCCGGTGCATGTTTGGAATAGTTCGGAGGAGCTACTTCCAAATTGCACGTAGCAGCGCGTGTTCTCCAGCGTCACGCGACACAGCTGGATCAGTTTTGCCGGGATCCCGAATTCGGCCATCGCCATATAGAGCTCCTGACGATGAATGCTATCATATGCGACTTTGAAGTCGATAAATAGGTGGTGAGTCTCGACTTGAAATTCATTGGCTGGAAGCCACACTGGTATGTGCCGATTAGTGTGTTGCAGAATGGTTTAAGACGTTCACACAGTACGTTGGATAGGATCTTGTATGCGACATTAAGCAGGGATATGCCTCGGTAATTCTTGCAAGTCATAGGATCGCCTTTTTTGTAGATGGGACATATGGAGCTGATAGCCCAGTCATCGGGCATGCTTTCTTCCATCCATACCTGGTTGATGATTTGGTGCATGCGCCCTACTAAAACATCACCACCGTATTTGAAGAGCTCCACTGGTAAACCATCAGAGCCTGCGGCCTTGTTGTTTTTAAGCTTTTTTATAGCTAAGCCAACTTCTTCTATACTGGGTGGTAGAACTGGTTCTTCATTGACTGGACGTGGGTTCTCTTCCCTATCACTCTCTCTACACGATGCCCATTTAGCGGCTGCTGGAAGTGCTGCTTAAAAACATCTACTATTCCCTGCGCTTCGGTGACTAGATTTCCTTCGCTGTTTCGAAGAGCCTGCGTTCCGGTCTTGAAGTATATTAACAAAATGCGATTTTTATACCAAAGGTTATTTAATGTGATTATTTATCCGTATAAATAGATTTTACTTTTAAGTCTAAGATAATTATTTAAAAGAGATTTTAGTACTTTGGAAAGGGAAAAATTACCGCGTTTCTTGGGACAAATAAGTATAGAGTACTTAAACACCCTGCCTGTCACGGTATGCGACGGATTCTATGGGCCAACTCGTTGCGTCAAATTTGTCGTCGCGACGGATGCAACGGCTGCTATGGGCTGGGCCCTTCAGAGAGAACCATAAAGCCAAATGCGAGTAGTGCGTTGCTTTTCTACGCGCCTCGCTCACTCGTAGAGTATAGCGAAACTGCGCATCAAAGTAGCATGTACCAACAAAGTAGGCACCACTGTTGAAAAAAGGCTTACTATTGTACTGATTTCAGTACCATTCGTCGTCAGAAAACGATTTTTTTGAATAGCTTACGTCGTCCTCGTTTTCGACTATATCGAATGCACAAGCGTGCTTGCGTTAAGAGTGGGTGTCCCTCAGCTACGAACTCCGGGCTCATGTAAACATGCTTACAAGTATTAGTGCACAGAATTTCAAATAGCCGAGCACACCCTCCCCCATTAAGATCACATATGTGACTACAGTGTCTGTAAAATGAGAACTCGTTCAACGTTCACTAAATAAAATTAACAAAAAATTCGCTGCACAAAAAATCAAAACAAATCAAAACAAACAACAACAAAAAGGACAAGCCGGCTGCCTAGGGCGATAGGCTAGCTGTATTGAGCTGCAAACTCTGTCTGAATAGACTGAAAACGTTAGTGTGTGATATCCAGTTTTCTACGAATTACGTACAAATCCAATCGCAAATTTTCTACTTTTCAAGATATGTATCCAAGATTCAATAATTTATATTTTTATATAAAATTCTATACCAAGGGGTTGCACAATATTATTAGAACTTTTCTTTTAATTTTAGCAAGCTGAAAGTTGTATCAATTTGTAACTGTACGTTCCGGCCTTTGTGAGAAAATCGAAGTATATGGCTGTTAGTATTCTGTACTACTAAGGGGATACATAATTATACTACATTAATTTAATGATATGTGGGTAATCTACACATTTTTGGGAACTAAAAACGATATGTTCGATATGTTATTACGTGTTTTATTATATCAACTGTGAACTTGCAGTCTAATTCAAGTCACGCTAATGCTTAGCAAGTTAAGCACTTTTATTATCTGCCAATTAGAAAAGCAGAGCTTCTCTTAGTCATTTTATACTCGTATTTAAAAACTTCGATTCACCAAAATAACCAGCCTAATATAATGTACGTATTATGTAGCCAGTTCCATATCACTCTTACCGATTATTACATTATACCGGTTTTTCTTTAGGAGTCTAGTGTCGAGCGGAAAGAAACAGAATGGGAAGTGTTAGTACTACTTTTAAGCTTATATGCTTTTTAACCAGACAGCTTACAGGAATAAGGCATTTAATCTGCGCAGAAATTTATTTATGGACTTTTTTTGTTGTTAAGTGTTCGATACTTGTATATGCCTTAGATTTTCTCGGATTTTGCATTTACATTTCTCAGAATGCATCTTCTTTTAATTTTAGTAAATACACAAAATCATAGGGCCCAAACACTAAAAAGCTAAATTATCTCTTGGTAACATGAACTTGCTCTTAAATTAAAAAAAAAAAGTTTCTGAGTTGTGAGTTTCTTTTAGCTCCAAATAGATATTCATAATTTATTTTCAAACAATTAATTTATTTTTCTACACCTTCCATAATTATTAATTCTCTAGACTTTAGCATTTAGCTGATGAAGGGCAATAAAAAGTCCACACCATTTTCACTTTGTATTAGTGTTGACAATGCACTATACAGGAATGTTTTAATTACATTACCAATTTTAATTATTTTATTTTGAATTTATAAAGCAAAAATAATTAACATTTTAAAGCCAAATGGATGTGTTTTTATTTTTAACACTTTCTTGGTCTTGTTATTTTTTTTTTTTTTTTTCAATTATCGGAACTCGTAACAGTAGAAAATAGTAAGCAAATTATTTCGGAATATCTAAATAAAAACACAAATATTGAACTTTTGCCTTTTCCAAGGAAATATGTAGGTATAAAACAATAATATTTGAAACTCCTACAAACAAAGCAAAAAATTCAAACACATCTACAACAACAAAGTCATCACCCAGTCCAGTGTTACAGAGTTTACAAAAAAATATTAACATGAAATAGGAAATAGGATCTTTAATCTTTTTTTTGTAGTTAGGCGCATTAGGTGGCAGTCGAAAAATTTGCTTAATAAAGTACCGCAGCAGCTTCTCCACGGTATCATATTGTTTCGCTCCCCATACTTGTGCTGCATACAGTAAAATGGATCCCGATACAGCTTCGAAAATTCTAAACTTGCTGCTGTGCGCAATACTTTTATTATAAAGACATCTGTTCCACACCGCGCTGATAGCACTATTCGCCTTAGTCAGCTTCTCCTTCAGATGCCTTTCCATACTTAAGTTGCTTGTGAAGTGAACTCCTAGGTATTTGAATTCTTTAACAACTTCTATCCCTTCATTGTTGTAGTACCATTTTTCATTTGCACATTGTCTGCCTCCTCCGTTCTTGATAATCATAATTTTGGATTTTTCCAGGTTAACTATCAAGTTCAACATTCAATTGAAAATTTTTAAAATACTTTCTTTTTCATAGGCTACAGTATTGATACAGCCGGTTAATCATAAGCTGCAATGATTCAGGTGTTGATGCGAGCAGAGCAATGTCATAAGCGAAAAGCAATGCCTTTATTGTATGACCCGCGTATTCAATGCCACTAGGTAGGAAGTGGACCAGGTCATCAATAAATAAAGCAAATAGACTTGGGCTCATTGTACAACCTTGTCTGACTCCTGAATCCGTTCTGAACCAACTAGACATCTCTTCACCATTCCAAACTGCCGCCACTGTGTCCATATAAAGGTTTTGTATAACCCTTCCAAACCTCCACGACATTCCGATACCATAGAGTTTATAGATAAGAGCTAAGAGCTGTTATGCAGATGATGTAGTAATCACTGTCATGGGCAAGCATGACTCCACAATATCGGAAATCATGCAAAGGGCCCTTAACTTAACCTACAGATGGTGTCAGAACAAAGGATTGACCATAAATCCCTCTAAAACAGTCATGATACCATTCTCAAGAAAGAGAAAACTAGAACTAAAACCGATCAAGCTGAATAACGCTGTCATCGACGTATCAGGAGAGGTAAAATATCTAGGAGTAGTCCTAGACAAGACCCACACCTGGAATTCACACCTTGATCAAGTCACAAAGAAGGCGACAAAGGTAATCTATATGTGCAGGCGTCTTTACGGCAAAACCTGGGGCTTAAAACCAAAAATGATCTATTGGTCAACCAATGATCACCTATGCAGCTATATCATGGTGGCCAAAAACCGAACAAACAACGGCCCATAACGGGGGCAATGAAAACTTGTCCAACCGCAGCCATAGGGGCAATGCTCAGCCTGTTGCCTTTACATATTTCTGTAAAGAAGGAAGCAGGTCTTAGTGTCCTAAGGCTCCCTGATAAATCAAATCTTAAAGCAGGAAACCTCACAGGACACCTTCGGGTATTACAAATGCTTCAAGATGATCCTGTGGTCAAGGTATCAGACAACATGCTTAAAAGGCTTCGCTTCACCAGAAAATTCAAGATAATCATATCTGACAGGAATATCTGGAGAGCCAACCAATTCGTAATACCATCGGGATCACAAATCTGGTACACCGACGGCTCAAAGATGGAAGATGATGCGACCGGTGCTGGGGTCTATGGGCCCAGGTTCCAACGAGCCATAGCACTGGGAAAATCACCAGACATCTTTCAGGCGGAGGTACATGCCATAGAGATATGTGTCCGAGAATGCTTACGAAGGCGCACTAAGGGTGCCCGCATCTTCATCCTCTCAGGCAGCCAGGCAGCTCTTAAAGCCCTGAGATCGTACTCGATCAGATCAAAGCTAGTTTGGGAATGTTTTAACCTCCTCGAAGACCTGGCCAAGGACAACACAGTCACCGTCGCGTGGATACGAGGCCATGAGGGATTCGAAGGAAATGAACGAGCGGATTGTCTAGCGAGAAGAGGCGCATCACGCCTGCTCACTGGTCCTGAACCCTTTTTCGGGTTACCTTTGAGTTACGTACACTCAAAATTCAGGAAATGGGAAGATGATCACCTTGCCGAACACTGGACAAAATCCAAAGGACAGAGGCAGGCAAAAAGACTCATAATCCCAGCTCGTAGTAAAACAAAAAAGTTATTTGAGCTAAGCAAAGAATATCTAAGGATCCTAACGGGTTATCTTACTGGTCACTGGCCACTAAGATACCACCTCAAAAAAATGGGACTATCCGACGACGACTCCTGTCGACTCTGCGGAGAAGAGGAGGAGACAACGGAACACATACTCTGCGAATGCCCTGCTGTGGCAAAGGGCAGAATGTTCCATATGCAAGGGGCATTTATAAGTCCTGCAGATATAGGAAACATGGAACCAAGAAGGGTACTGAGGTTTATAAAGAGCCTCAACAGCTCCCTGGGTTAAATAATAAAGGCCAACACAATAGATCTCTTCTGGTCGCAGTGTACAGGGCCTAATACTTACAATTACAATTACAAATAGATAAGAGCTTGCCTATCCACTGTATCAAAAGCTGCCTTAAAGTCGACAAAGAACGTGTACAACTTCTGCCCTTTAAATAGAAAAGATTCCGCAATACTTTTTAAGACGAAGATGTGGTCGATCGTTGAATAGCCTGGTCTAAAACCTGCCTGGTACTCCTTTAATAGCTTATTGTCCTCAATCCATTTATTTAGTCTTCTTTGCAAGATTAAGGTGAAGATTTTGTATGAAGCATTTAAAAATGAAATACCTCTGTAATTGGACAGTTCCAACAAGCTTCCTTTTTTATGGATTGGGAAAATTACAGATTCTCTGAATTCTTGGGGTATAAAACCAGTTTCCAATATGTTACCGTATATTGATGTTAACCTGTTAATCACCTCAGCTGTGCCATATTTATAAAACTCAGCTGATATTCCATTCGAACCTGCTGCTATGCCATCCTTTAACCTTGCCACCGCTGAAATAACCTCTTGTTGAGTGATGTCAACATCCAGAACTTCATTCGTAAACCCAGGAGGTGCATAGTGGAAATTAGCTCTCTCCTGAACAGGATTTAACAAATATTTAAAGTGCGTAGCTAGAAGATTCGCGCTTAGCTGTTTTTTTTCGTTTACAGAGTGTTTTATAATCCATATTCGCCTGCAAATATAGGTTCTTGAAACAAACGTCGCCTGACTTCCTATATGCTCTCAACCAACCAAATGATAACTCCCTTCCTCTTTTACATTCCCCATCAAACCAAGGGGCAACATAGTTTTCTCGACCGTTTCTGTTGATACAGTTGTCCGGGTAGGATGCTTGGATGATTGCATCTAGCTGGCTGAGGTTGAGGTGATGTACCGTTTGTAAAGCGCTATTAAGTCGGGCTTGGTATATAACCACTTTTGATTTCTTCCATTTTAGTTTCGGCAAAGGTTTCATAACCTTGGCACCTTCGATCTCCATCGGCGTGAGAACAAACGTCACAACTATAGGGAGATGATCCGAAAATGGGACACTTTCAACGTTTAGATCGACAATGTGCTTGTTCCATTCGCTACCGCCGAGACTAAAATCGATAACAGAGCTACCTTGATTACCAACAAAGGTATGTTCTTCCTCCAAATCTGACAAGCTTGTTCCATTATGTATTCTTAGCCCAAACGCGTTACAAAAATCTATTAATTTGCGGCCTCTTCCATTGCAGACTGAATCTTTGGACCTCCGTTCAATACCAGCTGCCATATTTTCACTTCCCGCTTCGTGTCCAATCCTCGCATTCAAGTCTCCCACCACCAGCACATGTGAGGTTTTGCCTTGTGCCACAAAGCCTTCTAACTTTTCAAAATCATTGTTCCATTGGTTGCAGTTGATGTATGTCGGTATCATTCGATAACTTTATTTATTTTTATATTTATAAATGTAACGCCTTCAAGTACTCCAAATTCGCAATCAATACCCTTCATATCCTGTTTATAGCCAAAAAAAACATCCCCCACTGGCTCTACCCTTTGCCTGTATTTTAATAGCTGGTATCCACTTAACTTTAAAATTACTAAATTTATTTTCATAATTGCTGAAGTGATTTTCAGTTAAGAAGGTTTCATACAAAAAAACAAATTCAAACTGATTTACAAATTTATAAAAATCCATAAATATACCTATGCTTATTACTCAATCCTGAAATATTATATGAAAGTATTTTATACTCAATAGACTTCAAATTATTATTTACTTTAGAAACATTTTCAAAACTATTTTTATTGTGGCAGACGGCATTACAATTAAAAACGCTTCGTGTGAACACTTTGTGTAGTTTGAGAACCTCTGTTGATGTCTTCGCTTGTGTTTCCACCCGAAGCAGTTCCTTCATTGAGTGCTGTCAAATCATAAGTGTCGCCAGCCAATTGGTGAAGCAATAACAAACAATCACTGTCATGCGACATCAAATTGCCACATTTATCAAAATAAATCTTTTTATCACCGATTATTAGTGTTTCTCCTAGTAAAATAATTTGTATGTTCTTGTTTTTGGATGTAATAACGGTCCTTAGTTTGTTTAACCGGCTTCTGCGCTCTCTTGTTGCCGCTGGATAATCCTTGTGGATTGTAGTGCCAGTGTTTCGTAGTTTAGTTTTCGCTCGAAGCAACCGGAATACATCCTCTCTATCAGACATCTCCACGACGACATTTGTAGTTCTAGGTCCAGAGCTAATTTGACGCGCTGCAGCTATCTTTGTCGCATTGTTTGACTCAAGGAGATCCAGACAGATTACTTTTGCCGTTTTGCGTCCTCCACTGCATTCTGCGAACCACCGTGCGCCGACGATTGTAAATGCACAATCAAATTCTTCTCATTTGCCCTTTTTTCAAGCAGCTCCACTTGCCTTTCAAGCGAAACGCATCGAGACTCCATTTTGGTCAGTTGGGTCTCCAATGTTTTATTGTTTCGTTTCAATACCGCAATCTCCGCACTGATCCCCTCAATGTCCGTCTTAGTGGCCACATCCTTAAGCTTGTCATCCAGCAAACTAGCCATAGAGGTTTGAAACATTATTTCCAGATCTGCGACCGTCAAATTACCAACAGCGAAGTTATTATTTTCTTGTGCGTTTCTCGAGGTATGAGGTTTAGGCGATAATTCCGAAAAAGAACGTTTAGGTGGGTTGGATCCATTTTTGACAGGTGACCGTTTCAATGAATTACCATACATTGTTGATATTTTTCCTTTTTTACTTTTAAAGGAGAAAAGACTCACCCTGGATTTCTTTTTGCGAGAATCTTGCTATGTCAAGCTAACTTTTGACTTAAAATAATTTAAATTATTACACCAATAATTTAGGTAAAAAAGATTTTTGAAGGAGCTCAAAATTACACTGACTTTCATTTGCGAACCAGAGTTGCCAACCGAATATTAGTATGTATCTATCGGAAACCCAAACAAAGCGAAATAAACAAATTTTTGTCATTTGCTGTTCAAACAGCTCCAGCGAGCGAAAATCTGCAAACCATCCCCTCTATATTATTTCTGTAATTTCTGTAGTGTGTTTCTCCCTTTTGCAGTTCACACGGTCAACCAATC
The DNA here is from genome assembly GCA_949126925.1 of Cheilosia vernalis. Classification (NCBI taxonomy): domain Eukaryota; kingdom Metazoa; phylum Arthropoda; class Insecta; order Diptera; family Syrphidae; genus Cheilosia; species Cheilosia vernalis. Next base: position 62,214,416 of record OX421362.1, read on the forward strand.
TTAACAAAAGAAGTGTCAAAAAAGAGATATTGTTAGGGTGCTTATCTTTGCATTTTTACTTTTTTAAAATATTAACAATTAAAAAAAAATTATTTTTCTGCATTAAATTTCAACTACGCAGTTGTGTACAAACTATGATTCCGGGAAATACTTTTCTTTCGTTCTTCATGCACGGTAGAAGAGAGTTACAGTAAAGATTTATGTAAAACCTCTGCCTGAGCGATGAAGGGCACGTCGACCTATAACCTATAAGATCTATTGTACCATAGGGCCAGAATAATGTTTAGGCGAGCAGATTATCCACTTTTCTAACAAAGTTAATCAAGCTTCTGGCAGATGACTTCTTCATCTCTTCAGGGCTCAGAAGCTTCCTGTAGAAGATAGTTCTCCTGATTCCACATAGGGCTGGACACTCACACATAACATATTAAGTGCCCAAGCTGTTTCGTTTTCTTCAAGACACAACCGACAAAGTGAGGAGTCGGTTAAATAAATTTTATTTAATTGATATCGTAGGTTGTGATGTCCTGTGAGGAAACCAGCCAGATTTTCGATATCATGCCTTCTTAGATTTAATTTTCTGTTGGCATCTTTTTTGAACGGCTGATAGCACGCTTGGCCTGTCTTAGACCTGGGATATTTTCCCAATATGAGCTACATTTTGTGTGATTTGGGAGTGTAGTAGAAGGGTTCTACGTCCGAGCGTTTGAAGGCCGTTGAAACAGCTCAGTACTGAGTTGGAGGCAATAATAGGCGAGCTAAGGGCGTTTATAGCTGCTTGACTGTCCGTGAATATATGGATGTATATGCCTTTAGTACCTGTGTTGTATATGAAGTTAGGTCCGTGGAACCCAGCATCCACTCCTGTTTCCATTTTGGAACCATCCGTAAACCACTTTCGATCATTTTGGCAAGTAGGTTGGCTATTGCACGCCCATGCTTCTCTACTAGGGATCTCCGTAGAGAACCGTTTTTTGAAACAAAGTCTTTGGAAAGCGGTCTGTTACCGCGCAGATTATGCCAAGTACTGTAATTTCAGAGAAAAAAATCCTTTAACTCAGGATGGTCGCTGAGAATTGTCTCTTTCATTTCGATTAAACTTGCCGAGCTGCGAATTGCCCTTTGTTTATGTATATGTGTAGAGGTGTTAGTCCTATTAAGGTTTCTATAGTCGCAGTAGGATAGGTACGCCTACGCATGGCGCCGGATATACCGAGACATGCAAGTCGCTTAACCCTTTGAAGCTTAGCAATGGCGTTCTTTTGTTTTGTTTTAGTCCGCCATACTAAAGAAGCGTATGCTAAGATGGGCCTGATCATCATTGTGTAGATCTTAACACAGATAGGAAATCTAAGAAATAATTTTATTTTCAAAATTTTGCGTGGGAATTGGGTAGGTGCGCTGACGGTCTATCCGATACATGGTGCTGTTGTCCATCTCCGAAACCACTCAACCGATTGCAATGAAATTTTGTGGATGGGTATGGTTGGTTCCAGTTTTAAAGATAGGATAGTTTTGGATCCGATAGTTCCACACGAAAGGCACGCACAAACCGGGCGGGTACCCCAATATATAAAAGAGACTGACGTCTGTGTGTGCACTCATAACTAGAGAATGGATTAAATTTGTACAATTTTGGGCTTGGGGGATTCGTATTGAAATGGCATTTATGCTACTTTTTGTCGTGAAAATAAAAGTTAAAGGGGATGAGATTGGAAATGGAACTTAGTATGGGAACCGAACTTTGAAAAAAAAATAGACTGGATAGATAAACGGTTAGTGCTACTTCCAATACAACCAAACTTATTTCAAATGTTTATTTTTTAAATTCGTTGGATGTTCGTGGCTCATCGCTACACAATTTGAAACGAAAGTTTGATTTGATCCCCTCTATATTATTTCTGTAATTTCTGTAGTGTGTTTCTCCCTTTTGCAGTTCACACGGTCAACCAATCTTAACAAAGGAAGTGTCAAAAAAAAGATATTTTTAGGGTGCTTATCTTTGCATTTTTACTTTTTTAAAATACTAACAATTAAAAAAAAAAATTATTTTACTGCATTAAATTTCAACTACGCAGTTGTGTACAAACTATGATTCCGGGAAATACTTTTTTTTCGTTCTTCATGCACATAAACTACAAACGACGTCACGAAAGAGAGTCGACGGTAGAAGCGAGTTACAGTAAAGATTTATGTAAAACCTTCTGCCTACGCCTGAGCGATGAAGGGCAAGTCGACCTATAAGATCTATTGTACCATAGGGCCAGAATAATGTTTAGGCGAGCAGATTCTCCACTTTTCTAACAAAGTTAATCAAGCTGCTGGCAGATGACTTCTTCATCTCTTCAGGGCTCAGAAGCTCCCTGAAGAAGATAGTTCTCCTGATTCCACATAGGGCTGGACACTCACATATTATGTGCCCAGTGCTGGATTTACGCCTAGGCCCGTAAGGCCCGGGCCTAGGGCGGCATGATTTTAGGGGCGGCAAAATTTTGATAACCCTGAACATCAAGAACCGTAAAATGTTAGAATACAGTCAAAATTCGATAACTCAAACTACTATTATCCACAATAAAAGCTCAAAATTAAAACAATCAAACAATTCAATATGTAGGTATCTGAAATACTTATGCACACACATTTTGTGCTTTTATTAAGTCTAACACATTTTACATTAATGTAGTAGGTACATAAGTTATTTACAACATACATAAAATTATTGCCTGTATGTACATATATGTATGTACTTACAACTTCCAACCAGCAACGAAACATGTCGGTAGTAAAAAAGTCAAATTTCTTAAACCTACATATTTATTTTTATGTGTATGTAGGTAAGTATCTCGTTTTCTTTTCAAATGAAAATTCGCTTCAAAAATTCGAATTTAAAATGTCCAGGTTGTCCAAGTTTGACTGTAATTTGAAATTGATAATTTTTGTGGATTTATTTACCTTTATATCTATGAAAAATTTTGAATACCTATATCAAACATTTTTTTTAGATAGGTACATTAAAAAATCGGCAGTGAATTTCTCAGTTTTTTTCAGTGAAGTGATTGCGGAATGCAAAATTTTTGTTCATCTGTTTAAAACAAATTCAAATTTACAAGTAAAATTGTAGCAATTCTGATATAAATTTTTAATCAAATATGAGTGCATATCGAAATAAACTCAGTGGTGCTGGTAAGTTATGCGAAAAATATATGCAATATATTACATTCACAAAATCTTAGTGACGTTTACTTAGATATTGCTCTACGAATTTCTTTGAGCACCCCAGCAAACAAATTGTTCTGGAGAAAGATCTTTTTCAACTCTGAAAAGGGTAAAAAATTATTTACGTGCAAGTATAGGCCAAGACCGACTTAATGCTCTTGCATTATTATTATCTATTGAAGCTCAGTTGGTACAAGAACTGGATTACGATGATATAATTGACGTTTTCGCACGAACTAAAGCCAGAAAGAAGAAAATGTGAACTCAAAAAACCTATATTCAAATTAATAATTTATATTTAAGACTTTATACGAAGAGTTATACCTATGTTAACTAATTAAATGTTGTATTGAAGTTAATAAATTTGAATTCATAATAGTTTAAAAATTTATAAATTTAATTTTGAATGTTAATAATTTTTTCTCCATACAGCAAAAAGGGCGGCATATCTCACGGGGCCTAGGGCGACATCGAACATAAATCCGCCACTGTATGTGCCCAAGCTGTTTCGTCTTCTTCACGACACAACCGACAAAGTGAGGAGTCGGTTAAATTAATTTTATTCAATTAATATCGTAGGTTGTGATGTCCTGTGAGAAAACCAGCCAGATTTTCGATATCATGCCTTCTTAGTTTTAAATTTCTGTTGGCATCTTTTTGAACGGCTGATAGCACGCTTGGCCTGTCTTAGACCTGGGATATTTTCCCAATATGAGCTACATTTTGTGTGATTTGGGAGTGTAGTAGAAGGGTTCTACGTCCGAGCGTTTGAAGGCCGTTGAAACAGCTCAGTACTGATTTGGAGGCAATAATAGGCGAGCTAAGGGCGTTTATAGCTGCTTGACTGTCCGTGAATATATGGATGTATATGCCTTTAGTACCTGTATTGTATATGTGGTTAGGTCCGTGGAACCCAGCATCCACTCCTTTTTCCATTTTGGAACCATCCGTAAACCACTTTTAACCATTTTGGCAAGTAGGTGGGCTATTGTACGCCCATGCTTCTCTACTATAGGGATCTCCGTAGAGAACCGTTTTTTGAAACATAAATTCTTTTGGAAAGCGGTCTGTTACCGCGCAGATAGTACTGTAATTTCAAAGAAAAAATCCTTTAACTCAAGATGGTCGCTGAGAATTGTCTCTTTCATTTCGATTAAACTGGCCGAGCTACGAATTGCCCTTTGTTTATGTATATGTGTAGAGGTGTTAGTCCTATTAAGGCTTCTATAGTCGCAGTAGGATAGGTACGCCTACGCATGGCGCCGGATATACCGAGACATGCAAGTCGCTTTACCCTTTGAAGCTTAGCAATGGCGTTCTTTTGTTTTGTTTTAGTCCGCCATACTAAAGAAGCGTATGCTAAGATGGGCCTGATCATCATTGTGTAGATCTTAACACAGATAGGAAATCTAAGAAATAATTTTATTTTCAAAATTTTCAAACAAATTAGACTGGATAGATAAACGGTTAGTGCTACTTCCAATACAACCAAACTTATTTCAAATGTTTAATTTTTAAATTCGTTGGATGTTCGCGGCTCATCGCTACACAATTTGAATTATCGTATGATTTAGATTTTTTAATGATGTAAGGTGGAAAATTCGTTTTGAAGATTGAACAATTTCGGATAATTCTGAAATGTGCATGCTCACGTGCGGCAGTCTGCTGTCGAAATCGGGAATGCCAGCGCCAAATCGTTCGATGCACGATCCATTCAATCGCGAATCGCAACGGGAACAAAACTAATATCGAGATGAGCTGGTCGAAAGAGTTCGTACAAATGCGCCGCTGTTGAGTGCCGAGCAGAAGAACATATGTACGATTCGCTGATGGAGGTTGTTGACCATGCAACGGGAGGCATTTACATTCTTACATTTCAAAGTGTTCCCCACCACTGCCCAAATTTATAAAAATCTCGATTGGATTAGTGAACGTGCAATACTATGAGCGAAGAATAAGGGCGTTGATAGTTTGACTTTCATTATCCAAAGATGAAAATGAAGCCAAATTGAAAATGAAGCGACAAACTATCCGACGGAATTTTCGAACTTGCTTGATGTGTCAGGAACTCCGCCGCTATTTACAGCTGAAGGTGTTCGCGTGTTGGCAAAGCGTAGTTTGTTTTTGCGATGGAAAACAAATCGAAAAACATTGTTTATCATATCGCTCTCTACTGATTTCAATTCCCTTCAAATTAATCACATTGAAATTTGAACTATGTATCTGTGTTTTATTATCACTCTGGAGCTTATTGAAGGCGTTAAAATGGGGCGAGACGAAGTTCGCCGGGTCCGCTAGTATGCATATATTCTCCTTAGAGAGTAAGTTTAGAGAAAAATCGAATAACGCCATGTCGGATATTTTGTGAACTACATTGCATATGTGTGCGTGAAATCTGAAACAAAATTGAGAATGCAGTAAAATAGTAAACTTTTCAAAATTCGAATTTAACTATTTTATGAACTAAACATCAACTTTTTATTCATTGAGCAGACATACAAATATGCAAAGCCTATTCTCTTTTTTACAGATTAAAAAAATAGTTCCTTGTTCCTCCACAAAGATTGTTTGCTTTTAGTAGTATTAACCTGCAGTTTTAGGATGGTAAGCAAAAAAAATCAAAATTGTGCTTCAATAGCTACCTCGAGTAGTTCATTGGTAACAAAATTAAATCATAAAAAAATAAAAAGGTTTGATCTAGGGACTGCCCCACCGGGGCGCAGAAAAATACACCCAAAAAAGTGTGTTTTTGGTACTTTATGCAATATCAAGGTCGAAAAATAAAATTGTGCTTCAATAGCTACCTGCGTCTATTTACTGGTTATTGAAAACCGTTTTATATTCGGTCAATTATCTCTTAAGAACTGCGAGAAACTACGGGGCGCAGAAACGTCTACCCCTGCCACCCAGCCTTAATGATAACGATTTCAGAAATCGAACAAAAGTGCAAAAAATTACATTCGGTTCTCTGACTGATAAATTATTGCTGGAGCGATTGACTTGAAACTGAATGCATTCGAAAGAACAGAATTACATCTTTAAAAACGTCGGAGGAGGTTCTTAAAAAAATATATCAGTTATATTTTATTTAAAGAATTTCCAGAGGTGGCTGGGAAAATTTGCATGAAATCTATTAACTATTGGCTAAACCATGATAAGACGGAGTAAGATATATCTGAGATCACTAACTCAGCTCAAAGGTAATAAGCAAAATACCAATAGCCTCCAAAGATCATGTAATTTTACACTGGTTTGGAAAATACAGGCGTTTAAAAACAAACAATATTTTGAAATATAGAAATACGTTTTTCATACACGTATGTTTCAATTTTTACTCAGAACAACAAAGTATCATATCAGCTTACAGATCCAATAGAAATATATATTTAGATATGTATTTTGCCACAAAATACCGAGTCAAAATTAGTATTCTCCGAGGTAAGTTTTCTACGGAGTGACAGTGCTGGACACGTACAGAGAAGGTGCAGAAAAGTCTCCTCCTCCTCCTCGTCCATACAGCTTCTGCAGAAATCATTTGAAGGGAGGCCTAATCTGAGAGCATGTCTCCCTATGATGCAGTGTACCGTGATGACACCTACTAGAGTGCTTTTATGCGCTTAATGCGTTTTGTTTAATTAGGAGTTTCCAAGTAGCAAGAGGCATATAGAGACTCTTCTTTTCTGGTAAAGTCGACATAGTAGTGCCTTGTCTGGCGAGCTAATCGGCGATGCAATTGCCAGGAATGTCTCTATGGCCCGGTACCCATATAAGGTGAATTTTGAATTGATTCGCCATCTCGTTCAGAGATAGTCGGCAATTGAGGGCAGTTGTTGAATTGAAGACGACAGAATCCAGGGATTTAATCGCGGCTTGACTGTCGGTAAAGATGGTGATATCCTTTACAGATATTACACTATACCGAAGCCACGACAAGGCCTCTTTGATCGCCATGACCTCCGCCTGAAATACACTACAGTGATTAGGAAGGCTGAATGAGATTTTACAATTTAGATCATAAGACAAAACACGCCCCCCCCCCCACCCCCTACTCCTGTTTCAGTTTTAGACCCATCTGTATAGAAACAGACAGACTCCTTACGGGGTACTATTTCGTTCTCCCAGTCACTCTTGGAGGGTATGTAAGTTTCGAAGTTCTTTTCGAATTGAAACTGAGAGAGGGTGTAATCAGTATCTTTTGGAATGCATTCCGATGTATTTAGAATAGATGAGTGACCAGTTTGGCGACTGGTCCACAACTGAATTGCTTTCATCCGAGTGGCTGCATTTGCTGTCACTTGTTTGCAATAGATGTCTACCGGTAGCAAGTGGAACATTACGTCCATGGCCGCTGTTGGAGTGGTTCTAAGGGCTCCACTAATGCATATGCATGCCGTTCTTTGGACGCGGCTAAGGTGATTATGATGGATGCAGGGCCGGCCCAACCATATGTGCAAGATGTGCAAATGCACAGGGCGCCAAGTTCTTGGGGGGGCATTGCTAGGAAAGAAAAATTAATTTGATCTTGCGCAAACAAATACTACCATTTACATTTTAAACAAAAAGCTTGCTCAAATAAGCCCCAAAAAACAACATCCATTACACCTGTGCTGAATTATTTTTTGCACGTTCTACATTAACTCACATCACTTCAATGTTGCAACTTCAAAGAGAATCTTACTCAAAACATCGCAAAATAAAAAATCCCACTAGACAACATATTCAAGTTCATTTCTCACCTACCTAATCTCAAATTATTCACACTGTTCGTGCAGGTATATTTCTTGCACATCTACTTACATTTTAAAAGAGAACTTAGTTCAAAAAACAACAAAGTTTCACCTCGTATGTGCAGGTTTTATTTCTTGCACGTCCCCTCGCAAAATTTGCATAGGAATATTTCAAACAAAAAAAAATCGTTGTTTTGGAATCGCTTGTGTTAACGTGCAGGTTTTTGATTCTGCACATAACGTTAGGATATGGGAATGGGATTTCTCATCTACCAAAAAGAGTAACAAATTTCTCTTACAGTAGCAAAGAGAACAATTAGCTTTGTACCTTCTTGTTGTTGTACGTACATAAAAATATAGTATTCTCTTCCACTGCAGTGCTTTTAGAATCGAAAGCTTATTTTGAAAAAGGAAAGCTCCTAGGGATGAACGCATAGTTCTGCATGGTTCTGCATAACGAATTTCTTTGGCTATGACATGACGAAAATTTTGTTTTGTTTTTTATTTGAAAATTAATTACTGTCTACTACTATTGGAAAAGAATTTCTCTACCTATACCCTATACTCACTGTCATTATTGGATATACTCTGGTGTAGATTAGATACATGCACTTCAAATATTTAAAAAGTTTCTCAGGACAACTATGACTCAGGAGAGATTTGTAGGCTTATCTATAATGCCTTTAGAAAAGGAATTATTAAAAACAGTCTAAGTGATGATCTTTTTGCTGAATTTGCCAAAGCTTAAGGCCAGGAAAATAAGTTTCCAAGTTTAAACGTTTAACGTCTGCATAATTCTTCGCTGCGCTTTAGTTTATGTTTTTTTTCCTTTAAACAAATTAACTAAATATCCTTAAATGAATTCTTTTATATTTTATTTATTTTTGAAAGATATTTTCATTTTTTTTAAATGTAAATACATTTTTAAATTTATTACAATCACACAATATACCCATAATAAATGTACTTATACGTATTTGTTTGTTACTGAGGATTAGGCCTACCGGGGATAACTCAATAAAAAAGCGCATTTAAAATCTACCTCCTGGTTGATTTGGAAAAAACTCATGCATGTGTGCAAATATAAAATAAAGTGCACGACTGGGTCGAACGAAACTTTCTCGATTCTAGATTAAAGAAAACAAAAAATTGGATATCTATCTCAAATGACAGTAATATAAAATAACAATATAAGTTTTAAAAAGTTTAAGCTCTCAGTAACAGGCAATTGTCGCAAGTTCTGGCTAGAGGGCTATAAGCGGCTACTGTACTATTTTATAAGGTCTTACAAAAATATACCGTAGATATATGTGAAAATACATAGATCGTGATTTCTGTAGTATTTTTTGATAAATAATTTAAAAAAAACTCACATCTTCGAATTTTTTGAGAAAAAGAAAGTACGGAATCTTATTAATTGTAATACTTATATTATATTTTAACGGGTGATTGCTGGTTTGGTTTTGGCAACACTGGTTTTGACAGCTGACGTGTGTTTAGTACCTTGTGTCACTGTCAAACAGCTTCAGTTTGGTTTGCAATTTAACCATGGATCGTCTTACAAATGAACAACGCTTGCAAATTATTGAATTTTACTATCAAAATTCGTGCTCGGTTCGAAATGTTCATTTTCGCTTTTTTTATCGAAAAATTGTGTTCAGCGATGAGGCTCATTTTTGGTTGAATGGGTACGTAAATAAGCAAAATTGCCGGATTTGGAGTGAAGAAGCATTGCAACAGCTACCAATGCATCCCGAAAAAGCCACTGTTTGGTGCGGTTTATGGGCCGGCGGCATTATTGGGCCATATTTCTTCAAAGATGATGCGAATCGCAGCGTTACTGTCAATGGTGAACGCTACCGAGCGATGATAACAAACTTTTTTTTTGCCCGAAATGGAAGTTCTTGACTTGCATGATATGTGGTTTCAACAAGACGGTGCCACATGCCACACAGCACGCGAAACAATGGCGCAATTGCGAGGCGAGTTTGGTGAACAGTTAATTTCACGTTTCGGGCCGGTCAATTGGCCGCCTAGATCGTGCGATTTGACACCATTAGATTATTTTTTGTGGGGGTATGTCAAGGCTAATGTGTATAGGGACAAGCCCGCTTCGATTGACGCACTGGAAGCCCACATCCATGCATTCATTCGTGAGATACCGGCCGATATGTGTGAAAGAGTATGCCAAAATTGGACTCAGCGGATGGGCTACCTGAGACGCAGCCGCGGTCAACATTTGCATGAAATTATCCTTAAACATTAAATTGCAAGGTTCAAACTATCGATTCAAATAAATATTTCATTCATTTTTTCGAATTTTTTGTGTTTTTTTTTTTTAAAGTTCTAAACCTCTTAAAAAATCACCCGTTATATGTATATTGGTCAAAACCGTTAGAGCGGTTTTTGTAAAACTTGCCAGACAAAACAGTACCAAATATTGCAATGTTTAATTTTAAAAATACTATTGCGTAAATATTTAGGTGAAAACCGATTATAAGTTATTGTTCGGTATGTAAGCATTGCTTCGTAGTTTTATCGAAATCAACAATGGGGTTTTCGTGATATGAGCAGTTTTTTAAAATTAGCGTTTTCGGTGCTTCGAATTCAAAATTATGGACACAATAGTTTTGAAAACATCCATTTGACTTTAAGTCTGCATTTTGCTCAGAATCGTTATTGCCGTTTTCAGGTAAACTAAACAAAACAAAATTTTTTAAAAAATACAATTTTCAAAAATCCTTTGTACGATAATAATGAGAAAAACTGAGTTTGCTGTTGTTATAATGGACCACATTACCTTAAAAATTAATTTTTGTTACAATCGTATAGGTAGACCGTTTTCGAGATATTTCGAAATTTCAAAAGTACCGTTCTTCGAATTTTTAGCCAAAAACTGGGTACGCAGTCCTGGTAACCTCACCTACTTAAGCTTAAATATCAATTTTGGTTGAAATCGTTAGAGCCGTTTTCGATCAAATCAAACTGGTACGAAAATTTTATATGGGAAGTACCATTAATACTGAGGTTACCTTGAAAAAAAAAAACACCTTCAGAACTGTAAGCCCAAAAACTCCAAATCCGAGGTTTGAACGTAATCCGGGAAGCCGTTTAGGCTGTAGGCCTGTGGAAGGACGGACAGACGGACTGACCGGACAGAATTTTGCGACCCACTTTTTTGAGTTCCTCTATCGTCGTAATATCAGAATTGATTAAAATCTCGAGTTCGAAATTTTGTACGAAACCAATATCTTTCTCTTACTACGTAATGGAGAAAGTTAAAAAAGGGCGCTTTTTCTAAATCTTGCACAGGGCGCTAGTTTGCTGGAGCCGGCACTGGCAGGGCCGGCCCAACCATATGTGCAAGATGTGCAAATGAACAGGGCGCCAAGTTTTGGGGGCGCATTGCTAGGAAAGAAAAATTAATTTGATCTTGCGCAAACAAATACTACCATTTACATTTTAAACAAAAAGCTTGCTCAAATAAGCCCCAAAAAACAACATCCATCACACCTGTGCTGAATTATTTCTTGCACGTTGTACATTAACTCACATCACTTCAATGTTGCAACTTCAAAGAGAATCTTACTCAAAACATCGCAAAATAAAAAATCCCACTAGACAACATAACATATTCAAGTACATTTCTCACCTACTTATTCTCAAATTATTCACACTGTTCGTGCAGGTATATTTCTTGCACATCTACTTACATTTTAAAAGAGAACTTACTTCAAAAAACAAAAAAGTTTCACCTCGTATGTGCAGGTTTTATTTCTTGCACATTCCCTCGCAAAATTTGCATAGGAATATGTCAAACAAAAAAAAAATCGTTGTTTTGGAATCGCTTGTTGTTGCCAAACCTGGCAGCACTGAAAAGCTAGTCAAAAAATAGCAACAATTGCTTTAGACCAAATAAGGTCGACTGTCAGAAGAACAAAGGGAGAATATTTTTGAAAACCACACCGTGTTTCCTTTCTAGAATTAAATTCCATGAAGAATAACTAATCTTTAATTATACTTTATTACATTATATTATAAAGGAAAGAAATAGAAAACAAAACATAAAATTATACTATATATTGTATAGCCTAATTGGAATACTAAAACGTACGTATCTATATTATGAATTTAGATATTTCTGTATAACATATATTTATATACGTAAATCAACAGGAATTAAAAGTCCTTGAAAAGTAAAGAGTATTCATCATTTAATCGGGGCTAAAAATTCGAAAAACCAAGTAGGCAAATACAGGGACAACATAGCTTTTATTTCGTTTAACATCGTGCCAGAAACGATTTGCTACCAACGCCACCATCCTTCCCAAAGATATTGCATATTCACGAACCACCACAAGAACATAAGGTAAGTCGTAGTAATTGTTGATCCACCATAATCTCTACCTGTGCCACGTAAGAAACCCCTTCTGCAAAAAATGACTGTCAACTGCAAGGCATGCAACAAAATTGAGAGCGGCGATATGGTCCAATGCGACTCCTGCAAGGTTCAAACTATCGACTCAAATAAATATTTCATTCATTTTTTCGAATTTTTTGTGTTTTTTTTTTTTAAAGTTCTAAACCTCTTAAAAAATCACCCGTTATATGTATATTGGTCAAAACCGTTAGAGCGGTTTTTGTAAAACTTGCCAGACAAAACAGTACCAAATATTGCAATGTTTAATTTTAAAAATACTATTGCGTAAATATTTAGGTGAAAACCGATTATAAGTTATTGTTCGGTATGTAAGCATTGCTTCGTAGTTTTATCGAAATCAACAATGGGGTTTTCGTGATATGAGCAGTTTTTAAAATTAGCGTTTTCGGTGCTTCGAATTCAAAATTATGGACACAATAGTTTTGAAAACATCCATTTGACTTTAAGTCTGCATTTTGCTCAGAATCGTTGTTGCCGTTTTCAGGTAAACTAAACAAAACAAATTTTTTTAAAAAATACAATTTTCAAAAATCCTTTGTACGATAATAATGAGAAAAACTGAGTTTGCTGTTGTTATAATGGACCACATTACCTTAAAAATTAATTTTTGTTACAATCGTATAGGTAGACCGTTTTCGAGATATTTCGAAATTTCAAAAGTACCGTTCTTCGAATTTTTAGCCAAAAACTGGGTACGCAGTCCTGGTAATTACTAATTTGAAGGCAAGTCTGTTGCAAGTTGGAGGACAGCGGTGTTTTTGTTCTGCTCTGAAATATATATTTTTTTCTATCGGTGAAATCGCATTTTAATTGTATTAACTAGCACAGAATAGTGGAATCAAACATTTCCTTGGTGATTTAGTGTTTTTTTTGTGCTGTAATGCATTATTTCAAAGGAGAAAATATATAAAAGAATTGAAAGTGAATGTGCGAAAAGACGCTATAAATAATAACTGAAGTTTATATGAGAAAGTGACTCAAAACGGGATTATAGAAGTGACAATGAGTGAAAAGTTATAATAATTATATATATTAATAATCAAATAAAACCAAAAAAAAAATGCAGGTTTGCTCAAAGTGCAAAAATGCAATCCGCGGAGAAACAGGAATTGCCTGTGAAGGAGTGTGTGGAAAAATATTCCATTCTGCGACTAAATGTAGTGGCCTTGACCAATACTCTGCGGGAATATTGGATACAAATCATATGATTAGATTCATGTGTGAAGGTTGCGTGTTGTATATCCAAAACACAGATACGGTTTTGAGAGATGTGCAAGAAGCTGTTCAGATGAATAGCATCAACTTAAGGGAGTATAAAAATAAATTTGAGGAATCATTAAAACAGAATGAATGTGAAATCAAGAAATTATTAGAAGCAATTGAAACTACATACATGAATAGATTAACAGCAATGCAAATAGCTCAAGAAACATGCGAAAATAGTGTGAAGCAAATAAAAAAATTGAGTGAAGTTAGTGAAGCATTTAAAGTACAAACCGATGAAATTTGCGATAATGTTAAAAAAATAACATTTGATAATAATCTAGTAAGTAATAGTGTTAAACAAATAAGAAACGAAATTGTCAACGAGCTTGCAACGGTGGTGACTGACAACAATGTAAAGTTAACAAATCAAAACGAAAATATTCAAAAAATATTAGATAGTGTTCAAAAATTTGATAAAGACTTAGGCAAAAAAGATAAAGAGGTGGAAAAGAAAAGAAAAGTGCGCGATAATGAGAGCATCTCTTCATCTTCAATCAATGTCGAAAAAAAAAGAAAAGTGCGTGAAAATGAGTGCATACCAACCAATGCTATGAATACTATTATGATTGCAAATGAAGTAAATAACAATAACAATGAAAGGGAACAACTGGCTTGCACATCAGCTGCGCAAACAAAAACAACGCTGACGTATGCTGAAGCGACAAGAGAAACAAAAGAAAGAAGTGAAACCATAATAATAAAACCTAGAAGCAATCAGGATAATGATAAAACAAATACGGACATTAAAAAAAATATAAACCCAACTACAATGGCCCTAAAAATCCATCAAATAAAAAATGTCCAAAATGGTGCAGTGTTGATCAAAGGTGACAAAAAATCAGTTCAAATAATCGAGAGGGAAATCAAAACAAAAATGAGTGACCAATATGATGTCAAAGCTCCCGCTCAAAGAAAGCCACAACTGCTTGTTGTTGGAATGAGTGAGAAGCTAGCTAATGATGATATAGTGCAATCCATAAAGTGTCAAAATGAATTGAGTGATGTCAACATTTAGTGTGTATATGTGTATTTGTCTCCAAAGGCGAAGAGCTTTAATGCAATATTAGAGGTGGACAGTGTTGCCAATGCTAAAATGATTAACCTTGGGAAAGTGAATATTGGATGGGACAAATGTCGTGTTTTTCAATACCTAAATGTCTCAAGATGCTTTAACTGTTGCGGATTTAACCACTCGGCAAAAAATTGCACTAAAAATAAGATATGTGTTAAATGTTCAGGAAACCATGATGTTAAAAACTGTAATAGTGATAGTGAAAAGTGTATAAATTGCTGTAATGCAAATATAAGTCTAAATTTGAATGTAGATATTAACCATAAGGCAAATGATCCCAAATGTCCAGTTTTTGCCCGAAAATTAAAGATTGCGGAAGACCGCGTAGAAATCTAGCAATTAAACTCCCTAAGGTGCGTATATTTAAACATACAAGGTCTCTCAAGTAACTTTAATGAAATACAGTGCATGGTTGAAAAAGAAAATGTGGATCTCATTGCCCTTGCGGAGACTCATATAACAAAACAATTTATCAAAAATCGCGCCAATGAAATACAATTGGATGGTTATCGTTTATTAAATAGTGAAAGTGAATCCAGACATACTGGCGGTGTGGCATTGTATGCCAAAAACGGAATTAAGTGTTCAGATGTTAAGAAAATTATCGTTTGTATGAAACTTTGGTGTTTGGTTGTTAAAGTGCAATATGATAATAATTCTGTGATAGATGTTTGTGTAATGTACAGAGCTCACTCCCTTCCAAAAAGAGAGTTCTGCATGGAGCTTGAGGAAGTAATTGAACTGATGCATCAGCGAAATTGTAGTTTTGTTTTAGTTGGTGACTTCAATATCGACTGGATGGATTACTCCGATACATACCGGCGACGGCTTGCATCTGTTTTTAATGATACCAACATTTCGATGATAATATCTGAACCCACCAGAATAACACAGAGTTCTAAAACGCTTATTGATTATGTCTTGACCAACAGTTTACAGTCGGTAAGCGCAAGTGTTGTCCAAAATTTAAATGTTAGTGACCATGAAACGTTAGAAATTATAATTAAATGTGCAAACAAAAAAACTAAAAACAAAAAGGAAATCAAATATTGCAAGTACGAAAAATATATTTTTATATCACAACTGAGCCTAAATCCATTATTTATGTCTGACCAACCACTTAGTATAAATGATCTTAGTGAAGGCTTTGCTATAGAACTTAAGAGAGTAGTAACATCAATGACAAAAACAAAGTTGATACCCTTTCAAAACGCGGAATGGTTTAACCTAGATCTCCAATGTGCAAAATCATTGAAAATTAATTTATATAGAAAGGCTTTAATAACAAATAACATTATTGATTGGGCTAATTACCGTCATTCTAGAAACATTTATAAGCATAAGATAAAAACTGTAAAGGCGGTATTTATAAAAAGGAAAATTGACAACGCTAATACGCAAAAAGATATGTGGAGACTGCTAAAAAAATATGTTCTAAACAAGAGCAAAGACAATATAACCGAAGTGCAATTTACAAATGGTAGCAATATAAGTGATAGTGCAATATTATGTGAAAATTTCAACCAATTTTTTGTGCAAAGCATAGTCAGTCTGAATCAATCTGTGATATTTGTAGAATACGTAAATTTAATTGAAGAGTGCAATATAGACTTTAAGTTCCGTGTAATAGATGTTTATGATATAATTAGTGCAATAAAATGTATTAACAAAAAGAATGACTTTAATCTCATGAATGTTAACATGATAAACGATGCTATTGGTGTTATTGGTCCTATCCTTGTCCACATTGTAAATACATCCTTAGCTACTGGAATATTTCCAGAATCCTGGAAAGAGTCGTTGATAGTACCAATTAAAAAAATTAGTGAAGCTAAATCCTGCCAAGAGTACCGCCCGGTAAATATGATGCCAATTTACGAAAAAATAATAGAAAAAATAGTTCAAGTGCAATTAAAAGAGCATCTATCTAATCAAAACATTTTAACGATATTCCAATCTGGTTTTAGAGAGGAGCATTCTTGTGAGACGTGTGTTAACTATGTGTATAGTGACTGGAAAGAAAACGTGGATAAGAAAAATACGGTTGTAGCAGTGTTTCTTGACCTTAGACGCGCCTTTGAAACGGTAGATCGAGAAATACTTCTAAAAAAATTAGCGAAGTTGGGTATCAAATCCACGGAACTAAACTGGTTCAGATCGTTTATTACTGGGCGTACGCAACGAACCAAAGTGAACGAAAATATATCGTCCCCGATATATGTGAATATTGGTCTACCGCAAGGAACAATTCTCGGAGTCATTCTGTTTTTATTGTATGTGAATGATATGGTGAAAGTTGTGACACACTCAAAGCTGATACTTTTTGCGGATGACGGTCTTTTGTATACTTGTGAGAAGGACATAAATACGTGTATAGAGCATATAAACAGTGACTTAAAAAATATAAGCGAGTGGCTAAAAATGAACAGGCTTATCTTAAATACCGAAAAAACCAAGTGTATCGTAATAAATAATTTTATATTGTAATACATTGTACAACAAAATGGCTTTTAAAAAGCTAAATAAATAAATATCATTCATTCATTCACCTCACCTACATAAGCTTGAATATCAATTTTGGTTGAAATCGTTGGAGCCGTTTTCCGGTAAACTGAGAAAAACTAAATTTTAAAAAATTCCTTTTTTCAAAAATCCATTGTGCGATAATATAGAGAAAAACTGAGTTTGCTATTAAGTTATAAATTACCACATTACCTTAGAAATTATTTTTTGTTACAATCGTATAGAGCGTTTTCGAGATATGTCGAAATTTCAAAAATACCGTTGTTCGAATTTTTAGCCAAAAACTGGGTACGCAGTCCCGGTAACCTCACCTACTTAAGCTTAAATATCAATTTTGGTTGAAATCGTTAGAGCCGTTTTCGATCAAATCAAACTGGTACGAAAATTTTATATGGGAAGTACCATTAATACTGAGGTTACCTTGAAAAAAAAAACACCTTCAGAACTGTAAGCCCAAAAACTCCAAATCCGAGGTTTGAACGTAATCCGGGAAGCCGTTTAGGCTGTAGGCCTGTGGAAGGACGGACAGACGGACTGACCGGACAGAATTTTGCGACCCACTTTTTTGAGTTCCTCTATCGTCGTAATATCAGAATTGATTAAAATCTCGAGTTCGAAATTTTGTACGAAACCAATATCTTTCTCTTACTACGTAATGGAGAAAGTTAAAAAAGGGCGCTTTTTCTAAATCTTGCACAGGGCGCTAGTTTGCTGGAGCCGGCACTGGCAGGGCCGGCCCAACCATATGTGCAAGATGTGCAAATGAACAGGGCGCCAAGTTTTGGGGGCGCATTGCTAGGAAAGAAAAATTAATTTGATCTTGCGCAAACAAATACTACCATTTACATTTTAAACAAAAAGCTTGCTCAAATAAGCCCCAAAAAACAACATCCATCACACCTGTGCTGAATTATTTCTTGCACGTTGTACATTAACTCACATCACTTCAATGTTGCAACTTCAAAGAGAATCTTACTCAAAACATCGCAAAATAAAAAATCCCACTAGACAACATAACATATTCAAGTACATTTCTCACCTACTTATTCTCAAATTATTCACACTGTTCGTGCAGGTATATTTCTTGCACATCTACTTACATTTTAAAAGAGAACTTACTTCAAAAAACAAAAAAGTTTCACCTCGTATGTGCAGGTTTTATTTCTTGCACATTCCCTCGCAAAATTTGCATAGGAATATGTCAAACAAAAAAAAAATCGTTGTTTTGGAATCGCTTGTTGTTGCCAAACCTGGCAGCACTGAAAAGCTAGTCAAAAAATAGCAACAATTGCTTTAGACCAAATAAGGTCGACTGTCAGAAGAACAAAGGGAGAATATTTTTGAAAACCACACCGTGTTTCCTTTCTAGAATTAAATTCCATGAAGAATAACTAATCTTTAATTATACTTTATTACATTATATTATAAAGGAAAGAAATAGAAAACAAAACATAAAATTATACTATATATTGTATAGCCTAATTGGAATACTAAAACGTACGTATCTATATTATGAATTTAGATATTTCTGTATAACATATATTTATATACGTAAATCAACAGGAATTAAAAGTCCTTGAAAAGTAAAGAGTATTCATCATTTAATCGGGGCTAAAAATTCGAAAAACCAAGTAGGCAAATACAGGGACAACATAGCTTTTATTTCGTTTAACATCGTGCCAGAAACGATTTGCTACCAACGCCACCATCCTTCCCAAAGATATTGCATATTCACGAACCACCACAAGAACATAAGGTAAGTCGTAGTAATTGTTGATCCACCATAATCTCTACGTGCCACGTAAGAAACCCCTTCTGCAAAAAATGACTGTCAACTGCAAGGCATGCAACAAAATTGAGAGCGGCGATATGGTCCAATGCGACTCCTGCAAGGTTCAAACTATCGACTCAAATAAATATTTCATTCATTTTTTCGAATTTTTTGTGTTTTTTTTTTTTAAAGTTCTAAACCTCTTAAAAAATCACCCGTTATATGTATATTGGTCAAAACCGTTAGAGCGGTTTTTGTAAAACTTGCCAGACAAAACAGTACCAAATATTGCAATGTTTAATTTTAAAAATACTATTGCGTAAATATTTAGGTGAAAACCGATTATAAGTTATTGTTCGGTATGTAAGCATTGCTTCGTAGTTTTATCGAAATCAACAATGGGGTTTTCGTGATATGAGCAGTTTTTAAAATTAGCGTTTTCGGTGCTTCGAATTCAAAATTATGGACACAATAGTTTTGAAAACATCCATTTGACTTTAAGTCTGCATTTTGCTCAGAATCGTTGTTGCCGTTTTCAGGTAAACTAAACAAAACAAATTTTTTTAAAAAATACAATTTTCAAAAATCCTTTGTACGATAATAATGAGAAAAACTGAGTTTGCTGTTGTTATAATGGACCACATTACCTTAAAAATTAATTTTTGTTACAATCGTATAGGTAGACCGTTTTCGAGATATTTCGAAATTTCAAAAGTACCGTTCTTCGAATTTTTAGCCAAAAACTGGGTACGCAGTCCCGGTAACCTCACCTACTTAAGCTTAAATATCAATTTTGGTTGAAATCGTTAGAGCCGTTTTCGATCAAATCAAACTGGTACGAAAATTTTATATGGGAAGTACCATTAATACTGAGGTTACCTTGAAAAAAAAAACACCTCCAGAACTGTAAGCCCAAAAACTCCAAATCCGAGGTTTGAACGTAATCCGGGAAGCCGTTTAGGCTATAGGCCTGTGGAAGGACGGACAGACGGACAGACCGGACAGAATTTTGCGACCCACTTTTTTGAGTTCCTCTATCGTCGTAATATCAGAATTGATTAAAATCTCGAGTTCGAAATTTTGTACGAAACCAATATCTTTCTCTTACTACGTAATGGAGAAAGTTAAAAAAGGGCGCTTTTTCTAAATCTTGCACAGGGCGCTATTTTGCAATCGCTTCATCGTTTTTGGTCCATATTTTCAGTTTTGAATAGGGAATTTCAGTTTTGGAGAAAAGTATAGCAAAATATTTAAAGGAAAACACACTTATGTTCTCTTTGGAGGTGACTCGCTCTTATCCGAGTTGTGAAAGAATGAAATCCTTGGAAAAAAAAGAAATGGGTTGAGTTTTGTTTTGTATTTTTTGTCTTGCAACTGGATCCTAAGCAATAAAAATTCTCATCTGTTCCAAAAAATGCAAGAAATTTATTGGCGTTTTGATTGATTTAATAAATGCAAATCTATATTTCGAAAAACAATAATTCTTCTGGCCTACCAAACCTGTGCACACTTTAGCATATTCCATTGGGCTATGGTTGGTTCCTACACACTTTTGGCTATCTGCGTATGCGCGTACACTTTCACTTCACATTTCACTTGCCTTATTCCTTACTACCTCTCCATCTGCATTAAATGCCTTATTCACTCGAAGTGAATAAAATGGGCCAAAATCAATGTCAATCAATAAAAAAACACAGAAAAATAAACAAATTCAAGAAAAAAAACTATTTCCATACATTTTTTGGATTTTTTTGCTGTCAGAGTTTGTTTACAGTCATGTTCAAACTGTTCAAAATGAAAACGATGAACGATTCGATCGAACGATCCGACGATGATGTTAAATGAAGCAAACTAAAAACGATATCGTTGTGTTCAATCGTTTCGACGACTATCGTTTCAAAAGTTACGCGATGAGAGCCCTGGCCATTTGTCAGTGGATTCGTGCAAGAAGCTGGGCCCGCGGTACCACCTGCTATCTGAGTGAAATTCGTTATTGGTTTTCCACTTGGTTGCTTCGTCGGCGACATTTTGCTTACTTGGAATCCACCTCCAGTTTTTTGCTGAAGTTTCTTCAAGAATCTCTCCTACGCGAAATGCAACAAATTGCTTGAATTTTCTATGGTCGGAATTTATTCAACTCAATACGGTTTTGGAATCGGACCAAAAAATCTTTCATTTATATCTATTGAGTGTCCGGCAGTAATAATTTTTGCCAACCTTGTCCCCAGAACAGCTGCTTCTAGTTCCAGTCTAGGTATCGAGATAATTTTCATGGGCGCTATCTTTGTCTTGGAAGCTACCAGACTGCACTCGACAGTATTTCCACTGCATACACGAAAATAAGCCACTGCTGAGTATGCGACTTCGCTAGCATCAACAAATATATGCATCTGTACTACACAATTTTTGTTGAACGAAAGCTGCTGCATGTATGGTCTTTCCACTGAAATATTCTTAATATTTGGGATAAGGCTTTTCCATTTCTTAAACTTTTCTACATGTTCCGGATTGATCCTTTCATCCCATTCCACTGCAGAAGCCCAAATTTCTTTTAATAAAATCTTTAGCAACACTAAGAAGTTGGCTATTAGACCAAGTGGATCGAAAACTGACATCAATACTTTTAGAACTTCTCTCTTAGTAGGCCACAAATTTTCGGCCACCACATCAAATTTGAGTGTAATTGTATTAATTGCGAAGGAAAATAAATCAGACGAAGGGGACCACCATATTCCCAGAATCTTTTACGGGCCAGATAGAATCTGCCAGTTACCAATATTCTTCTCATCGTTTGCAGCTTTCGCTTTTAAATTGTTGAGGACCGTTCGAGAGTTTGATGAAAAATTTCTAATATCGAAACCAGCTTGTTCGTGTATGAAGATGACATCCCTTGCTAATTGCATTGCTTCGTTTTCGGAGTCAACGCTATCGAGGTAATCATCTACAATTCTACATAATGATTCTCGATAATTGCTCTCGCCGCTCGTGGATACTTATCTGCATAACATTTTGCATTTGAATTTTTAACAAATTGCGCACAAAGCGGGGAGCAAGTGGAGCCGAAGGTCATTACTTGCATTGCGTATTCCTCTATTATCTTACTCTCATGATTCCGCCATAAGAATCACTGAGCATGTTGGTCCGATTCTTTTATCCACACTTGGTGGAACATCTCTTATGTCCGCACAAATTGCAATTTTACGTTCTCTGAAGCGAAACAAAACCGATAAAAGAGATGGCACAATATCGGGACCAGATAGCAACATTGAGTTAAGAGAAATTCCGTTTACTGCTTCCGCAGCGTCCCATACGATCCTCATTTTGTTTGGTTTGTTATGGTTGAAGACAGGAAAAATCGGAAGGTACCAAGTTGGTGACATTTTTTGGTGCAATTCTTCTTTGCCTAATTTTCTTGCATATTTTTTCTTCACGTAATACTCCATTTGCTTGTTCATGTTATCGAACAGTTTGTGGTCTTCTAACATTTTCTTTTCTAAACATAACAATCGTCGCTCTGCCATTGGACGACTAACGGCCAGTTCTTTTGTGTCATACATGAGCGCAAAATTGTTTTTGTACCGGTCGACTGAATTGATATGAACTCTAAACAACGCATTAAGATTTTCATCTTCAGTTCGCTGACAGTCGCAGATGTGGAAGTTGAAATTACTTTGTTTTTCATCGCCCGCTCTAAGTTCCCGTTTATATGGCCCATACACCGTCCAGCCTAAACGCGTTTTTGACGCAACGGGCTGGTTCTCGGCTCCTTCTCGTGATCGCAGTGGAATGCTCAGCCTCCATTGATCCAGGCCAAGCAAGATACATGGTTTTGCATGTGAATACGAGTCGATTGGAATCTTTTTTAAATAATTATATCTGTTCGCTAATTCTTGTGCGTTTATACTTTGTTGTGGAAGGTCGAGCGACTTAACAGTGTGTATATTGAAGATGTTGTACCTCTTACTGGACGAAATTTGTGAGATTTGTATGTTCACTCTCCTGGAGGTGTTTTCTGTTCTATGTGTGTTTGCTGTCCATTTAAGGCACAGGGGCTGCGGCTCTCCTACAGTGCCCAGTTTCGCAGCGAGATCGTCGTCCATGAGGGATATCGAGGAGCCATCATCGAGAAAGGCGAATGTGTTTATTTCTACGCTCCCGTTGTACAATGTTACCGGGATTATTTTAAATAAAATGCTACTTTTTTCTAATTGGTGATAACAATTCATTTGGGCGTTTGTATTACTTTGAGTGAATGTGCCTGATGTGTTAGTGTCACACATTTTATGTAACAACCTATGGTGCTTGTAGCTACATCCATCAATGCCACACTCCCTAACAAGACGGCAACGATTCATACCATGTTGGCGAAGGCATGATCGGCAGACTGTATATCGTTTAACAACGTTCCATTTGTCGTTTAAATTCATATGCAGAAAATGCTGGCATTGATCAATCGACTTGCAGTTTGATTGACAGAGTGGGCACTTTCGCTGATTTGGTTCTGAATGTGAGTTAGCGTCTTGATGAACGTTCAATGCTGCTTTAGATGAGGTGAAGCTGGTAATATTCAATGGTGTTACTTCAGAAGCTGAGTATGCCACATCGGATAGACAGGCGCTGTAAACAGAAAGATTAGGCGCACTTACTGTTTTTCGGTAACTACCCCAATTTAAACGTATTTGCGGTGGCAACTTATCGGTCAGTTCCTGGAGCAGGCATGGATTTGCTAGATGGTTATGTAGTCCACCTGCTTCCATAACTGCGCATATATTTTGCACTGAAAGAGAAAATTTGATTATAGATTGCAGCTTTTCCGCACGAGGTGCTGGTTCTTTCCTTATTCTTTCTATGAGGCTATTAATGATTGCCTCTGGTCGACCAAAGAGCATTTGTAGGGTGCTTAAAACACCTGGAACTTGTTCTGGGATAAGCAGTCTACATTTCACCGCATCAAGTGCTTCTCCCTTTAAGCAATTTTGTAGTCGCCGAAGACTATCAATGTTTGTGTACCCACATGAGGTCGTTGAACTGTTCAACCAGCTGATAAACAGAGGCCATTCCTCTGACCGTCCACTAATTGTTACTTGCTCCTTTGATATTAATTGTCGTGCTGCCAGTTGCTGTTTGCTCGGTGTTGCCTCTCTTCCTCAAGTTGTTGTAATAGTAGCAGACGCCTTTTTGAAACGTCCTTCATGGTACATTCCTGATACGTAACGTGGACAGGGTCGAGGTGCTTTTTTGTTGGTGGAGGTTTCTGAGTGGTCGGAGTTCGCTGTGGAGGGGGGCCAATATGGGCAGAAGAAGTTGAAGCATTTCGTTGACTAGTGGCGACTATGTGATCAGACTCGCACAATGCAGTTTTTTGCGCTGTTGCTTGGCATTTAGAACAACACCATTCCTGCTCCTGTATTGAAGCAGTAACTCCAACGCAGGCGAAATGGAACCATTCATCGCAGTTTGGTTGTTACACGAAGTTGAAGTATCGTCGAGACGATGTCGTTCGATCGTTTTGTGCTTACGCGATTAGAGCCCAGAAGAATTTAGACTCTCGGAACCAGTGACTGCGGAAATACGACATATACACCTACATCACACCGAAAAAGTTGAGCCGATAATAGATGTATCGCGATTTAGTAGGTGGAGCAGACTCCTTCGGACCCTAGCGCAAGTTTTTCGGTTTATAAAGAGAACTAAACAGAAGATCAAAGAAAAGTTCAATAAGTATCTTATATCCGTCGATTTTATCAACGCCGAAAATTATCTATTTCGATTATGCCAAAGAGAAGTGTACGATGAAGAGTTCGCTGTTCTCAATAACAACAACGACGATACTGAAAGGCTGACTGTAGATAAGTCAAGTCCATTGTATAAGCTGTCGCCATACATAGATGAAGATTCAGTTATTATAGTGAGTGGTCGAATAGATGCCGCTCCAGGAGTGTCCATTAACATGGAAAGACCAATTATATTACCTAGGCAACCTTATATCACTCAGTTGATCATCACCGAATACCACTACCGATTCTCTCACCAATACAACGAGACAGTGGTGAACGAACTACGCCAAAGGTTCTATATTCCGAAGCTTCGTGTCTCATTAAAATCAATTTCAAAAAACTGTCAGGCTTGTAAAAACCGGTAATGTGTCCCAAAGCCACCGATAATGGGAAACCTGCCACCCGCAAGATTGCAGGCATTCACAAGGCCCTTCTCCTACTCGGAAAAAAGATGGGGAGTTCTGATTACATGCATGACAGTACGTGCAGTGCACATCGAAGTAGCATGTACTCTGTCAACAGATTTGTGTATTATGGCATTGAAACGCTTCATCGCACGCAGAGGGTGGCCTTTAATAATATTTAGCGACAATGGTACCAAATTTCGTGGAGCTAATAATGAATTGAAAGAAGCAGTACGTAACATCGAGGTAAAGCAAATCGCAGATAACTTCGTTGGACCAAATCTGAAGTGGAACTTTATTCCTCCTGCCTCCCCACATATGGGAGGTAGCTGGAAGAGATTAGTTCGCTCAGTGAAGCAAACTTTGAGTAGTATCTCCCCAACAAAAAAATCTTCAGACGAATTATTGCTAACGATGATGGCTGAGGTAGAGAGGGTCATCAATTCGCGACCCCTTACTTACGTTCCCTTAGGTACAGCAAGAAGCGCCGTTGTAAAAACTACAAGCGGTGTTTACACTAGACCTACAGCTAAACTTTGTATACTCGACGTAGGCAGGTTTGACGAGGATGGAAAGCAAGCTCTTGGAACTAGCTTACCAGGGGGGAGTGTTGCCAAACCTGGCAGCACTTAAAAGCTAGTCAAAAAATAGCAACAATGGCTTTAGACCAAATAAGGTCGACTGTCAGAAGAACAAAGGGATAATATTTTTGAAAACCACACCATGTTTCCTTTCTAGAATTAAATTCCATGAAGAATAACTAATCTTTAATTATACTTTATTATATTATATTATAAAGGAAAGAAATAGAAAACAAAACATAAAATTATACTATATATTGTATAGCCTAATTGGAATACTAAAACGAACGTATCTATATTATGAATTTAAACATTTCTGTATAACCTATATTTATATACGTAAATCAACAGGAAATAAAAGTCCTTGAAAAGTAAAGAGTATTCATCACTTAATCGGGGCTAAAAATTCGAAAAACCAAGTAGGCAAATACAGCGACAACACTTGTGTTAACGTGCAGGTTTTTGATTCTGCACATAACGTATGGGATATGGGTGGGTATGCGTATGGGAATGGGAAATTGGGAATGGGATTTCTCATCTACCAAAAAGAGTAACAAATTTCTCTTACAGTAGGAAAGAGAACAATTAGCTTTGTACCTTGTTGTTGTTGTACGTACATGAAAATATAGTATTCTCTTCCACTGCAGTGCTTTTGGAATCGAAAGCTTATTTTGAAAAAGAAAAGCTCCTAGGGATGAACGCATAGTAATTATAATTAGTAAATCGTTTTGCGCAGGCGGTTCTGCATGGTTCTGCATAACGAATTTCTTTGGCTATGACGGAAATTTTGTTTTTTTTTTTGACAATTAATTACTGACCACTACTATTGGAAAAGAATTTCTCTACCTATACCTACCCTATAACTGGGCCTTACCAATAATCATTTCCTGTATGGAAAATTTCGCCATTGTGAGTTCGAAAAACTTAGCCTGGACACTAAAAATGATTATTGGTATCGCGGACTGTCATTATTGGATATACTCTGGTGTAGATTACCTGCACTTCAAATATTTAAAAATTTTCTCAGGACAACTATGACTCAGGAGAGACTTGTAGGCTTATCTATAATGCCTATAGAAAAGGAATTATTAAAAACTTTAGACTGTGATGCTGATGATCTTTTTGCTGAATTTGCCAAAGCTTAAGGCCAGGAAAATAAGTTTCCAAGTTTAAACGTTTAACGTCTGCATAATTCTTCGCTGCGCTTTAGTTTATGTTTTTTTTTTCCTTTAAACAAATTAACTAAATATCCTTAAATGTATTCTTTTATATTTTATTTATTTTTGATAGATATTTTAATTTTATTTAAATGTAAATACATTTATTACAATCATTTAATATATAACACAATGCAACCATATAAAAAGGGCGGTTTTTCTAAATTTTGCACAGGGCGCTAGTTTGGTGGAGCCGGCACTGTATGGAGGGCAGCACAAACGTTTGCAAAAACTATTTTTCCGTTTTCTAATTATAATTCCAAACCAACATAAGGATTATGACAACATGTCATTTAATGTTATAGCTTATAGTATAGTATAGTGTATTATTGATATAAGTTCTGTACCTTTGTAAACACCAATGCACATTTCCACAATATTTCTTGCTTTCATACAAAATAAGTCTAAAGTTCAATCGTCAAAACGATATCGTCTGGACGATAGAGAAATATTGAAGTTACGTGAAGCAAAACTATCGTCGAAACGCTATCGTCTGGCGATAATCTACATATGGAATGAGTGCCCTGAGAATAATAAAGGGAAGAAATGTGCAGTGCTCAGCGATCGATGCGAAAACTCGAGTGGCTCGAAATAAGCCTCGATCCATTCCTCGGCTCGAGCTTCAGGTCGGGGTGCTTGGTGCCCGATTCAGTAAAAGCTTACAACAACAACACTCGGTCCACTTCAGTAAACGATTTGTTTGGAGTGACTGGTTATAGCATGTATCAATTAAGACCGAGCTGTTGGACTTATCAAAGGCAAACGAGTGGCAGTGGGTACATTCAAAAAACAATGTAGCAGACGAGGCTACAAATTGTCAAAAGTTACCGGAATTTAGTGAAGAGGTTAGGTTGTATACTGGTCCGAAATTCCTTCGAGGATCTGAAGATGAATGGCCATGAACTCCCCCACACTTTATATTGACTGTAAAAGAAAAAATAAGAGTACATGGCTCTATAAATCGTTGGAGTTTACTTGAATTAAAAAATATTTTCATCGTGTGCCCATGTTCTGTAATTATCGCATCGATATATCTATCACAAAAACGATATGAATTAAAACAAAATGTCATAATATCACATTATGCGTTCTGTAACTGTATGAATCGAAAACTATATCACATGGAACATTTCGATATGAAACCCTTGGAAATATGTGATATAATTAGGTTCTGTAACTATGCGAGCGAAAAAATATTCATTTCACGGTCTAAATTTATCACAATACACAGAGCTTGTGATGATAAAAAATTGTGCAATGACCAATGACTTTAAGACTTGTACCAAGAAACAAATTAATCTCTGTAGACATTTTATGAACAATACGGTGAATGGAAACATTACAGGCATTATTATTATTATTTAAATATGACATTAAAGCTGCAAGATACTCGTATACATAGAACCACCTGGTCATGAATTAAATAAAAAACATCTGTAAAAATATTTCCATTCTGGAGCGTTAGCAACTACTGTTTTCTTCTAAGCTCCAGTGAAAATCCGGAAAAAAACTTATTTATATTGCGCAAATATTAGAATTATCTGCTTCAAAACTTTCAAAAAAGTACCCCGCACAAAAATAGCAATCAGAAAAATTGAAGGTGAGTATATTTCGAAATATTTAAGAAAAATCACTGCGGTCAAAATATGCCACTGCAACGGTCACCCGCTAAGTGTAATAACACTGAAATCAACACGGCACAAAGAATGGACACCACCCCCCTTGTCAACAAGAGAATGCTAGCAGAAACATCCCCCGATTTTCCTCCACAAAAGGTAAATAAAGATAGGGAGCTAAATTCCGTGGGCAGCATGTCTGTAGCCGATCTGAAAATGCTGATAGTAGGCTCCATGGGTTCGTTGTTAGATGAAAAACTTAAAGATTTACCAACGAAGTCTGATCTGGATTGTATCGGTGGCAAATGTTGCTCTACAAAGTCAACTTGGAGTCTCGTTGCGCTACATTAGAACGTCAAGTAGAATGGCTTTCCAAAAAAGCAAACGAAAACAATATTATTCTGCATTTTCCACCACAAAATGGAGTAGCGGCGATCGATAAGGCAAAATCAATCTGTCTGGATTTACTTCAGACTCAAAATTCGTCAGCAATCACCTCAGCAAAACCATTATATTCAAGAAATGCAAAGGTGGAGAATATTGTTGTTGAAATGGAAAATAAAGAAGATGTGAGTCGCATTATTCAAGCAGCCACGAAATTAAAGGGTACAGGCATATCTTTACACAGAGATTATCCGGCCGCGGTACGTGAAAGGAGAAGACGTCTAATGACAATTAAAAAAGATATTCTGGGCTATCACAGAATCCGTCGTGTTCGGAATTTTGCTACGAACCCCGAAAGAAATATTATAGAATCCGTCGTAGAGTAAATGTTTGCTAGGAATTTCGAAATTCATATCCATCAATTTCCCCTACGACTAAATTCGTAGCAAAAATTTTCCCCTACGGCGGATTCTACGATAGTTCTTTCGGGGTTCGTAGCAAAATTCCGAATTCCGAATTTTTTTAAAAATTAAAAATATTCCCCTCAAAATTATTTAGGTAGTAGGTACATATTTGGAAAACAAGAAATAATTTTTTCTCTAACGAGTCTAAAAATTCTTGATTGGGCCGTGTCAATTTCGCATCTTCGTATTCTTTAAAATCTGTAAAAAGCGAGGAAACGTTAAGTTGCGGACTCAATTTTAACTCACACTTGTGGTTTTGGCGGTATTTTTTTAAAATATAACCTGCGAAATAGTAGAATGCTTAAACAGAATTTTTTAAACTCGTTCGAGTACCTCCATCCCCTACGTTTTTTTCAAAGTTTTTGATTTGATTCTCAACAATGGTCGCTAATTCCTTAGGTAACATAATCCTTGTTTTTTCTATATATACTTTTTCCGAATACTTTTTTTTAAATTTCCTTTTTTAAAATTTCGAGAAATGTCTTTTGCAGATCCTAGAATCCCCCGACAATTAATTATCATGTATTAAGTGTTGTTTGTTTATGCAGTTCAACCACTTTTCTAAAAAAAATTAAGAAATACAACACGGATTTATATTCGTTCTTGCCCGATCTATAACTTATATTGCTTACCTCTCACTATTATCCGGTATTTTGAAATATTTAACTCCAACATTTTCTTTCCCCTCTCGCCCACATGCCAAACACTTAAAATAATGTTTTCCCATTATTTTATTTGGAGTTTTTAAACTATGCAAACTTGCACTTCAAATTCACTATTTCACTACTTTTAATTGTTTGCTACACGCACTGACACGGAACACCCTTTCTTTCTTCAATTGATGTAAATGAACGACTGATAACAATCCCACTTCGGACCGCCTTTAAAAATACGTGCGAAAAAAATGTAAACAATCCCCTCTACAGCCAACCTAAGTAATTAGTGTGACCATCTGCTATGAAATATATTACCTAAAAAGTGGTGGCAATAAAACTTCAAATCGTAAAAAATGGTTATTAACGAAGTCGTAACAAAGCAAAAGGGTTGAATTTCGTGATATAGAATGAAACATTTCTTTTTCATGTCCATAAAAAAGACCATTTAATCAATAGCCAAGGGCAAAAAATACAAATATTACCAATTCTACTAAAGCAAAGCTGGTTACCTGATCATAAAAATTCATACGCAGCAAGCCCCATGTAGTGGATCATGTAAAATGTGTTGCGTACCCTTTTCTTCTCAAACAGTCGTTGTATTCAGGTAAAAAGTATTCTTTCGACCTGCTTCCTCTTATTTACGATTTTTTCTGCATTTTGCTTTGTGGTAGTAGCAAATGCATATGTAGAGAGAGTGTCCCTACTCATTAATGGATATACTCTGGTCAAGATGGATGACAAGTACGATCGCGAAGATTCAACAGATGCTGCCAGTTGTCCCCAAACTGTACAGTTCCACGTTCAGGGAAATAGAGTTTAGCAAAAATGCCGTCAGCCAAATAAATCTAGATGCTACTTTATGTATTTTTTCTTTAAATATAGTTTCATACAATATAGCAGGTCTTAGTAATAAATTATTGTTTAATGATTTTTTTGAATATTTAAATCATTTCGACATATTTCTATTATTTGAAACATTCATCGAAAAAAAAAATATGGAGCGTTTTGAACCCTACTTCCTAAAATATACTCTACATTGGATATCAGCAACATGAACTTTTTCTCATGGCAGAGCGAGCGGAGGCTGCTTGTATGGCATCAAAAACGAGCTGAAAAATAGAACCCAATGCGTGAAATAACCACGAAGAATGAATGTACCTAATACCAGTTTACATAAAATGTAACAAATGGAGGGACGACTTTGCGAGCCTGAACGATTTCTTAGTAGAATTTGACAAAGAAAGTGTAATGGTAACTGCGGACTGCAACGCTAGAGTAGGAGACACACAGCTTTTAGAGGTCGATCCACAGTCTTTATCTCAATCTTTAAATCTAACTAGAGGTGCAACGGCCAGAAAAATCGATGGCAATGGAAAAAAGCTCATAGAGTTTTGCGAATCTTTCGGTCTAACAGTTATGAACGGCAGATCCAAAAGTGACCAGAAGGGCAATTTAACGTTCTTAAGAGGCACAGCCTGCTCCACTATAGACTACTGTTTTATTCGCGGAAGGTGGTTAGAGTCTGTATCTGATTTCAACGTCAACGAACAAACTTATTCGGACTACCTGCCGATAACAGTCAAACTACTTCTAAAAATACAGATAAAAACCAACGCGCTGGAGCAACGGCTTCTACCTAAATTGAGATGGAACATGAATAACTCTGCAACTTACAAACGAAAGGTTAATCTTGGACTCAGCTGCATAAACGAAAACGAAATCGCTTCAAGTTGTGGTGTAGACATCCTTGTTTCCGGATGCAGCGAAGGCCTTTCAAATGCCCGGAAGGTATAAGAGAAAGCAGCAATGGTATGATTAAGAGAGCGTAGTCGCAAGGAGGAAATCATTTGCCTACTTGCGGTTAGTCAGGGAATTAGGCAGCAATAATGCAAAAATCATGTACCAAGAAGCAAACAAGGCATATAAAACCATATGCAAACAGAAGGAAGAAAGATATTTGAAACAGCTGGCGAGAAGACTAGTGGGAATTAAGGACACTATTATCCGGTATTTTGAAATATTTAACTCCAACATTTTCTTTCCCCTCTCGCCCACATGCCAAACACTTAAAATAATGTTTTCCCATTATTTTATTTGGAGTTTTTAAACTATGCAAACTTGCACTTCAAATTCACTATTTCACTACTTTTAATTGTTTGCTACACGCACTGACACGGAACACCCTTTCTTTCTTCAATTGATGTAAATGAACGACTGATAACAATCCCACTTCGGACCGCCTTTAAAAATACGTGCGAAAAAAATGTAAACAATCCCCTCTACAGCCAACCTAAGTAATTAGTGTGACCATCTGCTATGAAATATATTACCTAAAAAGTGGTGGCAATAAAACTTCAAATCGTAAAAAATGGTTATTAACGAAGTCGTAACAAAGCAAAAGGGTTGAATTTCGTGATATAGAATGAAACATTTCTTTTTCATGTCCATAAAAAAGACCATTTAATCAATAGCCAAGGGCAAAAAATACAAATATTACCAATTCTACTAAAGCAAAGCTGGTTACCTGATCATAAAAATTCATACGCAGCAAGCCCCATGAAGTGGATCATGTAAAATGTGTTGCGTACCCTTTTCTTCTCAAACAGTCGTTGTATTCAGGTAAAAAGTATTCTTTCGACCTGCTTCCTCTTATTTACGATTTTTTCTGCATTTTGCTTTGTGGTAGTAGCAAATGCATATGTAGAGAGAGTGTCCCTACTCATTAATGGATATACTCTGGTCAAGATGGATGACAAGTACGATCGCGAAGATTCAACAGATGCTGCCAGTTGTCCCCAAACTGTACAGTTCCACGTTCAGGGAAATAGAGTTTAGCAAAAATGCCGTCAGCCAAATAAATCTAGATGCTACTTTATGTATTTTTTCTTTAAATATAGTTTCATACAATATAGCAGGTCTTAGTAATAAATTATTGTTTAATGATTTTTTTGAATATTTAAATCATTTCGACATATTTCTATTATTTGAAACATTCATCGAAAAAAAAAATATGGAGCGTTTTGAACCCTACTTCCTAAAATATACTCTACATTGGATATCAGCAACATGAACTTTTTCTCATGGCAGAGCGAGCGGAGGCTGCTTGTATGGCATCAAAAACGAGCTGAAAAATAGAACCCAATGCGTGAAATAACCACGAAGAATGAATGTACCTAATACCAGTTTACATAAAATGTAACAAATGGAGGGACGACTTTGCGAGCCTGAACGATTTCTTAGTAGAATTTGACAAAGAAAGTGTAATGGTAACTGCGGACTGCAACGCTAGAGTAGGAGACACACAGCTTTTAGAGGTCGATCCACAGTCTTTATCTCAATCTTTAAATCTAACTAGAGGTGCAACGGCCAGAAAAATCGATGGCAATGGAAAAAAGCTCATAGAGTTTTGCGAATCTTTCGGTCTAACAGTTATGAACGGCAGATCCAAAAGTGACCAGAAGGGCAATTTAACGTTCTTAAGAGGCACAGCCTGCTCCACTATAGACTACTGTTTTATTCGCGGAAGGTGGTTAGAGTCTGTATCTGATTTCAACGTCAACGAACAAACTTATTCGGACTACCTGCCGATAACAGTCAAACTACTTCTAAAAATACAGATAAAAACCAACGCGCTGGAGCAACGGCTTCTACCTAAATTGAGATGGAACATGAATAACTCTGCAACTTACAAACGAAAGGTTAATCTTGGACTCAGCTGCATAAACGAAAACGAAATCGCTTCAAGTTGTGGTGTAGACATCCTTGTTTCCGGATGCAGCGAAGGCCTTTCAAATGCCCGGAAGGTATAAGAGAAAGCAGCAATGGTATGATTAAGAGAGCGTAGTCGCAAGGAGGAAATCATTTGCCTACTTGCGGTTAGTCAGGGAATTAGGCAGCAATAATGCAAAAATCATGTACCAAGAAGCAAACAAGGCATATAAAACCATATGCAAACAGAAGGAAGAAAGATATTTGAAACAGCTGGCGAGAAGACTAGTGGGAATTAAGGACACTATTATCCGGTATTTTGAAATATTTAACTCCAACATTTTCTTTCCCCTCTCGCCCACATGCCAAACACTTAAAATAATGTTTTCCCATTATTTTATTTGGAGTTTTTAAACTATGCAAACTTGCACTTCAAATTCACTATTTCACTACTTTTAATTGTTTGCTACACGCACTGACACGGAACACCCTTTCTTTCTTCAATTGATGTAAATGAACGACTGATAACAATCCCACTTCGGACCGCCTTTAAAAATACGTGCGAAAAAAATGTAAACAATCCCCTCTACAGCCAACCTAAGTAATTAGTGTGACCATCTGCTATGAAATATATTACCTAAAAAGTGGTGGCAATAAAACTTCAAATCGTAAAAAATGGTTATTAACGAAGTCGTAACAAAGCAAAAGGGTTGAATTTCGTGATATAGAATGAAACATTTCTTTTTCATGTCCATAAAAAAGACCATTTAATCAATAGCCAAGGGCAAAAAATACAAATATTACCAATTCTACTAAAGCAAAGCTGGTTACCTGATCATAAAAATTCATACGCAGCAAGCCCCATGTAGTGGATCATGTAAAATGTGTTGCGTACCCTTTTCTTCTCAAACAGTCGTTGTATTCAGGTAAAAAGTATTCTTTCGACCTGCTTCCTCTTATTTACGATTTTTTCTGCATTTTGCTTTGTGGTAGTAGCAAATGCATATGTAGAGAGAGTGTCCCTACTCATTAATGGATATACTCTGGTCAAGATGGATGACAAGTACGATCGCGAAGATTCAACAGATGCTGCCAGTTGTCCCCAAACTGTACAGTTCCACGTTCAGGGAAATAGAGTTTAGCAAAAATGCCGTCAGCCAAATAAATCTAGATGCTACTTTATGTATTTTTTCTTTAAATATAGTTTCATACAATATAGCAGGTCTTAGTAATAAATTATTGTTTAATGATTTTTTTGAATATTTAAATCATTTCGACATATTTCTATTATTTGAAACATTCATCGAAAAAAAAAATATGGAGCGTTTTGAACCCTACTTCCTAAAATATACTCTACATTGGATATCAGCAACATGAACTTTTTCTCATGGCAGAGCGAGCGGAGGCTGCTTGTATGGCATCAAAAACGAGCTGAAAAATAGAACCCAATGCGTGAAATAACCACGAAGAATGAATGTACCTAATACCAGTTTACATAAAATGTAACAAATGGAGGGACGACTTTGCGAGCCTGAACGATTTCTTAGTAGAATTTGACAAAGAAAGTGTAATGGTAACTGCGGACTGCAACGCTAGAGTAGGAGACACACAGCTTTTAGAGGTCGATCCACAGTCTTTATCTCAATCTTTAAATCTAACTAGAGGTGCAACGGCCAGAAAAATCGATGGCAATGGAAAAAAGCTCATAGAGTTTTGCGAATCTTTCGGTCTAACAGTTATGAACGGCAGATCCAAAAGTGACCAGAAGGGCAATTTAACGTTCTTAAGAGGCACAGCCTGCTCCACTATAGACTACTGTTTTATTCGCGGAAGGTGGTTAGAGTCTGTATCTGATTTCAACGTCAACGAACAAACTTATTCGGACTACCTGCCGATAACAGTCAAACTACTTCTAAAAATACAGATAAAAACCAACGCGCTGGAGCAACGCCTTCTACCTAAATTGAGATGGAACATGAATAACTCTGCAACTTACAAACGAAAGGTTAATCTTGGACTCAGCTGCATAAACGAAAACGAAATCGCTTCAAGTTGTGGTGTAGACATCCTTGTTTCCGGATGCAGCGAAGGCCTTTCAAATGCCCGGAAGGTATAAGAGAAAGCAGCAATGGTATGATTAAGAGAGCGTAGTCGCAAGGAGGAAATCATTTGCCTACTTGCGGAATTAGGCAGCAATAATGCAAAAATCATGTACCAAGAAGCAAACAAGGCATATAAAACCATATGCAAACAGAAGGAAGAAAGATATTTGAAACAGCTGGCGAGAAGACTAGTGGGAATTAAGGACAGTCACACGTTTTGGAAAATGGTCAAAAGTCTTAATGGTATGGTGTTCGCACGAGGAACCGAAATTCAAACGCTAGTGCTTGCCGAATATTTTCATTCGTTATTGAACCCACAATGTAGTTCTAACGTGCTAAGTTATGCTCTGCCATATGTTTCAGTGGACTCCCTAAACAGAACAATTTTGTTTCAAGACGCCTGCAGAGTACTGCATCGATGCAACTTAAATAAAGCGCCAGGAGAAGACCGTATTCCCTATGAATTTTTCAAGTTTGCGACAAATGAGTTCCTAGAAAAATTAACGTTAGTTTACAACTACATTTTTGATAATGGCGAGGTACCAGACAATTTCAGAAGGAGCATCATATTTCCATTACATAAAAAGGAGACACAAGCGATCCGAACAATTATAGAGGTATTTCCTTCATGAACACCATAATGAAGATATTCACAGGAATCTTATTGGAACGTCTGACAGATTGGGTACGTGAAAACGATCTGCTAATCGAGTTCCAGGCGGGCTTTAGAAAAGAGTACTCAACAGTGGACAATATATTCACTCTTACCAGCATCGCACGGACATATATTGACAATCTATGCGTTCTTTGTCGATTTTAAGGCTGCTTTTGATACAATTGACAGAAATGCGTTATTTTACAAGTTAAGTATTTTAGGGGTGTCAACGAAAGTGCTTACAGTCATCCAAAGCCTGTACAAGGAGAATAGGGCGGCTGTATCTAATGGGAACAGATTATCCAATTGGTTCGAGTCAGAGATGGGAGTTAAGCAAGGTTGTCTTTTAAGCCCACTCCTCTTTTCCTTATTCCTGGATGACCTCACATCGTATTTAAATGGCGGAATTGTGTTTGACGGACTTCAGATAAAGCTTTTGCTGTACGCAGATGATATTGTCATCTTGGCGGAGTCTTCGACGATGATGCAAATGATGATAAATAGGCTTCAACAATATTGCGCAATATGAACACCAATAAGTCAAAAATAATGGTGTTTCGAAATGGATCGGGAAGATATTCAAGACATGAAAAGTGGTTTTGGCAAAACGAGGAAATAGAAATTGTAAAGGAATACAAGTACCTTGGCGTAATCATAACACCTACAATGTCGTTCAAAAACCATCTACGAGAAAAACTGGGTATACTGGGCAAAAAAAAGCGTCCCATCAAGTACTAAATTTAAAATTTTTGAGGCGACCATGCGTTCCATTATGTGCTACGCTGCACAAGTTTGGGGTATCACTCGATATGAAGATGTAGAAAAACTTTTTAGATACTTCATCAAAAAAATGTTCAGACTGCCCGATAACACACCAAACTATATGTTGCACCTAGAAACAGGACTGCTTCCTCTCTATATTTTTACCAATAGGTTGCACTTCCAATATATATTAAAAGTAATGGAGCTTCCCAGTCATCGCTTACCTCATATAATAGCAAAACACGCAATTCACCGCAAAGTACTATTTTTCAAGGAATGGAGTATAGAATAAGTAGTGAACACAATGTACCGTTAAGTGAAGTTAATGTAGAATCGTGGAAAGCATCCATACATAAGCTGTTGCTCAATATCGAAGTAGCCTCCCGTGCAGAATTTAAAACACAAGCCCAGCAAAGTGAAAGTAGGTGTACGTATCGGGTACTCAACTATGATCTTATGGACAAAAACTACTTTCATGACCAAAATAGTTTAGAAACGATCGATTCAAGGCCAGAGGAGAGCTTCTTCATTTAAATTATATACCGCATCGATCCGATAGCAATGCGGAATGCACTTTGTGTAACTTACATCTTAAAGAAGACATTCAACACTTCATTGGAACATGTCCAATTCTAAAATCAATAAGAATTGCACATTGGGGTAAAGCTATACTATCAGTAAATGAAGTCATGCAATACTTAAATGGACCGAATTGGAATGTACTTTCCAGCTATGTTAAATATGCTATGAATTTAAAAATCCGACAAACTGCAGATTTATCTCTTTAAATTCATTGAATAATTCAAAAATTAATTGCTGATTAGTCGTACGATTAGGTGCAATCTAATTCGGGATGGCGAATGTCAGTCCCCCGGGAGTTTTTTTATATGAGTTAAAGTCCATCACTATTGCAGGAGCATCCCTCGCGTACTAGCTCTGCAATGTCTTTCGATGATTTTTTACTTCCAGCGAATTCCCAACACAAAAGAAAATAAAGTGCAAGACTGGGTCGAACGAAACTTTCTCGATACTAGATTAAAGAAAACAAAAAATTGGATATCTATCTCAAATGGCAGTTATATAAAATAACAATAATAATTCTTTAAAAGTTTAAGCTCTCAGTAACAGGCAATTGTCGCAAGTTCTGGCTAGAGGCCTTTAAGCGGCTACTGTAATATTTTATAAGGTCTTACAACTCATAAGATATGGGGCATAGATCGTGATTTCTGTAGTATTTTTTGATAAACAATTTAAAAAAAACTCACATCTTCGAATTTTTTGAGAACAAGAAAGTATGAGATCTTATTAATAATACTTATATTATCTTTTATATGTATGTTGGTCAAAATCGTTAGAGTGATTTTTGTAAAATTTGCCAGACAAAACAGTACCAAATATTGCAATGTTTAATTTGAAAAATACTATTGCGTAAATATTTTACGTGAATACCGATTGTAAGTAGGTAATTGTTCAGTATGTAAGCATTGCTTCGTAGTTTTATCGAAATCAACGATGTGGTTTTCGAGATATGAGCAGTTTTTAAAATAAATTAGCGTTTTCGGTGCTTCGAATTGAAAATTTAGGACACAATAGTTTTGAAAACATCCATTTGACTTTAAGTCTGCATTTTGGTCAGAATCGTTGTTGCCGTTTTCAGGTAAACTAAACAAAACAAAATTTTTTAAAAAATACAATTTTCAAAAATCCTCTGTACGATAATAATGAGAAAAACTGAGTTTGCTGTTGTTATAATGGACCACATTACCATAAAAATGAATT
Source organism: Cheilosia vernalis (assembly GCA_949126925.1). Taxonomy (NCBI): domain Eukaryota; kingdom Metazoa; phylum Arthropoda; class Insecta; order Diptera; family Syrphidae; genus Cheilosia; species Cheilosia vernalis. Next base: position 62,253,537 of record OX421362.1, read on the forward strand.
TTTGTTACAATCGTATAGATAGACCGTTTTCGAGATATTTCGAAATTTCAAAAATCCCGTTGTTCGAATTTTTAGACAAAAACTGGGTACGCAGTCCTGGTAACCTCACCTACTTAAGCTTAAATATCAATTTTGGTTGAAATCGTTAGAGCCAAAACGATCAAATCAAACTGGTACGAAAATTTTACATGGAAAGTACCATTAATATTGAGGTTACCTTGAAAAAAAAAACACCTCCCGAGCTGTAAGCCCAAAAACTCCAAATCCGAGGTTTGAACGTAATCCGGGAAGCCGTTTAGGCTGTAGGCCTGTGGAAGGACGGACAGACGGACAGACCGGACAGAATTTTGTGACCCACTTTTTTGAGTTCATCTATCATCGTAATATCAGAATTGATTAAAATCTCGAGTTCGAAATTTTGTACGAAACCAATATCTTTCTCTTACTACGTAATGGAGAAAGTTAAAAAAAATAAAGTGCACGACTGGGTCGAACGAAACTTTCTCGATACTAGACAAAAGAAAACAAAATTCTCTTTTGGATATTCATCTCATATGGCAGTTATATAAAATAACAATATAAGTTTTTAAAGGTTAAAGCTTTCAGTAACTGGCAATGTCGCAAGCGTCTACTGTACTATTTTATAAGGTCTTACTCCTCACTTGATTTTTGAGTACAGGACAAGCGTACCTAGTAGCAGTTTCTGTTTTTGACCTAAGGATATGTTTTTAATTTTGATTGGAATATGATTTAAGTTTTCAATTATTGAAAGTATTGCTCGTGATAGACCGATATCTTTAGAAAGATTATGTATAATAATTCAAGCGTTTGTGAATTTGCATTAGTAGCTATAAATTGAAAATCCCGATGCTCGTGTGTGCGCTGCAAATGAAGGTTTTGTTTTTGTAAAACTATCCAGACATAAATATGAACTCCACGAATGACACCCTAGTGGAGATCAGGCGAAGAATTACCCTAGGAAACCGCTGCTACTTCGGTTTGGCAAAACAATTGGGTTCAAAACTCCTAACTCGAAGGACGAAATGTACGCTCTACAAAACACTCATCCTGCCAGTTCTGCTTTATGGCGCCGAGTGCTGGACGATAAGCAGGAAGGGAGAGCTGATATTGGGCTCCTTTGAAAGAAAAATTCTTCGTCGGATTTTTGGTCCTGTGTGCGAGGAGGGCGAATGGAGGAGAAGATACAACCGCGAACTCTATGAGCTGTACCAAGATGTGGATGTAGTCCAAAAAGCCAAAACACGTCGACTACATTGGCTCGGCCACATCGAGCGAATGGACGACAATGCTCCAGCTAAGAGGATCTTTGAATCTCAGCCCCCAGGTTCGAGGCGACAAGGAAGACCGAACCTCCGTTTTAAAGACCAAGCCATCGCGGATGCCAGAGCGCTTGGTCTGGCAAACTGGAAGCAGCGTGCCCGGGATCGCAGAGGATGGAAGGCTGCAGTGTCTCAGGCAGAGACTCTTCACGGGTCGGGAGCCCGTTAAGTAAGTTAAGTATCCAGACATAACAGTTGCAAATATTGCAATGTTTATTTGGAAAAATACAACTGACTGTATGATATTGTTCCGGGTTATAGAAATAGTTCGTTTTTGACATTTTATCGAAATCGAAGATGGGGTTTTCGAGATATGAGCAGTTTGTAAAATTAGCGTTTTCGGTGTTTCGAATTGAAATTAAGGACATAATAGTTTTGAAAACATCAATTTGACTCTAAGTTTGCATTTTGTCAAAATCGTTATTGCCGTTTTAAGTTAACTAGACAAAACTATATTTTTTAAAAAATTACTCTTTTCATAAATCCATTGTACGATAATATAGAGAAAAACTGAGGTTGCTATTAAGTTATAAATGGCCACATAACCTTAGAAATTAATTTTTGCTACAATCGTATAGACCGTTTTTGAGATATGTCGAAATTTCAAAAGTTCCGTTGTTCGAATTTTTAGCCAAAAAGTGGGTACGCAGTCATGGTAACCTAACCTACTTAAGCTTAAATATCGATTTTGGTTGAAATCGTTAGAGCCGTTTTCGATCAAATCAAACTGGTACGAAAATGTTGTATGGGAAGTACCATTAATATTGAGGTTACATTGAAAAAAAAAACACCTCCCGAACTGTAAGCCCAAAAACTCCAAATCCGAGGTTTGAACGTAATCCGGGAAGCCGTTTAGACTGTAGGCCCGTGGAAGGACGGACAAACGGACAGACCGGACAGAATTTTGCGACCCAGAATTGATTAAAATTTCGAGTTCGAAAATTTGTACGAAACCAATATCTTTCTCTTACTACGTAATGGAGAAAGTTAAAAAAATATGCTATGAAATACCGTCAACAAATTATAAAAGAGGCATTTTAAAACAGACGTAAATACTGATATATTGTTAATTGAGTAGTTTTTCATTTTTAATTAAATGTAATGTAAGAATTCTCTATTTATCCGGCTGACGGCATCTGCCAATGCTTGTTATTGTGAATCATGTAAACTGAATTCAATATTGTTAAATAAAATCACAATTACTACTACTACTACTACTACTACTATTTCCATTCTTCATAACAGCAAAATCATAAGTTCAATCCTATTTGATGTCATATTTGCCAACAATTTTTAAACAAATTTCATTGTGCTCTATCATCCTTGTTATCAAGGACTAGTTTAATATAAAACCATTATCGTTTGGATACCTACGTAGTGTACAACACTTGCTAAATAAATTTTTATAAATTTTTGTTTTGTTTTCCAGTATCTTGACAGCTTGGGGAATTTTTTTTCCCAAATTCCCATGAAATGAAAAGATGGGACCAAACACTGAAAAAGAGAAACCTGAAATGGCGTATACCCCGTACACATCACTGATTGGAACATTGATGTACCTCGCTGTTTCAACACGAACAGACATTGCTCATATTGTCAGTGTTTCGAGCCAATACAATGTTGATCCGTTACAGGAGCACTGGAAAGCTGCTAAGCGGGTACAAAGATACTAGCGTGGGACTTGTATATAAAATCTAGCCACTGGGAACTACTAAAACTTAAAGTCGAAACTAAAAATGGTTATTGTTAAGGCCCAGTAACTTTATCAAGAACTGAAGCAGAGTACATGGCCCTGACTGAACCAGCTAGAGAAACAACTTATCTCCGAAATATGCTGAAAGAACTTGGTTTTAAAACGAAGATGCTACTCCAACTGTTTATTGAGATTTGTTGTATGTGATTTATTATTAATTATTTTAATTATAATTATAATTTAATTATATTAATTAATTTTTATTCACAAAGCGAGTTTGTTTTTCCTTTTAACACAAGATGTGTTGAACGGAAATTGAAATAATAATGTTTTAAATAAAACTATTTCATTTAAAAAGGATTAATAGATAATATCTGAAAAAGGATGTCATTTTTGGTAAGGAACATTTTCATTTTGGTTGTGTGGAATCATATATGTATATGTATGTATATAAATAGGCGAGGGCGAATATATGCTTGATTTTTTTTTTTGTTGGGAAGATTGTGCAGAAATGCAATGCTGTATGCAGATAATTTGTTTTCCAATATTTTGCGTTTAAGCCAGGTTACGAAAATGGTATAAAATCGACCACTCTAGTATCGTATAAGAGTTGTTAGCCGTCCAAGAACATTGAACACGACCACCAATAAGAAGATAACAGGATTGAAATATAGTACTTTTGCGTACTATTTAACAGTATATAGAACGCGAAGCCAAAATATAGTACAATTACGGTTGGGAACCCTTTGGATGTGATGTATGTGATGTATGATCTATGGAACAGGCCCCTGGATATTTTTTCAGATTTACAAATACTGCAACAATACCAATACATTTTGAGCACCAAAAATACTCTGTATATAAAGTAATTCATATTTTTGATTTTTCTACAAAGGAATGCAATTTGAACAGCTGAATTGCTGTCAAATAATGTACTAATCCATTTACAAAAGCAGATTATATCGTTGCATGAGATCTAAAAAAGATTGCTGGTGTTCCCAATGGCAAAAATAATTGCACAAAATATCTTAGAATAACGTAGAAGAGGTTAGGTAACAAAATAAATAAAAATTCACATTACCATTTATGTAGATCTATGGAAAACATAGGCCTAATTTACAAAAAGAGGAGCTTAGCTTAACTCACTTTTGTATTCGTTTTATCATCGGGAACAACTTTCGACACGACGTTAATGACCGCATCCCTTACAGTTTCAATATCGACTTTATTGGATTCAGTTGGAGATACGTCCAGTTTTGTAATTTCCTTTTCAAAAACTACGTCATTCAATTTAGAATCCTCAATTGTAGTCGTAACAGATAACACCCCTTTTTTTGTCTTTAGATCAAATTTTCTGGTTTGAAGATTTTTGAGAGCACTATTTGATTTTGAGTCACTTTGTTGACTTGAAGGTAATCGATTTCCATCGGAAGATGTAAATGTCTAAAAATAAAAAAAAAATAAAATAAAAAGGGAAACCGTAAAACCAACATATTTTATGAACTCAACTTTATGGCTATGCCTACCTTAAACTCATTTGTTCGTTTATAGAAAGTTTTAAATAAAATTTTTGATTCACTACAAATTTTATTCGAGTATGATGACAACAACGTTGAGAAGTGCATTTCATGCTGAAAGATACATATTATTTGTAGTAATAAAATTAGACTAAACCATTTACATTTATATTCACATTCGTGTCACAGTAGTACAAACTGGAAACTTTCTGCCTGAAACCCAAACTACGGAGGCGGATGGCAATAATTGGCTTAAGCATCCTTTTCTATAATATAATTATTCGAGCTGAATAAAACAAATCGGAATTTCTGCCAGAAACTAAGTATAAACACACCGTCAGCAAATGAGCCAAAGAGAATCTTTAACTAGAGAGCCAACTTCACTTGCCCATAGACAAACCATACTGAGACCCCCGCCCCAACTGACAATCAGGGATGGAAAAGTCGATACAATTGTATCTAATTCGATACAAATGAGTTTGCTCTAGTACAAAAGTACAATTTGCCGTATTTCGATACAATCATTTATCAATTTGTGGTTTTCCAAAAATGGAAAATCAAATCAATTAACGAACTATTTGTTTTAAGTTTTACACAAAGCATTGACTGGATTCGACTTTTCATTAGAAACTCACCCCGTTATGAGTTCAGGGATTAATATATTATACTACTAACTGTTCCGCGCCCTGATTAGCAAGGTCCCTTATTTTGACAGTGCAGAATCTTAGCTGCCATGAGTGTCGAGAAAAAGCGTTCTTAAACTCGAGAATCGAGATGTGAAGTTGCCGTTAATAGTTGTTGCATACTACCCAAAATCCAATTGCAAATTACCACAAGAAATGATTTCCGTGAAGAAAATTTCCGAAATCATAAAAATCAGACAGAACTCTTGACAAACACGATCCCACTGTATATTACGATTAAAACTTTAACTTTTAAAAAAATCAATTTCAATTTCTACGAATTTTGCCAATCCCCCTTTAAAATTTTCCAATTTTCTCACTGTATGAACCTTCCTTAAGGTAAGATTTGACTGTATGCCAAGTGGTCATAAAATGTCAATTTCTGACAGTTATCCTGTCAAAATATGGTCATACAATGTAATGGGCATATCCTCATATGCTCTAATGAATTGAATGCCACATATGACCAGGCTGATTTTGACAGATAAAAATTACCAAATAGCATAGTTTAATCGGACAAAAAGCACGAATGCCAGCATAAAGTCTTTTGATGGAACAAGCATTATTTTGTTGTCATCGAAGATTGATGAGTTCGTAGAATTGGGATTTATTTTCATTTTCTTTCTCTTTTTTGTGGATTTATGAAATAATGAAGTCAAAACCAATGCGCAAATTCTTTATTCATTTTTCACTACAAAAAATTGACCACAATCAATTTCGAGCAGTAAACATCATGAACAAATAAGACAAAATAATAGATACCTACCTATTAATGTTACTACCAGAAAATTCCCAACTTCAACTTTTTTGCTTTCTTTTTCTTAATAACATTACTCTTCTACAACATTGGGTGATAAATAACAAATGCCTTAAATAACCATCAAGGCAAACATGACCATATTGGTATCTAATTCTTATATAAAGCTTTGATAATTTTGACCTTTCGTTCATTTGACAGCTTATCTCGTCATTTGCCTTTTGGTATTCATATGCATAATTGGCATACATTCTAATCAAAGAAAACATAGCTCAAATTGGACGATCCGTTCTCGAGTTTTGGGCAAAATTGTTTTCAATATAATTGGCTCCATTTCAGTACAATCTTACAACAGTTTTCAGTACAAATCGAAAATGACATTTTCCATCCCTGCTGACAATCCTCTTGCCGCTGGCGGCTGGCCCCCTCGATTTTTTTTCAAATTGGCCATTTTGTTTTCCTATCGGTGTTATGTCAATTGAATCCGTGTGAGCAACAAAAAAAAAGCGAACCAAAAAAAATGTGGTGAGTTTTTTTTTTGACAGAAGTCGATTGACAAATGTCAAAATATATAAACACAATTTTATTTTTCCTGCAACAAATTGAAAGAAATGTAAGTTTTCGCGTATTTTTAGTGTTTAAATTAATAAATAAATACATTATATGTCTTATAGATTTGTCCAAGCTGCAGGAGAATACACGCCAACAAGAGTTTATGGCCAATTTCATGGAATACGAATCACAAACTGAACAGGCGAACGTCTATACAAGCGGAGTCTACTGTAAAAAAGTATATTTGGGCTCTTTTCCATTTCACTCGTCCACTGATAGTGGATTCAGATAGTGACATCTATAGTTGTTCCTATCTGGTGTTCTCATTTATCGCCACCTTCTTCTCTTTCTATCCATCTTTCATTTGTTTTAGGTTAAGTTTCAAAAACAGACATCGTCTTGTTGAGTGGACGCATCTAACAAAAAGAAAAAATGAAAAGAATCATTCTTAAAAACTGTAATGTGCTTTAAAATAAAATTAAATCAATATCTAACCTGTATAGCCTGACCAATTCTAAGTCGGCAAATTACTTCCAAGTAGCCTTAAGTGAATGTGTTAACATAGAACTAAGAAACAAAAGTGTATAAAAAGAAAAATCTCAATAAAGTACATACATACATACATACAGGCGAACGTAGAAAAAAAAGCGTACCTATCGATAACAAAAAGCGTTGGAAGACCGTGAGTTGATTTTAATTTACATGAACCTGACGACGAATTGATAACCATTTTGTATCCACTTCTAGAAAGATACCAAGCAACAGCAGCATCGTGTCCAATTGGCAAGGCACCGGCCGCTATGAAGATCAATTATTGTCGCAGCAGCAACGTGACCAGGAGGACAATCTCAAAATGTATGTATATATATAGTAAAAGTTGTGCGAATTGATTTCTGAACCTTTAACACTAGGCAAGAGGAAAGTTTCGCACGCCAGGAGGCAATGAGCCGGCAAACTATCGAACTACTCGAGCACGAGATGTGAACCAAAGCCAAGGTAGACTGGGAGAATCATGACATAAACCTTAAACAGATTCGTCTAAATTATTGTCGCAGCAGCAACGTGACCAGGAGGACAACCTAAAAATGTAAGTACATATATAGTAAAAGTTGTTCAAATTGATTTCTGAACCTTTAACACTAGGCAAGAGGAAAGTTTCGCACGCCAGGAGGCAATGAGCCGGCAAACTATCGAACTACTCGAGCACGAGATGTGAACCAAAGCCAAGGTAGACTGGGAGAATCATGACATCAACCTTAAACAGATTCGTCTAAAAGCAGAAGAAAATCACATCACTGTCATCATCAGCATCAAGACTGCTGGCACAGTCATTGGTACTGTATTCAAAGCAATGCTCACTGATTGGGACAACGTTTTTACCGCTTCTCGTGGTCTCTCGGTGTGTGTACTCTGCCAAGGGAGCAACTGGTGTTGTTTCTTGGTACATTGAGGCTCGTATTGGAATCCCCTGCAATACCTCAAACAAATGAAATCCGAAACCAAATCTCTTCAAAGGGATGGGACCTTTAAAGTAAGTTGTTGGATGCTGCATCTTATAAAGAGTTTGTCTTAATAGTTTGCTTTTCTTATATCATTATAAAACATTCGCAGCCTAAAATGACACCAAGTGAGACGAGAGAAGTGAGAAGTGATGGAAAGTGAAACCGCACACAGGGCTGTGCCTATGGAGCAGTATACAGACGCAGATGTAGACTTCTCATAAACGTGTTAATGTTATTATTTAACAAAACATAAATTTTTTGTTTATATCTTGAGACTTAATTCGCCAAGACACTGGTATGAATGTTATCTTGCTTTGATCGCAGTTGTACCAGAAAACCAGAATCCAAAAAAATTGTAATAAAAGAGTAAGCAGTCATAGCAAAGAGACTCCAGAGTTATTGTAAATGATTTCAAAATTAACTTATCTTAAAAGAAATGGTGCCTATTTATTTGGGTTGCAGGCAAATACTGTCTTGTATACTACTAACAATCAATAAATCCTGCAGCAAATTTGCGAAGCGACTATATGTGTGTTTTCTTCGACTTTTTAATTTTTTCTAAAGCGTTCCTTGCTGCAAAACTTAGAAGTAGAGAGTTCTTCTTGCTGCCAAATGGAAAAACAGCCCCGATCAACAATCCACAACAAAGCAGCCATTCATATACACCTACAAATGCTCGGTGGCAAAGGAGGATTTAAATCCATGCTTCGTGCAATCGGTGACCAAATCGAAAGACTACAAACCATGAAGCTTGTCGTGACCTCAGTGGCAAGAGATAACGATATTAACGGAAAGAAATGACTTAAGGCTTAGGCTAATTTCACACACACCGATTTCGGACGGCCGATTTTATACCGGTCGTCCAAATTCCTATAGTGAACCACATGTATAAACGGGACCTTTCACACACGCCGACCGCTGATCGGTGTCGGCAAAATGCCGGTGAGCAGCCGTCTACTGCCACTGTATCGCCGGCAGTATCGGGAAGTAGTGGCGTACGTGATTAAATAGACGCTTGCACACACACCGATTTTTTGCTGACCATTCGACTCGCTTCATTCAAATTATGGGCGCATACTACGTTTAAAACTAGTTTTGATAGTTTTCTGATGTTGGAATTCACGATGTCTATAATTTTGCGCCATTATTATTAAACAATAATCTCGTGTCACGATTACGAAAACAAAGCAACTGCCAACTGATTGTGACTGGTAAAAATCCGGTGAGTGTGCAAGCACCCGCTACCGGTAAAATGTCGGCCGATTTTATACTGGCCGTCCAAAATCGGTGTGTGTGAAATTAGCCTTACACATACGGCAAACTGGATGAACCCAATGAAGAACCATCGACATCCAAAAAGGAAAGACCATCCATTTCATCTATATAGAATTAACAAATCTTTATTTACTATAAATAAACGTATAATACACAAGTTAGGTTAGTTAAAACGAATAAAATGATCCTATGTCCAAATCTGGTAATCATTGTATCGTAAATTGAGATGAGACCCATGCCAGGCGAAATTTAATTTAGTGAGTATAAGCTCCTCCGAGTTAAATTGTATTCTGGAAATAGACATTTTTTTTTTACTGCATATTCAAAACCACAGGTGCATAACACTTACTTGATTGAGTACGAGATTCCCGTTGAATGGTCAATGATCTTTCCCCTCTCCATTTGTCTCGGTTCCAAGTATCTCTTATAATCGTGCCATTCATCTTCGGCGATCTTGAGCTCACGTTCGAATAGTTCCAACATTGAGTCGGTGCACTCATCGCACAATGGATGATCGAACAAAGCATCGAAGAGTTGCGCCTTTGCTAGAAACTCAGTGCTCAGCTTTTTTATTTTATTTCCATTTATCGAGTCAGTCAGACGGTGGCACAAGATGATCAAAACCACTTTCGTTAGGATCGATTTCATCCACGTTTGTTGATAAATTGGCACTAAATTAAAGCATTTTATTGTGATGTCATTTGGCTTAAGCTCATTCAATGTACTTACGCGATAATTCTGCCATTGCGTGCTCATTAATGTGGTATTCGATTGGGCGCTCTCAGAGCACTTTTTTTGCTCTCAGAGCAATTTTTATGTTCGTTTGGTACAGGAAAAAGCAATCTTTTTCAGATTTCAGAGCACTTTTGCGAATCTAGATATTTTCTCAGATTTACCAATACTAGTGCTTTTGAGTTTGACAACTGATGGAGTTTGTTTACATTTTTATGGAATTTTTTCTCCATCAAAGAAAGGCGTTGCATCGGGTGAATCTATTTTTGTGAATTATTTATGTATTTAGAAATCAATCGGGACGGATATTTCTAATGTTTTAATACAAAATTTAAGTAGTGAATGGAAATCGCTTAGAAAAGAAGTGTCCAAGACTACACATATTCAAATCGCACAAATATCAACAGAAAAAAGAGCAAGAGACTTTTTTATGTTCGATTAGGCACACGAAATCTGAAATCTGAGGGCAAATCTGAAGAAGCCCAAACGAATACCACATAATACTGCCCAAACACCCATCCATGCTGAGTCAGGGATGGAAAATGCCATTTTCGATTTGTACTGAAAACAGTTGTAAGATTGTACTGAAATGGAGCCAATTGTATTGAAAACAATTTTGCGTATAAGAAAGTGAATTCAAAATATTGTTACATTCAGGCTGGGATTCGTAAAGATAAAACACTATTCCGTTTAACTTCTCTAATAAAATTCACTTTTATTACACTTTTATCGACTATTCTAATATTTCACTTATTAAGTACCAGAACACTTACTTAAACAATGGCCGCGTTCCTCTGCCCGCTAGTCTTCTAGCACAAAATATCCCAGATGAAGGAACGCTCGCGCAGCGGCAGCGGCAAAATGACATTTGACTTTCCTTCATAAATAATTTCGTGTCGCATAATTATTTCCAAACTGCATTTAAAAAGAAATGGTACATGTTATAGAAACCATAATAATATCGGAATTGCTATTTTACTTACCTTATTACCAATTTAATCACAATTGCAGCTCGGCTTCGTATTTTTGTTTTTATTTTGTAGATGTTTGAACGATTTCCATTGACAGCTGTTTTTTTGTTTTTTTTTTTTCTCTCAAAGCAGCGGGTAGTTTTGCGCTAGATTGAGAAATTTCCCTGAAAGGGATATTTCACAAAAAGTGCTAGACGACTAGCGCAAATGGTAAAATGTCAATTTTTTTTATATGGAGTTTGACATGCCGCTGCTCATCTAGCGGGCAGTGGAACGCGGTCAATTCTTTAACGTTTCAAACCAATCACTTAATTTCCTCTATTACTTTCAACTTATTTATCTTCACAAACTATTACTATCTCGAACTTTAACCAATCACTGTTATAAATCAACTGTCTCGCCCTCTTTTTAAAGCTGTCCTTTTATACCCGCTCCGCCATCTGACGAGAACTTTCTAGCTAATTCTAAGTGGTTCTAGAACAAGGTTCAGTGGTGAAATACATTTACTTGACAGGTTCCAGTCTCCAATTGGAAGTGACACTTGGGTGGAACTTGTTTGGTGACTAAGGGGTTGTTTTCACTTCACCATTTTAGGTTACACGATACATTCCACACCACAATGTCCCCCTCTTAAACTTGTTCGTCCCGAACAAACTCGTTAACATTTTCACCATTATAACGATGAAGACGATCCACATGAACGACTTTCAGCTTGCCTCTTCCTCGTTGGATGCGATAGACAACGTCGTTGATGCGCTTTACGATTGTATAGGGCCCTTCCCAGTCTTGTTGCAACTTAGGAGATAACCCTTTCCTTCGATGAGGGTTATATAGCCATACCAGATCTCCTTCCTGGAATCCTTTAGTTGTCGTTTTAGTATCGTACCTCGTTTTCATGCGGTCACTGGCTATCTTAATCTTATCCCTAGTGTCTCGATGCACGTCCCAGATGATGTCCCTGAGGTCTGTAACGTAGTCCTCCTCATTATTGGGCTCTTCGCATGGATATCCAAACATCAACTCGCTAGGTAGGCGGACTGTTCGACCAAATAAGATTTCAGATGGAGTATGTCCTGTGGTGTTATGCACTGCTCCTCGATAAGCCAATAAAGACATGGGAATCTGCTTATCCCAGTCTCTCTGGTCTTCGCCAACGACCTTAGAGAGGTGTTCATTCAGTGTCCTGTTGAAGCGCTCCACCATCCCATCTGATTGTGGATGAAGCGGGGTTGTCCTTGTCTTGTGAATCCCGAGTAACTGGCACACTCCTTGGAAAATCTTCGACTCGAAGTTCCGTCCTTGGTCTGAATGCAGTTCCATTGGTACACCGAATCTGCTTACCCAGTTATTGACGATTTGCTCCACCACGGTTTTAGCTTCTTGATTTGGGATAGCAAATGCTTCGGGCCACTTACTGAAATAATCCATAACGACGAGGATATAACGATTTCCATTGTTTGTTTCAGGAAACGGTCCCGCAATATCAACTGCTATCCTTTCAAAAGGGGCTCCAACATTGTATTGATGCATTTTGCCACGAACTTTCAGTCTCGGACCTTTGCTGGCCGCACATGTAACGCATTTCCTGCACCAAGTTTCAACGTCCTCCCTTGAATGAATCCAGTAAAAGCGTTGTCTCACTTTTTCGAGCGTTTTATTGATTCCCAAGTGGCCCCCAGACACTCCATCATGTAATTCCCTTAGCACCTCCATAACTTTTGACCTGGGTACAACAAGCTGCATTACGAACGAGTTTCCATCCGGGCTTTCCCATCGTCTTTTTAGAATGCCGTCTTGTACATAAAGGGAGTCCCACTGCGCCCAGTATGCCTTCAGCTCGGGGCTCCTATTGGATATCTCCTGCCAGTCTGGTTTTCCCTCATGCTCCTTCCAGGCGAGAATGGGTTCGATATCCGGATCTTCCATTTGAGCCTCCCGTATTTCCCGCGTACTCCAGCCACCAATTGGCATAGCTCTCACCCTTTGAACGGACGCGACATCTTTTTCTTCGTGTCGCAAGCAATGTTTGCAATTTGCTTTGCACGGTCGACGGGAGAGAGCGTCTGCATTAGAGTGAAGACTTCCCTTTCGATGTTGTATTTCGTAGTCGTACATCTGCAGCCGTTCGATCCACCTGGCGACTTGGCCTTCAGGATTCTTAAAGTGCAGTAGCCACTTTAAAGATGCATGGTCTGTGCGGAGGATGAATTTCCGCCCATAAAGGTACTTATGGAAATGTTTTGTTGCCAATACCAAAGCAAGGAGTTCGCGCCTGGTAACACAGTAGTTCCTTTCTGGCTTTGAGAGAACTTTGCTGAAGTAGGAAACTACTTTCTCTTGGCCATCGTGCACCTGGGAAAGGACGGCTCCAATTCCCACATTACTAGCGTCTGCATCCACAATAAATGTTTTCCCAGGGGTGGGGTACGCTAGTATGGGGGCGTTGCACAACTGTTGCTTAAGTTCCTTGAAGCTGTTTTCGCACTCACCTGACCATTTGAATTGTTTGCCTTTCTCTGTCAGTTGATGCAAGCTCTTTGCGATCCTGGCAAAGTCCTTTACAAATCGTCTGTAATAGGTCGCAAGTCCCAGGAAGCTTCTCAGTTGATGTTTGTCTTTGGGAACCGGCCAGTTTTTCTCTGCATCGACCTTCTCCGGATCAGTCTTGACTCCTTTGGAAGAGATGATGTGCCCGAGGTACTTCACTTCTGGTCTAAATAGCGAACACTTCTTCGGGTTAAGTTTTAGTTGCGCACTTCGTAGCCTTTGGAACACCTCCTTAAGGTTATCTCGATGTTCGTTAAATGTTTTTCCTACTACGATGACAGCGTCCAGGTAGACCAAACAGGTTTTCCACGTTAGTCCCAGCAAAACGCGCTCCATTAGACGCTCAAAGGTTGCTGGAGCATTGCACAGTCTAAATGGCATTACTGTAAACTGCCAAAGCCCGTTTCCTGCTGTGAATGCTGTTTTCTCGCGGTCTTCTGGATGGATCTGCACTTGCCAGTAGCCACTCTTCAGATCAAGAGTCGAAAACCATTTGGCTCCGGATAGTGTGTCCAGGGTTTCGTCAATTCTTGGCAGGGGGCAGCTATCCTTCTTGGTGACGTTGTTGAGTTGGCGATAGTCCACGCAGAATCTCGTACTTCCGTCTTCCTTCTTGACCAGGACGACCGGCGATGCCCACGGACTTTTTGAGCTTTCAATCAGTCCTTCCTTTTCCATCGTCGACACCATTTCTGCAACCTCCGTCTGCTTAGCTAATGGTAGTCGTCGGGGAGGCTGACGAATCGGTCTCGCATCTCCGGTGTCGATTCGGTGTTGTACGAGATGTGTTCGGCCATACTCGCCGTTCTGTGAAGCAAATATATCAGCAAACTCATTGATTAGACTCCCTGCCATGGACCGCTGCTCCTGATCCAGCTCGCACTCTCCGAGTATATTCTTTTTCATTTCCGATATCTCCGTAGGTCTAACCGGTTTCACATCCCTTGCATTGGACAACTTTGTGACCGCAGTAATCGGTACGCACTTTCCAATCACTTCTCCTTGCTTTAATTTCACGCTTTTGTGTTCCACATTGAGGACACGAACGGGAACCAAGTTGTTTTTAGGTTCAACCAGCATCTTTCCGACAATATAGCGCTGATAAAAATTTTCTGGATCTGGCTCGACTAGGTAGAATCGGTGGCTCCCAGGGTCACCTTCCAGCTTTGTCCAAATAACTGTCTCTGACGAAGGTGGTAATATTTCGTCCTCACTTACAACTGTCCGTAGAGCTGCGACGTTCTCGTTCCCGTAAACCATCGGAATCTCGACGTTCTTGTACTTTATAACTTGCAAACCGATGTCGACTACTATATCGTGCGTCTTCATAAAGTCGATTCCGATGATGCATTCGTCACATATATCAGCCACTAAGAATGCATGGGAGAAGACTATTCCTGCAAGGTTTATCGTCAAGAGTACCTCACCATACACCTTTGCTGTTGCTCCAGTTGCTGTTTTCAGACAGTAGCTGCTGGTGTTGTGCAGCCAAGATTGGCGAACGATGTCCCTTCTGACTATGGAAGCGGTGGCACCTGTATCGATGGTGGCCACATACTTTTTCTGGCCGATATGGGCTTCCACTGTCAAGCTTCTATTAGATCGTTTGGTCTGGGAAACCTGAATTGTGGTCCTGGGGGCGTCGATTCCAGAAACCAGCTTCTGCCCCGCGAAGTTGGTTCTTACTCGTTTCCCGACTGATGGCTTTGTGATGTTCCATCCGCCGAACGCTCAAACGCCTCCTCGTTCCTAGTTCTGCAATGTGGACAACTGCCTTGTCTACGTTCGGCTCTGCACTGTCGTTGTAGATGTCCAATTATGTTGCAGTTCCAGCAACGGATCGGTCCCCTTCGAGAACTATTACGGTCCACTACTTCGGTTCTCTGGCACGAGCATTCAACTGATGTCATTTCTCTCACGCGGTGAAATCCTTGAGATGCTTGGTCAGCAGCTTTCATCGTTAAGGCAAATGCCAGTGCCTCAGGAAGAGTTCTCTTTCCAGCCATTCGTAGAGCCATCTGCAGTTGTCTGTCCTCTATGGCTTGTGTAAATGCCTCAATAGCCATTTCATTGATGACATCCTCGCCGGCATTGGGATAAGACAAGTGCGCTAGCCGTTCGATATCAGCTTGCAGTTGCTGGAGTGTTTCTCCCCTCTTCTGGATTCTACTGCGCAGTTGCACCCTATACACTTGCTGCATGTGGTCGTCACCAAATCGCATCTCAATAGCCTTCACCAAAGTCTCGTAGTCGCGTTGTTTTTCTTCGGAGATAGTTTGAAGCAATTCTGCAGCTGTACATCGCAATGCGAGCGTTAATGCAATCGACTTATCCTCGTCGTCCCATCCATTGGTCGTTGCAGCTGCTTCGAACTGTCTCTTATAAATTGGCCATGATGTTTGACCATCAAAAACGGGTGGTTGCATCTCCTTCCTTCTTGGGCAGTCAGCAGAATATTCCCGAGCCTTCTGCTTCTTGACTTTTTCGAGCTCTTTAGTTATGTTCTCGATGTTTGTGCCGAACTCTCTAGCTATGTTCTTGATGTTTGTTCCGAGTTCTTTGGCTACGTTCTCGATGTTTGTCTCGTGTCTATGAAACGTTTCATTAATTTCCTCGAACTTGGTTTCATGCTGGTTTAATTTCTCATCAATAGCGTCGATTTTTATATCTAGAACATTCTTAAATTCTTCCACGGCGTCTTTTTGTGCTGCGACAATGGAATTTTTCTGTTCTTCTAAAGAATTCTTTTGTTCTTCTAGAGAATTTTTCTGTTCTTCTAGAGAGTTCTTCTGTTCTGTGAACTTCAATTCCATGGAATTCTTCTGCTCTTCTAGGGAATTCTTCTGTTCTGCGAACTTCAATTCCATAGAATTCTTCTGTTCTGCGAATTTAGATTCCATAGAATTTTTCTGTTCTTCTAGAGAATTCTTCTGTTCTTCCATCTTGGCAAGAAGTAATTCCATCATAGAGCTAATGTCAACGCCTGTACTTACTTGTTCTTCTGACACGTCGAATAACATGGTTTTTGGATCTTCTCCCTCGTTTTGGACAGCTTCCTGCAGACGAAGTATGAGGTCACTTTTGCCTCCAGCTGTGGAGAGATTTCGCTTCTCTAGTTCACTTTTTAATTGGGGTGTGCTTAATTGCAGCAATATACGACCCATTTTGTTTGGTGCTTGTAATTTAGAAATTCACACAAATTCACTTTTTTTTTTTTTTAAACTACACTTAGACACTTAGCACAGAATAAGTTTTATCCCACTTCTGACACCAATGTTACATTCCGGCTGGGATTCGTAAAGATAAAACACTATTCCGTTTAACTTCTCTAATAAAATTCACTTTTATTACACTTTTATCGACTATTCTAATATTTCACTTATTAAGTACCTGTCGCGGCCACACATAAATAGGCCGCACGAACCACAATTCTGTGAGTCTACAAATTATCGTCGTAGGGAAAGGGTCTCTTTATTCCTGAATAAACACTTAGTTAATTTCAAGAACGGTTTCTTTTCTTTCGTGTCTCATTTTCTCATCCACAGCAGAAACATTGGTCCTTCGAGCCGGATACATATTTCAAGAATCAGTGCAGTTTTACATATCGCGTAATACCCTTTCCCTCAACTTCGTAAATCGGTAGCATCCGTACAAACCCGTTCGTATATACAATTGTACATACATTCAATCACGCCACCGTGTCGTGCGCTCGCGAAAAATAACAGCTCCGTTCATCGTACAAGTACATAAATGTACATTTATGCACATTTCCCCAGCTTGCATTTGTGAAAGACAACACAACAGCTCATCGTAAACGAACATAAGTACATATGTATATACATTTGTGCACATCACGCCATTCGCACAAATAAACTCCGTTTTCACTATTTTTTTGTCACTCTTTCTTTGACCAGCGACGCGTTATCTCGTTATCTCGTTATGTCAAACGCGCTTATTAAACGCGACAGTACTCGAAATTCGATAAAACGGGTTTTAATATCCAGCAAGAAAGCAGAGTCTTTCGACCACGCGGAAATTGAAGCACATCGAATCCTTCTGCTCGAGCATTGGAACAAGTTCGACCAAGCCCAGGAAGCAGTCGAGCTCTCTTGCGGTGATGAGACCAGGGAGGAATAGGAAGCGGAGCGCGAGCAAGGCGAACAATGGTACAGAGAAGCTTTGGCCAATCTCACTCGAGCGTCGAGCAAGCTCAATTTATCACCGCCAATAAAACCCGACAACCTCACAAAAATTCGAGCAGACGTCAAGCTTCCCTCAATGGACCTCCCGCACTTTTCTGGCGACGCCAAAGATTGGCGTGCTTTTCGTGACGCATTCGCGTCTCTGATCCATAATGAAACTTCTCTTACCGGGTCCCAAAAGCTGCACTTTTTGCGGTGTAGTTTAGAAGATGAGGCCCTGCAGGTTGTGAAAGGTTTCCCAATCACCGACAGTAACTACGACGAAGCTTGGAACTTGCTGACCAAAAGGTACGATCACGAACGCATCATTGTAGACGCTCATTTCCGTGCGCTTTTCGCTCTACAAAAAATCGACGGCGAGTCATCGTGTTCCATCAAAGCCTTGTTGGACAGAACCCAAGAACATTTTCAATCCCTTAAAGCGCTTGGAAGACCGGTTGAGAATTGGGACGATTGGCTAATCCACTTAACGGTAAGCAAATTAGACTGTGAAACGCATAGGCAGTGGGAATTGTCCCAAAAAGAAGACAAGGTGCCGAAGTTTGACGCGCTCGTATCATTTTTGGAAATGAGATGCCGCTCATTAGATGCCATTAACTCGCATCAGCAGCTTGCATTTTCCTCTTCCAAATTTATCAACGGCCGTCAATCAAAGGGCAAACCCATGCCCGCCTCCGCTTCACAGCGTACTTCACTTCCAGCTCGCGTAGCCAATCAAAGCGCATCGTCAAAACCACGCAAAGACGCTTGTTATTTTTGTTCCGCCAAACATCGAATCTATAGCTGAGACAAGTTCCGGTCCCTCGACGTCGCTCGACGAATCTCATTCACGCAAGAAAAACATCTCTGCAGCAACTGCCTTGCTGCGGGTCACGATCACGGAAGCTGCCGCAGTACCAGCGCGTGTCGTGTATGTCAAGTACGTCACCACACTTTGTTGCATCGTGAAATTCCAGACGCTGCTGGTACAGTTTCGAGTACTAGCCTAACGCCGTCCTATTTCGCACATGCAGAGCATCACGTTCTTCTCGGTACTGCCATCGTCAAGATCGTCGATCAATCCGGAAGATATCAGCCGGCCAGACTATTATTTGACAACGGATCGCACCTCACATTTATCAGTGAAGCCTGTTTGCAGAGACTAAAGTTGAGGAGGACTCCATGCAGCCTGTACAGCCATTGAGGGGATAGGAGCAACTGCGGCCGGAAATTCCACAGGTGAGGTACAACTTACTCTCTCATCGTTTGATGTTAGCTTTACAACAACCATTCGCGCACACGTTCTACCCAAAATTACTAGCAATTTACCTCCGGTTCAAGTACGTCAAAGGAATTGGCCACACATCGAAAGATTGAAGTTGGCGGATCCCGAGTTCCATACACCTGCGGCCGTTGATATTCTGCTGGGAACAGATGAAGTAGGCCAGTTCCTTCGCACCGGTTTGGTAAAGGGCCCAGTTGGGACTCCAATTGCGCAACAATCAACACTCGGATGGGTTCTCTTCGGCAAGGTGTTTGATTCCACAGTTACCAACACAGTTTCTACGGCAGTTTGCATGTTCACGGACACTGCGCTCACAAAGGCTGTATCTAAGTTTTGGGAGATTGAGGCTCAGCCCGAAGTGAGACACCTTACAGTTGAGGAACAGCTTTGCGAGAAAACCTTTGTTGAGAGTTACTTTCGTCAGGAAGATGGTCGCTATGTTGTGAAGCTGCCTTTTAAGGGTGGCTGCCCACTTGGGGTTTCCCGACACGCTGCTGTTCGGGCTCTTTTACGGATGGAAACGCTGTTTTCAAAAGATGATAATCTTCGTAAAATGTACGTGGACTTCATGCACGAATTTATCACTTTGGGACATATGGAGCAGACGAATCAGGAGCCTGTACCCGGCGAACATTATTACATGCCGCATAGAGCAGTCATAAAGGATTCAAGCACAACGACCAAACTAAGAGTTGTGTTTAATGCGTCCTGCCGGACCACATCAGGATTTTCCCTCAACGACTCTCAAATGATCGGTCCGCAGTTGCAGTCGGATCTGTTCTCAACATTGATCCGCCTTCGCTCCCATCGCTTTGCTATGAGTGCCGATGTGGCAAAGATGTATCGCCAGGTTCGGGTCTCTGAAGAGCACATCGATTATCAGCGGATAGTTTGGCGCGATTCCCCTGCAGATGACATTAAGGATTTCCGATTGTTGACTGTCACGTATGGAGTCGCGTCTGCCTCCTACTTAGCAGTTCGAGCCCTTCAGCAAGCTGCACTGGATGAAGGCCTGGACTATCCCTTAGCAACGCAAGTCATCCTCCGCGATTTTTATATGGACGATCTGCTGACTGGCTGCTATGATGAGGCAGATCTACAACAGCTACAACACCAAGTATCAGCCATATTGAGTCGAGGTGGATTCCACCTCAGAAAATGGTCTTCTAACTCCCCGCTAGTCATCAATGCTGTCCCAGAGGATCAACGCGAGATTATGCAGTCTTTGGATTTCTCGGAAACTGATGGTGTTCGAACGCTGGGGTTACTTTGGGATCCTTCCTCCGACCATCTCACATTCACTGTTCAGCTACAACAGGTAGATATGAACCATTATACAAAACGTTTACTACTTTCAGAAGCATCCAAGCTCTTCGACCCGTTAGGCTTGTTATCGCCAAGCACTATCATTCCCAAGATGTTGTTCCAGCGCCTCTGGAGACCGAAAGTAGACTGGGATGAAGCTGTACCGGACGACGTAAAACGTCAGTGGATTTACTACAGGGACCATATCACCCACCTCGCAGCAATCAAAGTGCCGAGATGGGTCGGTATCGGAATCCCAAATTCCCATATAGATCTGCATGGTTTCGCTGACGCCTCACAAACCGCGTACGCAGCTGCTGTGTATGTCCGTACAGTAGCCCCCGACGGCAGTGTATATCTCCAATTGCTGACAGCGAAAACGAGAGTTGCACCTTTGAAGCTCACCACAGTGTCTCTACCCCGCTTGGAGTTGTGCGGTGCCGCCTTGCTGGCACAATTAATAAAGCATGTTCGAGACTCACTTAATCTTCATATCCGTTACATATGTATGCGGATGGACTGATTCTACCGTCGCACTCGCATGGATACGTCAACATCCTGGTAAATGGTCCACGTTTGTAGCGAATCGTGTCTCTCAGATCCAGGAGGTCATACCAGCGAACAACTGGTTCCACGTGCAGTCATCGGAGAATCCAGCCGACTGTGCAACTCGAGGGGTACTACCACATCATCTGGTCAACCATTCTCTCTGGTGGAGTGGCCCGTCATGGCTCAGGCAACAAGAGTCATCTTGGCCCCAGCAACAACTTTTCGTAACCAATCTCGACAGGCGCTCTGAGCTGGTCAATCTGTCGAATCAGCGTGCAGCACCACCGGTCTGGGAACTCATCGATCATTATTCGTCGTTAAGGAAGCTGAAGCGTGTCACAGCGTACATCCTGAGATTCCAGCATAATGTGCAAGCAGCAGTCGAAGTCAACAAGAGCGGTGATCAAAGACCACGCCGCAGCGGCAAGCATCTAAGTCTCTTTGAACTCGAAGAAGCCCTTATTGTTTGGATAAAAATCACCCAAGCACATCATTTTGCCGAAGACATCCATCGACTTCGGTCGAAAAATGCGGTAAGTCGTCATGGCAAACTTTCTAAACTCTATCCATTTTTAGACGAAAGGGGATTGCTCAGGGTGGGCGGACGACTGCGGAACGCCTCGATATCATCGGATAAAAAGCACCCAATTCTCTTACCATCGCATGCCAAGCTTACTACTCTCGTTTGTAACGATATCCATCGCATCACACTGCATGCTGGACCTCAAGCGATGCATTGTATGCTCCAAAGCCGCTTCTGGGTCATCAACGCCCAAAACATCGTACGAAAGATCTACAGATCGTGTGTAAAATGCCGCAGACACTCGCATATACTTCAACAACAGCTGATGGGCGATCTACCACGGCCTCGTGTAGAAGCCTGCCGTCCTTTCCTTCGCACCGGCGTCGATTTCGCTGGGCCAGTACATCTTCGCTTCTCCAGAGGACGTGGCTCAAGAGCCATCAAAGGATACATATCAGTATTCATTTGCATGGCGACTGGTGCTATGCATCTAGAGTTGGCGAGCGATATGTCTTCGTCAACTTTCATAGCGGTTTTTAAGCGGTTTGTCGCTCGTCGTGGTCAATGTAGAGAGCTCTACAGCGACAACGGCACCAATTTTGTCGGCGCGGAAAAGGAGCTCAACAGCCTGCTTTCACGTGCTACCGAGGATGAACATCTGGCTAAATATCTTTCAGACGACGGCACCATCTGGCACTTCAACCCGCCAGCATCACCACATATGGGTGGTTACTGGGAAACGGCCGTAAAGCGTGTCAAATATCACTTACGGCGTACTTTGGGTGACAGTCTTCTTACCTATGAAGAGTTCGAAACGCTGCTGACGGAAGTTGAAGCCTGTGTCAACTCACGACCACTTTGTTCGATATCAACCGACGTCAATGACTTCCACGCCCTGACCCCGGGACATTTCCTGATCGGGGAATCTCTCAAAGTCATTCCTGAACCCGACTCAACAATCTTCAAAGGAAACCTGAAAAGCAGATGGCAACTATTGACTAATATGAGACAGCATTTCTGGCGAAGGTGGAGTTCCGAGTATCTTGTTCAACTTCAGCGGCGCTCTAAATGGACACGGCCAAGTCCCAACATCGGCGTAGGCGAATTGGTAGTAATCCGCGACGAAAGAATACCTCCAACCAAGTGGAAATTAGGAAGGGTCATCTCTACTCATCCGGGAGCAGATGGTAACGTGCGGGTCGTTACACTTAAGACAGCCGAAGGGACACTTACTCGTCCAGTGGTCAAAGTGTCTCCGCTCCTTCCGATAAACGACGAATAATAAAATATAAATTGATTCTACATTTCACTCGACTCAAGGTGGGCGGAATGTCGCGGCCACACATAAATAGGCCGCACGAACCACAATTCTGTGAGTCTACAAATTATCGTCGTAGGGAAAGGGTCTCTTTATTCCTGAATAAACACTTAGTTAATTTCAAGAACGGTTTCTTTTCTTTCGTGTCTCATTTTCTCATCCACAGCAGAAACAGTACCAGAACACTATTACTTAAACAATTCTTCAACGTTTCAAACCAATCACTTAATTTACTGTATTACTTTTCACTTATTTATCTTCACAAACTATTACTATCTCGAACTTTAACCAATCACTGTTATAAATCAACTGTTTCGCCCTCTTCTAAAAGCTGTCCTTTTTGTTACATTCAGGCTGGGATTCGTAAAGATAAAACACTATTCCGTTTAACTTCTCTAATAAAATTCACTTTTATTACACTTTTATCGACTATTCTAATATTTCACTTATAAAGTACCAGAACACTATTACTTAAACAATTCTTCAACGTTTCAAACCAATCACTTAATTTACTCTATTACTTTTCACTTATTTATCTTCACAAACTATTACTATCTCGAACTTTAACCAATCACTGTTATAAATCAACTGTCTCGCCCTCTTCTAAAAGCTGTCCTTTTATACCCGCTCCGCCATCTGACGAGAACTTTCTAGCTAATTCTAAGTGGTTCTAGAACAAGGTTCAGTGGTGAAATACATTTACTTGACAGGTTCCAGTCTCCAATTGGAAGTGACACTTGGGTGGAACTTGTTTGGTGACTAAAGGGTTGTTTTCACTTCACCATTTTAGGTTACACGATACATTCCACACCACAATATCCCCCTCTTAAACTTGTTCGTCCCGAACAAACTCGTTAACATTTTCACCATTATAACGATGAAGACGATCCACATGAACGACTTTCAGCTTGCCTCTTCCTCGTTGGATGCGATAGACAACGTCGTTGATGCGCTTTACGATTGTATAGGGCCCTTCCCAGTCTTGTTGCAACTTAGGCGATAACCCTTTCCTTCGATGAGGGTTATATAGCCATACCAGATCTCCTTCCTGGAATCCTTTAGTTGTCGTTTTGGTATCGTACCTCGTTTTCATGCGGTCACTGGCTATCTTAATCTTATCCCTAGTGTCTCGATGCACGTCCCTGATGATATCCCTGAGGTCTGTAACGTAGTCCTCCTCATTCTTGGGCTCTTCGCATGGATATCCAAACATCAACTCGCTAGGTAGGCGGACTGTTCGACCAAATAAGATTTCAGATGGAGTATGTCCTGTGGTGTTATGCACTGCACCTCGATAAGCCAATAAAAACATGGGAATCTGCTTATCCCAGTCTCTCTGGTCTTCGCCAACGACCTTAGAGAGGTGTTCATTCAGTGTCCTGTTGAAGCGCTCCACCATCCCATCTGATTGTGGATGAAGCGGGGTTGTCCTTGTCTTGTGAATCCCGAGTAACTGGCACACTCCTTGGAAAATCTTCGACTCGAAGTTCCGTCCTTGGTCTGAATGCAGTTCCATAGGTACACCGAATCTGCTTACCCAGTTATTGACGATTTGCTCCTCCACGGTTTTAGCTTCTTGATTTGGAATAGCAAATGCTTCAGGCCACTTACTGAAATAGTCCATAACAACGAGGATGTAACGATTTCCATTGTTTGTTTCAGGAAACGGTCCCGCAATATCAACTGCTATCCTTTCGAAAGGGGCTCCAACATTGTATTGATGCATTTTGCCACGGACTTTCAGTCTCGGACCTTTGCTGGCCGCACATGTAACGCATTTCCTGCACCAAGTTTCAACGTCCTGCCTTGAATGAATCCAGTAAAAGCGTTCCCGCACTTTTTCGAGCGTTTTATTGATTCCCAAGTGGCCCCCAGACACTCCATCATGTAATTCCCTTAGCACCTCCATAGCTTTTGACCTGGGTACAACAAGCTGCATTACGAACGAGTTTCCATCCGGGCTTTCCCATCGTCTTTTTAGAATGCCGTCTTGTACATAAAGGGAGTCCCACTGCGCCCAGTATGCCTTCAGCTCGGGGCTCCTATCGGATATCTCCTGCCAGTCTGGTTTTCCCTCATGCTCCTTCCAGGCGATAATCGGTTCGATATCCGGATCTTCCCTTTGAGCCTCCCGTATTTCCCGCGCACTCCAGCCACCAATGGGCATAGCTCTCACCCTTTGAACGGACGCGACATCTTTTTCCTCGTGTCGTAAGCAATGTTTGCAATTTGCTTTGCACGGTCGACGGGAGAGAGCGTCTGCATTAGAGTGAAGACTTCCCTTTCGATGTTGTATTTCGTAGTCGTACATTTGCAGCCGTTCGATCCACCTTGCGACTTGGCCTTCAGGATTCTTGAAGTGTAGTAGCCACTTTAAAGACGCATGGTCTGTGCGGAGGATGAATTTTCGCCCATAAAGGTACTTATGGAAATGTTTTGTTGCCAGTACCAAAGCAAGGAGCTCGCGCCTGGTAACACAGTAGTTCCTTTCTGGCTTTGAGAGAACTTTGCTGAAGTAGGAAACTACTTTCTCTTGGCCATCGTGCACCTGGGGAAGGACGGCTCCAATTCCCACATTACTAGCGTCTGCATCCACAATAAATGTTTTCCCAGGGGTGGGGTACGCTAGTATGGGGGCGTTGCACAACTGTTGTTTAAGTTCCTTGAAGCTCTTTTCGCACTCACCTGACCATTTGAATTGTTTGCCTTTTTCTGTCAGTTGATGCAAGCTCTTTGCGATCCTGGCAAAGTCCTTTACAAATCGTCTGTAATAGGTCGCAAGTCCCAGGAAGCTTCTCAGTTGATGTTTGTCTTTGGGTACCGGCAAGTTTTTAACTGCATCGACCTTCTCCGGATCAGTCTTGACTTCTTTGGAAGAGAGGATGTGCCCGAGGTACTTCACTTCTGGTCTAAATAAGGAACACTTCTTCGGGTTAAGTTTTAGTTGCGCACTTCGTAGTCTTTGGAACACCTCCTTAAGGTTATCTCGATGTTCGTTAAATGTTTTTCCCACAACGATGACATCGTCCAGGTAGACCAAGCAGGTTTTCCACGTTAGTCCCAGCAGAACGCGCTCCATTAGACGTTCAAAGGTAGCTGGAGCATTGCACAGTCCAAATGGCATTACTGTAAACTGCCAAAGGCCGTTTCCTGCTGCGAATGCTGTTTTCTCGCGGTCTTCTGGATGGATCTGCACTTGCCAGTAGCCACTCTTCAGATCGAGAGTCGAAAACCATTTGGCTCCGGATAGTGTGTCCAGGGTGTCGTCAATTCTTGGAAGGGGGTAGCTATCCTTCTTGGTGACGTTGTTGAGTTGGCGATAGTTCACGCAGAATCTCGTACTTCCGTCTTTCTTCTTGACAAGGACGACCGGCGATGCCCACGGACTTTTTGAGCTTTCAATCAGTCCTTCCTTTTCCATCGTCGACACCATTTCTGCAACCTCCGTCTGCTTAGCCAATGGTAGTCGTCGGGGAGGCTGACGAATCGGTCTCGCATCTCCGGTATCGATTCGGTGTTGTACGAGATGTGTTCGGCCATACTCGCTGTTCTGCGAAGCAAATATATCAGCGAACTCGTTGATTAAACCACCTGCCATGGACCGTTGCTCCTGATCCAGCTCGCACTCTCCGAGTATATTCTTTTTCATTTCCGATATCTCCGTTGGTCTAACCGGTTTCACATCACTTGCATTGGACAACTTTGTGACCGCAGTAATCGGTACGCACTTTCCAATCACTTCTCCTTGCTTTAGTTTCACGCTTTTGTATTCCACATTGAGGACACGAACGGGAACCATGTTGTTTTTGGGTTCAACCAGCATCTTTCCGACAATATAGCTCTGATAATAATTTTCTGGATCTGGCTCGACTAGGTAGAATCGGTGGCTCCCAGGATCACCTTCCAGCTTTGTCCAAATAACTGTCTCTGACGAAGGTGGTAATATTTCGTCCTCACTTACAACTGTCCTTAGAGCTGCGACGTTCTCGTTCCCGTAAACCATCGGAATCTCGACGTTCTTGTACTTTAAAACTCGCGAACCGATGTCGAGCACTATATCATGCGTCTTCATAAAGTCGATTCCGATGATGCATTCGTCACATATATCAGCCACTAAGAATGCATGGGAGAAGACTATTCCTGCAAGGTTTATCGTCAAGAGTACCTCACCATACACCTTTGCTGTTGCTCCAGTTGCTGTTTTCAGACAGTAGCTGCTGGTGTTGTGCAGCCATGATTGGCGAACGATGTCCCTCCTGACTATGGAAGCGGTGGCACCTGTATCGATTGTGGCGACATACTTTTTCTGGTCGATATGGGCTTCCACTGTCAAGCTTTTATTACACCGTTTGGTCTGGGAAACCTGAATTGCGGTCCTGAGGGCGTCGGTTCCAGAAATCAGCTTCTGCCCTGCGAAGTTGGTTCTTACTCGTTTCCCATCCGCCGAATGCTCAAACGCCTCCTCGTTCCTAGTTCTGCAATGTGAACAACTGCCCTGTCTACGTTCGTCTCTGCACTGTCGTTGTAAATGTCCAATTTTGTTGCAGTTCCAGCAACGGATCGGTCCCCTTCGAGAACTGTTTCGGTCTACTGCTTCTGTTCTCTGGCATGAGCATTCAACGGATGTTATTTCTCTCACGCGGTGAAATCCTTGAGATGCTTGGTCAGCAGTTTTCATCGTTAAGGCAAAAGCCAGTGCCTCAGAAAGAGTTCTCTTTCCAGCCATTCGTAGAGCCATCTGCAGTTGTCTGTCCTCTATGGCTTGTGTAAATGCCTCAATAGCCATTTCGTTGATGACATCCTCGCCGGCATTGGGATAAGACAAGTGCGCAAGCCGTTCAATATCAGCTTGCAACTGCTGAAGTGTTTCTCCCCTCTTCTGGATTCTACTGCGCAGTTGTACTCTATACACTTGCTGCATGTGGTCGTCACCAAATCGCATCTCAATAGCCTTCACCAAAGCCACGTAGTCGCGTTGTTTTTCTTCGGAGATAGTTTGAAGCAGTTCTGCAGCTGTACCTCGTAATGCGAGCGTTAATGCAATCGACTTATCCTCGTCGTCCCATCCATTGGTCGTTGCAGCTGCTTCGAACTGTCTCTTATAAATTGGCCATGATGTTTGACCATCAAAAACGGGTGGTTGCATCTCCTTCCTTCTTGGGCAGTCAGCAGAATATTCCCGAGCCTTTTGCTTCTTGACTTTTTCCAGTTCTTTAGCTATGTTCTCGATGTTTGTTCCTTGTTTATGAAACATTTCATTAATTTTCTCAAACTTTGTTTCATGCTCGTTTAATTTTTCATCAATTTCGTCGATTTTTACTTCTAGAACATTCTTAAATTCTTCCACGGCGTCTTTTTGTGCGGCGACAGTGGAATTTTTCTGTTCTTCTAGCGAATTCTTCTGTTCTGCGAACTTCAATTCCATAGAATTTTTCTGTTCTTCTAGAGAATTCTTCTGTTCTGCGAACTTCAATTTTTCTGTTGTTCTAGAGAATTCTTCTGTTCTTCCATCTTCGCAAGAAGTAATTCCATCATAGAGCTAATGTCAACGCCTGTACTTACTTGTTCTTCTGACACGTCGAATAGCATGGTTTTTTGATCTTCTCCGTCGTTTTGGACAGCTTCCTGTAGACGAAGGATGAGGTCACTTTTTCCTCCAGCTGTGGATAGATTCCGCTTTTCTAGTTCACTTTTCAATTGGGGTATGCTTAGATGTAGCAATACACGACCCATTTTGTTTGTCCCTTGTAATTTAGAAAATCAAAAATTCACTCTTTTTTTGTTTTTTTTTTTTTTTTTAACTTCACTTAGACACTTAGCACAGAATAAGTTTTATCCCACTTCTGACACCAATGTTACATTCAGGCTGGGATTCGTAAAGATAAAACACTATTCCGTTTAACTTCTCTAATAAAATTCACTTTTATTACACTTTTATCGACTATTCTAATATTTCACTTATAAAGTACCAGAACACTATTACTTAAACAATTCTTCAACGTTTCAAACCAATCACTTAATTTACTCTATTACTTTTCACTTATTTATCTTCACAAACTTTTACTATCTCGAACTTTAACCAATCACTGTTATAAATCAACTGTCTCGCCCTCTTCCAAAAGCTGTCCTTTTATACCCGCTCCGCCATCTGACGAGAACTTTCTAGCTAATTCTAAGTGGTTCTAGAACAAGGTTCAGTGGTGAAATACATTTACTTGACAGGTTCCAGTCTCCAATTGGAAGTGACACTTGGGTGGAACTTGTTTGGTGACTAAAGGGTTGTTTTCACTTCACCATTTTAGGTTACACGATACATTCCACACCACATTTTATACCCGCTCCGCCATCTGACGAGAACTTTCTAGCTATAATTCTAAGTGGTTCTAGAATAAGGTTCAGTGGTGACAGATTCCAGTCTCCAATTGGAAGTGACACTTGAGTGGAACTTGTTTTGTGACTATAAGGCCTGGTTTCACCAAACTGTGACTAAGGATTGGTTTCACCAAACTATGACTAAGGGCTTGTTTCACCATTTAGGTTACACGATACCTTCCACGCCACAATATGAATCTGTTCACAAAGTTTCTCTATTTACAGTACATACTATTCGTTGGTTGTGATTGGTGGAAATTCATAAAGAAATGCATAAGTGAACTAATTTTCAAAGTAACAAATAAATATAAGGGCTTTTATTAAAATATGCAATAAATTATTTTTTATGTAAAGCTCAGTACGCAGATGACCCGAAACGGAAAATCCCATACAAAAGTGACACAACGAAATCATGAACGAAAAATTTCGCTCTCCTTTTCGTTTTGCAGTACGCAGCTGGTACGCAGATGCTGCGAAATGATGGCGGAAAAGTGGTTAGTTGTAGTAGATTGCTTGGTACAATTCACCACTCTCTTTTCGCACACGTTTATTGTCCGGGACATTATTTGCTGGCGAAAATTTGACATTTGTACTCCAGTGTTGCCAGATTTAAAAGAGGTATGGAGGCAAGTCGGAAAATTTTGGCGCCAAAAATACCTAAACTTATTGGCAGACTTATTAAATTGTTTAAGGACGACGATAAATGAAAAATAGGCGTTCATAGTGTGGCGTGGAAGGTATCGTGTAACCTAAATGGTGAAACGAGCCCTTAGTTACAGTTTGGTGAATCCAGGCCTTATAGTCACAAAACAAGTTCCACTCAAGTGTCACTTCCAATTGGAGACTGGAATCTGTCACCACTGAACCTTATTCTAGAGCCACTTAGAATTAGCTAGAAAGTTCTCGTCAAGTGAAATATTAGAATAGTCGATAAAAGTGTAATAAAAGTGAATTTTATTAGAGAAGTTAAACGGAATAGTGTTTTATCTTTACGAATCCCAGCCGGAATGTAACAATAGCACAAATTCAGACAGATGAAACAGTAAAGAAATTAAATATTTCAGTGGAACGATTTGTTTATGTTTTTTGTGGAATTAACTAAGAAGTTGATCGGAAAAAAATGTTCATACGGAAAATTTCTAAAATCTTTTTCTAGAAAATTGAAAGGTAATTTGCCGATATTTTCTTGATAAACTTACTTTATAATTCATAAGCAACATTTGAAGACCAAGAATGAGTTCAGCCATCAAGTTTAAGTGTTCAAAAAAAGCAAAAAAAAAATCTTTACGGTTTCGTCATGCGAA
Source organism: Cheilosia vernalis (assembly GCA_949126925.1). Taxonomy (NCBI): domain Eukaryota; kingdom Metazoa; phylum Arthropoda; class Insecta; order Diptera; family Syrphidae; genus Cheilosia; species Cheilosia vernalis. Next base: position 62,283,943 of record OX421362.1, read on the forward strand.
AAGAATACGTTTGTTATTGAAGTAGGTACCTATGTATGCATTTTTTTTTATAAATACCTAACTAGCCAAAAAATCACGAAAAGTAAATATCTAAATTAGGACAATTACCAAATGAAAATTTTAAGGAGCCAGCGAAAAGTTCGAGTATCCAAATCGGAGATAAATTGACAGTGATGGTAACACTGCTACTTCTGTAGCAGCTGATAAAAACCTCCACAAATTATTTTCCGCTGCCTTTTCGCAGACGTTTCGTTGTCCTATTGGAGACCACCGGAAAATTTCGTTTCGGATCATCTGCATACTACGCTTAAGCTGCAAATATTGTTTTAGACAAATATACCTTATTAAACTTGTAATCGTAAGATATTAGTGTATTAATCTTTGAGATATATATTTTTATATTTTTTAAACCCCAAAATATGAGGAAGGATCAATATCCATTGGAAAATTTTATGCAAAAAAATTGTATTTCTTTGACTGAAAAAAGTTACCTACTTCTTGTGATGTGCCCAATCATGTTGTATCATGCTACCTACTGAACAGGCCCACACTGGCATCTTCTTTGATAAAACCTACTGTTCAGAAAGCTGCTGGGAATCGTTTAAGTGCACATTTTCCTACTTTACTTTGCTTTGTTGAGATTGAAGCTCAAAAAAAAAAGCCTATCATCGTTGTATCGTTCAATCGTATCGTTCCTCGTTTTCATTTTGAACAGTTTGAACATGACTGTAAACAAACTCTGACACCCAAACAATCAAAAAAATGTATGGAAATTGTTTTTTTTTTCTTGAATTTGTGTATTTTTATCGTTGTCATTCCGCGGTACTAATAATCATTTTTAGTGTCCAGGGCTCTAATCGCGAAAGCACAAAACGATCGAACGACATCGTCTCGACCAGTATGGTTTGTCTATGACTGAGACCCCCAACTTCGGTCGATTTCCCGTTACTTAGCCCACAAGCTATATTTAAACGGAAGTGCCTGGATTTGGTGCGCTAGTATTGATACACACAAAATCGTATTGACAAATGTCACGAAACTTCAAAAATTCCGGCTCACCAACACACTCTCAAAAAAAACGCTGTGGGCAAAGCTGCTGGCAGTGTTCACAGAATTTTATACGTTAAATTTGAAAAAAGTCGTTACAACTAATTTTTTTGTGGACAGTAATTTATTTTATAAATAATTGCATATTTTTTTGACATATTTGAGAAAAATACACAATTTTGAAGAATTATAGACAAATAAAAATATTTTTAACAAACTTTCGTAAGGCAGTAAATATAAATCGAGTAGAAAATGGTAATTATATAATGTATTTAAAAGTCATAATATGTTTTTTGCATTATAACGGAACAATAAGGGTAAATGAGTACTTTGTTTGAATAGAAATACAGAATGTTATAAAAAGCTAATATGCAAATCTATTGAGATAATACACTTATTCACCAAATTTGAGTTGAACTTCTTTTAAAAAAAGCTGTACTACTGAACACTGCCACAGCTCACTGCTGTTGAAACTGACACTGACACAACAGATTCACCACTGTTGTCAAGCTCATTTGACTTGACACTTGCGTTATTTGTTTGGATTTAGTTTTCGATTTCGTGGATTTATTAAAAGTTTGTGTAATGGATTTAAGTACTGAAGAAATCTACATCCTAGCTCAAGTCCAGAAAACACGTTCCACCGATCCTTGTGCAGCAAAGGAACGAATTATAACTGCAAAAATTATTTTCCAACAACTTTGATGTCCAGGTACAAAGCTCCGTAGAGAATGAATCCTACCTATTCTACAAATTACTTTCAAATTATCTAGTTTGAAGCGTATAAACTGGAAAAAGAAGCCAACAATTATGAGGAAGCTGCCAAGTGTTTAAGTTACATGTAAGCTTGATATATAGAACATAATTCCTCATTAAAAGAACGCTCACATTTCAGAATCAAAGTGTTGACCTGTGGAACGAGATCGCCGTACTTACTGATGGCATACGTGCCACAGAGAATGGAATAACTCCCGAAAGAAAGATTCTTTTGCTTACTGTGAACCACACAGAGAACAACTTGGCAATGAAGTTGCAACTTCTGATACTGCCTCAAGCTGCTATTACACATTCGGTAGGTTAATAAAGTTATTCTGCTTAAATTTACCTTCAGTATTTTTGTTGCAGCCGTGAAAATGATAGCTGAGGGGATGAACCTGAATCCTGCAAAATATCAGGAAATGCTGGTAGAAGAGGCTCTGACTTTGATTTATCACAAAACTCCTGATCTTCCGATTCATCTGGTCTGTAGATGTTCCAAGTTCTCGCACTCTGTGCGAAAAAATTTATTTATCGAAAATTGCAAGCATTTTCCTATAACTTGGTTCTAGTAGTAGAAACGTCTACTGGGAAAAGTTAATTGAAATAGCATCGACAAGTCCGCCTGGCAGCAGTCAAATCCTGTTCTACGCCTCAACGTTGTTTATATAAAATCAATGAAACAATTTTTTGTTAAAAGAACCATCACCGAAAGACGGTGGCTGATGAAAGAGTGTCGATTAGCTTTGCTTGCCAAAGATGCCAAAAGCCACTCATCCTGGATGGGAGTTTGGGCAGTATTAATGAGCACGCAATGGCAGAATTATCGCGTAAGTACTTTAATGAGTTTTAGCCAAATGACATTTCACAATAAAATGTTTTAATTTAGTGTCAATTTATCAACAAATATGGATGAAATCGATCCCAACGAAAGTGGTGGCACCTTTCCGTCTGACGGACTCGATAAATGGAACTGGCTTAACCCTTGTTTCTGAGTTTATTAGCAAATGCTTAATGCTTTGTCATCTAACTCTGAGTTCAATTATTCATTGTGCGATGAGTGCACCGACTCAATGTTGTAAATACTCGAACGTGAGCTCAAGATCGCCGAAGATGAATGGTGCGATTATAAAAGCTACTTGGAAAAAAATCTGAAGTTCCGGAGCTAAGAAAGGAACGTAGAATCAAAGGAAAAGCACCTTTTGGAAGATCGGCGGATTTAAGTTTTTTTTGGGATAGGAAGTTCGATACAGCAATGGTTGCCTTCCTAGAGTGCCTCATACTTCATACAGTTCCATCAAGAGGTTGCAAACCGAGACACAGAGTTTTGCTTGGGCTACAAAATGGAGAAGGGAAAGATAATTAACCCATAAACTCGTACTCAATTAAGTAAGTGTTATGCATCTGTGGTTTTGAATACGTTCATTTCACACACCAATTGCGATAGAATTTGCACACCTATTGTATGGTGCCTTGATGAAAGCATAAAAGCATTCAAATGAAAAGCCAATTTGACAATCTATAAACAAACCTGCAGAAACTTCTTTACATCTTCGTGAATATTTGGAAATATATGCTCGTTCTTGTACGTGTTGAACCATCCGTATGTTGTTATTTTTGCCAAGAGTGTGGCAAGTGCTTGTACAAAGAAATTTTGTAAATTAGGGCGGTATGATAGTTCAATATGTAATTCCTGCAAATAAAATATAATCAAGCTAAATTAAGTATTAGTCTTTAGGGGGTTGCGTAAGATATCAAACCTTATATCAATCCTTTGCTCTAAATTTACTGAATCAATTTGGTGAGAGTTGTTGCGGCGAGAATAATCCCAGTTTTTGACTTCAATTGGATTCAATTGTTTTCACGGCATTCAGCAGGTAATTAAGACTTTGGACTTAACAAACCTTGAAGATAGAATAGTAATTGAAGGTATTGAGAAACATATTTATTGAATAGTATGGCTTACTTACATCGGCTCCGTTTGGTATTCTTCCAAGCCATCAGGTATAAATAATTGTCTCCAGTGCGATCTAATATATTTGGTAAGGTTAGCGAACGCCTCAACGTCGACTTCTTCCTTAGCTGTAATATAAATGTATTTAATTCTTAATATTCACACTTAAAATACGCGAAAACTTACATTTCTTCCAATTTATTGGAGGAAAAATAAAATTTTGTTTACATATTTTGACATTTGTCAATCGACTTCTGTCAAAAGAAAACTCACCACATTTTTTTTGATTCGCTTTTTTTTTGTTGCTCACACGGATTCTAAATTGACATAACACCGATAGGAAAACAAAATGGCGAATTCAAAAAAAAATCGAGGGGGCCAGCGGCAAGAGGATTGCCAGTTGGGGGTCTCAGTATGGTTTGTCTATGGTTTTTATCAGAGACAATACTGAGACCCCCAACTCCGGCCGATTTTCCGTTACTTGCCTACAAGCTGTATTACCATGGGGTGTCAACTGTAAGGTGCATTAGTATTGCTACATAGAAAATCGTATTGACAAATGTCACGAAACTTCAAAAATTTCGTTTCACCAATACGCTGGCACCTTACAGAAGCCACTTCCGCTGTGGGCAAAGTTGCTTTCCACCCGCTTCCGCTGTGGGCAAAGTTGCTGGCTGCGTTCATCAAATTTTGTCCGTTAAATTTGAAAATAATTATTACAACTAAATTTTGTGTGGACAGTGATCAATTTTCAAAAATAATTGTATATTTATTTGACAAAAAAGAAAGATGAACAGTTCTGAAGAATAATAAACAAATAAAAACATTTTTAGCGAATATTCGTGAGGCAGTTAACATAAATCGAGTAGAATATACTTATCACATAATAGGCGTGTTTTTTTGAGCTTCGATCTCAGCAAAGCAAAGCAAAGTAGGATTTTCAGCACGCAATTACAACAACTACATTCCACTTGACACTTCGAGATTCGCAATAGTTGTTGTAATTAGCGTGCTGAAAAGCCTACTTTACTTTGCTTTGCTGAGATCGAAGCTCAAAAAAACTCGGCTAATGTCGCTTAGTATACTTCTGAAGTTTAGTTATAATTTATCCCCCGTATTAATAAACGACGAGCAGCGGCGAGTTAGCACTAACACACATGTTATCTTCAAATTCCTATTAATAAACGTGTGTTTGGTTTCACTGACATTTAAAAACGAGCGGATAACTTAACTCACCGAATTCGGCGTATAGAGAGCGGATAACTTTTTAACTCAGAGAGGGTCAGGGACTTTAAAAAATCTCGAATCCTTTTCGGTGTTACGAATACCAAAAGTTAAGGTTTTTGTTTATATTAGGTTTGCAAATTTGTGTAGATAAATTTGGGTTCACATTTCGAATGATAATTAAAAATAAAATATATCCTGGGAACATAAATAATTTTCAAATGACAAGACATAAATATTCGAATGACGCGTGACATCTGAACATTCTACAAGAGAGAATCTGAGAGAGAATCGGTGAATTTCTGAGCGCAACAATCGTTTGAAAAACGAAATATGACAGATGTACTAGAATGTTTAGTACAATTCCGTGTAGTGCTGCCGTGCGTTAGGTGATAAAGAGCGAATAGCTAATATGTAGCATAGACAAACCATACTGAGACCCCCAACTGACAATCCTCTTGCCGCTGGCCCCCTCGATTTTTTTTCAAATTGGCCATTTTGTTTTCCTATCGGTGTTATGTCAATTTATGTGGTATTCGTTTGGGCTTCTTCAGATTTGCCCTCAGATTCCAGATTTCGTGTGGCTAATCGAACATAAAACTTGCTCTTGCTCTTTTTTGTGTTGATATTCGTGCGATTTGAATATGTGTAGTCTTCGACACTTTTCTAAGCGATTTCCATTCACTAGTTAAATTGTGTATTAAAACATTAGAAATAGCTGTTCCGATTGATTTCTAAATATATATACATAAATAATTTACACAAATAGATTCACCCGATGCAATGCCTTTCTTTGCTGGAGAAAAAATTCACTAAAAATGTAAACAAACTCCATCAGTTGTCAAACTCAAACGCACTTGTATTGGTAAATCTGAGAAAATATCTAGATTCGCAAAAGTGCTCTGAAATCTGAAAAAGATTGCTTTTTCCTGTACCAAACGAACATAAAAATTGCTCTGAGAGCAAAAAAAGTGCTCTGAGAGCGCCCAATCGATTACCACATTAGAATCCGTGTGAGCAACAAAAAAAAAGCGAACCAAAAAAAATGTGGTGAGTTTTTTTTTGACAGAAGTCGATTGACAAATGTCAAAATATATAAACACAATTTTATTTTTCCTGCAACAAATTGAAAGAAATGTAAGTTTTCGCGTATTTTTAGTGTTTAAATTAATAAATAAATACATTATATGTCTTATAGATTTGTCCAAGCTGTAGGAGAATACACGCCGACAAGAGTTTATGGCCAATTTCATGGAATACGAATCACAAACTGAACAGGCGAACGTTGAACAAAAGCGTACCTATCGATAACAAAAAGCGTAGGAAGACCGTGATTGTAAGTTGATTTTAATTTACATGAACCTGACGACGAATTGATAACCATTTTGTATCCACTTCTAGAAAGATACCAAGCAACAGCAGCATCGTGTCCAATTGGCAAGGCACCGGCCGCTATGAAGATCAATTGTCGCAGCAGCAACGTGACCAGGAGGACAACCTCAAAATGTAAGTACATATATAGTAAAAGTTGTTCAAATTGATTTCTGAACCTTTAACACTAGGCAAGAGGAAAGTTTCGCACGCCAGGAGGCAATGAGCCGGCAAACTATCGAACTACTCGAGCACGAGATGTGAACCAAAGCCAAGGTAGACTGGGAGAATCATGACATCAACCTTAAACAGATTCGTCTAAAAGCAGAAGAAAATCACATCACTGTCATCATCAGCATCAAGACTGCTGGCACAGTCATTGGTACTGTATTCAAAGCAATGCTCACTGATTGGGACAACGTTTTTACCACTGCTCGTGGTCTCTCGGTGTGTGTACTCTGCCAAGGGAGCAACTGGTGTTGTTTCTTGGTACATTGAGGCTCGTATTGGAATCCCCTGCAATACCTCAAACAAATGAAATCCGAAACCAAATCTCTTCAAAGGGATGGGACCTTTAAAGTAAGTTGTTGGATGCTGCATCTTATAAAGAGTTTGTCTTAATAGTTTGTTATTCTTTCATTATAAAACATTCGCAGCCCAAAATGACACCAAGTGAGACGAGAGAAGTGAGAAGTGATGGAAAGTGAAACCGCACACAGGGCTGTGCCTATGGAGCAGTATATAGACGCAGATGTAGACTTCTCATAAACGTGTTTATATTATTATTTAACAAAAAATAAATTTTTTGTTTATATCTTGAGACTTAATTCGCCAAGACACTGGTATGAATGTTATCTTGCTTTGATCGCAGTTGAACCAGAAATCCAGAATCCAAAAAAATTGTAATAAAAGAGTAAGCAGTCATAGCAAAGAGACTCCAGAGTTATTGTAAATGATTTCAAAATTAACTTATCTTAAAAGAAATGGTGCCTATTTATTTGGGTTGCAGGCAAATACTGTCTTGTATACTACTAACAATCAATAAATCCTGCAGCAAATTTGCTAAGCGACTATATGTGTGTTTTCTTCGACTTTTTAATTTTTTCTAAAGCGTTCCTTGCTGCAAAACTTAGAAGTAGAGAGTTCTTCTTGCTACCAAATGGAAAAACAACCCCGATCAACAATCCACAACAAAGCAGCCATTCATATACACCTACAAATGCTCGGTGGCAAAGGAGGATTTAAATCCATGCTTCGTGCAATCGGTGACCAAATCGAAAGACTACAAACCATGAAGCTTGTCGTGACCTCAGTGGCAAGAGATAACGATATTAACGGAAAGAAATGACTTAAGGCTTACACATACGGCAAACTGGATGAACCCAATGAAGAACCATCGACATCCAAAAAGAAAAGACCATCCATTTCATCTATATAGAATTAACAAATCTTTATTTACTATAAATAAACGTATAATACAAAAGTTAGGTTATTAAACCTAATAAAATGATCCTATGTCCAAATCTGGTAATCATTGTATCGTAAATTGAGATGAGACCCATGCCAGGCGAAATTTAATTTAGTGAGTATAAGCTCCTCCGAGTTAAATTGTATTCTGGAAATAGACATTTTCTTTTTTACTACATATTCAAAACCACAGGTGCATAACACTTACTTGATTGAGTACGAGATTCCCGTTGAATGGTCAATGATCTTTCCCTTCTCCATTTGTCTCGGTTTTCCACCTCTTGCTGGAACTGTATGATGCACTCTAGGAAGGCAACCATTGCTTTATCGAACATCGTATCCCGATGGGAGGCAACCATTGCTGTCTCGAACATCGTATCCCAAAAAAAAACTTAAATCCACCGGTCTTTCAAAAGGTGTTTTTTCTTTGATTCTAGGTTCCTTTCTTAGCTCCGGAATAGTAGGTTTCTCCACAGATTATTTTTTTTTCCAAGTATCTCTTATAATCGTGCCATTCATCTTCGGCGATCTTGAGCTCACGTTCGAATAGTTCCAACATTGAGTCGGTGCACTCATCGCACAATGGATGATCGAACAAAGCATCGAAGAGTTGCGCCTTTGCTAGAAACTCAGTGCTCAGCTTTTTTATTTTATTTCCATTTATCGAGTCAGTCAGACGGTGGCACAAGATGATCAAAACCACTTTCGTTAGGATCGATTTCATCCACGTTTGTTGATAAATTGGCACTAAATTAAAGCATTTTATTGTGATGTCATTTGGCTTAAACTCATTCAATGTACTTACGCGATAATTCTGCCATTGCGTGCTCATTAATACTGCCCAAACACCCATCCAGGCTGAGTGGCTTTTTGGCATCTTTGGCACGCAAGCTGACAGACACTCTTTCATCAGCCATGGTCTTTCGGCATGGTGTTTCGGTGATGGTTCTTTTGTAATAAAATGGTTTGCAGAAATTTCGTATACATCCCAGCATACAATTCGACGTCCTTTTCGGGTTTTTGTGGGAGGCCGTCCGTCGTTCATTTTCCTAAAATAAAGACTAGTAAATATATATTTTATTAATACTTTAATTCTACTTACGCTCAACTTACGACTTACAAATAAAATCCAATTGAAATCCCAAAAAAGCCCACGTAGGTAAATAAACCAATTAAACAATTTGACAACAGTGGTGAAATCTGTCAGTGTCAGTTTCAACAGCAGTGAGCTGTGGCAGTGTTCAGTAGTACAGCTTTTTTTAAAAGAAGTTCAACTCAAATTTGGTGAATAATGTGGTATTCGATTGGGCGCTCTCAGGGCACTTGTTTTGCTCTCAGATCAATTTTTATGTTCGTTTGGTACAGGAATAAGCAATCTTTTTCAGATTTCAGAGCACTTTTGCAAATCTAGATATTTTCTCAGATTTACCAATACAAGTGCGTTTGAGTTTGACAACTGATGGAGTTTGTTTACAATTTTAGGTTTTTTTTTTTCCAGCTGAGAAAAAGGCATTGCACGGGTTAATCTATTTTTGTAAATTATTTATGTATAAATATTGAGAAATCAATCGGGACAGATATTTTAATACAAAATTTAACAAGTGAAAGGAGATCTCTTAGAAAAGTGTCGAAGACTACACATATTCAAATCGCACGAATATCAACACAAAAAGAGCAATGGGCGTTTTTATGATCGATTAGGCATGAAATCTGAAATCTGAAATCTGAAGGCAAATCTGAAGAAGCCCAAACGAATACCACATAAGTATCTTATTATCTCAGTACATTTTCATCAATTGTCATATAAGTTGTTGTTTTTTTCTATTCAACCAAATTACTCATTCACCATTATTGTTTAAACTAACGAAGAAACTCACAACGGCAGAATCGGGTTGTTAATAACAGCAACGATATTAATCTTAGTATTTATAATTATAGTTATATAATTATAACTAAACTTCAGAAGTATACTAAGCAACATTATGTGATAGAATATTCTACTCGTTTTATTAACTGCCTCCCGAATGTTCGCTAAAAATGTTTTTATGTGTTTATTATTCTTCAGAACTGTTCATCTTTCTTTTATGTCAAATAAATATACAATTATTTTTTAAAATTGATCACTGTCCATACAAAATTTAGTTGTAATAATTATTTTCAAATTTAACGGACAAAATTTGATGAACGCAGCCAGCAACTTTGCCCACAGCGGAAGTGACTGGCAAGCCACTTTGCCCACAGCGGAAGTGGTCAAGTTTAGGTGCCAGTGTGTTGGTGAGCTGAAATTTTTGAAGTTTCGTGACATTTGTCAATACGATTTTCTATGTAACAATACTAACGCACCTAAACTTTACCACCCCATGGTAATGTAGCTTGTAGGCAAGTAACGGAAAAACGGCCGAAGTTGGTGGTCTCAGTATTGTCTCTGATATGTAGATGGAATATGTTTATTAATAAGAAAAGTTAGCAAACGGATAGGGTCACTATCCGTCTGCCAGCTAAAACACGTGTTAGAGAGCGGATAGCGTTTTTTTATTAATACGGGGGTGCTGTTATTAAGTATAAATTATGAGTTTCTCCGTTAGTTTAAATTATTTAAAATAGGGTATACGTATTTGTATTGGTTTTATTTTTACATGTCTCGTATTAAATTAATACATTAACATATTTATAGGTCGTATTTTTTTTATATTATAATGGAACAATAAACGTGAATGAGTACTTTGGTTGAACAGAAATACCTACAGAATGTTATGTAACAACTAATATGAAAATTGATGAAAATGTAATGAGATAAGAATATACTTATTCACCAAATTTATGTGGTATTCGTTTGGGCTTCTTCAGATTTGCCCTCAGATTTCAGATTTCGTGTGCCTAATCGAACATAAAAACGTCTCTTGCTCTTTTTTGTGTTGATATTTGTGCGATTTAAATATGTATAGTCTTGGACACTTTTCTAAGCGATTTCCGTTCACTATTTAAATTTTGTATTAAAACATTAGAAATATCCGTCCCGATTGATTTCTAAAAATGTATACATAAATAATTCACAAAAATAGATTCACCCGATGCAACGCCTTTCTTTGCTGGAGAAAAATTCCATAAAAATGTAAACAAACTCCATCAGTTGTCAAACTCAAACGCACTTGTATTGGTAAATCTGAGAAAATATCTAGATTCGCAAAAGTGCTCTGAAATCTGAAAAAGATTGCTTTTTCCTGTACCAAACGAACATAAAATTTGCTCTGAGAGCAAAAAAAGTGCTCTGAGAGCGCCCAATCGAATACCACATTAAAAAAAAAGCTGTACTTCTGAACACAGTCACGATTGTCACAGCCCACCACGGTTGAAACTGACACTGACACAACAGATTCACCACTGTTGTCAAGCTCAATTGACTTGACACATTCGTTATTTGTTTTAGTTTTGTTTTAGTTTTCGATTTCGTGCATTTATTAAAAGTTTGTGTAAGCTTGTGCAGCAAAAGAACAAAAAATGCGATACATCTGAGATTTGGAAAAAATCTTCCAAGTTCTCGCAAAAAAAAATTATTTTATCGAAAATTGCAAGCATTTTACTATAACTTGGTTCTAGGATTAGAAACGTATACTGGGAAAAGCTAATAGAAATAGCATCTACAAGTCCGCCTGGCAGCAGTCAAATCCTGCTCTACGCCTCAACGTTGTTTATATAAAATCAATGAAACAATTTTTTTTTTTAAAGAACTATCACCGAAAGACGATGGCGATGATGAAAGACGGTCGGTCAGCTTTGCTTGCCAAAGATGCCAAAAGCCACTCATCCTGGATGGGAATTTGGGCAGTATTAATGAGCACGCAATGGCAGAATTTTCGCGTAAGTACTTTAATGAGTTTTAGCCAAATGACATTTCACAATAAAATGCTTTAATTTAGTGCCAATTTATCAATAAATATGGATGAAATCGATCCTAACGAAAGTGGTTTTGATTATCTTGTGTGCCACATTTCCATCTGACGGACTCGATAAATGGAACTGACGTCACCCTTGTTTCCGATGGAAAAGAAATAAAAAAGCTGAGCACTGAGTTTCTAGCAAAGGCGCAGCTCTTTAATGCCTTGTCATCTAACTCTGAGTTCGATTATCCATTGTGCAATGAGTGCACCGACTCAATGCTGGAACTATTCGAACGTGAGTTCAAGATCGCCGAAGATGAATGGCGCTATTATAAGAGCAATTTAGTGCCAATTCATTCAACAAATGGATGAAATCGATCCTTACGAAAGTGGTTTTGAATATGCAGTAAAAAAAAATGTCTATTTCCAGAATACAATTTAACTCGGAGGAGCTTATACTCACTAAATTAAATTTCGCCTGGCATGGGTCACCTCAATTTATGACACAATGATTACCAGATTTGGACATAGGATCATTTTATTCGGTTTAACTAACCTAACTTATGTATTATACGTTTATTTATATTAAATAAAGATTTGTTAATTATATTTAGTTGAAATTGATGGACTTTCCTTTTTGGATGTCGATGGCTCTTCACTGGGTTCATCCTTAAGTCATTTCTTTTCGTTGATATCGTTATCTCTTGCCACTGAGGTCACGACAAGCTTCATGGTTTGTAGTCTTTCGATTTGGGCACCGATTGTACGAAGCATGGATTTCAATCCTCCTTTGCCACCGAGCATTTGGAGGTGTATATGAACGACTGTTTTGTTGTGGATTGCTGTTCGGGGATGTTTTTCCATTTTGTAGCAAGTAGAACTCTTCTACTGCTAAGTTCTGCAACAAGGAACGCTTTAGAAAAAATTACAAGTCGAAAAAACATATAAACAGTCGTTTCGCAAATTTACTGCATGATTTATTGATTGTTAGTAGCTACATAAGACAGTATTTGCCTGCCACCCAAATAAATAGGCACCATTTCTTTTAAGATACATAGGTATGTTAATTTTGAAATAATTTACAACAAACTCTGGGGTGTCTCTTTGCTATGGCTGCTTTTTGTTCCAATTTGTTGGCTTCACCCAGCATCTTCTGCTACATCTCCTTTTCGTTGTGATAATAATAATACTGAAATAAACAACAAGAATTTCAATACTGAAACTGTTTACAACTAACATTTCCAATCAACATACTCTTGTTGTGATTCATCCATCAAATTCAAGTCTTTTGCTGTTACTAGCAGCGAATAAGACAACAGAAAAATGTTGTACGACTGTTGGTAGCGAAAGGATGTGGCGATTCTTCGAGAAAGACAAATTTACATCTACCTCTACAATGAATAGAATTTGCACAGTACATTGCTCAGCCGAGCCTCGCTGAAAGCATAAAAAACAACAATCGAATGAAAAGCCAATTTGAAATTCGATAAACAAATCTGAAGAAACTTCTTTACATCTTCGACAATATTTTATAACTTATACTCGTTCTTGTACGTGGTGAACTATCCGTATTCTGTTTCTTTTGCCAAGAGTGTGAGAAGTGCTTGAAGTTTTGTAAATTAGGGCGGGTGGCTAGATAGTTCAACATGTAACTCCTGCAAATAAAATATAATCAAGCTAAATTAAGCATTAGTACTTAGGGGGTTGCGTAAGATATCAAACCTTATATCGATCCTTTTCTTTAAAATTAGACTCTGTATCAATTTGCTGGGAGTTGTTGCGGCGAGAATAATCCCAGTTTTTGACTTCAATTGGATTCAATTGTTTCCACGGCATTCAGCAGGTAATTAAGACTTTGGTTTTACCAAACCTTGAAGATGGAATAGTAATTAAAAGTATTGAGAAACACATTAATTGAATAGTATGGCTTACTTACATCGATTCCGTTTGGTATTCTTCCTAGCCATCAGGTATAAATAATTGTCTCCAGTGCGATCCAGTATATTTGGTAAGGTAAGCGAACACCTCAACGTCGACTTCTTCCTTAGCTGTAATATAAACGTATTTAATTCTTAATATTAACACTTACCCCCGTATTAATAAAAAAAACGCTATCCGCTCTCTAGCACGTGTTTTAGCTGGCAGACGGATAACCCTATCCGTTTGTTAACTTTTCTTATTAATAAACATATTCCATCTACATATTAGCTATTCGCTCTTTATCACCTAACGCACGGCAGCACTACATGGAATTGTACTAAACATTCTAGTACATCTGTCATATTTCGTTTTTCAATCGGTTGTTGCGCTCAGAAATTCACCGATTCTCTCTCAGATTCTCTCTTGTAGAATGTTGAGATGTCAAGCGTCATTCAAATATTGATGTCTTGTCATTTGAAAATTATTTATGTTCTCAGGATATATTTTATATTTAATTATTATTCAAAATGTGGACCCAAATTTATCTACATAAATTTGCAAACCCAATATAAACAAAAACCTTAACTTTTGGTATTCGTATCACCGAAAAGGATTCGAGATTTTGTAAAGTCCCTCACCCTCTCTGAGTTAAAAAGTTATCCGCTCTCTATACGCCGAATTCGGTGAGTTAAGTTATACGCTCGTTTTTAAATGTCAGTGAAACCAAACACACGTTTATTAATAGGAATTTGAAGCTAACATGTGTGTTAGTGCTAACTCGCCGCTGCTCGTCGTTTATTAATACGGGGGTTAAAATACGCGAAAACTTACATTTTTTCAATTTTTTGCAGGAAAAATAAAATTGTGTTTACATATTTTGACAATTGTCAATCGACTTCTGTCAAAAGAAAACTCACCACATTTTTTTTGTTCGCTTTTTTTTTATGTTGCTCACACGTATTCTAAATTCAAATAACACCGATAGGAAAACAAAATGGCGAATTTGAAAAAAAATCGAGGGGGCCAGCGGCAAGAGGATTGCCAGTTGGGGGTCTCAGTATGGTTTGTCTATGGTTTTTATCAGCTGCTACACAAGTAGCAGTGTTACCATCACTGTCAATTTATCTCCGATTTGGATACTCGAACTTTTCGCTGGCTCCTTAAAATTTTCACTTGTTAATTGTCCTATTTTAGAATATTTACTTTAAAGTTTCGTGATTTTTTTGCTAGTTAGGTATTTATAAAAAAAAATACATAGGTACTTCAATAACAAATGTATTCTTTTCGCATGACGAAACCGTAAACATTTTTTTTTTTTTTGCTTTTTTTTGACCACTTAAACTTGATGGCTGGAAATCATTCTTGGTCTTCAAATGTTGCTTATGAATTATAAAGTTATTTTATCAAAAAAATATTGGCAAATTACCTTTAAATTTTCTAGAAAAAGATTTTAGAAATTTTTCCGTATGAAAAATTTTTTCCGATCAACTTCTTAGTTAATTCCACAAAAAAACATAAACAAATCATTCCACTGAAATATTTAATTTCTTTACTGTTGACTGTCTGAATTTGTGCTATGACAATTTAATAAGTCTGCCAATGAGTTTAGGTATTTTTGGCGCCAAAATTTTCCAACTTGCATCCATACCTCTTATAAATCTGGTAACACTGGAGTACAAATGTCAAATTTTCGCAAGCAAATAATGTCCCGGACAATAAACGTGTGCGAAAAGAGAGTGGTGAATTGTACTAAGCAATCTACTACAACTAACCACTTTTCCGCCATCATTTCGCAGCATCTGCGTACCAGCTGCGTACTGCAAAACGAAAAGGAGAGCGAAATTTTTCGTTCATGATTTCGTTGTGTCACTTTTGTATGGGATTTTCCGTTTCGGGTCATCTGCGTACTGAGCTTTAAGCGTAGTATGCAGATGATCCGAAACGAAATTTTCCGGTGGTCTCCAAAAGGACAACGAAACGTCTGCGAAATGGCAGCGGAAAATAATTTGTGGAGGGTTCCATCAGCTGCTACACAAGTAGCAGTGTTACCATGACTGTTAATTTATCTCCGAATTGGATACTCGAACTTTTCGCTGGCTCCTTAAAATGTTCATTTGGTAATTGTCCTAATTTAGAATATTTACTTTAAAGTTTCGTGGTTTTTTGGCTCCTTAGGTATTTATAAAAAAAAATACATAGGTACTTCAATAACAAGCGTATCCTTTTCGCATAACGGAACCGTAAACATTTTCTTTTGCTTTTTTTGACCACTTAAACTTCATGGCTGAACTCATTCTTGGTCTTCAAATGTTGCTTATGAATTATAAAGTTAGTTTATCAAAACAAAATTGGCAAATTACCTTTAAATTTTCTAGAAAAAAATTTTAGAAATTTTTCCATGAACAATTTTTCCGATCAACTTCTTAGTTAATTCCACAAAAAAAATAAACAAATCATTCCACTGAAATATTTAATTTCTTTACTGTTCCATCTGTCTGAATTTGTGCTATGACGCACCTATTTTTCATTAATCGTCGTCCTTAAACAATACAATAATGTGGTAATCGATTGGGCGCTCTCAGAGCACTTTTTTTGCTCTCAGAGCAATTTTTATGTTCGTTTGGTACAGGAAAAAGCAATCTTTTTCAGATTTCAGAGCACTTTTGCGAATCTAGATATTTTCTCAGATTTACCAATACAAGTGCGTTTGAGTTTGACAACTGATGGAGTTTGTTTACTTTTTTAGTGAATTTTTTCTCCAGCAAAGAAAGGCATTGCATCGAGTGAATCTATTTTTGTAAATTATTTATATATAAATATTTAGAAATCAATCGGGACAAATATTTCTAATGTTTTAATACAAAATTTAACCAGTGAATGGAAATCGCTTAGAAAAGTGTCGAAGACTACACATATTCAAATCGCACGAATATGAACACAAAAAAGAGCAAGAGCAAGTTTTATGTTCGATTAGCCACACGAAATCTGGAATCTGAGGGCAAATCTGAAGAAGCCCAAACGAATACCACATAAGTCTGCCAATGAGTTTAGGTATTTTTGGCGCCAACATTTTCCAACTTGCCTCCATACCTCTTATAAAATCTGGCAACACTGGAGTACAAATGTCAAATTTTCGCAAGCAAATAATGTCCCGGACAATAAACGTGTGCGAAAAGAGAGTGGTGAATTGTACCAAGCAATCTACTACAACTAACCACTTTTCCGCCATCATTTCGCAGCATCTGCGTACCAGCTGCGTACTGCAAAACGAAAAGGAGAGCGAAATTTTTCGTTCATGATTTCGTTGTGTCACTTTTGTATGGGATTTTCCGTTTCGGGTCATCTGCGTACTGAGCTTTAGACACAAACCTCGTTTAGCAAAATTACTGCGGAAAAATGTTTATAAATCACAATTTCATGAAAGCCACGTAGAGGCTGCGTAAATCTTTACGCGATGTTTAACTAAACAACGTTGTAGAGGCGTCGTAAGCGAATCTAATAAATACGGCTGAAATCTATAGAAAACGAAATAGAACATGCGAACAATAAATAACAAAACAATTTGGATTCCTGTTCGATTAAATACCTATGCAAAATCTGAAATCGGATCAAATCGCAGAATTAAATTAGGTATATAGCACATTACATTTTCTTTTTGTTAGGAGTTCAATCATATGTATACTCATTTTTACGAATTTACGTTCCGAGAATTACCACTTTTTTTATATGAAAAAAACTTGCATTTTTAGTATTCCTAAGTATGTAACATCAAAACCAATCAAAACTGTTGACTCTTGTTAAAATTAATAGAATTTCCAATCATTTTAATTTTGAACAGATATGGCGCTAAAAAAAACCAAGTTGAAAACACTCACCAATTAATGGAAATTTATGCAAAGTTCAGGAATATTTATAAAAAAAATCACTTGCCTAGTGAAAACATGGGCTTAACTCACATGGTATTAACCTATTTTTTGAATAAACTCCCAAATGTAATTGCATGAATTCTGCTGTAAAAAATATTTTTCATGTAAAGAAAACTAAAAAAAACCTGAAATGTGAATGGATGAATACTTTTTGGGATCTAAAATGGATACAGAACAAGTAAAGCTATCTAGAAAAGCATATCCAACATGTATTCCCTTTGCATTTATTGTTATAAATTCAATTACAAATTGTTTTCTTTTGAAAAAGTTCCATGTATTCACAGACAGGAAAAAAATAAAGTGCACGACTGAGTCGAACGAAACTTTCTCGATAGATACTAGACAAAAGAAAACAAAATCCTCTTTTGGATATTCATCTCATATGGCAGAGTTACATAAAATAACAATATAAGTTTTTAAAGGTTAAAGCTCTCAGTAACTGGCAATGTCGCAAGCGTCTACTGTACTATTTTATAAGGTCTTACTCCTCACTCGAATTTTGAGTACAAGACAAGCGTACCTAGTAGCAGTTTCTGTTTTTGACCTAAGGATATGTTTTTCGTTTTGATTGGAATATGATTTATGTTTTCAATTATTGGAAGTATTGCTCGTGACAGACTCATATTTTTAGATAGATTGCGTAATTCAGGCATTTGTGAATTTGCATTAGTAGTTATAAATTGACGACGCTCGTGAGTGCGGTGCAAATGAAGTTTTTGTACATAATTATTATCCAGACATAATTGCAAATATTTCGAGATATGAGCAGTTTCTAAAATTAGCGTTTTCGGTGTTTCGAATTGAAAATTAAGGACACAATAGTTTTGAAAACATCAATTTGACTCTAAGTTTGCATTTTGGTCAAAATCGTTATTGTCGTTTTCCGGTAAACTGAAGAAAACTAAATTTTAAAAAATTCTTTCAAAAATCCATTGAACGATAATATTGAGAAAAACTGAGGTTACTATTAAGTTATAAAAGAACACATTACCTTAGAAATTAATTTTTATTACAATCGTATAGACCGTTTTCGAGATATGTCGAAATTTCAAAAATTCCGTTGTTCGAATTTTTAGCCAAAAACTGGGTACGCAGTCATGGTAACCTTACCTACTAAAGCTTAAATATCAATTTTGGTTGAAATCGTTAGAGCCGTTTTGGATCAAATCAAACTGGTACAAAAATTTTGTATGGGAAGTACCACTAATATTGAGGTTACCTTGCAAAAAAAAAACACCTCCCGAACTGTAAGCTCAAAAACTCTAAATCCGAGGTTTGAACGTAATCCGGTAAGCCGTTTAGGCTGTAGGCCCGTGGAAGGACGGACAGACGGACAGACGGACAGACCGGACAGAATTTTGTGACCCACTTTTTTGAGTTTCTCTATCATCGTAATATCAGAATTGATTAAAATCTCGAGTTCGAAATTTTGTACGAAACCAATATCTTTCTCTTACTACGTAATGGAGAAAGTTAAAAAGAGCGAGAGAGACTTTACTCTTTGCTCACGATGACAGCAAAATAGACGTCAACTTATGTCGTTTTCCATTGGTTTCACTCGGGGATCCACTCATTCTGTAGTCCAATGGAACAAGAAAACTGCTTCTGATTGAATCCACAAGAGTATTGGTGAAATGCCAAAAAATAATCTACGGCTGCTGTCAGTCGACTTGTATAAAATACACAAACTACACTTGTGTGAGTGCTTCTTGAGTGGATTCTGACTTCAAATCCAGAAGCGAAATTCTCTCCTCAGAATCACCAGAAGAGTATTTTTTGTGCCAATGGAACGGTTTCAGAAGTGATTTTTTCGATTCCGGACTCTCCCGGACGCTTCTTTTTGCCCAATGGAAAACGACATTAGTACTCAGTCAGGAATTTCTTGACTAGATTCGTCGGCTACCCCTCCATAAACGTCAACTGCCAAAACTAACCACACGACCATTCTGGGCCAATAAAAATCGAGATAGATCTAGTCAGACAGCTGTCAGACTTACTAAACTAGATACTTGAACGTGCTCATTGTTTTTTTTTTGTAATTTCAACCCCTGTCTGTGAATACGTGTGACCAACAAAAAAGCATCTTGCTAATGGCCGACAGCGAATCATCTTGCTTTTATGTGTATCGCGGTGTTTAATGTCGTTTTCGATTTGGCAAAAGATCAATTTTTTTTTTTGATCGAGATTGCTTTTCATGTTCGATTTGCCACAAAAATCAATCTTTTTTTTGATCTGAGATCACTTTTGAGAAATCTCAATTTTTCTTCAGATTTTACACATACTTTCACTAACACCAATGTTTATGACAAAAGCGTCGGTTACGAATTGTTTATCGTTGGAAGGGTTGCTTTTTTAACTGAATTATTTATTTTACGCATAAAACCGCATTTACATCATCACGCGCAATTTTGCAACAAAACCGAAAAGAGAGAGATCCGTTTATCCGTAGTCAATACTATTAAAGGCGTAAGAATGAGATCACAAATCAGACGCCTATGGTGTCATGGATGCTCTACCCATAATTATAGATACGTAAAACGAGATAGACACAGGTTCCGCTCACCAACATTTCTGCAATTGCTTGAAAACATTAATATTTCTGATTTGGAACATGTGAAATGAGATTGGTTATTAGTTTCAGTAAAATAAACCAACAATTCATCCATCAGTTACACGAAAAAAATAAATAATTGTCCGTTCATCATTTCCGGACGCCATATTGTTTTATAGGAATGCGGAATTTCTTTAGTCATCGCTATAAAAATATCAACATGCAGAGCTTTCCTATAATTCCTATCACGCAAACAAGATGGCCGACCTAAATACGTGTCACGTTTTTTTGCGTGTTAGGTAATGCTGTCCCTTTCGGTCACACGGCTATTTAGTAGTTTATTTTACTGAAACTAATAACCAATCTCATTTCACATGTTCCAAATCAGAAATATAAATGTTTTCAAGCAATTGCAGAAACGTTGGTGAGCGGAACCTGTGTCTATTTCCGTTTTACGTATCTATAATTATGGGTAGAGCATCCATGACACCGTAGGCGTCTGATTTGTGATCTCATTCTTACGCCTTTAATAGTATTGAGTGCGGATAAACGGATCTCTCTTTTTGGTTTTGTTGCAAAATTGCGCGTGCGTGGTGATGTAAATGCGGTTTAAGGGATCGAGTTTTTATATTAAATTATTTCGAAATACAGTACTATAAATGTGTGAAAATCAATTGAAATGGATTTCGAGTGCAAGTGCAAAAATGTTTTATTTTGCCGCCAACTCAATACATACACATACCAATATAATTCAGATTTCATATTCGATTTGCCAGCAGAAATCTGAAATCTCAGATCAAAATCTGAAAAGCCAAATCGAAAACGACATTAGCCGAGTTTTTTTGAGCTTCGATCTCAGCAAAGCAAAGCAAAGTAGGATTTTCAGCACGCAATTACAACAATACATTCCAATCGACACTTCGGGACTCGCAATAGTTGTTGTAATTAGCGTGCTGAAAAGCCTACTTTACTTTGCTTTGCTGAGATCGAAGCTCAAAAAAAACTAGGCTATTATTGTTTTGTGTTTCGTTTTGAATTTGTTTGGTTTTTTGCTGAGGTGTTGATCAAACTGAAAAAAATAGTGAAATATACATTAGAGAATTCTTGCATTAAAGTCCAATTCATGAACTCACATAATATAATATGCTATAATAATAGAAATGAGCAGGAATGTGTGACTTCATGAATTTTTCTGTAAAACAGCTTGTAGGCAGCCGCCCTTCCACTGGAAAGTTATATATCTCTGTATTCCATTATCTTTGGTAGGCATAGGCACTAGGCCAGGGATAGCGAACCTTTTGAGAGCATCGTGCCATTTAAAAAAAATAAATAATTTGAAGTGATTTTGGCGTGCCATCATAGAACATTGATCTAGTTTTGTAGTGACTACTAGGAACAAAAATAAATAATTTTACACTGCTCAGCATTTTATTTGTAAACATATTAATTAATTTGAATGAAACTAACTATTTTGTCATTTTAAACACCGCCTACAAACCCCGGAGAAGTCAAAAAGAGAATTTAAAAATTACAGAATTTGGATCGAATGATAGGCAAAACAGGAAAGAACTTTACTCGGTGTAGACAGCTAATGCTGTCGCTCAAAGGTGCGTTCGGATTTCTCAATTGGTGAAGCGCCAATAATATTGCGCCGCGTGCCACTAATGGCACGCGTGCCATTGGTTCGCGATCGCTGCACTAGGCAGCCGCCTTTCTACTGGAAAGTCTCTGTAATTTCATCGTCTTTGCCTACATGAATGAATAAAAGAGATGGTTATCTTTCGTACGTCTATCCCCCCAAAAACCCATTTGTTTACATTGTTGTTTTTGTAATTTCAACCCCCGTCTGTGAATACGTGTGACCAACAAAAAAGCATGTTGCTAACACGGTGCAAATTTTCTTTCATGAAAACTGTCAAATTTGGTCGCGTTGAAAGAACGACAATATGAAATGAAATGTAGGGTGGGCATTTCATATCATGAAATTTCATTAGTTGAAATGTCTTTGAGCAGAGCACATCGTTGCGTTCTCGCATTAAAGGCCATGAAGGAATTAGAAGAATTGCGGAAACGAGCTGTGAAAGGAAAACGTATGTTTTGGGTAAATTCTGGAAAAAAGGGAAATGCACAATTTAGAGGAACATTTATTGAAAGATGTTTTCTAATTTTTTTTTCAGCTTTTCGGTGTCCTTGCCACTTTCCTTGGACAATTGCAACAATTGTAGTCTCTACTTTTATAGTTCCATAAACACTCGAATTTTTCATAATTGTTTATAAATTTGAGCACTTCTTCTACTCGCCACTCAACCATCGCGGGAAAAAAACAAGAAATAATAACCAACCCTATTTCCAAGAGCAAATAAGATCTGTCTTGATCGACATGCAAAACTATAATGCCCATGTGACTACATCCTTCCTACATACATCCATTCTCTGTTCCCATTTACCATATCCTTGTTTTGACTATACTTGTCTCGTTTTTATTCAAATACCTAGTTTCAGCGCTACAACCTACAAGCGACCACTCGCCACTCAGTCATCGTGAAAATGAAAAACAAGTGTCAAACTGCACAGAAATTTCAGTCCCTTTCATGAAATCAATACCATGACACGGTGTCTCCACCTGCAAATTTTCTTTCATGAAATCTGTCAAATTTGGTCGCGTTGAAAGAACGACAATATGAAATGAAATGTAGGGTGGGCATTTCATATCATGAAATTTCATTCGTTGAAATGTCGTTGAGCAGAGCACATCGTTGCGTTGTCGCATTAAAGGCCATGAAGGAGTTAGAAGAATTGCGGAAACGAGCTGAGAAAAGAAAACGAAGGTTTTTGAACTGTGAATGTTTACGATCCATCTTAATTACTCTTTGTTTAGTCATTTGTGTTCTTCCGTTTATGATACTTCTTAAAGGATCTATAAATGTTTATGATCCTTTCTAATCCCTTTTCGTTGTAGCTATGTATAGTTTCCATTTTCTATTTTATGATGCTTGTAAAACTATCTGGAAATGTTTATTTCCTTGTTTAAATGTTCGCACATCTGGCAATCGTGTAAAAATAGCTTTAAAAAAATTGGTAAAAGGTTCGATGACCCAAAAATAAACTCATACAACACGAATAATTGTGAGAAATTTATATTATATTTATTTGCTTAGATACCATATAAAATGTTTTCAAAGTTAAAAATCATCAGCGTCGAACTGGATGTCAGCATCAGCTAAGGCTGAGCAATACATTTTGCAAATGAAGAATAAACGTTTGGTTCTTCTTCACCTTTTGCAAATTGGACAATTGCGTCAATTGCACTATCAACATCAACTTGTAACTTGAACTGCATCTTCTTTTAGCTTTCCCCGATTTCGATATTGATGTTGACGTCGATGGTGATGGTGATGGTGATGGTGATGCCGCCGACAAACAGGGGCTTGATTGGAACGTAAGTAGAGCGGGTGGTTGTTCCACTAAAGATTCATCTAGGCAAAGGGAATCATTGAGATCCGTCTCCACTGCGTCCGTAGCACAGTCTACACTGTTGTCCTGTAAAAATATATATAAATACACATGTATATGAGTATTACGTATAGAAATAATAATTGTTTTCTTTATTTTACATACCAGGTAATTGCTTTTTGTTTTTCTTAAATCAATCACCGTATCCAGAAATCGGAGGTCATCATAATAAAAAAGATGCTGATGATGCATTGTCTCGGCCGATGTACCAGATTTTTTTGTCTCGTTTTGTTTTTCCACAACGTAGGTTGTTCGAAGGTAAGGTCCAACCTTTTGTAGTCTCTACTTTTATAGTTCCATAAACACTCGAATCTTTCATAATTGTTTATAAATTTGAGCACATCTTCTACTCGCCACTCAGCCATCGCGGGAAAAAACAAGAAATAATAACCAACTATTTCCAAGAGCAAATAAGATCTGTCGTGATCGACATGCAAAACTATAATGCCCATGTGACTACATCCTACCTACATCCATTCTCTGTTCCCATTTACCATATCCTTGTAATGACTATACTTGTCTCGTTTTTATTCAAATATCTAGTTTCAGCGCTACAACCTACAAGCGACCATTCGCCACTCAGCCATCGTGAAAATGAAAAACAAGTGTCAAACTGCACAGAAATTTCAGCCCCTTTCATGAAATCAATACCATGAAAGGAGCTGTGAAATACTTTTCATGAAATTGGTTTTTTCATGAAATTTGTGGTCTCCACGTGCAATCTGTCATTTCATGAAAATTTTCATGCTAAGAAAATTGCAGGTGGAGACACCCGGCCTTACCAATAATCAACTTTAGTCTGGCACTTTACGAAAAGACTCCACACTTTCCAAAATCCCTTTACCAATAAACAAATATAGTTGCCAGACTATCGCTAACTGTAGGGTTAAATGTTAGTGTTGAGAAAGCCATGTTTATCTCGGACATTAGCTAAATAAATCCTCCCATATGTCATTTTGAAGACAAGTGTTGCCCAACCATCCAAAATCGCGGTATTAAATTTCGAAATAGGACAGAATTTAATACGATGTTGTTCAGCCTGAGCGTTTACAATTATTAATTAATTTTAGTAAAGGCTGGTACGCAGTTCAAGTGAAATCCAATTTTTCATACAAATTTTTCACTGCGAAATGTCAAAATGAATTTTCCAAATGAAAATTTCACTAGGCGGTACGCAGTTCGAGTGGAAAATATCGCTTCCAAAACTGAGTCGTAGGTGGCGATGCTAAAATCTCTCCGCAGCTATTTCACTTGGTTTTTATTGTCCGTCGCATTAATTTTTTGACATTTCAGCGTGAAAAATAATTTGTAGGATGCGGTTTAGAAATTTATTGGAATTTCAGATGTTTCCTTAAGAGAATAATAAGTTTTTCGCACTTATAAAATTGTTTTTTCATTGAATATAGTGCAATAATGTTAGGTGTACAAATATTTGGTGGCATGGATGACCTTTTCCATAAGCAGGGTGCCTCAAAAATATTTTTCTACCCAGTTTTGTTCAAGCAATACCCGCAGATGATCTTTGAAAATGTGTATAATTTCCATGCACTGTTAATTATTTAAATTTGACGACTGTCCTGTCTATTTTACAAATCAGGCATTATTTTCCAAATTGAAAACTATTAGAATTATCATAAACAAAATACGAACCATGTTTTTTTTTTTTTTTGTGTTTTTGGCGGTTGGCTGGAAGGGAAAATCATCGAAAGTCATTCGAGAACTAGTAGAGAGATGCTTCGACAATAGGGAAGGCCTTTCAGCCAATCAAAAACACCTCCCGAGAGCAATGACTTTTGCCAACCGAATGTGAATGTGCCTAGCCGTTTGTAGAATTTCGTTTGTAGAATTTCTGAACTTTTTTGTTAGAAAATATATTGACTTAGCTAATTTTTATAGATCAACATGTTTTATCCGCCTGATTAAGGCTGCCTGTATTTATAAATTCGGTTGTTTCTAATGTCGTTTTCGATTTGGCAAAAAATCAATTTTTATTTTGATCGAGATTGCTTTTCATGTTCTAGTTGCCACAAAAATCAATCTTTTTTTTGATCTCAGATCACTTTTGAGAAATCTCAATTTTTCCTCAGATTTTACACATGCTTTCACTAACACCAATGTTTATGACACACAGCGTCGGTTACGAATTGTTTATCGTTGGAACGATTGCTTTTTTAACTGAATTATTTATTAAACGCGTATGGGATCGAGTTTTTATATAAAATTATTTCGAAATGCAGTACTATAAATGTGTGAAAATCAATTGAAATGGATTTCGAGTGCAAGTGTATATATGCTTTTTTTTTGCCGCCAACTCAATACACACACATACCAATATAATTCAGATTTTATGTTCGATTTGCCAGCAGAAATCTGAAATCTCAGATCAAAATCTGAAAAGCCAAATCGAAAACGACATAAGCTAACGTGGTTGAGAAGCGTTGTGCATTTAAGGAACTTGTTCGAATTCTTTCTAGGTATACGTATACTCATTCAATATCTAGATCAGCGTTGTGCATTGAATATGACTTTGTTCGTTTGTAATATTTTTGAAAGACCTTAATTTTTTAGAAATACGTTTGGAGCGGTCATACCCACAACTGGTGGCCGTAGGTCCATACTGGTTGCAGAATTTGGTTTTATGGCAATAATTTATTGTTATTGTGGTCGATCACGGATGAATGTCTTCCAATAGGTCAATACATTTTACTGTAGGTATCACATATGATTCACAAAAAGTGAAGTTTCCAATTTATTTCTTCCAGCTGTTTTCTTGAACTGCCACAAAAGAATTTTTTTTTTTGAGCTCAGTCACCCTGCATAAATTTCTCCAACTAAAATCTCCAACAAAATATTTCACTCTCTATTTCACAGCACTTTTTGGAGAGGAGTGAAAATTTCACTTCACTCGATCAGCGTACCAGCCTTAAATTGTGAATGTTTTCTAATTTTATTCATTGCAATACAACAATGTAAATGGCTTTTAAGTCTAACAATCACAAATTTGTACAAATGTATGCAAAATATTGAAAAATATTGCTATTTTGTTTTATTTCTAAACACGTGAAGCATATTTTTTTCTCTGTTTTATCTTGTTTAACCGCTATTTCTTACTTTTTGATTGGTTTTCCTTTGTAAATAGTTTGCGAGCAACGAAATTAATTTAATATAAGTTTGGGATATTTCCAAGACTTTCTTGACAGTCGTCGCAAACAGAAAAAAATATCTTCTTACCTAAGTTTGGACGGCTCATACAATTTTTCAACAATTCTCAGTACCTCAGGCGAATCAGGTAGATATTTTGTTGCATTCAAACCCTATTAAAAGTCTTTGCAAAAGGAGTTTGTTTACCGAGAATGAGAATCTCTAATGAGACAATGGTTCGTGTGAAAAGGTTCACTTCGCGGAAAATATAGTTATAATAATAGAATTATGAGCACTCAGCAAAATAAATGCAAAAAAACAAGTTTATTATCTTCTGGAG
Source organism: Cheilosia vernalis (assembly GCA_949126925.1). Lineage (NCBI taxonomy): Eukaryota > Metazoa > Arthropoda > Insecta > Diptera > Syrphidae > Cheilosia > Cheilosia vernalis. Next base: position 62,311,031 of record OX421362.1, read on the forward strand.
GGGTAACAGCCTAACAGGTAGTACGAGAATATAGGTTTATTACGACACAAATGCACTCATAAAGAAATCGCGAGGTAGTATAAGAAAACAATGGAAAGCGTACCATAAAAGTACTGAAAATTGTGTCCGATCGAACGATAGGGCATTACTGATTTGCATGTGATATTTGACAGATCAGCGGATATTTTGTGCATTTCCCATTTTGTGTTTTGTTTTTTGCTTATACTAAGTCTCAAAGAGCATTGGAAAGATATGTGTTGGGCAAATTTAATTGCAATTTATGTATTCCTTCTTTTAGAATAAAATCCTCCTTGTGAAAGAGACCATTGACCTTGTTTTTCACGAAAACAAATTATGAAATTTGAATTCTGCAATGACAACAAATGTAATAGATTCTAAGAAAGTTGTCGGACTAGTAAATGTGGAGGTCTAATTGTTTATTGGTACCATTTTCACAAATGCTGTACATTTTTACTAAAGCTGACATCTAACTAGTTGTCGACATTGGCCGCATTCAAGTATCTAGTTGACTTAAGTCGACTAGATTGGTCTGGACAAAGATAATGGAATACAGAGATATATAACTTTCCAGTGGAAGGGCGGCTGCCAACAAGCTGTTTTCCAGAAAAATTCATGAAGTCACACACACCTGCTTATTTCTATTATAGTATATGTGAGTTCCTGAATTGGACTTTAATGCAAGAATTCGGTATTCTCTAATGTGTATTTCACTACCTTTTTCAGTTTAATCAACACCTCCACAAAAACCAAACAAATTCAAAACGTAACACAAAACAATTAAACACCGCGATGCTCATAAAAGCAAGATGATTCGCAGTCGGCCATTAGCAACATGCTTTTTTGTTGGTCACACGTATTCACAGACGGGGGTTGAAATTACAAAAACAACAATGTAAACAAATGGGTTTTGGGGGGATAGACGTACGAAAGATAACCATCTCTTTTATTCATTCATCTCTGGGTCTGGATAAGAAATAACCTGAACGCAAAAACCAGAGATGAATGAATAAAAGAGATGGTTATCTTTCGTACGTCTATCCCCCCAAATCATCATATTTTCTTTTTGTTAGGAGTTCAATCATATTTACTCATTTTTACGAATTTACGTTCCGAGAATTATCACTTTTTTTATATGAAAAAAACTTGCATTTTTAGTATTCCTAAGTATGTAACATCAAAACTGTTGACTCTTGTTAAAGTTAATAGAATTCTCAATCATATTTTGATTTTGAACAGATATGGCGCTAAAAAAACCAAGTTGAAAACACCCACCAATTAATGGAAATTTATGCAAAGTTCAGGAATATTTATAAAAAAAATCACTTGCCTAGTGAAAACATGGGCTTAACTCACATGGTATTAACCTATTTTTTGAACAAACTCCCAAATGTAATTGCATGAATTCTGCTGTAAAAAATATTTTTCATGTAAAGAAAACTAAAAAAAACCTGAAATGTGAATGGATGAATACTTTTTGGGATCTAAAATTGATACAGAACAAGTAAAGCTACCTAGAAAAGCATATCCAACATTTATTCCCTTTGCATTTATTGTTATAAATTCAATTACAAATTGTTTTCTTTTGAAAAAGTTCCATGTATTCACAGACAGGAAAAAAAAAGAGCGAGAGAGACCCTACTCCAAAGATAATGGAATACAGAGATATATATCTTTCCAGTGGAAGGGCGGCTGCCTACAAGCTGTTTTCCAGAAAAATTCATGAAGTCACACACACCTGCTCATTTCTATTATAGTATATGTGAGTTCATGAATTGGACTTTGATGCAAGAATTAGGTATTCTTTATTGTGTATTTGTTAATAAAAACGAAAGATTTATATTTTATTTCCAGATTTATTTATTGAGACTTCCTTTGACTTCGGAGTTGGAAAACGAAAAGGGAAGAAAAAGGCAAGACTTTTGACAAGTTTGATTTGACAGGAGGAGAGACAATTGTGAAGTTGTCAGCTGTTACTTAGGGCATGGTTGCAATGACATCTTTTATTTCAACACCCCCACTCAAGTTCATAATTGTCTACCTTCCGTAAAAAAAAGGAACAGGAAATAACTATACAAAATCTACCAATCATTTTAAATTCATTATATAAACCAAAAGTTACTCAAAAGACATACCCATGTCTAAAAAATGTTTGTAATGTGTTGTTGATGGTAACTGCTTCGTGAACGCGTCGGCTATCATATCTTCGGACTTGAGAAACTGGATTTTGACAATTTGTTCGGCGACTGCATCCCGGATGTAGTGGTATCGGACATCGATGTGTTTCGTCCTCCCTTGGTTAGACTGGTCACTTGCGATGTGTTTTGCGCTTTGATTATCGCAGAAGATATCTATATGCCCGTCTTGTAGTTTAAGTTCAAGCAAAATGTTACGGAAGTATGCTGCATCCTTGGCCACTGATGATAATGTGATGTATTCGGCTTCTGTGCTGGATGTGGCTACTATTCTCTGCTTTCGGGATCCCCAATGAACAGCTCCTCCGGCATAAAGAAAAACATACCCGGATTGCGATCTTCTGTCGTCTATATCCGCAGCCCAGTCAGAGTCCGAAAAGGCTTGGAATTTTTGATTGGTTTTTCGGTATGTGATAGTGGCTGCTTTCGTCCCAATCAAGTACCTTATAACATTAAGCGCTGCAGTCCAATGTTGACGTCTAGGATCTTCAACGTGTTGTGAGAGAATGTTCACAATGTACGAGATGTCCGGCCTACTGAAATTGGATAGATAAAGCAAACGGCCGATTAGTTGTCTATATGCAGTGTTGTCAACTCTTTCGCTTTCGCCTTTGATGGTTGGTTCCCTTTGAATGCTGAGTTTAACTTGTGAAGGTAAACGTGATGGTTTCGCTTCATTCAAATTGTATGAGTCTATTAGGCTGTTGATGTAGCCCATTTGACGAATGCTGATTTTCTCGTTTTCCTTCGTGATTTCCAGACCTACGCATAGCTTCGGTTCACCCAGATCGCGAATATCAAACTTGTTTGACAGTGTAGTATAAGTCAGTAAGTAGTCTTCAGGATCGTTTGTTGCTACCAAAAGGTCATCGACGTAAACGGTGATGATCGCAAAATTCGTCTTTGTAATCTTGTAGTAAATGCATTTGTCGTATGATGACTGCGTGAATCCAAGATTTTTTAATGTCTTGTCCAACTTGAAATTCCACTGGCGGCCCGATTGTTTAAGGCCATAGATTGCCTTTTTCAACATACACACCTTATTGGCAGCATCCTGCTTGAAAATGTCCGGTTGTTCCATGAAGATGACGGTGTCTAAATCCCCATTAAGGTAAGCTGCAGAAACGTCAAGGTGATGTAGCTTCAGGTTATGTTGTATTGCAATTGCCAATGTGAGTCGAATGGAATGGATGGTGGCTACCGGAGAATACGTGTCAAAGTAGTCAACCCCTTGAATTTGGTCGAATCCCTTTGCAACCAGCCTGGCTTTTCTCCGCTCTACTGTACCATCTGCAAGATATTTAGTTTTAAAAACCCATTTCGATTTTATTACCTGTCGGTCAGTTGGCCGGTCCACCAACACCCATGTTCCATTCCGAATAAGTGACTCGTACTCCTCTTCCATGGCCTTGAGCCATTCGTCTCGATTTTCGTTGCTTTCCAGCTGCTTCACGTTCACAGGGTCGGCTCCAATGCTGTATACTTCTTCATTGATTCGTTCTACCCGTGAACTAGTATCTGCTAAATTTTTCTCAGCATCCTCTTCGGCTGAATCCTCCAAGTTGTCTTCTTCGGAAATTTTGCCAGATATTACTTGTGCTGATGGTTCTTCACTGCCGGTGATTTGATCTTCCGGCGGTTTAATATCGAAAACGTAGAAGTTTGTTTCCGCATTTCCAACGTCATTGGATTCTTCTTCCAAGAATCGTACATCTCTGCTTCTGATAATTATACGTGTTCCAGGTTTCCAGAGCCGATATGTGCCATGCTCATTGCTATAGCCTACAACTACATGTGCGTTGCTTTTCGGCTCGAATTTTCCGAGATTACTCCCTTTGTCCAGTACATATGTCCTTGTTCCGATGCACTTGAATGATGACACGTCTGGTCTTTTTCCCGTCCACAGTTCCTCTGGGGTGGTTTGGCCATTTAGTTTTGTTGGGCACCTGTTGCGAATAAAGGCTGCTGTACACACCAGTTCTGCCCACAGGTAATCAGGTAGTTTTGCCTCCAGCTTCAAACATCTCGCCATTTCCAGCAGGGTCCGGTTGGCCCTCTCTGCTATACCATTTTGTTGAGGCGTGTGTGGTGTAGAAAATTCATGGTCGATTCCGTTTTCTTCCAAGAACTCTTTAAATTTGGAATTAGTGTACTCCGTCCCGTTATCGGTTCTTAAGGATTTAATTGATTCCCCTGTTTGTTTTTCTGCGAAAGCCTTGAAGATTTTAAATTTGTCTAATGCTTCGCTTTTCTTTTGCATGAAATATACAAACATGCGTCGGGAATAATCGTCTTTGAACGAGATGAAATATACTGCTTTACTTAACGACTGAGTGCGCATGGGACCACACAAATCCGAGTGGATTAACTCCAATCTCTTACTTGTTCTCTTGTTTTCACACACACTAAATGGTTTGGTCGATTGTTTAGCACAAATGCATGAAACACAACTGCTTTCGTCAGATCTAAACTTCTCTGGTAAACCAGTCACCATTCCTGTTGACTGAAGTTGTTTCAACGATGTAATGTTTAGATGACCCATCCTCCGGTGCCACAAGCTCAGTGAATTATTACCTTCGTGTGAGACTAGGGCTCTATGGTTTCCTGAGACAATATATAAACCTTGTCTTTGGTCAGCTGTGATCAACAATGTGCCAGTTTTGCTATACAATTTCGCCTGATTAACCTCGAATACGACTTTTAAGTTGTTACTTGTCGCCTTGCTTACCGATATAAGATTTTCCTTTAGATTTGGGATATATAATGTGCTAAATAATTTAATATTTTTCCCAACATTGCTCAAATGTGGTGGCAAGACTGCCGTTCCGATTCCAACTATTCGCACTCGCTGTCCATTAGCTAAAGTGACGTACGAATCCCTTTCGCACATTTCCAGGCTTTCGAACAAAGATTTTGACGAGCACATATGCGACGTAGCTCCAGAATCAAGACACCAGTTCCTGTCGTTAGTGGCTACTTTAAATGCAGATTCCTCTGTAATTATGAAGCCATAGTCGGTATCGTCAGTGGTGGTCGACTGTGCTGTTTTTGCTTTTTCTTTATTTTGAAAGCAATCTTTCGCCATATGGCCTTTTTTTCCACATACGCGACAGTTAAATGGAAATGAGCTACCTTTACTGTAGTTTGGCTTCTTGGGTTTATTTTTCCACTTGGTGTATAATGCTGTGTTGGGTTGTCCGTTTGTTTCTTTCTTTCGATCGCTTACCTCCAAAAGTCTAGTGCACACAACGTCAACCTCTGGATACTTGCTCTGGGCGTCGAATGCAGCTTGGACATCTTTGTATTCGTCAGACAAGCCATCCAGGAGTACGACCACCAATAAATCCTTATCCAGTGTCGCCTCCATTTCCTGTAATTTGTTGACTGTCGTCTTGAACTCGCGAATAAATTCGTCCATGCTTTGGTTCGCTTCCATCTTCATGTTGATGAGGCGCCTGAACTCCTCCGCCTTCTGCCTGGGTCCTTTCCGATCATACGTCTCGCTGAGGAAGTTCCAAATATCTTTCGACAATTTTTTGTCTTTTACCAGTGAAACGATACTTGGTTCTATTGCCAAAAGCAGTTCTGCCCTTGCATCCATGTCCTTGTCGTCCCAAGCCTGTTGCGAATCTGGATCCACCGGTCGTTGTGCAGTTCCATAGACATAGCCAGTTAGTCTTGCTTTGTGAAGAATTGCCTCCATTTGTGGCTTCCAAGAAGCAAAGTTTTCTCCATTGAAAAGTTGAATGCGGCCAATCATATTGCTGCTCATTGTTCGAGGTTAAGTCGTGGGAACTCCAGTAGGAAAATGGTTTGGCGCTATGATTTTTACAAAATATCAATTCCTCGATATATATTTGTATGTTGCAAATAAACTGGGCCCATAACCTGTTAATAAAAACGAAAGATTTATATTTTATTTCCAGATTTATTTATTGAGACTTCCTTTGACTTCGGAGTTGGAAAACGAAAAGGGAAGAAAAAGGCAAGACTTTTGACAAGTTTGATTTGACAGGAGGAGAGACAATTGTGAAGTTGTCAGCTGTTACTTAGGGCATGGTTGCAATGACATCTTTTATTTCAACAGTATTTTACTATTTTTTTCATTTTAATCCACACCTCCACAAAAACCAAACAAATTCAAAACAAAACACAAAATACTTAAACACCGCGATACTCGTAAAAGCATGTTGATTCGCGGTCGTCCATTAGCAGCATGCTTTTTTGTTGGTCACACGTATTCACAGACGGGCGTTGAAATTACAAAAACAACAATGTAAACAAATGGGTTTTGGGGGGATAGACGTACGAAAGATAACCATCTCTTTTATTCATTCATCTCTGCCCTACTCTTTGCTCACGATGACAGCATAATAGACGTCAACTTAGTACTCAGTCAGGAATTTCTTGACTAGATTCGTCGGCTACCCTTCCATAAACGTCAACTGCCAAAACTAACCACACGACCATTCTGGGCCAATAAAAATCGAGATAGATCTAGTCAGACAGCTGTCAGACTTACTAAACTAGATACTTGAACGTGCTCATTATTGATTGATTAAACCGCATTTACACCACCACGCACGCGCAATTTTGCAACAAAACCGAAAAGAGAGATCCGTTTATCCGCAGTCAATACTATTAAAGGCGTAAGAATGAGATCACAAATCAGACGCCTATGGTGTCATGGATGCTCTACCCATAATTATAGATACGTAAAACGGAAATAGACACAGGTTCCGCTCACCAACATTACTGCAAATGCTTGAAAACATTAATATTTCTGATTTGGAACATGTGAAATGAGATTGGTTATTAGTTTCAGTAAAATAAACCAACAATTCATCAATCAGTTACACGAAAAAAATAAATAATTGTCCGTTCATCATTTCCGGAAGCCATATTGTTTTATAGGAATGCGGAATTTTTTTAGTCATCGCTATAAAATTATCAACATGCAGAGCTTTCCTATAATTCCTATCACGCAAACAAGATGGCCGACCTAAATACGTGTCACGTTTTTTTGCGTGATAGGTAATGCTGTCCCTTTCGGTCACACGGCTATTTAGTATTTAGCATCCCTTTAATTTTGCGTGATAGGAATGTGTGACCATGTAAATGCAGCATTATTAGTAAGGCCGAACGTGTAAAGGCCGACTGCGAATCATCTTGCTTTTACGCGCATCGCGGTGTTTAATTGTTTTGTGTTACGTTTTGAATTTGTTTAGTTTTTGTGGAGGTGTTGATTAAACTGAAAAGATAGTGAAATACACATTAGAGAATACCGAATTCTTGAATTAAAGTCCAATACTATAATAGAAATAAGCAGGGGTATGTGACTTCATGAATTTTTCTGGAAAACAGCTTGTAGGCAGCCGCAGCCGCCCTTCCACTGGAAAGTTATATATCTCTGTATTCCATTAACTTTGCTGCCTACAAGCTGTTTTCCAGAAAAATTCATGAAGTCACACACCCCTGCTCATTTCTATTATAGTATATGTGAGTTCATGAATTGGACTTTAATTCAAGAATTCGGTATTCTCTAATGTGTATTTCACTACCTTTTCAGTTTAATCAACACCTCCACAAAAACTAAACAAATTCAAAACGTAACACAAAACAATTAAACACCGCGATGCTCATAAAAGCAAGATGATTCGCAGTCGGCCTTTAGCAACATGCTTTTTTGTTGGTCACACGTATTCACAGACGGGGGTTGAAATTACAAAAACAACAATGTAAACAAATGGGGATAGACGTACGAAAGATAACCATCTCTTTTATTCATTCATCTCTGATTAGTACATTGTTTCTATTGGGAAACGTTGGGAATTTAGTTTATAAAGTGAAACTGCACAATGAATATTCGTCCCAACTCAACTAATTTGCTTAAAATATTCGCTGGCATAATTATATTCCGCACAATGATGTCTGAGGCTGGGCGGTCTCCACCAAAGATTAAAATAAACAAGTGCTGTCGGATCGGCGATTATTTAGATAGGTCACAGGTTTGTGTCGCTGGAACGTCAAATAATTGGGTACCTTTAATATTTTTAATTAGTCGACGTGATTACTACAATCCTAAAGGTGAAAGCCCAAAATTCATTTCGTTTGAAGAAAGCACTAAACCAAAAAAATGCCAAGGTCATCAACTTGAAATGTATTTCGGAAGTGCTAATATTATAATATTTTCTAATGGATCTCTATTCCTACGTGAAAAATCTGTATTTGTTAATATGGATGATTATTGTGTTGACAGGGAAGCTGCCTTGGTCTGCTTACATCACATTGATTCGGCTGATTCTTTGATTGCTCCAAAAAAGACGACCAAAGTTCGGAAGTGCTGCGGACCGAATGCGGAATATGAGAGAAATCAGAAAACATGCATATATCAGCAAAACTCTAAAAAAAGCGCAGCTTCCGGGACTTTGGAAGAAGAAAGTATTTTTAACTCCACACGTATTGAAATAGTGTTTGGGTTTCCCGATTGTAATAGTTCAAACTTTGCAATTGCAAGCAAATTCAAATTTGAGCAGTTTGATCTCGATAATGGAAATTTGATTGTTGGATTGGGGAAACAAATTTCTTCGGATCAGTTTTGTTTGGAATATGCTAGTTATGGAGAAGACATGCCATCCATCAATATATTTACCTGTTCCCACCATGCATTATTGGAGGTGGACTTGTGGAAAGACACCAAAGCTGAAATTCATTTTGCTGTACTCTCTACAGGATTATTCATATCTGTTTTATTTCTATTAGCTGCGCTTGTTGCAGGGTTTATAATGCCATGTCTTCATTATGTCCTTCATTGGCAGTGCCAGATTTACTACATATTTTGCCTCCTTGTTGCCGATTTTCTCCTAGCAATTATACAAGTATCACGAAATGTTCTAAACGAGGGCGCCTGTACAATATTAGCCATTTTGACTCATTTTTTTTATTTGGCAGCTTTTTTTTGGCTTAATACCATGTGTTTCAATATTTGGTGGACATTCAGAGACTTTCGACCGTCGTCATTGGAAAAAAAACAGGAGCTATTTCGTCTGAGGCTATTCAAAATATACGCATGGGGACTATCTTTAATTATTGCTGGGATCTCTATGGTACTAGAGCAAACATCAAGCAACGATTTTTTAAAGCCAGGTTTTGGAATAAACTGTTGGTTTAAAGGTGACATGGAGATTTTCGCATTCTTTTTTGGTCCAATTGGTATTTTGCTATGCATAAATTTGATTCTTTTTGCATCCACCGCTCGACAATTAACGTGTGGCCTTTGGAAGCGGGATGATGTTAAATCGACAACTGAGAAGACTGCCTTAGGAAAAGTCTGTCTTAAACTCGTAATTGTAATGGGAGTAACATGGATGGCGGACATTATATCTTGGATTGTTGGAGGACCTCAGTATGTTTGGTATTTTACAGATTTAGTCAACGCCTTGCAGGGAGTACTTATTTTCATTGTTGTTGGCTGTCAACCACAGGTGTGGGCAGCTGCCAAACGAAATTGGATAGCAAAAACAAGAAAAGAAACGAATAATACAGCGAATGTTATTCAGCACTCTAGCTCTTCAAATGGTGTACAATCTATTGGAGATACAATAACCAATAACACAGTCGCTTCTGATAATATAACAAAAATTCCAATGGAAACAGTGTGTTAAACTACACGGAAGTATTTTAAGAATCGTATTGAGATTTGAATTGGTGTAAGACTTTTTGATATACAACCTAGTATTAGTATAATGTTGAAACTAAAGTGTTCTTATTGGAGTAAAAATTTTATAATTATTATTCACGAACTTCAAAACAAACAGATTTTGAAATGCATTCCAGATATTAGTAAAATACTGAATCGAGGAATAACTTTCACCCTGCAATGTTATGTTGGTATGGTGTTATTATTTTCACGTCATCGAAAAAAAACTTACAATAGAAGCCCATAAAATAAAATCGTACTTTTAATTAATTTAAATGTAAACAAACGAAAGACTAAAAATAGTGTATGTATTTATAAAATTCTAAAAATTGTAAAAAAAATTTAAATTAAGAAATATTTTTGTTTAAAGCGCACATACTCTAACACGTTTCATATTTAATCACTGTTAGTGGAAAAAAAAACTGAAATAATAATTTAGTATTCTTTTTAATACTACAAACTTAATTTTGTTAAAATTCATATAGGTACTTAAGCTTTGTTCAGGCGATTGTCAGATCTGACAATATTGTATGGTCTACGAATGAAAAAAAGTCAGAAAAGTCATTGTCATAATTATCACAATGAAATTGTCAGGTATATGCCAATCGTCTGAACTCACAATTTTATCATTGTCATACCATTGCCAGACGTTCAGGACATTTTTTGCAGACTAATTTGCTACTGTCAGCCCAACAAGAAATTCGAAAATTAATATATATGTGGTTTTCCATTAGGAACAAAAATTAATCTTTTTTTGATCTAAATAACTTTTCCTGTTCCATTGGGCAAAATGGGACATGATTCATAGATCTTTGATAAGCTATTTCTATTTTATAACTAAAGTAAACCGAAGTTCATGTAATTCGTAGACAATTTAAACCCATGTCTAAACGAAAAACTTGCGTCTAATATTAAACTCGTCGAAATGTTCATCAAAGTGATATAGGTAGATAACGTGAAGTTTATTTCAGCAATGTGATTTCGGCATTTATGTAGGCGACCTTCATGTAATTTCCCAATCATGAAAACTGTCTCTACAGCTTCCAAACTTTGTTGACATTCCATTTACAAGTCGGAAAAGACAACAAGTAAAATCAGATAAAATCTATAAAGTCCTCAGTCATCATATCTCTTATAATAAATTCGTCTTGCGTGGGTTCCTTTATATTTTTATAACAACTACATTTCCTTGCTCTTTCATGTGGTATTCGATTGGGCTTTCTTCAGATTTGCTCTCAGATTCCAGATTTCGTGTGGCTAATCGAACATAAAAACGTCACTTGCTTTTTTTTGTGTTGATATTCGTGCGATTTGATTATGTGTAGTCTTCGACACTTTTCTAAGCGAAAATTTTGTATTAAAACATTAGAAATATCTGTCCCGATTGATTTGTAAATACATATTTATACATAAATAATTTACAATAGTAGATTCACCCGATGAAATGCCTTTCTTTGCTGGAGAAAATATTCACTAAAAATGTAAACAAACTCTATCAGTTGTCAAACTCAAACGCACTTGAATTGGTAAATCTGAGAAAATATCTAAATTCGCAAAAGTGTTCTGAAATCTGAAAAAGTTTGCTTTTTCCTGTACCAAACGAACATAAAAATTGCTCTGAGAGCAAAAAAAGTGCTCTGAGAGAGCGCCCTATCGAATACCACATTAGCTGCTCTCATGAGTCATGATACAACAAGACAAGAATGCGCAATGCGCATGTCGTTCATTCTTGCTGTTCATCTTCAACGAATTACGATGTCACAGAAGCGCATACTTCGGAAACTAGCTTCACCAACTTTCCCAAGGAAAAACTAATTTTGAAGCAATTGACATCGTTTTGCCTACGGAAAGGTCCAATAAATCCGAAAACTGCAAGATTTTGTTTGCATTTGTTGCAGACGACTTTATTAACAATATTAAATATGAAATGGGTAAATTGGCGTCTAAATACAGTGGCGAACCAATCGCTGATGCTCCTGCTACAAATTCTCCTAAATGTAGCGGAGGAAACATTGTGTCCGCAACCAGAACCCGAACTTTCATTGGCATATGATGGCCTAGAAAACTTACCTTGGTACATTTGCCACCGATTATAAGAAAACCTTAGTGCATATAAGAAAGAACTATTTGCAGCATAAACTGCAATCAACGCTTAAAAAAATGTCTTCCGCTCAAGAATGTATTTACGGACTCGGTTGCTAAATTGCCAAATAGTTGACGAAAAAAAAACAAGAATACGAAAATGTGAAAAAATTATTAACTAAACAACTACAGCTACAGCCGTATTAATAATAGTCGCGTAACTACGTGTTAGGCCTAACTACTGGCAAACACATTAGTTAAACTCAAATTCCTATTAATAAACATTTTTAGAAGATAACTAACGCTTCGTAACTTTCATATAACTAACTAACGACAGGAGGTCTGTTAGCGAGTGAGTAAATCATTAAAAAATCTTTCCCGTCAAAGTGACAAATAAATTAAATTAAAATTTGGAAAATTGTGGAAAAAAAATGGCTGACCGGTTTTCAGTGTTTGTAAATAGTGTTCATATTTGGTGAATGTGTTAGGGGAGGATTCGGTTTCCATCGTCCCAACTCGAAAAGTGTACCAAAAAAGAAAAAAAAAAAACAATTTACAAATAAAATAATCAAAAATAAAAAAAAAATTCTGTTGTTTTGCTTTATTTTCTTTTGTTTTTTTTTTTTTTCTTTTTCATTTCACAACTGAAATTCACTAGCCAGCCGTGATGATAGCCAATATGTAATAGTTTTCAGCTGTTTTCAGTACAATTTGGTTAGGTGATGCCAGCTATTTTATAGAAAACATCAGCTAGTTATTATATGAGTTATTTTCTTTTATTAATAAGAATATTTAACTCATATGTTATTTATTTAACTAGGTGATAGGTAATATACGAGTTAGAGATTAGTTACGGGTTTTTTATTAATACGGCTGCTATTTTTTTAAATCTTTTATGTGCTTTAACTTCCAATTTAGAATTTTTTCGTATGTATTACACACAATTCTCTCTGACACAATTTTTCTTCATACGAACAATACGGAACCAAAGTTAAATAATATAATTCACAAACAGCACAAAAACAAATCATGTATGTACGATAAAAGTTTTTTGAATCGAATCTCTTATATTTCACACTTTAATAAAAATTTGAAAATATTTAAAGTACCAAAACATAAATTCGCCAATAAGAGCGAATGTAAATTCCAAATGGCAAAATATTCATTGCGCTTCTATGACGTAGATGCGCAGAAAAAATCGAAAATGGAAACTTCATTGCGCTATCTTGTCTTGTTGTATCATGACCTACTCTCATTTGGCACACTGCTGAGTTCTTCATCCGATGCCACTGGGACTGGACTGGACTTTTAGCTTCGGGATTCCATTGTTCTATCCAGTAGCTTGTGGTAATACCGCTGAAATTGGTGGTGGTTCAATAAAAACGCTCAATTAAAGAAGTACATTTAATATTCATTTGTTTTAAGAAATAACGTAAGTATTTGGTAGGTAGATTAAGTAGGAATTTTACACTTTAGATATATAAGTCTGGTCATAAGGAACAACCGGCTGGAACAAAAGAACTGCGACTCTCCGACCCGCGTGGTTAACAAGTGACAGATCTCTGACACAACATCTTTGACAGCTTGAAGAATGTAGTAGAGTTTATTTACCAGTGTTACCACATTCCTCCCCCACTTAGAGAAGTTTAATCCCTGTACCGGGCTGGTACGTGACGCTGTCTTGGAGGATTCCTTCGATGTTGTGTATCTCTATTTTGGTCATCTACAGGATCTGGTTCACGTTCATTGACAGTTGCTTGTGCTAATGGCGTGTTGTGGATAGAGTGTTGCTCGTTTACTTCGTTGTCTGCTTCACAGGCTGGTATGGCTGGTTCCTCTATCGTCGCTGGGGTAGATGTTGTCGTAGCTGGTTTAAATGGTGTCGTGGCTGGTTTAAATGATGTCGTAGCTGGTTTAAATGATGTCGTAGCTGGTTTAAATGATGTCGTAGCTGGGTTAAATGATGTCGTAGCTGGTTTAAATGATGTCGTAGCTGGTTTAAATGATGTCGTAGCTGGGTTAAATTCTGAGTCTTCACGATGACGTAATTGGTCAGCGTGCTTTCGTCGATTTATTCCGCATACATTGACTATATACGAATAAGGTCCCTGCTGTTTGATGATATGTCCTCGTTCGTAACCCTTTGATAACGGGCGTTTCACCCAGACTTTCTCCCCCGTCTCGAAAAATTTTTCAGTTGTCCGCTTGTAGTTGAATTGTTGTTTTAATTTTTCTTTGTCCATGGTTTTGTTAACGTCTGGTTTCATCAGGTCCCACCTTGTTCGTAAATGTTTACCAAACATCAGCATACTTGGAGAACGGCCAGTCGATCGTTGTATGGTATTCCGGTAATTAAACAAAAACATTTGTAATCGTCCATAAATATCGGCATTAAATCTGCTAGCTTTCATCCGTTCCTTAAAAGTCCTAACAGCTCGTTCCACCAATCCATTTGTTTTTGGGTGGTAAGGCGTGGTCTTAACGTGTGTAATCCCGTTGTTTTCACAAAATTGTTTGAACTCCGTTGACACAAGTTGAGGGCCGTTATCTGACACTATGATTTTTGGAATGCCGAACCTCGCGAAGATTTCCTGCAACTTGGTGATTACCGCTAAAGTTTTTATGTCGACCATTGGTACTACTTCTAACCAATGCGAGTATGCATCGATTACGAGTAACCACATTTTTCCTTCAAACGGACCTGCAAAATCTATATGTATCCTTGCCCAGGTCTCTGATGGTGAATTCCACGGATACAACGGTACGTTGCTATCATTTGGTTTTGATTCCTGGCAAGATCCACAGCGTTTAACGAAATTGACGATATCCGCATTAATGTTTGGCCAATAGATGTGAAACTTAGCCGACGACTGCATCGCTGAGACTCCGGGATGTCCTTCGTGTAGCATGTCCAACACTCTCCTTTGAAGCGTCGTCGGAATGATGAGCCTTCCCTGCCACAGAAGGATGTTGTCTTCATAAGAAAGCTCGTTGCGTTTCTCGTAGTAATGTCGAAGATGATCGGGAACGTTTTCTCGTTTCGGCCAGGAGTTTGTTATGAATGTGATTAAACGCTGACAGACTACATCAGACCTCGTACATTTTTGTAAATGTTTCTTCGTTACCGGTAGTGTGTCCAAACGTAAGTGTAACAGATGACCTCCATATAACAGGCCTAGTTCCTCACCATGTGATTTTTGCTCATCCGGAAGTGGAAGTCGGGATAATGCATCTGCGGGACTGTTATCTTTACCTTTGATGTATTTGATTGTAAAGTTGTAAGACCCCAGAAACATAGCCCAACGGACCAAACGATTCGAAATAATTTTTGGCGTTTCCCGATTTTCCCCGAAAATGCGTTCCAGCGGCTTATGATCCGTATACAATGTGAAATGTTGACCGTATAGGTATTGGTTAAATTTCGTTACACCGAAAACGATGGCAAGTGCTTCTTTGTCAATTGTCGCGTACCTCTTTTCGGTGCTGTTGAATGTTCGTGACGCAAAAGCAACTGGTTTCAGCTCACCGTTGTCGTACTTGTGGAATAAAACTGCCCCCGCTCCAATGTCGCTAGCATCAGTTTGGAGAACTAGTAATAACCTGGAATCGTAATGTACTAACGTATCTGTTGATGTCAATCTTGTTTTTAATGACATGAAAATCTCTTCGTCCTGTTTAGTCCATGACCAATTTTGGTTTTTACGAAGCTTAGTATATAGCGGTGCGCATGTTATATGTAAATTCTTAATAAATCTATAGTAGTAAGTAATAGAACCCAAGAAAGAGCGTAACTCACCAATATTTGTTGGACTTGGCATTTTGTTAATCGCGTTCAAATGTTCCTCTGTTGGGTGTAATCCATGTTTGTCTATTGTATGTTCGAGAAATTTAACACTATCACTCATAAAAATGCATTTGTTTGGTTGTGTACGCACGCCAGCAATTGTTAAACGTTGTAATACTTGTCGCAGACGTCGTAAGTGTGTTTCATTATTATCAGCTGTGATGAGGATGTCATCTAAGTAGCAAACTACGCCTGGGATTCCTGAAATCAGCTCGTCCATTGTTTTCTGGAACAGCGCTGGGGCAAACGATACTCCGAAAGGCAATCGTTTATACTGATAATAACCGTTTATCGTTGATATGACCAAGTACCGTCGTGACTCGGGGTGTACAGGCATTTGTAGATACGCGTCCTTTAAGTCAATACGCGAAAACATCAAACCGCCGGCTAGCTTCGATGTGATGTCCTCGAATCGTGGAAGAGGATAGTCGTCAATCTGAACGTGAGGGTTTATCGTCACCCTGAAGTCCCCACATAACCGGATGTGTCCGTTCGACTTAACGGATATTACGACTGGTGATGCCCAAGTAATGGCTTCTCTCGATGTATCGATAGGTTCAATTATGTCTTCCCGATGTAAACGTTGTAATTCTGCCCGAACACTGTCTTGTAATGCGATGGGAACCGGTCTCGGTCTAAAAGCTTTCGGCTTCACATCACTCGATATATGTATTTTCACTTGTTTTCCCGTCAACGCACCGATATTGTCACTAAATAGTTCTTTAAATTCCGACAAGAGTTTGCTTGTTTCGCTACCGTACGCGTTGGTATTCGAATTCGTCGTACTTTTCACTGTACAGATTTTAACCCCTTCCGGCATGGGTACCTCGAATGCAAACGACCAATCGAGTCCGAACAATGGAATGTCACTTTTCCTTACGACATGAACTGGTAATTCTAATGTTTTTCTAAGAGCACTAACCGTTACGCTCGTCACGCCAAGAGTCTCTATTTGTACATTTGTATACGCTATTAAATTGTTTGTGGGCGAAAGCTTAGGACTTCCAATTTGTCTCCACATATCGCGCCCGATCACCGAATGTGATGCCCCCGGATCGTACAACATATCGAAATTAACTCCGTTTAATACTGTTGGAATTAACACTTTACTCGCTGCGCCAGACACAGACCGAATATTAGATAAATTACTTTCACAACAGAACTGTATGTTATCCATTTCTTGCCGCACTGAATGTGTGTTAGATTGTCGTTTTGGTTTAATTCTTGCATTTCCCGATGCAATGCAAACTGTTGAAAAATGTCCCATACGACCACACGCGCGACAGCTTTTGCCTTCCGCTGGACATTTCGCGTTGCTGTTATGTTTTTGTTTACCGCACTTCACACAAGTCACTGAGGCATTCAATTCCTTTGCTGTCGATGTAACAGCTGTTTGTTTTTTAGACGATGTATTTGACCTTGATTTGCTAACGTGTTGCACCCGGTATGTGTGTGTTCCTTCGTTTTGTGCCAATGATTCCAACCGCTGTGTCTGTATAGATGCCTGTTGCATGCTCGTAACTGATGCCAAAACTTCGCTCAGCGTTGAGTTGTTTGTTGGATACAACCGAATTAATTCTTGCTGCCATGTGGGGTTGTTTATGCCGATAACCAATTGATCACGAATTCGTTCGTTTAGATTCGCACCAAAGTCACAATTTCCTGCCAGCGCCCGCAAAGAATTAACGAATTGTGCCACTGTTTCGTCGTCTTTCCGTGTTCGAAAACTAAATGTACGTCGCTCAGCCAACACACAAGTTTGTTTGCCGAAATATGTTTTTAATGCGTCGCTAATAGCTGGATATGTTTTCTCGTTCACGGCATCTGGGCGAAAATGGTCAACCAGTATCTTAAATGTGTCTGCACCTACCTTTGACAGCAATAGCTTCCGTCGAATTGGTTCCTTGTCTGCTGTGTCCAAGCCGTAAATGCCCAATTCTGTCTCGAAGCGTTGGATGTAGTATTCCCAATCTTCCCTTTCTGGAAGAAATTTGTCGAAATTGAAATTTTGCACATTTGCCGCCATTTTTTTTTCACCGTCCGCGTGTCGACAGCTAATCAAATTTGCTTTTCCTCGTCGCCAAATGTGGTAATACCGCTGAAATTGGTGGTGGTTCAATAAAAACGCTCAATTAAAGAAGTACATTTAATATTCATTTGTTTTAAGAAATAACGTAAGTATTTGGTAGGTAGATTAAGTAGGAATTTTACACTTTAGATATATAAGTCTGGTCATAAGGAACAACCGGCTGGAACAAAAGAACTGCGACTCTCCGACCCGCGTGGTTAACAAGTGACAGATCTCTGACACAACATCTTTGACAGCTTGAAGAATGTAGTAGAGTTTATTTACCAGTGTTACCACATAGCTTTCCTGTTTATTTGAATATTTATCCAGGAGTTTTTTTTTAAATCATTTTGACATTGTTTCTGTTATCGTCCACAACATTTAAATGCCTTCGGATTCGGACCAACTCATGCAGCATTTCTTTCTTCCGACCAGTTTTATTCTCTTGCAGCCGTATTAATAAAAAACCCGTAACTAATCTCTAACTCGTATATTACCTAGCACCTAGTTAAATAAATAACATATGAGTTAAATATTGTGGCGTGGAAGGTATCGTGTAACTTAAGTGGTGAAACAAGCCCTTAGTCACAGTTTGGTGAAACCAGGCCTTAGACAGTTTGGTGAAACCAGGCCTTAAAGTCACAAAACAAGTTCCACTCAAGTGTCACTTCCAATTGGAGACTGGAATCTGTCACCACTGAACCTTGTTCTAGAACCACTTAGAATTAGCTAGAAAGTTCTCGTCAGATGGCGGAGCGGGTATAAAAGGACAGCTTTTAGAAGAGGGCGACACAGTTGATTTATAAAAGTGATTGGTTAAAGTTCGAGATAGTAATAGTTTGTGAAGATAAATAAGTGAAAAGTAATAGAGTAAATTAAGTGATTGGTTTGAAACGTTGAAGAATTGTTTAAGTAATAGTGTTCTGGTACTTAATAAGTGAAATATTAGAATAGTCGATAAAAGTGTAATAAAAGTGAATTTTATTAGAGAAGTTAAACGGAATAGTGTTTTATCTTTACGAATCCCAGCCTGAATGTAACAATATTCTTATTAATAAAAGAAAATAACTCATATAATAACTAGCTGATGTTTTCTATAAAATAGCTGGCATCACCTAACCAAATTGTACTGAAAACAGCTGAAAACTATTACATATTGGCTATCATCACGGCTGGCTAGTGAATTTCAGTTGTGAAATGAAAAAGAAAAAAAAAAAAAACAAAAGAAAATAAAGCAAAACAACAGAATTTTTTTTTTATTTTTGATTATTTTATTTGTAAATTGTTTTTTTTTCTTTTTTGGTACACTTTTCCAGTTGGGACGATGGAAACCGAATCCTCCCCTAACATATTCACCAAATATTAACACTATTTACAAACACTGAAAACCGGTCAGCCATTTTTTTTCCACAATTTTCAAAATTTAAATTTAATTTATTTGTCATTTTGACGGGAACGAATTTTTTATGATTTACTCACTCGCTAACAGACCTCCTGCCGTTAGTTAGTTATATGAAAGTTACGAACTGTTAGTTATCTTCTAAAAATGTTTATTA
Source organism: Cheilosia vernalis (assembly GCA_949126925.1). Lineage (NCBI taxonomy): Eukaryota > Metazoa > Arthropoda > Insecta > Diptera > Syrphidae > Cheilosia > Cheilosia vernalis. The sequence continues at coordinate 62,330,493 of OX421362.1, forward strand.
ATAGGAATTTGAGTTTAACTAATGTGTTTGCCAATAGTTAGGCCTAACATGTAGTTACGCGACTATTATTAATACGGCTGTTGGTCTTTTAATATTTTTTTTTGCAGCTCATCTACAATTTTATAATTTTTGTTGATAGCGCAAAACATAATTATGTCAGAACAGAAACACAACAAAACGCAAATTGTGAAAATTCCTTTTGACTTTTTGCTGTCAGAAAGTATTTAGGTAATAGATTTGTAGTAGAATACACGTTTGACTCTGATCTAATTAAACAGAGCTGTCAAGTTCTTTATGAATAGCAGTTGTGTTTTACCTGTGGGTTAACTTTAGACGCGAGTTTATACCCAATTTTATAGTAATAATAATAATAATAATATTTCTTTATTTCAATTAAAAAATATACAAGCTTAATGCTAACAATTTTTAATAGTATTAAATGGCTTCATATAGTTAAATAATAGCAAAATATTTTTCATGAAATAGTAAGAAACATTCTGTTATTCAAATGAATAAGTGGCGAATGTTCCATTAATTAAAAAGATATTACAAAGATTTAAAGATAAACTAAAGAATCTCAGCCTTATTTATTAGAATTTGCTAAAATGTCCCTAAACACGTGTATAGTTGTGCAATGTATAAATATTTATACATCCTTTATACACGCTCCCCAAAATTCTTATTTATAAAACATTTTCCCATGCATAATAGTTATACAGGGCTTGTGTCAGAAAAAGTACTAAAAAGGAGAAGTCTATTACATTTATCTGTCCAAAAAGAAAAAAAAAAACTAAGCAGCTTATGAAAAATACGAATTCAATTCAAAATGAAAAGGAATTCAATTTCAAAAGTCAAAACGAAAATTGTAAAAATATAACGTTCGGGGAATTGACACTCTTAATGAAAAGATATTCACATACATAATGTGATGGAAAATAAAACACAATATTTTATCACAACATAGGAACAAATCGTAATAATTTAATATGAAAACGTCCATAATAATGCATCTAAAATAGAGAGCGAAATCTGTTTGCTCAATAATGTGATGTCAAAATGACATATCCGCATACTATTCCACCTCTATACAGGCACTAAACAACCTCCAAACGCGTTTAGCTTATACAAGCTCTATGCACCGTTGAAATATTTTTATAAATAAGGTTTTCGCGTTTAGAATCATTTTAAAGAGTGCATAACTTTATACACTCTCCATAATACGTTTATAAATAAGGCTGTCTGTGTATGAACTTCAATACTTTTAAAACTACTCAAATACGTGCAGTAGCAATCAAATCATTGGGCTTATTATATTATCGATCTCTGAATGATTTATAGAAAACAGCCACTTTTTAACTTTACCTAAAAATTTTGATTCATTTCTCTCGCTTCTTAATTCATCTGGAAGTAAATTAAATAAGCGCGCCGAGATAACTGTATAAAAATGAGAAAAGCTGGATTTAAAAACTTTAGGAACACTAACAAAATTACAGTTATTGGCTCTTAAATTGTAGTCTTCATGAACTCTTGCAGAGCTAAAACCTGCACTTTTAAAAGATAATTTTAATACATTAAAAAAATACAAATGCCTTAGGAAAAATGCCGAGGTTGGCGAATAAGACAAAACTAGGTGTTAGACGGTTTACTCTAGAAATAATGCGAATAGTGTGTTTCTGACGAATGAGTAGCTGATTTATTTTAGAGGAGTGAGTACCACCCCAACAACAAATACCATATTGAATTTTAGATTGCACTAGGCCACCATAAGCAAGTTCTAAAATTGATTGAGGACAGTAAAGTCTAAGGTGGTACATCTGTCTGACAACTTTGTTAAGATAATATTTTAAATTTGAGGTATGTGCAATCCAACTTAGCTTTTTATCTAGGGTTATACCCAAGTATTTAAAATTATCAACACATTCAATTTCAAAACATTCGTTGACACAAGGTAAGTCAGACCTAAATGTTGGCGAAAATAATTGAAACCTAGAACAGCAAGGTGAATGATAAGTTAAGGAGAGACCTTTAGGAACTACACCCAGTAAGTTAAAGAACATAAACTTTGTTTTGCTACTTATAACTAACTTGTGAAACATAAACCAATGACGGAGAATTTCTAAATCAAATTTCATTGAAGCAAACGTTTCAAAATGATTTTTACAGGAGTAAGAAAGAGCAGTATCATCGGCAAACGCAGTTAAAACACCTTTAAATGGTTGAGGAAACAAGGAATTAACGAATATCAAAAACAATATATGTAGGACCCAATACAGATCCTTGAGGAATACCCATACTTAAAAAGCTTTTCGAACTCAGATTATTTTTGATTCGGGTTCTTTGATTACGATTCGTTAAGTACGAGCAAAACCAATCATGAACAAATCCCCTAAATCCCTCTTTAAAAAGTTTTCTGAACAATAAGTCATGGTCAAAAAGCTTTTGTTATATCAATGAATAAAGCTGCCGGAATATTGGATTCATTGATAGATTTATAAATTTCACTACAGAATTTCAATAAGCCATCTTCTGCCGATTTTCCATTTCTGAAACCGAACTGACAATTACTAAAGAACTCAGTTCTATTTAGAAATGTCATTATTCTGATTTTCATACCCCCTTCGAAAACTGTAGAAAAAACTGACAGAAGAGAAATAGGTCTATAGTTATTTAAGTCCATATAATCTCCTTTTTTATGCAATGGGATTACTATTACTGTTTTCAATGAATTGGGAAACACCCATTCTAACACTAAGGTTAAAGATGTAACATAAGACATCTAAAATTAAAAATGAGATATTTCGGAGCAGGTTACTTGAAATGAGGTCATGGTACATGGGAATTCGTGGATTTAAGTGATAAAATTAATTTGTGAATTTCGAGAGTCTAAAAACATCATGACAAATAACGTTATCATGGAGATGAGAATTATCACCCTGGAACGAACTGGGAATTAAAGAAAAATACTCATTAAAGGTATTAGCTACATCCAGCGGGTTAGAAATAAATAGTTTGTCTTTTTTAAGGTTCCGTACCCAAAGGGAAAAAACGTAACCTTATTAGTTTCGCTCGGATGTCTCTCCGTCTGTCTGTCTGTCTGTCTGTCTGTCTGTCTGTCTGTCCGAACCCACTAAGCCAATTTTGTTACCAGGTCTATCTCAAAAACCGATTGACATAGGAGGCTAAAATTTACACACAACATCCGGTATAACCTCTAGTTAAACGACAAATACCAATGGAAGGAATACATTGATTGGTTTTGGATTAATTAGTAATCTGGTGAAAAAAATATTTTCATTCGCCCAAAAAACGGTTTATTTCTTGATTCACAAAAAAATACATAAATTCCTTTTTTGTAGATCATGTTCTTATCTATATATGCGCTGAATACTGTTTTGCCGAAAAGTTAATAGTTTACAAGATATTTTCAAAAAAGATAATTTTACCATGTAAAATACGTTGCTCTCATTTATGTTCTAATCAACTACGCAGTTGTTCACAATTATTGACCCCATCAAAGACACCAGGGCTGTCGCTTCATAATTTCGTTGAGTATAATACATTTTTTGGGAAGTATACAGAACAAAATAAAAGTAATATATTTTTAGTCAATAGTTTTTCAATTGGGACAGGTCGCATACAGAATGGAAAATTGGTGTGGGTTGGGTACTAGGTAATAATTAGAAAATGAGATTCATGTGCGAGTAATTTTTGAGAGTAAAAATATTAAGTAATTTAATTAAACTAAATTGTGATGAATTCATGAAGAGGGGAAAGATTGAATGATATAGATTTCAAATAATATCTGATATGTTGGACTTTAGCCAAATACGGAACCTTCGGTGCGCGAGTGACACTCGCACTTGGCCGGTTTTTTAATTTTAGGCTCAACTTCTGATACATTTCGATTCAGGATTTCGTTCACGAGTCTCCATTCCTTTTTACCATTACCAAGGTTGTCCGCCAAATTACGAGTATAATAATCATCTCTGCATTTGGGTATATCGGTTTTCAACTCATGACATATGCGAAGATAATAGTTTTTAAGTCTTATGTTATTAGGGTGTTTAACAACTGAAACACGAAGACGGTTTTTCTTTTTCATTTTATTTGAAAGCTGCAATGACATCCATGGTTTAAGGCGCTTAAACTTATTAGATTTAGCATTCACAGTTCGAGTGCATTTTGAAATATGAGCCTGTAACTTTTTCAGAAATAAACGCAGTTGACGGATCAAAAGCATCATAAACTTCATCCCAGAGTTCAAATGTCAGGGCATATTTCAGAGCAGAATAATCCACTGTCTTTGACTCGAGGCAAGGTAACGTGCTCATTGGCTGTGATGCTAACGCTAGGCATCATCTCTGGGGCAGCAAGGAGATCAATGAACGAGGTGAGTCTTTATTTGATTTCCTTTTAACTTCCGATCTATGTGTATGTAATGTGGGTAACACCCCTACCTTTATATTTCCAAGTACGGAAAATTATAACGGTTGGGAAGAGGTGTTAGACATTACTCTCAAAACAAACAGCGATAACTTTAGGGTTGAGAATTGGAGAGTCTCCAACTTAAAGTCCTTCTCGGACCACGAGTGGATACTCTTCAATCTTTGTATCAAGGTAGATACTCCAGTCCTATATAGTGTGGGGTGTTCACCACTTATCAGTTAAAAATAAAGCAACAACGATATGCGATTTTAACATTCTTTATTGTACAAAAACTTTAAAGTATGCAATTACACTTAACGCCTTCTATAGAACAAACCACCACCACCTTATACGGTTGAACGAAGAATGCCGGCAAGAAGAAAAAAAGAAAACGTGTCGATGCTCATGACGGAATAATTATGACAGCGGTTTGAGACATGGTCTCACTCGCGCAACCCCCATTCAACAGTTGTCCTTGTCGGTCGGGTGTGTTCTTTTGGTGTTTCTCGATTCAAAGTTCGTCGGTGTGGTGGCGTGGTCGGTTAAGTCGTTCGTGCCGCCGCAATACTCCTCCGCCAGTTGAATGTAAAGTGTTTTACTTCAGCGATATCTACTTGGGCAAAGGATGGTGCGTCCGGAACGGCTGACCTGACTAACTGGTGAGTGTGTCGCGGCGGGTGTCGTGTTTACTCTGGGCTTAATCTCCACGGCAGGGTAGTTATCGTGATTGGCTTCTATGAAACATGGCTTTAGTCGGTCTATACCTTCTTCAACGGTTTTCCGACCGTTTACTATAACTTCAAAGTTTTTCGCGTCTCGGTTAACTACTTCGTATGGTCCGTCATACGGTCGCTGTAATGGTTTGCGCACAGAATCGACCCGGATGTAAACATGTGAACAGTTATGAAGTTCCTTAAATACGAAAGCTTCGAAATTAGAGTGACGCGATGGAGCGACCGGGCGTACGGTTTCAAAATGTCGTTTGATTTCCTTGACAAAATCCGATTGGGGAACTTCCATACGGTTGGATGTTAGGAAGTCTGACGGTAGGCGGATATTTTGCCCAAAAACTAGTTCTGCTGCGCTAGTCTTAAATTCCTCGCGGTATGCCGCCCTGAGGCCCATCAAGACCAGAGGAAGTTTTCTGGTCCACTGAACATTGTCGTGGCACTTCAGTGCTGACTTGAGTGTGCGATGCCAACGTTCTATGAATCCGTTCGCTTTCGGGTTGTACGCCGTGGTGCGATGATGCTCGATCCCCAAACGCTTACAGAGCTCATTACATAATGCTGACTCAAACTGAGATCCCTGGTCGAATATCACGACCGAGGGCATACCAAAGCGGGAAAACCATTGTGAGAACAAAGCATTTGCTACTGTCTCGGCAGTGATATCGCTAATCGGAATAGCTTCGGGCCATCTAGTATATCTGTCAATTACAGTGAGTAGATATCGGTATCCCTCCGACGGTGTGAGTGGCCCTACTAAGTCTATGTGTATTTCGTCGGAACGTTTAGCAACTGGTATAAAATTCCCTAGTGCACTCCTCACATGTCGTGATATCTTTGATCTTTGGCACGCTATGCATGCACGAGCCCAATCGCGACAGTCTTTTCTCATGCCCGGCCATATTGTTTTTTTGGTTATTGATTTAACGGTGGCGCGAACCCCAGGATGTGCCATACCATGGACGCTATCGAAAACTGCACGGCGGAAATCTTTGGGGATATATGGACGTATGACGTTTGTAGAGACGTCGCAGAGGATAGTCTGTTGTGTACCGGATATTGTTCGACTTTCAAATTGCAGTGATGTTTCCGTTAAGCGAAAATTTCGCAATTCCGGATCACTGACCTGAGCTTTGGCGATCGCGGTAAAATCGATTCCTGAAGGAAGGGAGATTTCTTCTGACCGAGAAAGGGTGTCTGCCACGATATTGTCTTTGCCCGGTATATACTGAATGTCGGTTGAGAATTGTCCGATATAGTCTAAATGTCGTAGTTGGCGAGGCGATGCCTTCGAAGGTTTCTGCCGGAATGCAAACGTTAAGGGTTTGTGATCTGTAAAAATGGTGAATGTTTGCCCTTCTATAAAATAACGAAAATGTTTGACAGCAAGGTAAATAGCCAGTAATTCCCTGTCATAGGCGCTATACTTGCATTGTGGAGGGTTGAGTTTAGATGAGAAGAAAGACAACAGTTGCCAACCCCCTTGGTGCCACTGTTGCAGAGCTCCTCCGATTGCGAAATCCGAAGCGTCGAGCAGAGTGACAGTTTAGAGCTCGGAGATGGAAATGCCAGCATAGCGGCTTGGCACAGCTCTTCCTTACATTTTTGGAAAGCGAGGATTGCGTCTGTTGACCAGATGACTGGTGTCCTGTCACTTTTCTTCTTCTTCCCTTTGAGGAAATCAGTGAGAGGAAGTTGAGCTTCTGCGGCTCTCGGGATGAAACGCCTGTAAAAATTGAGCATACCCAAGAATCTTCGGAGTTCGCAAAGATTTTGAGGGCGTTTGAATTCCGCGATCGCCTGCACTCGCTCCGGTGAAGGCCTTAACCCCTCCTTAGATATGAGGTGCCCGAGAAATGAGACACTAGCTTGCGCGAATTTGCACTTGCTGACATTTATGACCAGGCCGTTTTCCTCTAGACGTTTAAATAACATTCTGAGGTGCTGTAGGAGTTCCGACCGGTCTTTCGATGCTACCAGGATATCATCTATGTAAACAAAGATAAAGGGAAGATCCCTTAAAATCATGTGCATGAAGCGCTGAAAAGTCTGAGCTGCGTTCCGTAACCCGAAGGTCATACGGACGAACTCAAACAGACCGAAAGGTGTTGTAATGGCCGTTTTAGGGATATCAGCTTCATCTATAGGTATTTGATGGTAAGCACGTACCAGGTCGATGGTGGAAAAAATGGCGGTTCCATGCAACGCATGGGCAAAATCTTGTATATGAGGTATTGGATAACTGTCTGCTTGCGTGATGGCATTTAGTGGGCGATAATCACCACACGGCCTCCACTCACCGCTCTTCTTCTGAACTAGGTGCAAAGGTGTAGACCAAGGACTATTACTAGGCCGACAAATACCTTGTGCGATTAAAAAATCAAACTCATCTTTAGCTGCTTTAAGTTTATCGGGCGAAAGACGACGGGGTCTGTTTGCGACAGGACGTGAAGTGCCTGTGAGAATTTGGTGCGTTATACTATGCTGAATTGGCCGTATTAGCAGGTTTTGACTTGACATTATATTAAACCCTTTGATAAGGTGTCGTATGCCATCATCAATTGCGCCTACGGCCAAGACTGATAGTTTGGGGGTAGAGCATCGTGCGATCTCCCCGACAGTCTTTGAATTGGTATGGGGATCGATCAGACTTTTATTTTTGATGTCTATGAGTAATCCGAAAGCGCGTAAGAAATCAGCACCTATGATAGGTTTGCTAACTTTCGCGTACGTAAACACCCAAGCGAATTTTCGCCGAAGGCCTAGGTCAAGGATTATCTTGGTTTGACCGTAAGTGGGGACCGGTGAGCCGTTGGCTGCAAATAACGAATTAGAGCTGGTTGCGGTGAGCTTCGTCACTGACTTGACGGGCAGAACTGATATGTCCGCACCAGAATCTACCAGGAACGTTATACCGTTTAACCGATCATACGTAAACAAACGACAATTTGAAATAAGCACGCCCGAATCGCAAGTCGCCAACGAAGGGGCCTTTAGTTTTCCGAAACATTGTTATTACGACGGTTTCTGAAACCGCAAGGTGCGACGCACTGTCGGGCCTGTGCCCCGAAACGACGATGATACCAACACAGAAGTACGTCCGATTGAACCCTTGAATTATCGGAGGGTCTGAAAGACGAGGCCCTAGCTCGCTCCCTAGGCTGCTGAAAGACCTGACGTCGCAATTCCGCTACCTCCTGTGCTAACATCTGTAAGTCATGATTAGCTGTATTGCCGTTTTCTGGGTGCGAAGGCGGGTTTACGTTAGCTAGCGCATTGATAGTTGGTGAAAAAGGCAGGGCGGTAACGACCCTGTCGGCTGTCTGAGCGAGTGTATCTAAGTTTCCCTCAGCACACATTAAAATAGCTTGTGCTGTGGGGGGGAGGCGTTGAACCCACAAATTTCGTAGAACTGAATCGGAAAACTGACTGCCCGCGAGTGCGCGCATTTCCCGTAATAATTCGCTAGGTTTTCTGTCACCCAATGCCGCGTCATGCAAGAGTTTTTGTAACCGAACGTCATCCGATTCCGTTAATCGCGAAAGCACTACTTTCTTCAAATTATCGTGTAACCCGTTAGCCGGCGGATTTAAAATGACATCCCTGCACGTGTTCACTGTTTTCGCGTCTAATAGCCCGAGAGTCGTAAAATATTTTGAACTATCTGATCTAATTTGAGCCACGGTAAATTGACCTTCTAACACCGTGAACCACACATCAGGATTATCAGGCCAGAAGGGCAAATTCTTAAAAGTTAGGGCACTCACGTTGTTACTTGATGACGCGGTTCCGACACCACTTTCCATCTCGCTGGCAGAGGAGTTGCTGTCTCGTTGGTCGTCGAGTTGATTGGTGAGCTGCGTTGTTGCGTCGTTGCTGTTTCCTGGCATCTTAATTGCGTGCTAATGGTGGTGAATTGTTCTGCATGGACGTTTACAATCATGAATTTAATCTGTTGACAAAGACAAGAGAAAACAATTAATTTAACATAAAAAATAGTTCACACAAAAACAGCACAGATTTAAATTGATACACAAAGACACAAAACATGTTAAAAATGATCCCTCGTTGAAGTATGTAGTTGGTAGGTATTTGGTAGGTAGACTTGGTAATTTCCGTTGCTTGCCCTTTACTTAATGTTACGTTCCATTTTTACGGTACTGTGATAGCGGGACTTTCAGCGTAACTGTACTGTGGTTTGCTCCTCGCTACCTAATTTGCTGGCGGTGGCACGATGTTGCGATGAGTTATGCGATGTCGCTAATTGTTGGTATGGTGTGGCTTCTTAGTTCCGTGAACATCTAGATGCTTTTTTTGGTAGGTTTTGGCACGCTCTGATGATTCTCGTGGAAGTCTCAATATTTGCCAATTCGTGCCGCTGTAGCCGAGGTGGTGGTGGGAAAAGAAAAATGGCTGCCTTTCGTTGTGTGCATAAATCGTGTATTTATTTCCGATCACGTCGGGGTCACCAGTGTGGGGTGTTCACCACTTATCAGTTAAAAATAAAGCAACAACGATATGCGATTTTAACATTCTTTATTGTACAAAAACTTTAAATTATGCAATTACACTTAACGCCTTCCATAGAACAAACCACCACCACCTTATACGGTTGAACGAAGAATGCCGGCAAGAAGAAAAAAAGAAAACGTGTCGATGCTCATGACGGAATAATTATGATAGCGGTTTGAGACATGGTCTCACTCGCGCAACCCCCATTCAGCAGTTGTCCTTGTCGGTCGGGTGTGTTCTTTTGGTGTTTCTCGATTCAAAGTTCGTCGGTGTGGTGGCGTGGTCGGTTAAGTCGTTCGTGCCGCCACAATAGAAACCCAAAGAGAATTGACTGAAAGAAATTTGGTCAGGTCTTAAAATCTAAACTCCCCAGTATCCCACACCTAGAAATTGACTCAGGTGAGGAAATGGACACAATTTCGCTCGCTCTAGAAAGGGCGATGAATACAGCCTTTAAGGTATCGTGTCCCGTTAAACACAGCAAAAAAACCTTACCGCCGTGGTGGAATGAAGACCTATACATTCTGAGAAGGATGACTAGGGACATTTTCAATATCTGCTACAGGCATAAGTTCTGGCAACCTTATAAAGAATGCCTAAAGTTCTACAAAAAGTCCATTAGATCAGCTAAGACACAAGCATGGTCAGAATACTGCCAATCTATCGATACTCTAAAGGAATCTGCTAGACTCAGTAAGATTCTATCCAAAGAACGCTCTATTCCATCTTTCATTAAGAAATCGGACGGAACCTGGACAGAGTCAACCGATGAATCCTTAGAGCTTCTACTCAACACCCACTTTCCTGGTTGTAAAGACCTTTGCGAAATCTCGTCCTATTCGCCGGGTAATATTTCCCCACACCGGGAAGAAATAGAGCGCATTATAACCAAGGAAAAAATCTCATGGGCTATACAAAGTTTTGCTCCTTATAAATCACAGGGGCAGGACGGTATTCTCCCCATCATGCTGCAAAAGCATGAGGGGATAGTGCTACCCATTCTCGTGAAAATATACAGAAGCAGTATCCTACTAAATCATGTACCTCAGTCTTGGAGACATGTTCGAGTAGTTTTCATACCGAAAGTCGGCAAAAGAGGTCACGAATCCGCGAAGGACTTCCGACCTATTAGCCTAACCTCCTTCATACTCAAAACTCTAGAACGTATACTTGACCTCCATATAAGAACAGGCCTTGAAAGGTCTCCCTTATGTAACTCACAACACGCATACCTCAATATACCTTAGCTACCTTCTTGGATATAGAGGGCGCCTTTAACAACGTCCACACTGAGTCGATCCAGGAATCTCTCTTAGAATTAGGTGTAGAGGATTTCGTCACTTCATGGATCATTTCCATGCTCAAAACAAGGATCATTCAAGCAAAACTTGGTAACACTCATCTAACCAAATCAGTAAGCAGAGGAACACCTCAAGGTGGGGTGATCTCGCCTCTCCTATGGATTATGGTACTTAACAAAATCCTTTCAATCCTCGACAGGGAAGGTATCAAAGTCGTTGCGTATGCGGATGACGTGGTCGTTCTAGTATCAGGAATGTTCCGGAACGTGATTAGTGAAATCATGGAAAGGGCACTGGGAAAGATTAGCGGTTGGGCTACAAGCTGTGGTCTTAGCGTTAACCCAAGCAAAACTGAACTGATGCTTTTCACCACCAAAACCAAAATACCAACCTTCTCTCTTCCACTCTTAAACAACCAAAATCTTCCTCTATCCACCAGCGCTAAATACCTTGGAGTCATGCTTGACCCCAAACTCAACTGGAAGTATAATATCGAACACCGAGTGCGGTGGTACGTCCCATCCTCACCTATGGATCACTGGTATGGTGGCCCGCCTTAAGCAAAGCCTATAACGTCCTTAAATTAAGTAGAGTCCAAAGAACAGCTGGAATTGGAATCACAGGAGCCCTGCGATCAAGTCCGACCGCTGCCCTCAATGTCATTCTCAATTTCCTGCCAGTGGATCTGCATATAGAAAACATTGGAGCATGTAGCGCTGTCAGATTAAAGGAATCTAAGTGTTTGTATATCCACACGATTTTTGTGGTTTAAATAAGTTGCGTAGGTTTCGAATTAGTGTGACTTTGTAAGTATATAATGCCCGAACAAAGGAAACTACTATGTACTTGACATTAAATAAGAAATTCCAAAATACGTTATAAAATGTGTTGCTTTATTGGCGGTTTTACTTGAAGTGTGTATTTCTTGGTTATGTCTTATGTTTGTACCTATCTAATTTGACATTCTATGTTTTGTTGACATTTGTGTTAAGGTATTATTGATTTGTTACTAACAATTTGTGTGTGTTTACATGTTGGATTGAAATTATAGCTACTTAATGTATAATCATTTTATAGACACTTAAAACATAATTATATGTAACGCCGAACACTAAGTGTTGGTCCGAAAGGTCTTACGGCCATAACAGCATCCTTTTTTCCCTTCCTGACGGCATAGGTCATATGTCTACAGACTACATAGTACCCAAACACGACTTCCATAAAAACTTATCTGTCAGATTCCCCTCTAGATAAGAATGGGAGGAGAATGCGGTCGTTAATGAATTCGACATACCTATCTTCACAGATGGTTCCAAGATGGACTGTGGAGTAGGAGCAGGCATTTTCTCGCCTACCCAACGTAGCCAGCGTATTTCAAGCAGAAGTACTTGCAATTAAGGAGGCGTGCAGACTGCTCCACAATATTGCAACACCCAGAAAAAAAATAGGCATCTTCGTCGATAGTCAGGCCGCGATTAAGGCTGTTGGTTCAACTGAGTCAACTTCCAAGCTTGTTGTGGAATGCAGGGAGACACTGACCAGGGCTTGTCATCGGTTTGATATCACTCTCGTCTGGGTTCCCGGCCATAGGAACATTGAAGGGAATGAAAAAGCCGATGAACTTGCCAGAATTGGCTCAGCTCTGTGCGTGTCTCACGCGGAGGAAGTCTTCCCCCCGCTGGGATATGTAAAGAGAGAAATCCTCCTGCACTTCACCTCATGTGCTGAGACTAGTTGGATGAATCTGACGAACTGTGTCATTTCCAGGAAGATCTGGCCAACCTACGATAATGCCCGAACAAACAACCTCTTATCCAGATCGCGTGTAGATGTTGCCAGACTAACGGCAATTAGTACGGGTCATTGCCCTTTAGGAACCCACGCAGCCAAGCTTGGCATCCCCCACAATACCCACTGCCGTAGCTGTGATGACACAAGTAAGAGTGAAACAGTGTTCCATCTGTTTTGTGAGTGTCCGGCCCTAGCCAAAACCAGACGCAGTGCACTGGGTCATCCATTTTTTGATGACCTTTTGGCCATCCAAGGCATCCATTTCCACAGGATTATCAAATTTCTCAACTCCACAGGCTGGTTTTGAGCTCTTTTAACTTCATTCACCTCCTTTTCATATCAGGTTCCGTTAGTTGTGGTTTCAAAACGGCGCTCAATGCGCTACTTGTGTTTTTCCCTCGTCGGGAAATACAGCCACCTAAACCAACCAACCAACCTTTGACTCGGAGAAAACCACAGAATTAAGCTTTTTAATATTGTGATCGAACTGAATACAAATCAAGGAATGGTCAGTTAACCTCAAGTCATATACTGCTGTTTAAAAAAAGACTGTGTTGTTTCTATGCAAACGTAAGAAAATATGGTCTAAGCACGTAGGTACTGGTCATTTCAGTAACACGAGTTGCTTCAGATAACAAAGAACAAAAACCAAAAGCAGATAGGGTAGACAAACATTATCAGCAGCGGAAGAGTCCACTAAAATATCAATATTAAAATCACCTAAAAGGGCCATATTCTTCGAGTTATTACTTCTTAAAAAATCACAAAAATCATCCATAAAAACAGTCGGCCTTACCAATAATTAACTTTAGTCTGGCACTTTACGAAAAGACACTTTCCAAAATCCCTTTACCAATAAACAAATATAGTTGCCAGACTATCGCTAACTGTAGGGTTAAATGTTAGTGTTGAGAAAGCCATTTTTATCTCGGGCATTAGCTAAATAAATCATCCCTTATGTCATTTTGAAGACAAGTGTTGCCCAACTATCCAAAATCACGGTAGTAAATTTCGTAATAGGAGAGAATTTAATACGATGTTGTTCAGCCTTAGCGTTTACAATTATTAATTAATTTTAGTAAATTGTGAATGTTTTCTAATTTTATTCGTTGCAATACAACAACGCAAATGGTTTTTAAGTCTAACAAACACAATTTTGTACAAATGTATGCAAAATATTGAAAAATATTACATTTTTGTTTTATTTCTTAACATGTGCTGTGCTTTTTTCTGTTTTATCTTTTTTTACCGCTAGTTCTTGCTTTATGATTAGTTTTCCTTTTAAATAGGTGCTTAATAAAAACTAAATTGTATGTAATTTTGGGATATTTCCAAGACTTGACAGCCATCGCAAACAGGATAAAATATCTTTTTACTTAAGTTTGGACGGTTCATACCGTTTTGCAACAATTCTCAGTACCTTTGATGACTCAGGTAACTCCGTTTACAACGCAGGCTAAGTCACTCCGGTAATACACTGCAACACCACCGGCGGCGTATGAGTTATTACAGTTAGCATTAAACAGATAGTTAGGAATTAGGAAAAAAGTGATATTTCAGAGTCATAAATCCATATCTCCGATAAAAATATAATATCTGGAAGATGGGCAAGAGAAGCCAGATGAGAGCAAAATGAATCAAAATTTTTCCTTAAACTACGAATATTTTGGTGTATAACAGTGAAGCCATGACAATTTACAACAGAGTGGTTAATACAAAAACAATCAAGCGCATTCCAATTGGAGGTAGATAATGTACTATCAAACACACTATGTGATAAGTTTATTATTGGACTCCATTAGTGAGTTTATAAATTGATGCAAGATCATCACAGTTTCTGATTCATAGTACCTTATCTCCTTCCTTAATTCTCACAAGCACTGTGGAGTTACGAATCCATACATATTTACACTTATTGTTAACCTTAAGATCCTTAAGATCCTTAGCCTGTTTGAATAACGAACGTGTGTAGCCTGCATTTATTAATGAAGACTCGGCTCTTGGTGTTGTTGTTGCTTTTGTTGTTATTGCCTCTGTTGGTGGTGGACCCGGAACCAAAAAGTTTACTGGCAGACAATTTGGTTTTGTTGTAATACATCGTGCTCATAATTTTTTGTTTAACGGCAAGCGAAGAGAACTTAGCACATGCAATGTTAGCTGCATAAACTAAGTATTAAATAGACCGTCAGCTCCGCCCACTTAAGAGAATTTGCCTGTTTTCCGTGTTACTATTTTTAAAGAATTGTCCTCAGCTAAATAAAATATTATTTTGTATTCCTTTCTTTATTATTTATTTTGTTAGGACTGACTTCAATTAATTAAAATGAATGAATGAATACTATTATTTCTCAGCAGGTGTCGATGTTTTTTTAGTTATAAATTACAGGTGTTATTTTCACAATTCTAACAATCGACCATCCTGATTTGTGACTGTCCCCAGGCACATAGACTTTCAGATGATCTTCTTTCCAAAAATGTATTTGAGTGTAACGTATTTCCATTGAACATTAATTTTTTTGACTTAATGATTCGG
Source organism: Cheilosia vernalis (assembly GCA_949126925.1). Taxonomy (NCBI): domain Eukaryota; kingdom Metazoa; phylum Arthropoda; class Insecta; order Diptera; family Syrphidae; genus Cheilosia; species Cheilosia vernalis. The sequence goes on from OX421362.1 coordinate 62,345,783, forward strand.
CCGTCCGACATTGAGGTGAATGTCCTCATTCGTTTTAGTTACTTATTACAGTAGTTCAACCTTCATGTGGATTACTGTCATCAGATAAGTTGAATGTTGCCTTTCATCATCACAGATTACTTCCCGGTACCAATGCTATGTATTGCTTTCCGTAATGTCATCGTCAAATAGTTCCTTCTTAAGTTAACTTTTTAACAGGGTTACTTCCCAGTTAAAATATCACAGGTTAAATTCCTGATCATCATTATTAATTAGTTGCTGCAGGTTAACTTCCTGAGACTCAATATTATTGAAAGGGTTATTTCCCATTTCCACAGGTTAAATTCCTGATCATATTATAAACCAGATGATTCAGGTTAACTTCCTGATCACTCTTTTCGAAAAGGGTTACCTCCCAATCAAAATACTATATATCCAATTCATGAATATTAGCTGTAGGTTAACTTCCTAAGCTGTAAGTAGTATTCAACAATTTGCTTTTTCCAATTTAACTGAATTTAATTCCTTCATAAGATTACGGATATTATATAAATAAGAATAGCCAATTCTTACATATTGTTGAATGTAACAAAGGAAAAAAAAAATAATAATAATAATAATCAAAGTACCTATTACATACAAAAGTTTTAACAAAAATAATAAAATAATTCAAACACATTTAACATCTAAGTAATGTAAATAAAAATTAATTGCTTTCTTCAGAAATGCTTTCAGAATTATGTTCTGAAAAAGTTACCCATGATTTAATTTTTTCAGCAGCGAAAACGTTTTTGTAGGTCCTTTTAGAGAAACCTTCAATACTGCTTACTTCATAACGATCATTACCAATAACTTTTGTTACTTTATATGGTCCGCTATATGATGGCATTAGTTTATTAGTTTCGCCTGGTTGTGTATTGATTACAGTTTTTTGAACCATAACTAAATCCCCTATGTTATACATTTTGGCCGTACATCTTTTCTTGTCAAACCGCGTTTTCATAGTTTCTTTTTGTCTGTCAATACATTGTGAGGTTTGCTTTCGAATTTCCGAAATAGATTCTTCGCTTATAGGTGATGTGTCTTCAAGGTCAAGGTCATGCAAGTAGTTTTCTGGGATGTTAACAGTCTGCTTGCAAAAAATCACTTCTGCTGGTGTTTTTCCAATTGCTTTGTTTAGAGTGTTATTAAGACTCCACTGAACATTGTTTAAGTAAGTATCCCAATCTCTATCATCATTACCAATACACAAAGCTTTTAATGAGTCCAAGATAGAACGATTATAGCGCTCAATTTGGCCATTCGCTCTTGGCATAGCCACAGCATTTTTAACATGCCTCATTTCTAAAGTTTCGGCAAAGCTCTTGAAATCGTTGGAAGTAAAACCAGATCCGCGATCGGATATAAGTAACTTCGGAACACCAAATAATCCAAAAATGTCTTTTAGTACTGAAATTGTTGTCTTACTTTTAGTGTCCCGGACTGCTTTTAATATTATGAATTTAGTATATCCATCTATTATTCCCAATATGTACATATTACCTTTCTTGCTTCTTACAAATGGGCCCAAATGATCCATATGCAAAGTGTGGAAAGGAATACATGGTTTCGATATCGGATGCAGAAATCCTTGTTTTTTTCCACCTGGTTGTTTTGCTTGGGCACATGCTATGCAAGCGCGAACGTATCGTTTAACAAATTGATTCATTTTTGGAAACCAATAGTTTTGCTTAATCTTGTGTAATGTTTTTTCCAGGGAAAAGTGACCAGATTCATCGTGGCAAACATGACAAATTTTCCATCTTGCATCTGATGGAACTGCCCATTTCACACTGTCGTTAATTTTTCTATATATCTTTCCTTCTTTGAGAACATATTTATTTTTGATATCCTTAGCTTCCGCACAATTATTTTCCAAAATGCATTTTATGAATAATAGGTTGGGGTGAGAAATCTGTACATATTGCAGCCAATGTATATCCGTAATTTTCATTACTTCGAAAGTTTCCCCCGTATCTGGTATAGGATTTCGACTTAGCGCATCGGCATGTGCCATCTGCTTTCCCGGTCTATATTCAATAGTGAAATCAAAATCTTGGACTTGAAGCCACCATCTGGCAATTCGTGGTACTAGATCACGTTTACTCCAAGCGAGTCTTAGAGCATTACAATCCGTTACTATTTTAAATGTATTGCCAATTAGATATGTTCTAAATCGAGCCAATGACATAACCACAGCTAAGGTTTCCAGTTCATAAGAATGAAATCGCTGTTCCTCAGGCGAGGTTTGTTTGCTATAGTATGCTATGGGTTTAAGAACGGAATCCTTATCGGAGTGCTGTAGTAGTATACCAGCTATTCCAAGCTGACTTGCATCTGTATGTAATTCGGTTGCGAAATTTGGGTTATAGATGGCCAATACAGGCCTAGAAGTAAGTACATTTTTTAGCTTATTAAAGGATTCTATTTGCTCTTTTCCCCAAGTCCATGGAGTATTAATCCTTGTTAAATACGTTAGCGGTTTAGCTATTATAGCAAAATTATATACGAACCTCCTAAAAAAACTGGCAAGTCCGATAAATTGTCTTACTTGGTGAACACTTTCTGGAGTCTTAAAGGCGGACACAGCTTCACACTTCTTTAATCCTGGACGAACACCTTCTGACGTAATTTCGAAACCCAAGTAATCGATTGTTTTTTTAAAAAAATTGCATTTTGAAATGTTTAAAGTTAAGTTAGCTTCCCTTAAGGATTGTAGCATTAAATGCAATCTTTCCATTCCATCCTTGATGGTATCGGATGCTATTATGATATCATCCATATAAGCTACTACTCCAGGGATATGCGCCATTTTCAAAATTTTGTGAATAAGTTTTTGGAATACAGCCGGCGCATTTGTCAGCCCAAATGGCATGCGATTGTATTCAAAATGACCATCTGGTGTAATGAATGCCGTGTAACGTTTAGATTCCTCTGACATTGGCACCTGGTGATAGCCAGAAGAGAGATCCAGTGTAGTGAAATACGTTTGACCACTGAGACTATCTATTTGATCGTCAATCAAAGGCATAGGATATTTGTCTTTTACAGTTTTCCGATTTAAGGCCCTATAATCAACGCATAGTCTTAAATCGCCAGTTTTCTTTGTGACGACTATAATTGGACTTGCGTAATCTGAATCCGATTCCCTTACAATGCCATTTGCTAATAAATCATTGACTATTGTACTTACTTGTTTCCTTTCAGCGATAGATAGACGATAAGGTCTGTAAGATACTGGAACATCGTCATTTTTATATCCATTTCGATAACTTTTGTATTTCCAAGCTCTGCTAGCCCAAATGCAAAACAGTCTCTGTATACGTTTATGAGATCGCACAACTGCCTTTTGATGTCGGTAGCTAAGTCAGTTTCGATATTCAAGTCGTTTTCGAGTATCGCATATTCTTTGATTGTTCTTTGTTCTTGAATTCGGCACACGTTGAAGGTACTGTTAGAAATTGGATATCCAGTTGGAATTTGTGTCAACATCATCAGTCCTCTAGCTAAGGTTCGTCCATTAGTCAGTAGAATGTTTTCATTACTCAATCCAAGCAAAAGTATACTACTTTTACCATTCTTTATGAAGTACACCCCAGGGAGTATACAGTATAATATACTCACAGTTTTCTTTTAAGCATGCTTCAGATTTTAGATATATCCAACCAGTTTCTTTAGTTTGTGTTTCAACATTGGCTCTTGTTATACCATGTACAATTGTATCCTCACTTACAGTTATTAGAATAGCGCTCTTAGAGTCACAAATCTGTACATCATAGTAAAGCATAAGTTCTGTATCCGTTTTGAAAACTCGCACATTTGGTATTTCAGTTAAAGTTTGTCCAATCAAGATATCTACATCAGCAGGAAGTTGCATTTTTTGAACAACATAAGCTTCGGTATCCTCATTTAATTTATCCACTTTTACACTGATTTTAACCTTACATATAGGTTTGGTAAGACCACAACCGAAACCTTTTAATGTGGGTAAATTTTCGTCCGTTGATGTTAGGTTCAATTTTGTCATTAGTTCGTCACTCAGCAGAGTACACTCGCTGCCGAAATCGATATAGCCGTTAACAACGCACCGATTTACTGTAACCGACTTAAAATATTTCTTGTTACTGTCCCTCGTAGTAAAAATATTGTAAATAGAGTGTGGTAATTTTGAAGTACTTGGGAACACTGTTTTGTCAGTATTCACTGTTTCCACATGACAGTTGTTTTCGTTATGCCCAAATCGTCTACACTTTTTGCATTTAACAACTAGTTTTGTACAAGAGGAAACAATGTGTCCTACTTCGCCGCAATTGAAACATTTTACTTGATTTTTTACCGAAACATTCAACTGATCAGACTTCGTTTGAGTATAGTTCCCATACTTACTAGCCACATTATTTGAAAATCGGTTTTTAGAAATTAAGTCCATGGTCCTCGATGAAATGTTTCGAAAATAGTTCAAAAGTTCCTCTGGTTCATTAAAGCAGGCTCCTTGAGCATTCATTCGTATGTTCATATCAAAAATGCCATGAGTAAGACAATCAACTGCATTTTTTTCTTTGATCTCACATCTATTTATAAGAGTCATTTTTTCATAGTAATATTCTTCGAGAGATTCGCCTCTACGACTCCGACGGATAAGCATTTCACTGAGTAGTTCACCGTAGTTATGCTGACATGGAAAAGCTTTAAGTAGTTTTTCTTGCCATTCTTTCCAGTTGAAACTGACACTCGTCAAACCCTCGTACCATCGCTTTGCTAAGCCTGAAAGTTTAGGTAAAGCATAGTATATAGTATGTCGTTCAGACCAACCGTATACGACAGCAGTTTCATTAATTTTCGCTAGCCAATCCTTCATGGTTTGCGTTTTGGATTGTGGATCAAACTCTGAAATAACATTTTGGGAGCCGTGAAGGGAGCCAACATACTCACATTTACCTTGCAAAAGACTAAGTAATTGAGTTACCGTCGATGAATCAGAGTTAGTATTTCTATTCCTGCCCCTTTGGTTTGAGGAAGACGATTCTTCAGACTCTGTTGATGATTGACGTTTGTTTTTCTTATTCCTATGATGACTTCTTCTTGATCGTCTTCGTCTTTGAATTGATACTGCATCACTACTTTCGGATGAATTTTTTTCTTTTATTATGACGATGTTTTGATTTTTTTGTTTTTGAAACCCTCGATAGAGTTGCTGTAGACACTTCTGGTGCAGGTGTTCTAGATACCTCTTGTGATCTTTGCATGCTAATAGAGTTGATGTTTTTTTTTTTAAGAATATGAACAATCGCTTCTGTAATTAAGGAAATATTGGATATAATCCGTTGGCGTTTAAATATGATTCGATTCTTTTTATATGACCGCTTCTGTTGTAGGTACTATTAAGATTCCACTTCTGAAATTTTAAAGAATTGTCCTCAGCTAAATAAAATATTATTTTGTATTCCTTTCTTTATTATTTATTTTGTTAGGACTGACTTCAATTAATTAAAATGAATGAATGAATACTATTATTTCTCAGCAGGTGTCGATGTTTTTTAGTTATAAATTACAGGTGTTATTTTCACAATTCTAACACTATGTGCGAAAGAATGTGTGCCATGTTAAAGTCCATAAGACGCACGCATACGCTGGCACATAGCAACCTGACAGATGACTGACACTTCATTTTGTGGTGACATTGGGAAAAATTCAAATAATTCAAATAATTGGCAGTTATCGGGACGTGTTAACAAAACGGAGGGTCTGGTGTGGTGAATTTAGTACCTACATACATTTCATTAAAACGAATATATCAGGCCTGTTAGGATTTTCTTTTTCAGCACACAATTACAACAACTGCGCTAGACTTGACACTTCGAGACTCGTAATAGTTGTTGTAATTGCGTGCTGAAAATCCTACTTTACGTTGCTTTGCTGAGATCGAAGCTAAAAAAAACACGGATATTATTAATGTCGATTTCCATTGGGATTTTACAGATTTGCTCTCAGATCTCAGATTTTTCGTGCCCAATGGAACATTAAACGAGATTTTTCTTCCTCCGCATTTGTGGTAGTGCGTGTTTGAAAAGTCAGCTGTTCTTAAATTGCAATTTATGCTTATAAAAATCCACTCAAGTTGTGTTGATATCCATTGCGCCGGCCAAATGTTAATTTTTCTTTAATTTTCACAGACTGATCTTCTAAATAGGTACGTAATTAATACACACTTTAAAGTTTGACAAAAGGCAAATGTTTTAGTGTTAGTGTAAGTAGATGTGAATCTTGCTCAGATATCGAGATTCGAAAAATTGCTCTGACTCTCAAAAAAAGTGCTTTTTTTGCGGCCAATGGAACATGAAATCTGACAGCCAGCTGATTTCGAGAGCAGAAAAACTGCTCTGACTCTGAAAAAAAGTGCTTTTTCTGTCCCAATGGAAATCGACATAAGATTTTCTTATTTTACGTAGATAAAGTACGGGATGTTTACATTGTGGTTGCAAACAATGGAAATATTTACCATTTGTAAAAATGTAATAAAATCAGTACCTATCTACAAATAATTATTTGGAATTTTATTAAATATTTATATATTGTAGTTTCGATTTTGACTTACAGTTTAAAGAAAATAATTCATAAATAATTGATTTTCATCTACATATTGGTTGGTCATCAGAATTTAAAAAAAAATTATTTGATGTCCTATTATTTTGTTGAGGGCTGTTAACGTTTTCATTAATTACGTTAATTTGAAATTCGTTTGTTTATTACATTGTTGCAAACTTTGTTAAAAATATAATTTTTTCCCCCCTTTTTGTTTTCGGTTATTACACGGTTACTTCATGAAAATATTATAACTCATAAATTATACCCAATCAGAAATGTTCATATCTCTCCTCAGAACCCCAACACATTTTATGTCTTAATATTCCTTAGTTCTTCGCTTTGAATCCTTTGCCTTTTTTCTGTCGACATTCGCGGGCAAAATAACATTTCGCCAAAAACAACAAACGAAAACAAACACAATTATAATTGTGAAAACAAAAATGTTTTATTTTATTTCCACGAATGAATATTTCTACCATTCTGCAAAACACGTTTTCGTGGTGAAATAAAACAAACAATCTTATGTGGTATTCGTTTGGGCTTCTTCAGATTTGCCCTCAGATTCCAGATTTCGTGTGGCTAATCGAACATAAAACTTGCTCTTGCTCTTTTTTGTGTTGATATTCGTGCGATTTGAATATGTGTAGTCTTCGACACTTTTCTAAGCGATTTCCATTCACTGGTTAAATTTTGTATTAAAACATTAGAAATATTTGTCCCGATTGATTTCTAAATATTTATATATACATAATTTACAAAAATAGATTCACTCGATGCAATGCCTTTCCTTGCTGGAGAAAAAATTCACTAAAAAAGTAAACAAACTCCATCAGTTGTCAAACTCAAACGCACTTGTATTGGTAAATCTGAGAAAATATCTAGATTCGCAAAAGTGCTCTGAAATCTGAAAAAGATTGCTTTTTCCTGTACCAAACGAACATAAAAATTGCTCTGAGAGCAAAAAAAGTGCTCTGAGAGCGCCCAATCGATTACCACATTAACTGTGGGAACGCATCCATCAGCTGATCGAAATACACTAAACTCAGTCAGTGTTCTTAGCATTCTCTCTTTATTTTTCCCACGAAGCGAGGGCATTTTTCCCTTTTCGCCTTACTCAAATACCCTCGATTTGCTTAAAAAAAAATATTTCTTCTAAAAGTAAAGCTGGTATTATTCGGAAAGAAATTCACATTAAATTAACCTTGAGTATAAAAATCGCAGTTTGTTAACATTATAATGGCTAATACTTGGTACTAGAAATCTTTTGCTAAAAGACGAATCTCTTTTTATAGGCATTAAGTGTGTTCCATTGTAGTTCGAATGTTTTTTTCGTCAGATTCATGATATTTAAACGATTTAAACCATTTTGATGCTTTATTTTTCTTTTGTACGAATCGTTTTTTTGGGCAACAAAATGTCCACAAAAGGTAGAAATTCCACGATGTAGGATGACTGCTAAGTGTCAGTATTTCATTGTACCCCCTCCATTCGCTTTTTTTTTTGTTTTGTTGCCTCACACGTATTCACCGATACGAAATTTAAGGGAGAATTTTTCTTTCAAAATTTGCGGGGGGAATCGGGTAGGTGCGCGGGAGCTGACCGTCTATTTAATGCTTCACGGAAAAAATTTTAAGATCAAATCAAGAAAAATAAGCGCAGAATCACGAAAAGTTTGTCTAGTTTTAGAGCTTAGCTCAGGATTTACTGATTCACGACTTCTTATTCGCAATTCTATAAATTGTACGAAGTGAAGAT